>OZ035883.1:94484224-95684224 GCA_964034835.1 Muscina levida | reverse complement strand
AACTTGGCTATTCAATATACAGTCATTTGGTATTTATTTAGTCAATACGGGAAATCCCACCCACTACACAAGCACTACGGAAACCTTGATTGATTTAATCTTTGTTAGTTCTAAGGAAAATGTTCTGTTATATGATCAGTTATCTGCTCCTGCGTTTTCCAAACATGATCTATGTTTCCTAAATTATGATGTACAGTTTAACCACACTGAGAAAATAGTGACATTTCGAGATTTCAATAAAATTGATTCGAGACTTTTGTCTTACGAAAATATAGTTTAATTCCTTGGCAACAAATTTATTACATATCTTCCATTGACGACCAAGTGCTTTTTCTTCAAAATAATATAAATAGTTTTTTTGATAAATGTGTGCCTTTAAAATCCTTAAATCAAAACCCATGGTTTGACAATGAACTGAAAACTCTTATTAAGATAAGAAATGACGCTTTTTCACGATGGAAGCGATTTAAGTTACCTGAGTTTCACCAAATTTACAAACAGGCAAGAAACATAGTAACCTGAAAAATAAAGATAAAAAAATAAACTATTATAAAGTAAAATTTCAAAATGCTTTACATGCTAAAGACACATAGAAACAACTAAGATGTATAGGAATAGGAAAGGATACATTGGCAATATATGAGGAAATGGATATTGATCAAATCAACAAGACATTTGTTGACATACCTATGCAAGAATCCAACCCCAACTACTATCAACATGTTTCGAATCAACTTCTGATATTTCCACCTTCGAATTTGCAAGTATTAACCAAAATGATGTAATCTTTTCAATAAAATCTATTAAATCCAATGCTGTTGGAACTGATGGTATTGACCCCCGATTTTTAAAAATTATTTTACCAAACATTTTGCCATCGTTACCTTAATATAGAAAGGCCCCAACTCATAATTTTTTGAAATCGTGTTTTTTGTCGATTCTGACAGAGCACCATCAATACACCTTCCATAAAAAATTTACGGAGATGCGTTGAAAAATAGCGAAGTTATAAGCTAATAAAAACTGCATTTTAAATGTTTTTGTATCTGGTGTATTTCTTGTTTTATTAAGTTTTTTCCTCTTCCTGTAAACTTCGTTTTTCATGAGTTAGGGCCTTTGTATATTAAGGTAACGATATATATTCAACGCAATACTGCTTAAATCTCATTATCCAAAAGCGTGGAAATATGCGAGGATAAAACCCATTCCAAAGGGTGATGAAACTTATAGGCCAATATCGATTTTACCATATTTGTCAAAGGTTTTCGAAAAACTCATTAATGGTCAAATTGTAAATTTTATAAACAACTTGTTATTCAACTACTTCCAGTCCGGTTTTCGTTCAAGTCATAATTGTACCACAGCACTTGTTAAGGTATCCGAGGACTAAAGATCTGATTTGGACCATAACATGATCTCTTTTCTTGTGTTGCTTGACCACTCTAAAGCATTCGATACAGTGGATCATAATATTCTGTATCTTAAGTTAGAAAAACTGTTAAATTTTTCTAACTCGGTTGTCTACACCACTCTACAATTTACGTGAGGTACCACAATGCTCTATATTGGGACCTCTGCTGTACTCAATATACTGCAATGATATTCCTGAGCAAGTACAATATTGCAGAATTCTCATGTATGCTGATGATGTTCAGCTTTATTTAAGTACCCATGGCTGAGAGCGTTACACGTTACACACGGCTAACCCTAAACCCTTCAAAATGCATAGTAATTAGCAATAACGCAGCCTTTGCTCCCACCAATTTAAGTATTATGCTATCGGACTCAAACATTGATATTGTTAAATCAGCTAAGAACCTGGGAGTTATTTTTAATAATAGACTACTATGGAATGATCGTGTAGGAACAGTGATCGGTAAAACGTATGGGGTATTGAGAAATGTTTATATTTACAAAAATTTTACGCCTCCGAATTTAAGAATGCTACTAGCTAAAACATATCTGATCCGGTATTACGAAATCCAGATTTCTGAAAAAAGATCTTTGTGCATTGCGATGCAAGCGACTTTGGCTTTGGTGCGGTATTAGTCCAACTAGACGAAAACGGAGAAGAAGGTCCCATAGCATTTATGTCAAAAAAATGTAATTCTTCGCAGCGAAATATTCGGTAACCGAAAAGGAATGTTTAGCGGCTATCAATGCGATAGAAAGATTTAGATATTATCTTGAGCAGCAAGAATTTGAGGTTATCACGGATCACAGTAGTCTAGTTTGGCTAATGCGCCTACCAAATCTAAAGGGAAGACTTGCCAGGTGGGCCCTAAAATTGCAAGGATACAAGGTCGAAATTTCGCATAGGAAAGATAGAGAGCATGTTGTTCCAGATGATTTAAGCCGCATGCATGAAGGTGACATTTCTGGCATGGAGATTATTGGGCGGGAAATAGATCTTCAATCCGAACATTTTGATAGTGCAGAATACGATAAATTAAGAAAATGATTTAGGGAAAATAACAAAAAATTTCCCGACATATCAATTTTAGATAAATACATTTATATAAGAACACAACAAAACGAAGAATGGGTTGAGAACCTTGCCACTGTGGCGTAGCTAGCCTGATAATATTTTATGCCTTAGACCCAATTTTTTCGATTTTTACATCTTTTTTTTATTACTGACAACTTTTGTCTTGACCGCGCTTAACATAAATGGCGCCCAACGTAAAGCAAAAATACATACGGAATTGTTTATTATTTTTTTTAAATAAATTAAATTGTTTCATTGATATGTCTGGCTTAAAAGTCGCCGGCTGAAGACAAAGCCAAGTACATTAAGTTTTTGATATCAATTTTAGCCAGATCAATATCAGCGAACAATTAAAATGCCAAAGCCTTTTTATATTTTTCCATTTCTTTCTATTTGGTGATGAGCAGGGCAACCGGAAATATGCTACAGCATGTTTTTTTTTACAACGAGATATTAACAAATGGGTAATGTATTTACACGTTTCATGGTCCTACAAGTGTTTTGAGACCTATTTGTTAGAGCATATTTTGGCATATTTTACCCATAACGTCATATTTCGGGAAATTTTAGTTTTAGGAGCATAATTTTAAAAAAACATCCTTTTTTAAAGCATAATAAATAGGCCATATTTTTTCAAAAATATCCCTTTTTAAGCAAATTTTGTGATTTTGACATTATTTTTTTTTTGTTCGTATAAACAAGTTTCTTTGCAACTTTGGTTTTTTAAAATGTAACAGCCAAATCATGTTTTACACAACTGTGAAATGTTAAACGTTTATTAATCTTTTAACGCGCTTTATTATTCAATAAGTAAACAAAATAAAAAAGAGGTTCTTTGCAACCACTACCGATTACGACCCTGGACATAATGCCTAAAGCTAATCCGATAAAAGCAGCAAATCTAAATGCGGTTGTAGAAAAGTTTCCAGACTTACGAGCTGATGGTGGATTTCTCTATTCTAAAATCTGCAGCAAAGTTATTGCAAAGTTATATATGCAAACGTAAATAAAACTATTGCTAATGTGAAGAAGGTATTTTTAAAAGCTACATGTAAAGAGGAACTTTTTAAACAAATGTTTCCAGACTTTCCATTACCTCCAGAAGCTATAACAACACGATGGGTAACATGGCTTGAAGCAGTTAACTACTATGCCAAGAATTATAAAGACATTTTATACGTCCTACACTCAGAAAAAAGTCCGTTCTAAATTTGAGTACAAAACATACTAGATTTGAGTTTGCAAAATTTACTCAAATCTAGTAAATTTGTACTTAAAATGAATAAATTATACTCAATTCGAATATGTTGTACTGGATTTGAGTATGCGTTGAAAAAGTGCATACTTCATATAAGTACGAAATTTTACTCAAATTGTATTCTTCAATATGAGTAAAATTTTACTCGCCTTAAGGAAAATATTATTCGTTTGAAGTATGGCATGTAAATATTTAAGTTTGCAAAGTGTTGAAAACAAAATTGTATGGAAAAATGTAAGTTTAGTTCGCATTGTACTTCAATTTACTCCAGATATTAAAATTAAGTTCAAAGAAGTTGTAGAACAGAGTACACATGTATGATCGTTTCAAGTATAGATGTAGTAATTTTGAGTTACGGTGTACTAAAATAAAGGAAGATTATCTTCAGGAATATCGTACTTAAATTGAGTACGATTTTCTCAATTTTAGGTTGCAAATAATAAGATATAGGATATTGTAGACTTAAAATGGACAAGCAAACTACGTAAAAATAATACATTTGTAACAGAAATTTTTATTCAAAATAAACTAGAATTTGGGGACGAAAAACTTAATTGTAGTATGCTCAACTTATATTAAAAGAGAATATTACCCAATGGTAGTTCGAAAAATAATCAAATATAGTAAGCATGCGTACTCAAATTAGGTAACCATTTACTTAAAAATAAGACATTAAACTAAACTTGAGTTCATTTTGAATAAACAATTGTAACAAAATATTTATTTTAAGTAAAATAGTCTTTAGCTATGTGCCAAATATGTTGTCAAAAAGGGTATTCAAGTTGAGGGATATAGTTGTAAATATGAGAAGCGTGAAACTAAAGTTGAATACATTTGTAATTAATTTTAGTTCACTGTGTACTCAAATTAAGTTCATTCCCAGAAATACAGCTCTGTGTTATCATAAGTACACACAAAATGTGAGTGAAAGAGATAAACTCTATGAAACCATAATGTGCAGCATTCAACAGCTGTGAAACAAAAAGAGACAAACATTCGACAGCGATCGAACTATGTGATTTGTGTGTGTGTGTGTGTATAAGTGTTTGTGCGCATACAAGCTGGTATTTGTTGCGTTTAGAACAGTTTTGTTGAAGAGGTTTAGGAGTAAAGTGTTTATTTGGAGTGTCATGTTACTGTAAAAGAAATTAAATAGTGAAAAAGTGTTTTTCGGAGACTTTGTAAAAGGTAAGTGATAATAAGAACCTTAATTATCAATTTTAGATGTGAATAATTTAAGAAGATTGTTGGCGAAAAAGTCTTTGCGGTGGTGTTCTCAACCGTGGTGTTTTCAATAGGAAAAAATAGGTAAGTACAATTGTGTATTCGTTCATTGGTGTTGTGTGTGTGTGACCGGCGAAAATAACTAGCAATTTGAATTTCATTAGAAGCTCCAATTGCAAATTCAATAATATGTTATGAGTTCAAATTTACAATTAATGCTACTAAAGAAATTCAAATTGTATGGCGCTTGTTTTTAAAGAATTACGCGTATGTAGTGTGTGTGTGTGCAAAAATTTATGTTACAAATTGTATAGTAAAATCCAAATTGACTTGCAATTAGTAATTGGAATTTAGTGTGGAAAAATTAATTCAAATTCATTATTGTCATTTGAATTCGAATTCGTTTTTAAATATAAAAGTTCCTTTAATTTGGAATTCTTTCCACAAGTGTCAATTGCAAATTTGAATAAATTTCTGAATACCAAACTCCAATTTCTAATACTAATAATAATTTAAATTCAAATTTCAAAAACTACAAATGTATTTTACAAAAAATTATAAACTAAAAGTGTAGAACAGTTTATAATTTGTTATTGAATATTGAATTTAAATTTGTAATTTGCATTTGGTATTCAAAAATTAATTCATTAATTAAATGAATTCCAAATTGTAATGGAATTTAAATGGGTATTGGAGTGCAAATTTCAAATTAAAATTTAGAGGTGTCATTTAAATTAAGATTTTAAATTTTAGAATTATGTTTCGTTTGAAATCGTTCGGCTTGAGGTCAATGATATTAATTTGAGAAAAACACTGATTTTATTGTATTTTTCCTTTGTTTTATTTTTCCAATATTTCGATTGACATCGTCAATCATCATCAGGGAATTTCTACATAAAAATTACAAAAAATATAACAACAAAAACACTGTTAGACAAATGATTTACATCAAGAACACAACATAGTTACATTTAATAAAACGTAGAACAAAACGTTAAACGTCTGTGTCTTCTATTAAGTATGTAATGACTAAATTTTTATTTTCTCCTATTATGTTTACTAACCGTGTGCCTATAGATTCTCGCTAATCCTTCCGTGTCTCTCTTATAATTCATGCTTTTCTCTTTTGGTATGTCCATAATGTGTAACATCTCTAGTGTATACCTTCTCTTATAATTGGTCTCTTGCGTCAGTATTTCCACATCGTTAAAATTTGGTATGTGGCCGGTCAATGTGCAATGGGCCGCAAGGGCTGTTTTTTGTTCCAAAGGTTTGTTTAGGGCTTTTTGGTCCGATTTATGTGACGATAGTCTTGTTTTTAGTTTTGTTTTTGTTGTACCAACATATACCTTATTGCATATGTTGTTTCCGTCTCCATTGCACTTAATTTTATACACTACATCAGATTTTTCTTCTTTTTTTACTTTTGTCTTTGTCTTACTGTATAGCTCGTTTAGTGTTCGATTTGTTTTAAATGCTATCCGATATTTTTCCTTGTTGTACATGTCCGAACTTTTCAACCTCTCGGAGAAACCAGATACATACGTTAGCGGTTTGTAAATTTTGCTTTCGTCGTTAGTTTTGTCCCTGGGATGTTTGCCCTTTGCATGTTTGATTA
Organism: Muscina levida; assembly: GCA_964034835.1. Lineage (NCBI taxonomy): Eukaryota > Metazoa > Arthropoda > Insecta > Diptera > Muscidae > Muscina > Muscina levida. The sequence goes on along the minus strand of OZ035883.1, from coordinate 95,677,636 downwards.
ATTGTTCAATGGTTCGTAGTGGGAATTCATTCTTTTGTAGAATTGTAACAATTCTTTTCTCGTTGTCCATATGGAAATCTTCGTCGCTTATATTAAACACCCTGATTATAAAGTTCGTCGCCGTATTTATAATAGTATTACGGGGGTGTTTTGAGTAAAAATTAATCAGTCTGCCAGATGAAGAAGGTTTCTGGTACCAGTCCAATTTGAGAATATTCCCTTGTCGATAAATAATCGAGTCTAAATACGGCAATTTATTTGCAGTTTCTGCCTCCATGGTAAATTGAATTTGACGGTGAAATGAATTCAATAGCCGCAGTGTGTCTTCTATTTCCTCCCTCCTGACTATGGCAAACAGATCGTCAACATATTTTGTCAAGAGTCTAGGATTTGTAGTCATTTTACTTATTGAGACGTCAAGTAGTTCCTCCATAACAATGTCGGCAATTATTGGCGACGCTGGAGACCCCATTGGCAATCCTTTTTGTTGTTCGTATATTTTGTCATTATATTTGAAATATCTTGTGTCTTTAATACAGAACGTCAGCAATTTTATAAACATATCTTTAGGTATTCGTGTAAATTCCTCTATCTCTTCCCACTTGTCAGCAATCGTTTTCAGAGCCAAATGAATTGGGATGCTGGGGAACAGAGAAACGACGTCAAACGATATTAACATCTCCTCATCGTCTATATGTTCGTTGTTTATTTTAGTTTTAAAGTCTGTTGAGTCCCTTATGTTGTACTTTGATTTTCTTGTCAAATTCTTTAATATGTTCACCAAATATTTCGAAAGTTCATATGCAGGTGCGTTGACTGACGAGGATATTGGTCGCAGAGGTGTTCCTTCTTTGTGAATTTTTGGTAATCCATAAATTCTGGGTGCGATAGCTTTTCTATTCATCAGTTTATTGTTTTCCTCCAATGTAATAAAATTCATGTTAAAAAGTTCAGAATTATGTAATTCCAATTTGTAATTGGAATTTAAATAAAAATATGCAATTTCTAATTATAATTTGAAATATGCAGTCAGTATCTGAGTTAAAATTAAAAAAAATTAAAATTTAAATATAAAATTAAGTTTGAAAATTAAAATTGCAGAATGAATGACAATTCGAAATCAGAATATAAAATTTTAAATAAAATACTTATTCTGAATTATATTGCTATTATGATTTCATTCATTCTTAATACAATTACAGAATTCAATTTTAGAGGCAATTAACAATTTAAATTAATTTGTGAATATCAAATTACAAATTCTAATTTTAATTGAAGGTTATTGCTGAATTTCAAATTTAAACTACAACTAATTTGTGAATTCACTTTTGATTATTAATTTCCGTTTACTTATACTTATATAATTATAATTACAAATTTGAATTTATTCTTGAATTTCAAGAGTGCAATTTGAATATTTAAATTCATTTCGATATAACAAATTCTATTCCAATTACTAACCACAAATCGGAATTTATTCTTTCTAAATTCAATCACAAATCAAATTCCAAATAAACGTACAACATGAATTCAAAATTATTTTTGAATTTTAGGTCAAATATAAATTGAAATACAATTTGTTAAACTGAATAGATTTTATTTTCGTTTTCTAAACATTTCAAACCCCCTTGGACTATTAAAACTTGATTTATCTTCGTTAATTCATATGCTGGAATGTTAGACAGATATTTATTATTGGCATGATCTAGATTATTTTTATTCTTGATTTGAGACCTCCTCTATTATGCTTGAAGCAGTTTACTCATGTAAACAAATAACCGTTTGCAATATAACTGACAATGATGAGACTTTGACGCAGTTTATTATGCCGCGGGGAAACCTAAAGAGCAGGTTCTGATTGTTTGGATCAATACCATTATTATATATCAAGTCAAATATTAAATCTATGTAACCTTACGGAAAATAGTTCATCTGGACATTTTGTAGACAACTGGCTTATACATTTTCATATAACTTACAAATTGTTATTCTGAAGTAAACTTTGCCGTTAATCAAATTTGTTTAAAAAAAAATTAGAAAAAATTTAAGGAACTTGGGGAGAGATCTATTGCATGATGTAGGTGTAGTCGAATACATCTTGACTATTTTTAACCAAAGAATCTTGTTAAGTATAATATCGAGTCTTTCATCACTTTTGAGCTAATAACTCAGTTAGTTCTAAACCAATTTTGAATTTATTTAAATCTGAGACCTTTCCAACGATATATAAATATATATATTTTACTATAGATAACTTGCCACATTTGTCTGTATTTGCTCCCCAATTTTAAACTTTTTTGATTTTGTTCACTATTTTTGAAGTTTGAAGAAGTTTTTAGCCACTAATTTGTTACATTACCCTTATGTTTGTTGTATTATTCAGAAAGTGCATTTAGCCATTTGTAAAACGCATATTTGTTTGTAAAAATTGGTGAACAAATGGTTAAGTTATTAATGTTTTTGGAACGCAATCTTCAAATCCAAATTCGAAATTAACAACAACACCACAACAAAATATTTTCTTTAACTGTTTGATTTTAGTATGGGATATGTTGTACTCGAAAAAAAAAATATTAAAAAACATTTTTGAATTTGGGATCAAATATCAATTGAAATACTATTAGTTATTTCATTTCAAACCTCTTAAGCGCCCCATAGACGGGTACTGCCGCTGGAACGGCAATATATGTGTATTGGTAAATTTGACTCAGCATGAGAATGTATAAGTTACACGGACAATGCAGTATGAAAATCAAAACAGTTTTGATTTTCAAAATGAACACCTATCAATCAGATGAACTTTGTTTATTTATTTGACTTATATGTCAGATTTTTGAAAATTGTTAAATGAAAGTGTAAACAAAGACATTTAATAATTATTTTTGGTGAAAAATTAAAAAAAAGGAAAAGGTAACGAAAAAGAGATAAACTGAAGAATTTAAAGAGTTTTATCAGTCTTATCCTGTGTTATGAAATATGATTTCAAAAGAATAAAGTGATAGGAAATTTAAAACAGAAAAATACTCAAATGTTTTACTATTTCAAAATTGAAAGTAATATGATGATTGATACGTGTGTATTGAATAGTTCAATCACACACGTATACAAGGGGTTCATCGGCATGAACTGCAGCAGTACTCGTGTATGGGGCGCTTTAGACTATACAAATTTTATTTTATCTTCGTTAGTTCATATATTGTAATGTTAGACAGATATTTATTATTGGCATGATCTAGATAATTTTTATTCTTGGCTTTCGCGTAATAATACTGCAAATTATTTTAATGGTTCAGTTTGCTGTCAGATAGTTAGACTTCTGGCGTGTGGCGGGGAGGCTCGTCTGTGTCACGGCTACGTATGATTTGAGACCTCCTCTATTATGCTTGAAGCAGTTTACTCATGTAAACAAATAACCGTTTGCAATATAACTGACAATGATGAGACTTTGACGCAGTTTATTATGCCGCGGGGAAACCTAAAGAGCAGGTTCTGATTGTTTGGATCAATACCATTATTATATATCAAGTCAAATATTAAATCTATGTAACCTTACGGAAAATAGTTCATCTGGACATTTTGTAGACAACTGGCTTATACATTTTCATATAACTTACAAATTGTTATTCTGAAGTAAACTTTGCCGTTAATCAAATTTGTTTAAAAAAAAATTAGAAAAAATTTAAGGAACTTGGGGAGAGATCTATTGCATGATGTAGGTGTAGTCGAATACATCTTGACTATTTTTAACCAAAGAATCTTGTTAAGTATAATATCGGGTCTTTCATCACCTTTGAGCTAATAACTCAGTTAGTTCTAAACCAATTTTGAATTTATTTAAATCTGAGACCTTTCCAACGATATATAAATATATATGTTTTACTATAGATAACTTGCCACATTTGTCTGATTTTGCTCCCCAATTTTGAACTTTTTTGATTTTGTTCACTATTTTTGAAGTTTGAAGAAGTTTTTAGCCACTAATTTGTTACATTACCCTTATGTTTGTTGTATTATTCAGAAAGTGCATTTAGCCATTTGTAAAACGCATATTTGTTTGTAAAAATTGGTGAACAAATGGTTAAGTTATTAATGTTTTTGGAACGCAATCTTCAAATCCAAATTCGAAATTAACAACAACACCACAACAAAATATTTTCTTTAACTGTTTGATTTTAGTATGGGATATGTTGTACTCGAAAAAAAAATATTAAAAAACATTTTTGAATTTGGGATCAAATATCAATTGAAATACTATTAGTTATTTCATTTCAAACCTCTTAAGCGCCCCATAGACGGGTACTGCCGCTGGAACGGCAATATATGTGTATTGGTAAATTTGACTCAGCATGAGAATGTATAAGTTACACGGACAATGCAGTATGAAAATCAAAACAGTTTTGATTTTCAAAATGAACACCTATCAATCAGATGAACTTTGTTTATTTATTTGACTTATATGTCAGATTTTTGAAAATTGTTATATGAAAGTGTAAACAAAGACATTTAATAATTATTTTTGGTGAAAAATTAAAAAAAAGGAAAAGGTAACGAAAAAGAGATAAACTGAAGAATTTAAAGAGTTTTATCAGTCTTATCCTGTGTTATGAAATATGATTTCAAAAGAATAAAGTGATAGGAAATTTAAAACAGAAAAATACTCAAATGTTTTACTATTTCAAAATTGAAAGTAATATGATGATTGATACGTGTGTATTGAATAGTTCAATCACACACGTATACAAGGGGTTCATCGGCATGAACTGCAGCAGTACTCGTGTATGGGGCGCTTTAGACTATACAAATTTTATTTTATCTTCGTTAGTTCATATATTGTAATGTTAGACAGATATTTATTATTGGCATGATCTAGATAATTTTTATTCTTGGCTTTCGCGTAATAATACTGCAAATTATTTTAATAGTTCAGTTTGCTGTCAGATAGTTAGACTTCTAGCGTGTGGCGGGGAGGCTCGTCTGTGTCACGGCTACGTATGATTTGAGACCTCCTCTATTATGCTTGAAGCAGTTTACTCATGTAAACAAATAACCGTTTGCAATATAACTGACAATGATGAGACTTTGACGCAGTTTATTATGCCGCGGGGAAACCTAAAGAGCAGGTTCTAATTGTTTAGATCAATACCTTTATTATATATCAAGTCAAATATTAAATCTATGTAACCTTACGGAAAATAGTTCATCTGGACATTTTGTAGACAACTGGCTTATACATTTTCATATAACTTACAAATTGTTATTCTGAAGTAAACTTTGCCGTTAATCAAATTTGTTTAAAAAAAAATTAGAAAAAATTTAAGGAACTTGGGGAGAGATCTATTGCATGATGTAGGTGTAGTCGAATACATCTTGACTATTTTTAACCAAAGAATCTTGTTAAGTATAATATCGGGTCTTTCATCACCTTTGAGCTAATAACTCAGTTAGTTCTAAACCAATTTTGAATTTATTTAAATCTGAGACCTTTCCAACGATATATAAATATATATGTTTTACTATAGATAACTTGCCACATTTGTCTGATTTTGCTCCCCAATTTTGAACTTTTTTGATTTTGTTCACTATTTTTGAAGTTTGAAGAAGTTTTTAGCCACTAATTTGTTACATTACCCTTATGTTTGTTGTATTATTCAGAAAGTGCATTTAGCCATTTGTAAAACGCATATTTGTTTGTAAAAATTGGTGAACAAATGGTTAAGTTATTAATGTTTTTGGAACGCAATCTTCAAATCCAAATTCGAAATTAACAACAACACCACAACAAAATATTTTCTTTAACTGTTTGATTTTAGTATGGGATATGTTGTACTCGAAAAAAAAATATTAAAAAACATTTTTGAATTTGGGATCAAATATCAATTGAAATACTATTAGTTATTTCATTTCAAACCTCTTAAGCGCCCCATAGACGGGTACTGCCGCTGGAACGGCAATATATGTGTATTGGTAAATTTGACTCAGCATGAGAATGTATAAGTTACACGGACAATGCAGTATGAAAATCAAAACAGTTTTGATTTTCAAAATGAACACCTATCAATCAGATGAACTTTGTTTATTTATTTGACTTATATGTCAGATTTTTGAAAATTGTTATATGAAAGTGTAAACAAAGACATTTAATAATTATTTTTGGTGAAAAATTAAAAAAAAGGAAAAGGTAACGAAAAAGAGATAAACTGAAGAATTTAAAGAGTTTTATCAGTCTTATCCTGTGTTATGAAATATGATTTCAAAAGAATAAAGTGATAGGAAATTTAAAACAGAAAAATACTCAAATGTTTTACTATTTCAAAATTGAAAGTAATATGATGATTGATACGTGTGTATTGAATAGTTCAATCACACACGTATACAAGGGGTTCATCGGCATGAACTGCAGCAGTACTCGTGTATGGGGCGCTTTAGACTATACAAATTTTATTTTATCTTCGTTAGTTCATATATTGTAATGTTAGACAGATATTTATTATTGGCATGATCTAGATAATTTTTATTCTTGGCTTTCGCGTAATAATACTGCAAATTATTTTAATAGTTCAGTTTGCTGTCAGATAGTTAGACTTCTAGCGTGTGGCGGGGAGGCTCGTCTGTGTCACGGCTACGTATGATTTGAGACCTCCTCTATTATGCTTGAAGCAGTTTACTCATGTAAACAAATAACCGTTTGCAATATAACTGACAATGATGAGACTTTGACGCAGTTTATTATGCCGCGGGGAAACCTAAAGAGCAGGTTCTAATTGTTTAGATCAATACCTTTATTATATATCAAGTCAAATATTAAATCTATGTAACCATACGTAAAATAGTTAATGTGAACATTTTGTAGACAACTTGCTTCTAAATTTTCTTTTGACTTAAAAATTTGTATTTTAAAGTCAACTTTGCCGTTCGCCAAATTTGATTTAGAGAAAAACACAATTCAATAATTGAGTTAAAGATTTTCATTTGAATAAAAACCTCCACTCGGCATATTATTTTATATTTGCTAATGGAATTTGATTTGTAGTATTCTTTTAAAATAATTTTATCTAATGAACGTGTATTTGCGCAAATTAATGACAAATTCGAATAATATAATATAATATTCGAATATATAATTAATATTATAAACCCCAATCCTTCCTCAACTTTCTGAGCATGTTGGCCAAACATTAACTTTAATTCCTTTACCTAAAATTTGAAGGCATCGAAGTCGTTTTTTGCAGCGATGACGTACAATTTGCTGACATTTGTATATCTGCAGTTGGAAGTGGTATGTATTAGTTATGTAAAATAATTGTATTTTAAAATGAATAACTACTTGTACGCATGCGTGTTCGAGCATCAGACATGACCACGGCATTTCTGCAATATCAGTCAATTGCAAAAACAATTTATTAATAATAATAAAATAAAAGTTTTTTATTTTGACAGCAATTTCTTTCTTTTAAATTATTTATAAGCTTATATAACGTAATTATTAAAAAAAAAATTAAAGCTAGTTGGGGGAAATGCAAATATTACATTAACCATGATTAAACTTAATTTTAGTATAATAAATCCAATTTTCCGTCCGTTTGGTTGTACATTTAAGTATATTCTCGTTAATTTCAAGAAAGCATACTTGTTGAGTAACCTAATCGGCATGCTACCACCGATGCGTCTTAGGAACTAGGTAACAGGAGTTACTGAAACTCAACACAGGCTCTCTTAGTGGCTTTGGCAGCCCCAAGAAACTAAGATCGGGAGCGGTGGCCTAATAAGCCACTCTCCTTAAACAAAAATTTATTATGAAAACACGAAGAAAACAAAAAACAAGACCCCCCAAATGTTGACGACTCCCGCAAACGATATAAGGACCATGATTTAAGGATATGCACCTGGAATGTCCGAACTCTATACAGAGATGGTGCCTCTATCCAACTGGCGGATGTCCTCGACAAATACAAGGCTGACATCACCGCCATACAGGAAATGAGATGGACGGGACAGGGATGCACACGACGGAAGAACTGTGACATCTTTTACAGCTGCCATGCAGAAAGACACGAATTTGGATGTGGTTTCATAGTCGGCAAGAGACTTCGACACCTGGTCTCGCGGTTTAACCCTGTAAATGACCGTATAGCCACCATTCGCATTCGGGCGAAATATTTTAACATTACGCTGATTTGTGTACACGCCCCGACGGAAGACAAAGACGATGACATCAAAGATGCATTCTATGAGCGCCTGGAGGATATATATGACCGCTGCCCTGCACATGACATTAAAATTGTTCTAGGAGATTTTAATGCTAAAATAGGAAGGGAAGATGCTCTTGGTTCAGCAGTCGGAAAATTCAGTCTACACAACAACACCTCCGATAACGGATTCAGACTGGTAAGTTTCGCGTCGGCAAGAAACATGGTTGTGAGCGGAACCAGATTCCCGCATAAAGATATCCACAAGGCAACCTGGATATCTCCCGATCAAAATACAAGAAATCAGATTGATCACGTGGTAATTGATGGAAGGCATGTCTCAAGCGTTATGGACGTGCGTGTGATGCGCGGTGCAAATATCGACTCGGATCACCACCTAGTTGCAGCCAAGGTACGCACACGATTAAGTAGAGCTAAAAACACTCTTAATCAAACGCAAAGGAAGCTAGACATCACAAAGCTGCAGACCACTGAGATAGCCAATGCCTACTCCAACCAACTCTCTCAATTACTCCAAACAAATCCCCCTAGTTCTGATGTTCCCGACACGCAGTGGCAGCATATTACGAATTCTATGACCTCTGCCGCTACAACCGTACTGGGTTATGAAAAACCACGCTCAGACAAGCCCTGGTACGATGACGAATGTCGGGAAATGTCTGAGGAAATGGATGCTGCATACAAGGCAAAACTGCAGCCAATGGCGACGCGTGCGGTGACGGAGCGTTATAAAGCGAAAAGGAGGGAGATGAAACGCCTGTTCAGACGGAAAAAGCGTCTGTGGAAGAAAAGAGAGAGCCAGGATATCGAAAACTACAGGGGTAGAGGTGAGGCCCGAAAGTTCTACCAAAGGTAAAAAGTAAAGGTTTTGGAACAGGGATCCCCACCTGTAAGGACAGAGACGGAAATCTGGTCACGGACACTCAGAGTGTGCTGCAAATATGGAGGGAACACTTTCAATCTCTTCTCGTTCCCGAAGGCAGCATAAGTGACGGAATCGCACCAATCATCGACGATGGAGTAGACTGTCCACCACCGAGCCAAAACGAGATCAGCACGGCAATTGCCCGGCTTAAAAATAATAAAGCTGCGGGAGCCGATGGACTGCCGGCAGAGCTTTTTAAAGCCGGCGGCGATGACCTGGTAACATGCCTGCACCAGCTCATAAACACGATTTTGCTCAGGGAATGCATGCCCGATGATTGGAATCTGAGTGTCCTATGTCCCGTGCTTAAGAAAGGCGACCCTAGTGTGTGTACCAACTATCGCGGGATTAGCCTTTTACCCATCGCATACAAGGTCCTGTCTAGTGTGTTATGTGAAAGACTAAAGCCCCTCCTGGCGAACCTGATTGGACCTTATCAGTGTGGCTTTAGACCTGGTAAATCCACCACTGACCAGATATTCACGCTACGACAAATCCTGGAGAAGACCCAAGAAATGCAGATCGATACCTACCATCTGTTCATCGATTACAAAGCTGCATTTGACAGTCCGATACGACAGAAATTGTTGGATGCTATGGCTGAGTTTGGTATCCCCGCAAAACTAATTCGACTCTGCGGGATGACACTGACTGACACGAAGTCTTCAGTGAAGATTGGCAAAAATCTGTCAGAGCCATTTTCTACCAAGCGAGGCTTTAGACAAGGCGATAGTCTGTCCTGCGATCTCTTTAACATCGTAATGGAGATGATCATGCGGAAAGCAGCAGTAAACAGGAATGGCACCATATTTAACAAAAGCCACATGTTGCTCGCGTATGCTGATGATATCGATATCGGCTTTTTCGAGCATTGAAAAGCAGTCGGCTGAAGTGGGTCTGGTGATAAACGAGGACAAAACCAAGTTATTTGTTTCAACGAACAAAGAGTCCACTCGTCTGGGACGCTGCGTGAACGTTGACAACTATAATTTTGAAGTGGTAGATGATTTTGTCTACCTTGGCTCCGCCATAAACAAAAATAATAATGTCAGCCTCGAAATCAAAAGACGAGTATTGATCGCAAACCGCTGCTACTATGCGCTAAGCAAGCGATTTAACGACAAAGCGCTCTCTCGAAAAACGGCGAGTACTGTCGTCGAATGAATCATGAGCTGTACAACGACATCGACGTGGTCAAGCGCGTTCAAATAGACCGAATGCGCTGGCTTGGACACGTTGTACGAATGGACGATAACGCTCCGGCTCGAAAAGTCTTCGGCAATAAACTCGATGGGCGGCGGAGGAGGGGGCGACCAAAACTCCGATGGATAGACCAGGTGACGGAAATGTTAAATAAGCTTGGTATGACGAACTATCTACGGAGCGCAAAAGACCGAAGCGCTTGGAATGGTTTTCTACGTGCGGCTACTGATAGATGAATTTCTGTTGTTGCTGCCAGTAAAGAAGAAGAAGAATACTTGTTTTAATTCTTTGTGACTTCAATTAAGCGTAAAAAGCATACAAGCAAGTCTGGACGAACTTAAATATAGTACATATATATTCCACAATAGGAAAGATAAACTTGAGCCAAGTTGACACTAAACTCAAATATAGTACATTCAGTCTTATAGTGTAAAGCGCCCCATAGACAAGTACTGCTGCAGTTCATGCCGATGAACCCCTTGTATACGTGTGTGATTGAACTATTCGATACACACGTATCAATCATAATATTACTTTCAATTGTGAAATGGTAAAACATTTGAGTATTTTTCTGTTTTAAATTTCCTACCACTTTATTCTTTTGAAATCATGTTTCATAACACAGGAAAAGACTGGTACAACTCTTTAAATACTACATGTAATCTCTTTTTCGTTAGCTTTTCCATTTTTTTTAATTTTTCACCAAAAATAATTATTAAATGTCTTTGTTTACATTTTCATATTACAATTTTCAAAAATCTGACATATAAGTCAAATAAATAAACAAAGTTCATCTGATTGATAGGTGTTCATTTTGAAAATCAAAACTATTCTGATTTTCATACTGCATTGTCCGTGTAACTTATACATTCTCATGCTGAGTCAAATTAACCAATACACATATATTGCCGTTCCAGCGGCAGTACTCGTCTATGGGGCGCTTAAGACATTTATGTTCATATTGGCTACAAGTTAACTCAATTTGAGTACAATCTGACTCAATTTCAGATCTGATTAGTTGTACATTTAAGTAAATTCTCGCTAATTCTAGGAGAGCATACTTGTTTTTTCTTCGTTTGTGATTTCAATTAAGTTCAACTATACTAAATTCCAATACGCATTAACAAGTCTCGTACTTAAATGTAGTTTAATTTGCATTAATACAGAGAAAATGCGGTCTTCAATTTAGAAAATTTGCTTTGTAGTAAGTCACATTTTTCTTTTTTTGAATACGATGCAAACTTCCATGATTGCCGCGTGTACTTATTTCAAGTCAATTTGTGGTTGACTTTAGGAAATTTTCTGAATATCGGTAGTAAAATGTAAGAAGTGCATACTCAGTGAAACATCATTTCTCCTTATTTTAGAAATTTTGCACTCAAATCGTATCAAAAAAAACTATGAATGAGTAAGTGCATACTTGATTATTGACACATAATACTTGCTTATAGTATATGTCGACTAAGATTCAGTAACTTTTACTTGTCTTTATTCCAAATGTATTTGAATGTAGTAACAACTTTACTGAAATCAAGTATGAAATGAATTCAATCTGAGTAACCGTAATACTTGACTCCGATTTGATGGCCACTCTTACTCAATTTTAGTAAATATTTCCTTAAACTTAGTACATGTTTCTCCTAGAGCATACTTATTTGTAATACCAACTTACTACTTTTGATTCAAAATGTGTTCAAAAATAAGTCGTGTTGTACTCAAAACAAAGAAATGTATACTATATTTTAGTTCGCATTATAGACTTATATTAAAGAAATTTGCAAACTCAATTTGAGTACTGTGTTACTTGGCGCCATATGAAGACTCATTTTACTCAATTCTAGTTCAATTTTACTTCAATTTAGTTCACTTTTTTCTTAGTGTAAGTGCATTAAACGATGAGGATGCACAATTCATTAAAACTTCAAAGGATGTCTTGACAGACCCCAAACTAGATCTGACTTGATTTATATTGCTTCAAATTACGGTTTTATTGCAAACATCAGGTCTTACGCTTATTGAACAAGTTCAGGTGAATGAAGACATTTTTAAATTGATAGATAACACAGTGCAACACATTTTTTCGGGGGTGAACCAAACCAATATCAAACGATAGCATTTGTCGTCGGCAACAAAACCCTAAACTCCATTTTGCTCCAATACGTCGCAAATTTTTTTTACAGTGGTTTAAAGTTTGATTTTTTTGGTCAAATGTCAAATAAAAGAAAATGATAAATTATGTGTAAAAATAGATTTGGGATAGTTTATGACTTCGGAACCCAACGTAATTTTCCGGGGAATATTTCCTCGAAAATATTTATTTCTATTTTATTTTACTCAGATTTGCTGTGTATGTTAATTTACAAAAACTACTAACAAATTCTGAATTAAAAATAATATTGTTTTTTTTTTAATTTTGAAGCTGTTCTTTTTTATTTTTAATAAAAATATTTCTAATTCATATGAAAAAAATTTTATGACTTTAATTTTTTAGGGCATGTTTTTGTTGATTTATAGGTCATATTTTGCCATTTTTCAGGTCATATTTTATGCGCATAAAACACGATTTTTAGGGCATATTTCCGGTTGCCCTGGTGATGAGACTTTAAAGTTTATATTAATGTAAACAATTGTCCACTCCAAAGGCAAGATTTTTTTTTACTTTCCCAATTTTCTTTGAATAACACTAGGGTCAAGTAATTTAGTACTAAAAACATCAGTAAGTCATATAAGTGAAAATTTTTTAATTTTTTTCTTATATTTGCGACTGATGGTTTGGTGCATATTTTTGAGTAAAGTTATCCAATGTTTTATAAGTCTAAATCATGGGACAATGACTAAATTGTGCGATTTATTGCGATAAAACGTTGGGCAAACCAAAATCATTTAACATTTTGTTTTAAAGAAAGCTAATAAAGTTTATTGTTAACCCATTTTTTTTGCTCAATAGACATTATTTCACAAGAATTGAAATTGAAATATATGTTCATTGTTCCAGTGTCTCTGTTTGAACAAGTCAACTACAATTTCAAATTTACAAATTTTGCATTGTCGGCTCAACCCAGAATCTCTTTCAACTAGGCTTGCCAGATGGTCGGGAATAGGCGGGATTTTCCCGACTTCTCGAGAAAACCCCGAGTCCCGAGTATTGAAGTAATTCAGGGGAAAATCCCGACTTTTTAATATTTACTACCTATACTTAGAATAACCAAAGAAACTACATATTAAAGAAGGTACAAAAAATTACTTTGCTCTTCTGAACTAGTTGTGTGCACTTAACATTTTTTCATCACTGGTATTAATCTCTTTCCCATCCCTAGCAAATGTCTATCATCTGATTAACAACTTTCAAGAAATGTAAATTTTTGGCTCACTATTGACTTGGAAGTAATTGGGAGAAATACCCAAAGTTCTACAATTATCAGATGAAGTGGACAATGTTGTACGGCGGCTACTGCAGTCTTCGAGCTGTTAATGGAGAATTGCCCAAAGATGACAAAATATGGTCACATTTTTACCAAATGTGGCAAATAAAATCACTTGAATTTGTTTAAATTGATCTCATTTATATTTTCTTTGCCGATAAGTAACGCTTACTGTGATAAAGTATTTAGTATTTTAAAAAATTTATATACGAAAGATATAAACCGAATGTATTTTTATATTACAATCATAAGATTGAATATTGTTAAAAGCTGTCAGGAATTCCAGTCATTTTTAACATCTGACGAGGGAGTAAAACTAGTCAATTTAGTGAAAAATAACACAGAGTATATGCGGCAAAAATAATATTAACTTATGTATAAGTCATGTCTAAATATTGTTATGTTAGAGTTTTTGTTAATCCATTATAATAATGGTTGTTAACAGCATGAAACTGCAATAAGTTTTCAAATAATATTTCTTAATAAAAAATGTCAAAACCAATACAATATGATCTTTACATTTGTCCCGACAAATCCCGCTTTCTAGTCTCGGTTTTCCCGACTTTTCGAATTCGGTGCCTGGCAACCCTACTTTCAACCTTTCCATGCCCATACAAACCTTACCCTAACCCCTAACTCTATCATTCTATTACTTTCGAAATAACAGCTCTACACCTATAAATCTAAGGTAAATATTCTCCTTTTCTTTTTCACTCTTTTTCTATTTATTACCAAATTATATATTTTACTTACTTAATTCCATATTGTTAAATTATTTTTTTTTATAATTATTATATTTACATAAACCCGAACTATATTATACAAAATACAATTCATGACGGGTAGACATGAAATGTCTCTGCGCAGTAGAACTGATAGGTCTTATATTTTGATTCATCTCGCGGTCGAGGGAGAAGTATATCGTCGCCTAGCAAATCTTTAGATAATCTTGAAGAACCACCTCCGTCAAGACCTTTGGTAGTCCACTCGCCACAACGTAGCGCTAGTGTTCCTTTGAATTATAGTGAGGAACTGGATGCCAGTGTAAATTGTCAAGGTGGAAATATAGCCGATTCTAGTTTTAATCTTGTGGAATTACAAAGCGATTGTAACCCTAGTAATAATTCGGATACAACTGACTCTTTCCCTGAACGTTCTGACCCTACTAGTTACACCATTACATTATTAGGCTTTCCTATTAATCCAAGATCATCTAAAATGGCAACTTATAAAGAAAATGAAAGTAATACTGCTCAAGAGGGCGAAATATTGTCAGTTTTGCGTACCATCCAGCAGACGCAGGCTAATTTCAATGCTGAATTAGGCTCGTTGAGAGCAACCGTTTCAAATCTGACCCAGTGTTCAGATAGTACAGTGGATCCAAACCCTACAAGTAACCAATCTAACTTGCCAAATTTGCGTTTACCTTCTCAAGATTGTGGAAATCACACCATGGCTGACAGACCCGTTAAAGTAGACTTTGATAAATGGAAAATAAAATTTGATGGCACGGGTAAAGTTGAAGATTTCTTATTTAAAATTGATATTTTGGTCGAGAGGACTCGATGTAGCTCAGATCAGCTAGAACAACATTTTCAAACATTTTTATCAGGGAAAGCTGAATCCTGGTATTTGAATTTTATTAAAACACACAACGACCCTCCATATCGTCTTTTAAAACGGGCCATGACTAAAAAGAGTTTGCGACTCTAGAAGCAGATGAAGACCTTCTAATGCAATTAAACTCGGGAAAACAAAATAATAAAGAGTCGTACGACGATTTTTATTCAATTATGGTGTCTATTAATTTTAGAATGTCAGACCCTCTTCCTGAGGATAAATTGTTGGAAATAATTCGCCAAAAATATTAGGCCGCAATTAAAATTTATGCTATTCACCTCCGGTCCAATGAATCTGCACTCTTGTAGGGACACTGTCCGTAAGGCTGAAAAAACTTTAGCTGAAAATAAAGGTCGAGTACGAGCTGTAATCGGTAATGCATTATATGTTATTGAGGACTTGCTAGGAAATTTGGTTGCTTCTGATCTAAAACAGTATGATTTGGTATTGCCTTCTCATTTAGTGCTTCACTCATAAGATTTTTTTTTTTATTTTTCCATAATTACAGTGATCCGCTTTATGAGCTCCATTTTTATGTGTAATATTTCCCTTAATTAATTTTGATATTTCATATTTCCCTTTTGACATTTCCACTTCTCATTCATTTTGGTGTTCTATTTCTTTCCCTTTTGCACTCTCATCGTTGTTGTTCTCAAAATCATCCGATTTCGAAACAACCGTTACTTTTAATGTTGGCTGATGCAACGTGAAGTTGGCGTTGTAACTAGGGAAAGAAATAGAAAGATCAACGAGGGACAGTCGTGAGTGAGCTTTTAATGGTGACGGTGGTGGTCGACAAAAAAGACTTTAAAATTAAAAAAAAACAAACAGAATTTAAGCTATTTTACAATTTATGTAGAACAACAAAATGATTGAACGATTATACCACAACTTGTGGTATAATTATAAAATGCTAAATCATAAAACACTTCGTTAATACAAAAAACAAAAAATACCAGAATACAACAAATTGCTAATAAAATGTGAACACAATTCCTAATTGAAACTAAAATTTATCAAACACAAAACAACAAGAACAACAACAATTACACCAACAAAGACGACATCAGCAGCATCAACATCAACACCATCATCCTCATCATCTACCACCATCAAAATTGTATTTAGTATTACGTTTAGTTGTAAGTATAGAGTTTAAGATAGTTGTAAGTTTTCTTTTATTAAAAAAAAATATAAAATAAAAAAATATTAATATGAATTGTAAACTAACTAATATGATTATCTAATTCTTTTTTTCCTGGGGTAAAAGGTAATGGGGCGTAGGGGCATGGCGCGGCAGATTTCTTTTGTCCTTTAATTTAAATGTTTTCGGCGGCTGCGGACTAAAAATACCAGTGTTTTTTTATGTTTACGCGTCGAAGAATGGGTTGAGAACCCTTCCCACTGTGGCGGAGCTAGCCTGATAATATTGTATGCCTTAGGCCCAATTTTTTCGATTTTTACATGTTTTTTTTATTACTGACAACTTTTGTCTTGACCGCGCGTAACACCAATGTCCACAACGACGAAGATGATAATAAGTTGAATATTTTCGATGACAAGCAAGAGGAATGTTAAGAAACCTTTCTTAATTTTAACTTAAATTTTATTAAATGTGTACAACATACAACAAATATGATTTAATAAATTGCTTTCTGTCAGTGATAGATGTTTGAATGAGCTTAACTTAACTAGTCGTATATTTATCAACATGTATCTGGAGTACTATAAAAGTGAAAGCTTTAAAACTTTGCATGAATATCTACTGATTGAACTTACAGCTAAATACAAAGATGTTTGTGTCGTTGTTGTAACAGCTGGAGGAAGTAGTGATAATTCTTAATACTGATTTTATTTATCAGCACTCGATCGGGCATGCAATGCGATTATCATACAATCTGTTTCGTTCCTTTGTAGGTAACAAGGTTTGTGTCAAGGAATTGTTAGGTGTTGTTGTGAGTTTAAACAGCTAAATTCCTCCAAAGATGGCGCCAGCTGGTTTTGTTGATTTATTTTGCGATGTTGATAAATCATTTCATTTGTCCTTGTGCAATCTGTATTTTTTAGTTGAAGTATCTAGGATGAGTTTTGTTGGCTGGAGAACTCAAAAGTCTTTGAAAAGAAAATTTCATTGATGTTGTTTTGGATAGTGCCCCGGCCGCGAATCGAACCCGGCAACTTCAGATTATTTTCACGTCGCTTCTTTCCACGCATCTCAATGATTCCATCTGATGTGCCATTTGAATTTAATCAACTTCAGTTTCCAGTACGTCTTGCATTTCGAAGTAGGTTAGTATGCCTCTATCAAAAACGAATTTGATATATGTTTCAATCTTGAACAAAAATTAGAACGTCGTATTGCCGCCATATTTTAGCAATCCTAACTATTAAAAACATAAATATGTGATAGTTCATTTGTATTTGCTATATAATAAAATTACGACTTTAGTGATTCGGATACCAAAGTTCTAGACCCATTACAACTCAATTTTTACAGTACGAAACATTTTTGTCAACAACTGTGGAAGCAGCAATTTTATATTTATAGTTGGTAGGTATGAGAACAGTGGTATTTTCATACCGCTAGGTGTCGCTGGGATGGATTTATATCGAAAATTTGAATGGATGGACCAATTTACGTAAAATTCAGTAGGCGACATTCGTACGCCTTTAAAGTAAAAAATTAATAACGAAATCTTTGAATTTGTTAAGCTTGTTTACATTTTCCGATAGCATTTTAGTGGCACTCCGCTTAGTGCAAAATTCAGCTTTTGTAAATTTGTTATTTCCAAATTATAAGAAAAAAACATGCGATGGCGACAAAAAATATAAGTTTTTTTAAATGCATGTAGAAAAATGCTTAAATCAGCGTATTGTAACATTTATTTTGAACTAAAATTTTTTTTAAACTACAATAGAGAGATTTGGCTTTCTCTTGGTAGTTGTCATGTTGAAAAATGGACACCGGTTTTTTTTTTCTAGAATTTCTTTTTCATAAAAAAGGGTGCGGGTCATGTGAAATGTATTTTTTCGGCCAGAGAAACTGTGTTTATTTGGAAACTCCATGGCACATTGTATGTATTTGTTTTTGGTTTACAAATGTATATGTGTCAATAACGTAAAGATCACAAAAAATATGAAAATTACATATTAATAAACATATATATATATATATATTAATTTATATTTTAATTAAACAACAAAAAAGTTTTAGAGGTTTGAAAAGTCAATAGGTCACCCTACACATCGCCAAAATCTCAAAAACTAAAATTGAGGTCGTGGTCAAAAATGTCCAATAAGCTAAATGTAGCCCTTTATTAACCATGAATAACGATATGGGCCTCGTTTCGATCGGTTATCAAATTCCGATACAACATAAGTAATACTACGTAAGGGGGTCGTAGGATGCATTGATTCAAAAAAAATGTATATTCTCAAATTGTCTTCAGACAAACTACAAAACTGGGTGGAGAAAACATCAACTTTTTTCCGCCATATAAAGCGACCCTATCTAATGTACAACCATTTTGAAATGAAATACATTAAATTGAAAAATTTACGTATTTTTGTTTTAATCGGTTGTAATAGCCTACAGCACTACATTATTATTTCTGTCATAGATACAATCTTCACACTACACGTTCGTTATGTTTTATTTAACAACCAAAATATTTACTAGAAAAAAATTGTATGACAGAACAACGTTTGCAATGTCAGCAAGTAATAGATAAAAATAGCATTTGAGCCATTGGAAGTAAAAGTTTTATACGAGGATTAAGCTTACTTTCTCTCATTCCGAGATAAAACCCCTAATTTGACTAGACTAACACGATTTTGCTGGATGAACGGTGCAATTCACCGTAGAATGGTAGAATACACACATTGCAATAAAATACTAGAGCAAATTAAGCTGAACAGAACTCTATACACACATACAATTCAGTTTCAAACAGGGCGTGTGTGTTTTAAAATGAATTTCAAATTAGTTCCGGTTTTATTTGCGTTACTTATCTCAAGATACCAATGCTGGTGAGTTGTATATGCTGCACAATGCATAAAAGCTAACGTTGCTGTGATTACTTTTCTAGTTGCGTCAATGACACTCATGCTATTATACTTGCGCGAGGGGGGTCCAAAGGCATTAGAAACAAAAACTTACTACAATTTGATGGGAATACTCTGCTAGGACGATCAATCAATACCGTAAAAGAATCAAAAATGTTTCACAATATATGGGTTTCAACCGACGATACCAGCATCGCAGAAGAAGCTAAAAAGCGTAAGTCACACAAGCACATCATGGACATGTAAATTAGGACTATAACTTTTTAACATTTTTGGCCTACCATAGTCAAATAGACCATTGAAATTTTTTTAAAACCAGTAAGACTGAAACGGGAAAACCGACTTACATATACCCTCACCCTCAGTAAAATATAAAATCTTCTAGTATGTATATTGATATTATTACTCGATTTTTAAAGTGGGCGGAGTGGGACATTTGTATGGGGGATACCAGAAGGTTCTCGGCTAGACATTCAGTTTTTTGCTCTAACATTTTATTATGCTTTAGCTTTACTAAATACAGAATTTGGACACGATCGCGTTGGGAGTATTAATAATATTAATCGATTTCTAAAGTGGGCGGAGTGGTTCATTTGTATGGGATGTACCAGAAGGGGCGTGGCTAGACTTCCAATTTTTTCTTCAAAACTTTATCCTCATTTAGTTTCACTGAATACAAAATTTGGGCACGATCGCATTGGGTATTTTGATATCATTAACCGATTACTAAAGTGGGCGGAATGGTACATTTGTATGGGAAGTACCAGAATGGGTGTGGCCATGTAGCCCATTTTCAATACCGTAATTAGTTTTGAGGAAATATTAACTTGTGCAAAGTTTTAAAACATTTGGTTTCGTCTTTCGAAAGTTATCGTGCGTACCAGCCAGACAGACGGACTTGGCTCAAACGACTTAAAAAGTCTAAATCGAATTTAGTTTAAAGAATCTTAGGGTCTTAAGTGACTCCATCTATGTGTTACACTTTTGGGTCGTATCAAATGATACATACCCTCCTACCCGTAGGGTGATGGTATAAAAATGGCATAACTTTTTCTCGGTTGTCGAAAAAGTTCACCCACAAAACGCGGTAAAGTTTGGAAACCACATTTTTTACATATTTATCCAAAAAATCAAACTGTTTCGAATTTATATTTAGATTTTGCGGTAAGGGGAAACAATCCGCTGTTTATATCATTTGATACGACCCAAAAGTGTAACTCATAGGAGAAGTCACTTTAGACCCCAGGTTTCTTTGAACCAAATTTGATTCATGACTTTTTAAGTCGTTTGAGCCATGTCCTTCTGTCTGTCTCTCTGGCTGTCCGGCTGGTACGCACGATAAATTTCGAAAGACGCAACCAAATGGTTTTAAATTTTTTCCACAAAAATACTTACGGTATTGCAAATGGGCTAAATGGTCCCGCCACTTCTGGTACCATCCATACAAATACATTAGACCGGGTCGGTCCCCATACAAATTTTTTTTTTCTCCAAAGTCGAGGGCAAATATTAAAGATCACCTCGAGACATATTCAAAAAAAAAATTTTTTTCCTCCCCCACCCCCGGAAAAACAGCCAAAATCGTTTTTTTATCACTGCTTTTTTGTTTGTGGATCAATCGTTAAATCAAAGGCATCGGTGTATAGGTTTCGACGAGTACTACATTTGTCCTATAGATGTCGCTGACATACGACGTCATCTTGTAATGATGGTCTCATTTAGAGCAATTTCTACCCCAAAAATATAAAAATATTTTTTACTAGGATTAAAGCCCTTTAAAAACCAAGAACATTTTGCTTTGGAAGTATACAGTTTTATTCAAAAACAAAAAAGTTACGAATGAAAAGATGTATTTACAGCATCAACAAAAACATTTTTTTTTTGGCATTATTATCACAAATTATTGCATACTTTATAGCGCTGATACAAAATGTTTATAAAAATGATTCTATACTTTGTAGCTCAAATTGTTGCATAAGTCTTAACGATATCGAAAAAAAAATTAAAAATTTTCTCGAGATAATTCATTTTTAATCTAGTTACCGACGAAATATAATTTTTATTATAATTAAAATCCCAAAAAGAGCATATATATTAGGGTGAGTCTTAAAAAATGTTTTTGGAATTTTTCATGGGCCAAGTTAAAATTTTATTAAGACGTACAAAAAAACTCTATGTGAATTTTTTTAATTTTTTTCTTAAAGGTTTAGGGGTCGCTACCGGGGTTCGAAATTCAAAATTTTACCGTCATCCTGAGGGATAAGCCGAATAACTCGAGTAAACCTTAACTGATTCTTATGAAAATTTTTCAGTATTAATATTTTCCATAACGAAGTAATGGAATTGTAAATGGGCAGAATTGCCCCACCCCTTCTGGTACCTCCCATACAAAATTACCTATTTTTTGATAATTAATATTTCTCCCATAACTTTCAAACGGACAGCTGGATGGCATTTAAACTTGGTCAGTTTAATGACCTTGTAGTAACAGATAAACCCCCAGAAAATCAAAACCTTTGTCACACCCCTTCTGGTACCTCCCATACAAATGACCTAATTAACCCCCATATTTTTACCTACATATCTTTTTAGTAAAAATACTGAATTCAATAAAATTTTGTGTGAGATAAACTCATGCACAAAAGTGACTCGTGAGTGAATGTGGACTATACCGGCCAACCCCTTCTGGTACCTCCCATACAAAATTACCTATTTTTAGACAAATTATTATTTACCAATAATTTCCAAACGGACAGCTGGATGGCATTTAAACTTGGTCAGTTTAATTACCTTGTAATAACAGATAATCCCCAAGAAAATCAAAACCTTTGTCACACCCCTACTGGTACCTCCCATACAAATGACCGAATTAACCCCCATATTTTTACCTACATATCTTTTTAGTAAAAATACTGAATTCAATAAAATTTTGTGTGAGATGAACACATGCAAAAATTTGACTCGTGAGTGAATATGGACCATATCGGCCAACCCCTTCTGGTACCTCCCATACAAAATTACCTATTTTTAGACAAATTATTTTTTACCAATAATTTCCAAACGGACAGCTGGATGGCATTTAAAATTGGTCAGTTTAATTAGCTTGTAATAACAGATAAACCCCCAGAAAATCAAAACCTTTGTGACACCCCTTCTGGTACCTCCCATACAAATGACCGAATTAACCCCCATATTTTGACATACATTTTTTTGTAAGTATCCTGAATTCATTTATATTTTGGTAAAGATATACCCTTATTGTAATTTTACTAATGCTTATCTTAAATATAAATCTAGTTTAATGAATGTTATATGATATTCAACGTAGATAATGGAACGCTATTGTCTTGCCCCATTCCACTAATTTGCAGTCCAACTTAGGAATTTTTACAGTACAGTTAATATGAAATGATTTATTTCAAATTTGTTCATCAATTTAAAGTTAAAAAAAAATATTAAAATAAAAATTTAATATATTAATATTAAACATCAATTCATTGCATGAAAAACTTAACATTAAAAAATATAATTATAAACAACTGCATTTACTGCTTACAATTTTCTCTAAATTTAAAATATTGTCAAATATATTATTATTTACACATGGTAGATTTTTTTGGATCATAATATTTTTTTCTAAATTCTTTCACCAATATTAATAGTAACTGCTTCTGTTCTTCATTATGTGTATGCAATTTATTGTATTCCTGCATCAAGGCCACTTCGCGTTCAGTAATATCGTTAAAAACGCTCATAGACCGAACTAATTCTTTACTTAATTTACAGTCTGCAACAATCTTCAACTTTTTTTTTTAGGAAACCCGATATAATACCCGTTCTGCTGAAAAATTTAAGAGTATTGTTGGATACAAAATGCTCAAGACTTTTAGAATGTAGTAGGGTTTCATCTACTGTAACTCGTTTTTCTGGATTATCTACTCCTTCTATGTTCAAAGCATTTACCATCTTCTTCTTAATTTCATGAGAAACTTTGTCATCAAAAAAAGCAAATCCATCTAGTTCTTCCGACAAATACCAGAGATGACCTAGAATTTTTTTAAGGCTATTGCCGCTATCTCTTTATTAATTGTTGCATAAGACTTCAAGTCTTTTAATAACTGGAGGTCATTTCTTGAAGCAGGAGGTCCAGAAGTGGATTCAAACCAATATTTAAGGTAAATATTAATTATAAAAATGCAAACATCCTGTATTTCACATAATTCGCTTTCCTTTAGCTTGAACTGCTCTCTGAATAAATATATTTTTATGGAATATATTGCCTTAGCCATCCATCTAGCACGGTGAAGACTTGCTGGTGCTCTGAAGAATATTGGTGTTTTTGGAACACCTCCGCAGAATATTATTGTCAGCTTAAGTAGCTCTTTGTAGTCATCTCGTGGCTGAAACTCTTTAAGCTGATTTTCGGCAAAACAAATAGCATCCGCAGAATTCTTTATGTTTTTTTTTGTAATGGTATGGTTGCTGTTTGATATTTCGGGGAAGTCCCGAAATACCATGCATAAGTCATATTATATGACTTCTACGTTTAAAATTGCGCATGGATTTCAGGGCACTGAAGCGAGTTCTTTTGTACTTCTTAATAACATTTTAAGTTAACCTATGAAAAAAATCAAAAATAAGTAGCATATCTATGTAAAACTATCAGGGTGAATTCGGTCATTTGTATGGGAGGTACCAGAAGGGGTGTGACAAAGGTTCTGATTTTCTGGGGGTTTATCTGTTATTACAAGATAATTAAACTGACCAAGTTTAAATGCCATCCAGCTGTCCGTTTGGAAATTATTGGTAAAAAATAATTTTTCTAAAAATAGGTAATTTTGTATGGGAGGTACCAGAAGGGGTTGGCCGGTATAGTCCACATTCACTCACGAGTCACTTTTGTGCATGTATTCATCTCACACAAAATTTTATTGAATTCAGTATTTTTACTAAAAAGATATGTAGGTAAAAATATGGGGGTTAATTCGGTCATTTGTATGGGAGGTACCAGAAGGGGTGTGACAAAGGTTTTGATTTTCTGGGGGTTTATCTGTTATTACAAGATAATTAAACTGACCAAGTTTAAATGCCATCCAGCTGTCCGTTTGGAAATTATTGGTAAAAAATAATTTTTCTAAAAATAGGTAATTTTGTATGGGAGGTACCAGAAGGGGTTGGCCGGTATAGTCCACATTCACTCACGAGTCACTTTTGTGCATGTATTCATCTCACACAAAATTTTATTGAATTCAGTATTTTTACTAAAAAGATATGTAGGTAAAAATATGGGGGTTAATTCGGTCATTTGTATGGGAGGTACCAGAAGGGGTGTGACAAAGGTTTTGATTTTCTGGGGGTTTATCTGTTACTACAAGGTCATTAAACTGACCAAGTTTAAATGCCATCCAGCTGTCCGTTTGAAAGTTATGGGAGAAATATTAATTATCAAAAAATAGGTAATTTTGTATGGGAGGTACCAGAAGGGGTGGGGCAATTCTGCCCATTTACAATTCCATTACTTCGTTATGGAAAATATGAATACTGAAAAATTTTCATAAGGATCAGTTAAGGTTTACTCGAGTTATTCGGCTTATCCCTCAGGATGACGGTAAAATTTTGAATTTCGAACCCCGGTAGCGACCCCTAAACCTTTAAGAAAAAAATTAAAAAAATTCATATAGAGTTTTTTTGTACGTCTTAATAAAATTTTAACTTGGCCCATGAAAAATTCCAAAAACATTTTTTTTTTGCCAAATAAGAATCAACCTAATATATATGTATGTAATTACAGCAAATATTGGCGTGACTCAAGGTCCTTTCACTACTTTCTAGTTTGGCAATAATTTTCATTTTGATTAGTCATTCCAAGCGCTGATTCACTTAAATTTCGCACAAATGTTCAGTGTTGCAAATTGCATGGGAGAATACAAGTGCATATTAACGTCTATATTTTATTATTAATACTTCCATTTATCACCAGATATCTCTATAATTTCGTTGAATATTGGTGACGCTGAATAACTTCATCCGCATGTTTGAAAACACTGTTTGCGCTAAAAAAGTATGCAATGACTTGTATTTAATTTTTTTTTTCAAACGCTAAGAAGTATGCAATAGTTTTCTGTAATAATGCAAATAACAGGAAAAAATATTAGTGTTGATGCTGTAAATACATCTTTTTATACGTAACTTTTTTGTTTTTGAATAAAACTGCATACTTCCAAAGCAAACTGTTCTTGGTTTTTAAAGGACTTTAATTCTGAGAAAAAATATTTTTAAATTTTAGGGGTAGAAATTGCTCTAGATGAGGCCATCATTACAAGATGATGTCGTATGTCAGCGACATCTATAGGGCAAATGTAGTACTCGTCAAAACCTATACACCGATGTCTTTGATTTAACGATTGAGCCACAAACAAAAAAACAGTGATAAAAAAACGATTTTGGCTGTTTTTGCGGGGGGTGGGGGAGGAAAATTTTTTTTTTTTAAGTTGTCTCGAGGTGATCTTTAATATTTGCCCTCGACTTTGGAAATTTTTTTTCGAGACCCGGTCTAAAATACATCATTCCGCCCATTTTAAAACCCAGCAGCAAAAAATGGGGCTTTGCAGGCCTGCAACAACATGGCATATGGCAACAAACTTCCTTTGAAGGCATGTTTGCAGGCCCAAAGGGCATGCAAATTTTCTTGCCTTAAACAGGCCTGTTTACATGCCTATTTGTAGAAGGCAGAATTGACGTTCAAAGCCATGCACTTGTCACTTCTCCGATTAGCCCTTTTGACAGGCCTCTTAAGGGAAGGTAAGACAGATGCTGTTGTTTATGAGAACCACATGTATGCAATTTGTCGTACAACAACTATATCACGTGATAGCCGAGTAAATAAACATTGTATTAAAAATTTATAAAAAGTACGGTCATTTAATATGGAAAAAATTCTCATATGTATTTTTTTATTTTAGTTCTTCTATAAATGCTCTTTTGCAGACCTGCAAGCTGGTCTGCAGTAGCAATGCCTCATAGAAGGCCCTTGTTATTAGGACTCCAAGCAGGACATACTAGGCATGCCTACTGAAATGCCTTTAATGAGAAAGGGAATGTGCAGGCCTTGCCAGGCTATGGCGCCCTATGTTAATTTGAAATGAAGACTGCATTTGAAGGGTAGGGCTTCTGACTGCCTTTGCAGGCCTGCATGGTTTCTCATAGTGAATGGTTGCAAAGTTTTTCGAGTCTATGCACTCAAGAAAGAATTCTCATTTTGTTGTGAATTCTGGTGCATAAGACATGATAAACATTTTGCAATCTTTATACCAAAGTCTGCTGATGAGGATTCGTGGTTGGATCCGAAACAGCTGTACAGACTTCCAGGGCATTATGAGAATATCAATTTGCTAAAAAAAAAAAAAAAAAAAAAAAAACTTCTTTCAATGGTCTTGAGCTTGAAATAAATATTAAATCAATGTTCAATTCAACAGACCGAATAAAAACAAAAACAATGATGACGTAGAGCACGACGGGCCGCAAAGCTGAAACAATGCTTATGGCAAATCTGTTGGTTGCGAAACCAACAACAAAAACATGTTGTTTGAAAGCCAACGGCTTTTTCAACATAAACAAACAAGAAAGAAGTTAAGCAAATGGTTTCTCATAGTGAATGGTTGCAAAGTTTTTCGAGTCTATGCACTCAAGAAAGAATTCTCATTTTGTTGTGAATTCTGGTGCATAAGACATAATAAACATTTTGCAATCATTTTACCAAAGTCTGCTGATGAGGATTCGTGGTTGGATCCGAAACAGCTGTACAGACTACCAGGGCATTATGAGAATATCATTTTGCTAAAAAAAAAAACTTCTTTCAATGGTCTTGAGCTTGAAATAAATATTAAATCAATGTTCAATTCAACAGACCGAATAAAAACATAAAACAAAAAAAAAAGTAATCTTAGTTTACTAACAAAAAACCTTGTAAAGAAGCTTAAGCTTTGAGGTGAAAAGGGAATCGTGGGGAAAGAATTTCCTCCATTTCTCATGTTTGAATATTAACGGTCAAATTCAAACTATAATTGGTGCTGGACATTTTCGGCTGATTTCTACTTCGCATGTACATGTTTGACATAATTGTAGATATATATACAGCTGATGATGTACCATTGTGCATCAGTTCGTCACAAAGGGGTCTGAAGATGAACTCGTCATGGAGTTCGAAACGCATCATCCTAGTGCGTGACATACTGAATTTGACCAAATATATCAAACAATATAAAAAAAACACTTTTCTGATCGTTAGCCGAATTTGATGTATCATTTGATACACTAACGTAAATTGTGATATATAACACAAGGGAACAAAATTGAACTTTTTAAGTGTTGTTTGGAATTCTATAGCTGTTTTTTTACTAATTTGAGGTTGCTGATTGTAAATCTAATCTCCATTTTTCTCTATCAGCTTGAATTTTTAAATTATATTATAGTTCAAAAAATCATAATTTTTTTTTCATAAGCCGGATTTTAAAATGTTGTTTTTTTTTAAGATATCTTTGTTACCTTTGAAAAAAAATCAAATATTTTAATATCACAAAAAAATGACTGAGTAAAGGCTCTTTTATTAAAAAAAAAAATTACACATTTTAATTTTCTTTACGCTGAAAGTTAATCGGTTGGGGCAAATTGTTCTTTTTATTAGCTTTATTGAATATCATATTAAAGTAGCTTTCTTAAACATGTATGTACGTAATAATCGATTGAAAATTGAATGAGTTATGCTAAGTTCGGAGATAACAGATTTTTCGAATTTTTTTGTTTCTACCCAAAAAAAATTAAAATTTTGTATTTTTAAAAATCATGACAAATTTGCAAATTTATTTATAGTTTAATTTATAGTTTTGCCTCCTATTACAATATTAATTAACTGACCAAATTTAAGTAATCGGTAGGTTTCAATTTGAAAGTTAAGGGAGAAATATTAATTTTCCAAAAATAGGTCATTTTGTATGGGAGGTACCAGAAGGGGTGATCCGATATAGTGCAAATTCATTCCTGATTCATATTTTCATAACCGTACTACTAACGCAAAGTAAGGTTTTCTGAGGTTTTGCCTACTATCACAAGATAAATTAGCCGACCAATATTCATTACCCTACAAGTGTCCGTTCAGAAGTTATGGGAGAAATATTAATTTTCCAAAAATAGGTAATTTTGTATGGGAGGTACCGGAAGGCGTGAACCATGTTCATTTCTGACTCTAATTTTCATAAGCGAACATCATACGCAAAATTTGAATGAATTCAATTCAAAAAAGATATATATGTAAGATAATGGAGGTGAGTTCAGTCATTTGTATGGGAGGCAAGGGCGTAGCCAGGATCTCATGTAGGGGGGGGGGCAGTCGGTTTTACATTTCATGTTAATAGTATGTTTACAAAAAAAATTAAAACTAAGTACCTAACGAAAAAAATTGTTTTGACAATATTTTATTAAAAAAAGGTAGACAAATTTTTGCACTGAATTAAGGTTTTTTTATTCTGATTTCCTTATCGTTGTTTATTTTATATGTGTCAAAGTTGACTTTAATTTCAAATATTTTTTAAGTTTATGCGTTCAAATCGATTTTCGCAGACTAAAGTTCGATTTTCGGATATGCCGTCTTCGACAAAGTTGTATGAAATAAGTCATGCTTATCCGAAATCCGGGACCGGCCGTGGCATAGTGGTTAGAACACGCGACTACCATGCGGGAGATCGCAGGTTCAAACCTGGCTCCAGTCATCATAAAAGAAAAAAATAAATAAAATTTTCTTTCATTGTCGGCTCCCCTCGAATGTTGTTTGACAGCAACTTCGCAGTATTAAGCGTCGATTCAATCGTCGTGTCTAGTAAGAGCTTCTCAAAACAGTGACGTTCGCATTCGTCGATAAATAAGTAGGTGCCGTTAGTTGTGAATCTAAAAATAGAAAGCGTGTTAATTCACAACAACGCGAGAAGCTATCCCATACCTCATTCATGGGGTGCAAAGGGAAATTAAGTTTTTTTTTATCCGAAATCCCAAATATAGCTTGGCGAAAATGTAATCAACACCTTAAAAAACTACACAAAGTAAAAAAAAAATTAAAAAAAAAATTTTGTCCGTAGCCGTTATTGTAATTAAAAATCCTAATGATGCTGTACGATTCCGAATTAGGTTAAAATTTTCGAGTCCGGTCTTGTCTATTTTTTCGACTACCACAGTGTTCTTTTCACTGAATGTAATCTACAAATCAAAAGAACTAATTAATTTAGTCTCATTTCTTGTTAAAAGAATCGATTCGGAAATCGAGTACGGAATAAGTTGCCTCAAAAATTCTTAATTTAAAATTTTTTAAATATTTTTCCTGTGTTCGTTCAATCTGCTGCATCCGGCTCGCATCGAAATTCCTCATTCTGTCTCTCCAATTTTCCAAGACCTTGTTAATGCCTTCGGGCTGTAGCTGACGGATTGCTTTGATGATATTGGGCTTAAGTGTTTAGTCGCTTCTGGATTAAAATAAACTATGATTTTAAAATTAACTTATATTTGGTCCACCTTCTTTATCATTTGACACGAGAAAAAGTGTAATGTGTTCAAGGAGACATGTTGGACCTTAAGTATCTGAAAAGCGAATTTAATTCTGGAAAAGTGTCCGTCTGTCAGGGCGGCTGCCTGGTGTTAAGAAGAACTCGAGTAAACTTTATTGATCCTTTTAAAGATTTAACAGTTTTATTATTTTTCAAAATTTAGTTTTAACTTCCTAAAAAAAACATAACTTCCTAATGAAAAACTGGAAGATATTTGAATTTGGTACATTTACATACATACTAAGTAGAGTATCCAATCGGTGATCGATTAATCGAAGAATTTTTTTCGAATAATTTTTCGATTAAGAAAAAATAGTAAATTTCGATTAACGAATAATCGATCAATTTAAACCGATTAATCGATTTAAATTATTTTTAAATAAATTCTTCTTTCTTTATATAAATGTAATACTGTGGCGGATCGGCTTGGCCTATCCGATGGCGGCACGCAAAAGCGCCAACGGCTCAGCAAAGATTCTGCAACATTAATTAAATTGGAAGGTATTATAAAATTTTTAATTAACAATTTAGACAAGGCAAATAATTCGATTTCAAAGGATTTGACTGTCCACTTTAAGTCTAGAATAAATGATAGACGAATAAAAGTACTTAACACACTTGTTTTATACCTTAACTCGGGAACATTCCCCATAAATGATAGCTAAAATATAGCTCAGAAACGGAAACAATAGACTTTGCCTCGAAAATGTATGATCGGTTATTTCACACTGAATCTAAACAAAATATATAAGATGATGATATTGTGTTGGAAAAAGAAGAGGAAATAATTGATATCAATGAAAATAATCTTTTACTGGAATTAAACGATACTATAAAAAGTATTCAAATTTTAAAAAATCGAATGTAAACTGTAATATAATTGATGATTTTCTGTATCTAGATAAAACAAAACCAGTAAGAAAGTTTCAGTCGGGCAACCCGACTTATATATACCCTCACCCTCATAAAACAAAAAAATTTTCTTTAATATTTTGTATTTTCTATTATATTGATATTATAACTCAATTTCCAAAGTGGGCGGAGTGGTACATTTGTATGGGAGGTACCAAAAGGGGCGTGTCTAGACTTCCAGATTTTTTCTCCAAAACTTTATCCTGCTTGAACTTTAGTAAATACTGAATTTGGGCACGATCGCGTTAGGTCTATTAATAATATTAATCGATTTCCAAAGTGGGCGGTACCAGATGTTTATGGGAGATAGGGCGTAGCTAGACCAGATAGGGCGTAGCTAGACTTCCAAAAACTGTATCCTGCTATAGCTTTACTAAAATAAAGAATTTGGATACGATCGCCTTGGATTTATTGATACAACTACTCCATCTCTAAAGTGGGCGGAGTGGTACATTTGCATGGGAGGTACCAGAAGGGACGTGGCTAGACTTTAAATTTTTTTTTTCCAAAACTTTATCCTGTTATAGCTTTACTAAATATATAATTTGAGAACGATCGAGTTCGATGTATTGATATTATTACTCGATTTCTAAAGTGGGCGGAATTGTACATTTGTATGAAAGGTACCAGAAGGGGCCTGGTCTTGTAGCCCATTTTCAATACCGTAAGTAGTTTTGGGGAAATATTAACTCGTGCAAAATTTCAAAACATTTGGGTGGGGCTCTCGAAAGTTATCGTGCAAACCAGTCGGACAGACAGATAGACGGACATGGTTCAAACGACTTAAAAAGTCATGAATCGAATTTGGTTCAAAGACACCTAGGGTCTAAAGTCACTCCTTCTTTGTGTTACACTTTTGGGTCGTATCAAATGATATATACCCTCATCATCTTTCAGTTTCACTAACATCTACTTTAAGTGAAAGGGTGTTTTCAAAGTCAATCTTCATTAAAACGAAACAAAAAATTGACTAAAAGCCAAACATCTTAATTGTATATTATTTTTAAAAGATTATTTTAGAAGATGTGACTTGGAAGTGTGATGCAAGGTAAAGCTTCTGATCGGTTTAACTTGGCAAACCCAGAGTGATCCTTGCCAATTGCACTTCAAGTCTACTCACAGAGCTCCGTATTCGTAGTACTACTGCGGACGGAGTACCTCCACGTGGTGACGTCTGGAAGC
Organism: Muscina levida; assembly: GCA_964034835.1. Lineage (NCBI taxonomy): Eukaryota > Metazoa > Arthropoda > Insecta > Diptera > Muscidae > Muscina > Muscina levida. The sequence continues at coordinate 95,645,511 of OZ035883.1, read as the reverse complement.
GTGCCTCTGACACCCGTCAGAGCACGACTAACTGTGAGGGGCGAAACCTAAAACCCAGGCACGTCTGCTCAGAGTGAGCGGTACCCTGGTCAGCGTCTGACCCAGAATGGGCGGCTGTAATAAAATCCTGGCAGGAGGAGAAAACTGCAACGTGGTGCGCTGGGCTTGCAACCCGCCACCGACGTAAAAACTATTGCAATGAAAAGAAGTAAGAAAAGAATAAAATGGACCCCCCAAAATGTTGACGACCACCGCAAACGAATTAAGGACCATGATTTAAGGATATGCACCTGGAATGTTAGAACACTGTATAGACCAGGTGCCTCTATCCAACTGGCGGAAGTCCTCGAAGAATACAAGGCTGACATAACCGCTTTACAGGAAATCCGGTGGACGGGACACGGGTGCTCGCGCATGAAGACGTGCGACATCTACTATAGTGGCCATGCGGACAAGCACGAGTTTGGATGTGGATTTGTGGTTGGCAAGAGACTGCGACACCTAGTCTCAAGGTTCAACCCGGTGTGTGAACGTATAGCCACCATAAGAGTCAAAACAAAGTTTTTCCACATAACACTTATATGTGCCCATGCTCCGACAGAAGAGAAAAGCGATGAGGACAAAGACGAGTTCTACGAGAGCCTAGAAAATGTATATGACCGTAGCCCGAGCCATGACATTAAAATTGTACTAGGCGATTTTAATGCTAAAATAGGCAGGGAAACCGCATTTGAGCCTACCATCGGAAAATTCAGTCTGCACACCGAAACGTCGAACAATGGCATCAGACTGATTGATTTCTCTGCGGCAAGAAATATGGTAGTTTGCAGCACTAGATTTGACCATAAAAATATTCATAAGGCAACATGGTTATCTCCAGATCAATTGACAAGGAATCAGATTGATCATGTGGTAGTCGATGGAAGGCACGCATCGAGTGTTCTCGACGTACGAGTGATTAGGGGTGCGAACATTGACTCCGATCACTTCCTTACCGCAGTTAAGGTACGCACAAGGCTAAGCATGGCGAAAAACGTACGTAACCAGGCACAACGAAAGCTGGACATCGGTAAACTGCGGACCACAGAGGTAGCAAACGCCTACTCCAACCACCTAACTCAACTGCTGCGGAATGCTCCAACCCCTGACAATATAACCTCGCAGTGGCAAAATATAGCCGACTCCTTAGAACGGGCTGCGAGAAGCGTACTTGGGTACTCAAAGCCGTCTCAAGAAGATGCCTGGTACGATTAGGCTTGCCAGATGGTCGGGAATAGGCGGGATTTTCCCGACTTCTCGCGAAAATCCCGAGTCCCGAGTATTGAGGTAATCCTGGGGAAAATCCCGACTTTTTAATATTTACTACCTATACTTAGAATAATCAAAGAAACAACATATTTAAGTATGTACAAAAAATACTTTTCTCTTATAAAGTAGTTGTTTTGAGCACTTAACATTTTTTCATCACAGAACAGTTTTTTTACAACAGTAATTGATTACACTATGACACAATTTGAGGGTCATTGTCTCGGGGGTGAACCAAACCAATTTCATACGATAGCATTTGACCTCAGTAACAAAACCCTAAACTCCATTTTGCTCCACTTCGTCACAAATTTGCTCTACAGGGTTAAAATGTTCCGAGGAAATATTCCCCGGAAAGTTTTAATGTATGTGTCTGAAGACATGAACTAACCCAAATCTATTTTTACACATGAATTTTCAATTTCTTTTTTTTAACTTTTGACCAAAAAAATCAAACTTTAAACCACTGTAAACAAAAATTGTGACGTAGTGGAGCAAAATGGAGTTTAGGGTTTTGTTACTGAGTCTAAATGCTATTGTTTGGTATTAGTTTGGTTCACTACCGAAAAAGCTTGTTGCACTCTTTGCGGAAAAGTAGTCTTCTTAACATTTAATTTTGATTTTATTTTATAACCTTTGACTCATAGAGGCTATTTGTCTTCGGTGACTCTTAGTGAAATTTTCCGGAGAATATTTCTGTCGAAGATTCTAAGCCTTGACCTCCGTTCAAAGTTGACATATAAACAGTTTTTTAAAATTGGGCCAAAAATGTCCCACACGGGTGGCAACTAGAGGGTTAAAATGTTCCGAGGAAATACTCCCCTGAATGTTTTAGTATAGGTCTCCCAAGACATGAAATACCCCAAATGTACTTTTATAGATGATTTTTCATATTCTTTGAATCGACTTTTGACCAAAAAATTCAAACTTCAAATCACTGTAAAAAAAATTTGTTGAAATTTGAAACTCCATTTTGCTAGTGGAGTGGGGTTTTGTTACTAAGGTCAAATTCTATCGTTTGATATTGGTTTGGTTCACCCCCGAAAAAGTGTGTTGCACTGTGTTATTTAATGATTTTCCGAAGTGAAGCTAAAAAAAGGCATTAAAAAAACATTACGACTTTCAAGAAATGCCAATTTTTGGACAAATTGCAGCATTTAATCTAAAAGACTTCTTATTGACTTGGGAGAAATTCTAAAAGTTCTACAAATGTTAGATGCAGTGGACAATGACATGCTGTACAGCGACTAATTCAGTTTTCGAGCTGTTTATGTAGAATTGCCCAAAGATATACCAAATGACAGAATATGGTCACATTATTTAAAAAATGTGGCAAAGAAAATCACTTGAATTTGTTTAAATTTGTCTCATTTATATTTTCCTTACGGATAAGTAACGCTCATTGTGAAAAAGTACTTAGTATTTTAAACAATTTATACACAAAAGGTAGAAACCAAATGTCTTTTGGTCTTATAAAGGCTGAACTAATCATAAGATTGAATATTGATAAAAGCTGTCTGAAATTCCAGTCATTTTTAACAACTAGCGACGAAGTAAAACTAGTCAATTCGGTGAAAAATAACACAAAGTATATGTGGCAAAAATAATATTAGCTTATAGTGTATGTATAAGTCATAGTTGCATATTGTTATGTTTGAGTTTTTTTTAATCCATTATAATAATCGTTGTTATCAGCATGAAAATACAATGAGTTTTCAAATAATATTTCTTTATAGAAAATGTCAAAATCAATATAATATGATCATTTGTCCCGACAAATCCCGCTTTTTAGTCTCGGTTTTCCCGACTTTTCGAATTCGGTGCCTGGCAACCCTAGGTACGATGATGAATGTCGCAATGCCACGAGAGAGACGGTTGCTGCATACAGGGCGAAACTGCAGCCAATGGCAACGCGAGCTGTTCGTGAACGGCACAGGGAGAAGAGACGACAGGCAACGCGTCTTTTTAGAAGAAAAAAGAAGGAGCTGAAGAAGAGGCAGGACGAGTGCACTGAGTTGCTCCGAAGTAGAGGGGAAGCCCGAAAATTCTACAAGAGAGTGAAAGCGAGAATGCGTGGAACAGGGTTGCCCTCCTGCAAGGACAGCGATGGGCAGCTAGTGACGGACCCGGATAACGTTCTGAAGATATGGAGAGATCACTTTAGAAATTTACTGGATACTGACACCACTCCAGAAGACCCCGCTCCAATCCATGACGATGGTATTAACTGTCCACCTCCGAGCCAGAGCGAGATACGTATGGCCATCTCCCGCCTTAAAAACAACAAAGCTGCTGGAGCCGATGGTCTCCCTGCTGAATTGTTTAAGGCTGGCGGGGAGGAGCTGATTAGGAGCATGCATCAGCTCATGGAGAACATCTGGCAAGAGGAGAGCATGCCCGGGGATTGGAGTCTCAGTCTGTTATGTCCCATATACAAGAAAGGAGATCGTAGTGAATGTAAGAACTACCGTGGAATAAGCCTATTACCAATTGCGTACAAGGTCCTTTCAAGCATATTGTGTGAACGTCTAAAGCCAATTGTAGAAAAACTAATTGGACCATATCAGTGCGGCTTTAGACCTGGCAAATCTACGACGGATCAAATATTCACCTTACGACAAATCCTGGAAAAAACCCATGAAAAGCAGATCGACACCTACCACCTCTTTGTCGACTACAAAGCTGCCTTCGACTCTCCGATAAGGAATAGGCTTTATGAGGCCATGTCTGAGTTTGGTATTCCTGCAAAGCTGATTCGACTTTGCAAATGTACCTTAGACAACACCAAATCCTCGGTTAAGATTGGTAAGGATCAGTCTGAACCATTCAACACGGAAAGAGGTCTCAGGCAGGGCGATAGCCTGTCCTGTACACTATTTAACATAGTTATGGAGAAGGTGATGAGAAAGGCTGGTATCAACATGTCTGGCACCATATTCCACAAAAGCCACATGCCACTAGCCTACGCCGATGATATAGATATCATTGGCCGAAATCTGCGGGATGTTACTGCAGTTTTCTCATCGCTAGAAAAGGAGTCAGCAAAAATGGGTTTAGCGGTCAACGAGGACAAAACAAAAATAATGATTTCAACGAACAAAGAGTCCTCTCGATGGGGACGCACCGTGAACGTTGACAATTATTGTTTTGAGGTAGTCGACGAATTTACCTACCTCGGATCTTCCGTCAACAAGATGAATAATGTCAGCCAAGAAATTAAACGGAGAATAGTGCTAGCCAATAGATGTTTCTACGGACTTCGGCAGCACTTTAGTAACACCACCTTCTCTCGGAATACTAAGAAACAGCTATACCAGGTGCTTATCTTACCTGTTCTGTTGTATGGTGCCGAATCATGGGTGCTTACTACAACGGACATACAAAACCTGGGAGTGTTCGAGAGAAAAGTACTCCGAAAAATATATGGACCTATCTGTGTCGAAGGCCAGTTTCGCCATCGGATGAACCATGAGCTGTATGAGCTTTACCACGACATCGACGTAGCTAAAAGAGTCAGAATCCAACGACTTCGATGGCTGGGACATGTTGCCAGGATGGATGTAAATGCTCCAGCGAGAAAGGTGTTTGAAGGCGAACCTGAAGGACGGCGCAGAGCAGGGAGACCCAAACTCCGTTGGAAGGACCAAGTGGTAGGCGATGTGCCATCATCTGGTAGGACTAACTGGAGAACACACGCAGAAGACCGAAGCGTGTGGAATTCTTTATTACTTCAGGCCTCAAATTTATGAACTACGTTTCGTAAATTGTAATTGGCCACTTAAGTAAGTAAGTAGACTTACAACTTTTAGAATAAAAAAGATCTCATTTTGTATGTACCTAATTAAATTTTATTTTATTTAAATTATTATTTTACGTTTGTTTTTATGTTTTAATATTATTTTTATGTTTTTTATTAATAAAATTTAACGCCTACATTAAATTTGTTTATTTTTCACGTAAGGTATACAGATATACAGAAATTATTCGAGTTATTCGACTTATTCGATTAATCGAATTATTCGAGGAATTAAAAAACCTTAATCGATTAATCGAGCAATTTAAAAATCCCAAAATCGATTAATTTTTTAATCGAACAAAACCTAAACCCGATTAATTGGATACTCTAATACTAAGTATATTTCTTGCAAGTGCACTAAGTACAGTTAAAATTTTGCACAATCTTACAATAATAACACAAGGGAACAAGGTGTTTGTTGTTTAAGAACTGAATATTGTTTTAAAGGTAATTTGGGACGCTGAATCCAAATCTGCACTTCGTTTTTTTGTATCAGCTCGACTTTTCACGATATACCGTTATGTCCAAAACTAAGGCACTTCCACTACAAATATTTAAATAACTTGAAAACGGTTGACCATATTCAATTAAAAAAAAAAACTTAAACTCGTCAACAAAATTATCTTTAATCCGTGCCTACATTGTTTTTAATTTGGCCTAGTAGTTTCAGACATATCGTTGTAGTTTAAAAAAAAAACAAAAATTTTACAAAAAAAAAAAATTTTGTTTTTTAAAAATTCATAAAAAAAATAATGCAACAAAAATCACAGTGTTGGTCTTAAAACATTTAGTTTAATATAGTTTGAGTCAAATGAGCTATATTTTATTGAAATCTGTGCACAACTTTTGATTTTGTCAACAATTTACTAAGATAACTAAGTTCACAAAAATCGCGATTTCCATACAGAAATAACATTTATTAATATGTTTGTGAAAGTGTAACTCGAGCAAACCTTAACGGATCGTTATGAAAATTTATCAGTATTAATATTTTTCGAAACGAACTTATGAGATTGTAAATGGGCGGAATATCCCCACCCCTTCTGGTACCTCCCATACAAAATTACCTATTTTTGAATAATTAATATATCTTCGATAGCTGCCAAACTGACTATCGGAGGATATTTAAATTTGGTCAGTTTATTTATCTTGCAAAAGTAGACAAACCCTAAAAATACCGAAACCGTTGCCATACCCCTTCTGGTACCTCCCATACAAATAACCGAACTCACCCCAATAGTCTTACATACATAAATTTTTTGTAAGTACACTGAATTCAGTCAAACTATGCGTAAGTTTTACCGTTATCAAAATATGAATCAGGAATGAATTTGCACTATATCGGATCACCCCTTCTGGTACCTCCCATTCAAAATTACCTATTTTTGGAAAATTAATATTTCTCCCTTAACTTCAAAATTGAAACCTGCCGATTAATTAAATTTGGTCAGTTAATTGAAATTGTAATAGGAGGCAAAACTATAAATTAAACTATAAATAAATTTGCAAATTTGTCATGATTTTTAAAAATCCAAAATTTTAATTTTTTTTGGGTAGAAACAAAAAAATTCGAAAAATCTTTTATCACCGAACTTAGCATAACTCATTCAATTTTCAATCGATTATTATGTACATTAGGGTAATAACTTTTTTTGGAAAACATTCTCCCCAGGGCTTTTCTAATGGCAAATATTGTATTAATGATAAAAAAAACTATTTTAGTTCAATTTGCTAAAAAAAACCTTACGCACCGACAGCGATTCCTAAAATGCCTTTAATATATTTTTTCTACATTTTTTTAATAACAATTTTTTTAAAATATGGTTTATACATATGGAAGTATGTAAACAAATAATAACAATAAATGATTAAAAGTAGGTATTGTAAGACATAAACTTTAGGTTCAAAGTACGCGATGTTTTACAAAGCGGATATATATCTTGTACTATTTTTATTCCACGTTCCGCACAAATATTACAGCGATGTTGATTTGGAATTGTAGATGATATAGGTACCCAATGTCTGAGGAAACACTTGTTTAACCATTCAAAATCATTTTCGTGGAAACAGTGGCCCGAAAACCAGATTTGAAATCATGCATCACAAATGAAATCACATATAGGTTGTAGAAGTTTTTGGTAACTTCGAACAAGAATAAATGCTAAAAAGGCAAATATTGCTCTCGAATTCCACCTTGCATTACAAACCGATGGTAACGTTTAAGGATTAAAATTCTACACAAAACCGATTTAATTTTTTGTTTTAAATTACAACCAATATATGAAAAAAAAAACATTGTTTGATTCAAAACTTTAACGCGTTTGGTGCGTAACCTTTTTTAACGATAGCGAAAAACTAAAAACGCAGTTCTTAATATTTGTCCATGCCCTACACGATTTTGTCTGGGGAGATTTGATATTTGCAAAAAATGCAAAAAGTTATTACCCTAATGTACATACATGTTTTAGAAAGCTACTTTAATATGATATTCAATAAAGCTAATAAAAAGAACAATTTGCCCCCAACCGATTAACTTTCAGCGTGAAGAAAATTAAAATTACCATTTTTTTTGTAATTTTTTTTTTTTTTTTTGAATAAAAGAGCCTTTACTCAGTAATTTTTTTTTGTGATATTAAAAAATTTGATTTTTTTCAAAGGTAACAACGATATCTTAAAAAAAAAACAAAATTTTAAAATCCGGCTTATGAAAAAAAAATTATGATTTTTTGAACTATAATTTTTTGGAAAATAGGCGAAAATACGATTTGTACCTGTAACTTAAAAATTCGAGCTGATAGAGAAAAATGGAGATTAGATTTAAAATCAGCGACCTCAAATTAGTAAAAAAACAGCTATAGAATTCCAAACAACACTCATAAAGTTCAATTTTGTTCCCTTGTGTAATTTTCATATTTTCTGGGATTTTCCAAGCTGTAGGGGGGGCAGCTGCCCCACCCCCTGCTCCTACCTTTATACGCCTTCGATGGGAGGTACCAGAAGGAGTGTTTCCAATAGTAAGGCTCTCTGAGGTTTCGCCTACTATCACAACATTAATTTATCGACCAATTTTCATAGCCCCCCAAGTGTCCGTTTGGAAGTTATGGGAGAAATATTAATTTTCCAAAAATACCATTTTTCTAGTGCGATAAATTACACTATGGACCAATTTCAGGATCATTGTCTTGGAAGTGAATGAAACCAATATCAATCGATAGCATTTGACCTCAGTAACAAAACCTTAAACTCCATTTTGCTCCACTACGTCACAATTATTTTTACAGCGGTTTGAAATTTGATTTTTTTTAGTTAAAAGTCGAATCAAAGAATATGAAAAATTATGTGTAAAAATACATTTTGGATAGTTCATGTCTTCGGAGACATACATTAAAATTTCCAGGGGAATATTTCCTCAGAACATTTTAAACCTTTAGTTCCCACCCGTATTAGACATTTTAAGCCTAATTTTGAAAACAACTTAAAAGTCATTTTATCAAAATTTCCCATACGGGTTGGAGCTACAGGGTTATAATGTTTCGAAGAAATATTCCCCGGAAAATTTGAATCCAGGCCTCCAAAGACATGAACTATCCCAAAAGTATTTCTACTCCTGATTCTTCATATTCTTTGATTCGACTATTGACTAAAAACAATCAAATTTCTAACGATTACAAAACCAGTACAGAAATGTCAGTCAGATAAACTGACTAATAAATACCATCACCCAATATAATATATTGTTTAAGCCTTGAGTTATTAAAATTAATAGATTTTTTATTAAAATAAATTTACTTTGGTATTGTCTTTTGTCTGCTTGAGGAGCAAAACCGTCAAATATTTGTGCCTGATTTTTTTTCGTAAATCAACGTTCAGTAAACGCTTACCTTGGCAAAATTTTTTCTGAATTTAGTGTTTAAACTAAAGCGACTAAACACTTAAGTACAAAAATGATATGCATGTACAGGGGGCAATATCTGTTATTTATATGGCAGGTACCAAAAGTCCATATAGTCCAAAAGATATGTATGTAAAATTATGATGGTCAATTCGGTCATTTGTATGGGAGGTACCAGAAGGGGTGTGGCAAAGGTTTCGGTTTTCTTAGGGTTTGTCTACTATTGCAAGATAAATAAACTGACCAAATTTATCCTCCGGCCGTCTTTTTGGCAGTTATGAAAGAAATATTAATTATCCAAAAATATGTAATTTTGTATGGGAGGTGTCAGAAGGGGTAGGGCAATTCTGCCCATTTGCTATTTGTTTGGTTCACTCCGAAAAAGTAGGTTTAACAAAAAAAATTGTCTATTACAACGCAAAATGTTTTCGTACGTTGAGAACGATCTTTTAACATCCACATATGTAAATGGAACTAATTTAAGGGACAGTATTTCCTTAGCATCGTATTTTGATGTTAATGTTTGTGCAAATCCACACAATTATTTACAAATACTTTTCATTACGTTTCAACGTTTTTTGTTGCAATTTGACTCAATTTTTTACTTTTAAATTAATATCGAAAACCGGTAGATTACACAGTGTGACAAAATAAAGTGAAATCAATATACCTGGGACGCGATACCATTTTTCTAGTAGGCGCTGTTGTGTACAAAAATAATCTGTTTATGAAATTTCCCTAACACCCCCAATAACTAGAGTTACAGGTAAAAACCGGTTGTATGTACCTTTACGCACTTATAAGCCAGTAACGTGGTTGAATATCTACCGAATTTAAGTTTCTCAGCGGATTTGGAAAGAAGATACTGCGGCCTTTCCAACGAAGTATAGTTATAAAATTAACTTTTGACATCCATTTTTGAAATTTCTCTATTCCCTATTGTTTGCAAATATCGGTTAACAAATGGGGTAGCTATTTATGTTTTTCGAAGAACGCAACTCTCATATCCCATACTATAATCCCACACTTGAAGAATATGTTTTGTTTTGGTGTTGTTAGTAATTTTCTTCGATTGTTCGAATTTAGTACTTTACCATTTGTTAACCGACTTTTACAAACAAATATGCGTTTTACTCATGAAACCGTGCACTTTTTGAATAATATACTTAACGTTTAACTTATATAAACTTAAAAAGTAGTGAACAAATTCAAAAAGTTTGCGATTTTAGGGCAAAAGCAGACAGATTTCAAAAGTTAACCATATAACTATATATATCTTCGGAAAGGCCGCAGTCTCCTCTTTGCACACCCGCTAATATTCAACCACGTTACTGGCTTACAAGCGCGTAAAGGTGCGAACAACCGGTTTTTACTCATAACTCCAGATTTTGGGGGTGTTAGGGGAATTTCCAAAACAGATTATTGTTGTTGTCGGAAGAGCCTACCAGAAAAATAGTATCACGTCCCAGGTATATTTTCTTGTCACACTGTGTTAATGTTTTACTCAGCAGCGCCTACCAGAAAAAAAAATTCACTTCCCAGATATATTTTCTTGTCACACTGTGTTATCAATAAATTTGAAAGTGTCTCTAACGCCTGAACTTGTTCAACAAGCGTAAACCTGGTGTTTGCAAATTTTTAATATATTTTGCATTAAAACCGTAATATGAAGCAATAGACTGCTCCACTTGAAATCTGTCATCTGCTCTAAAAAATTTGCTGCAGATTATACAATAGAGAAATCCTCCATCAGCTCGCAAGTCAAGAAACTCTTTCGCATGCGCCTTTAAATCGGTAGTGGTTAAAAAACACATCCTTTTCATGTTTTGTTTATTTATTGAATAAGAACGCGCGCGAAAAACAAAATTTTTAAACGTTTAACATTCCACAGTTGTATAAAACAAACAAAGTTGCAAAGACTTGTTTTTACGAATGAAAACTTAATGTGAAAAATATAAAATATGCTTTAAAAGGATGTTTTTTACATGTGCACTAAAAAGTATGAAATGTGCCCAAAAAACGAATATGTTTTTAAAAATCTGCTCTTTAAACCAAAATTTGACTATATGGGTAAAAAATGCAAAAATATGCGCAAACAAATAGGTGTCAAAAAAATTGTAGGACCATGAATCATATAAATACCTTACCCATTTGTTAATATCTCGTTCTAAATAATCATGAATTTGCATATTTCCTGTAGCCCTGTATATTAGAGATTTGTACAAGTCAATATTAAGAATTGGTTTTTTTAAAATACAATAATCGTTTATGAATGTCCGTCGATGAATCTTTTTGAAAAACAAAATATGTTGGCAGATGTCTAAGTATTTGTTCTGTGTACAGTTTGTTTTTATACCCTCACCTACGGGTAGGAGGGTATATATCATTTGATATGAACCAAAAGTGTAACACATAGCAGAAGTCAGTTTAGACTCTAGGTTCCTTTGAACTAAATTCGATTCATGACTTTCAAAATCGTTTGATCCATGTTCGTTTGTCTGTCAGGCTGTTACGCACGATAACTTTTGAAAGACGTAACCAATTGTTTTGAAACTTTGCATGGGATCAACATTTTCTTAAAACTACCTACATTATTGCATTTGGGGTAGATGGCCGCGCCATCTGGTACCTCCCATGCAAATTTACCATACCGACCTCTTAAGAAATCGAGTAATAATATTAAACACAATACGCGATCAAGCCCAAGTTCTGTATTTTTTTAAGCTATAACAGGATAAGTCTTCGAGAAAAAATAGGTACGTCTGATACAAATGTACCATTCCTCCCAATTTAAAAATCGCATAATAACATTAATACACCCAATGCAACCTTGCCAAAATTATGAATTAAGTAAATATTATATATAACTAAATAAAGTTTTAGAGAAACAATTTTTGTACATGCAAATTTTATGTTTTTACTATGTCGTTGTCTACAACATCGCAGTATAGTGTCGAGTCAATCGGTATGTCTAGTAAATAGCTTCTCAAACAGTGACCGTTCGCATTCGTCGATAAACAAATAGGCACGGTAAGCTGTGAACATAAAAATAGAAAGCGTGTTAATCCAGAACAGCGCACAGAGGGTTGAAATGTACCAAAAGTGAGGATTAATTCAAAAACTGAAGTTTATCTTGCACTGACATGTTTGGTATTGGATGAAAATGAACGAAATTCTACGCTAATTACTAAAATTACTGCTTTAGGTAAATTACTTTATTGGCAGTGAGCGGTCAAAGATAAACAATTTTTGTTAGGTCTTCTAAAAGTAAAAACATTATAATGGAACCATCAACTTCAGGTATTGGGGTACATAATTAAATACATTTTGTTTAGATATGTATTTTGCAAATGTTTTTAATGTTTTAAGAGAGCAGGATCAAGCAAATTTTATTAAATGCTCTTATAATATGAGATATCCGCTTATATATCCAAAAGAAACAACTTGCGGATTTACTGCGTTTTTTACTAATTAAAGTTTTTTTGAAAAACCCCCAATTGCTAAAAACATATGAAGATGATGATGTTTATGATGATCATGTTGATGTTGATAGTTCAATATTGCAAACACATTGAGTAAATACTAGAACTTATCAGCATAAGAATTGATAGTTTTACAACGAGGGAAAATTCCCACATAGTTAAACCAGTCATAAATTATGTATTTTATGGCTTACATTTTATGGCTCACGCTAATGACTACCCTGCCGGAAATGTTTATAGTAACACTGTACTGATTTAATATTGACTTTGTAAACAGTACTACTGACCATTTGTGCGACAGGCAATGCTTTCTTCTATTGACATTTAATATGAGCTTGTCATTCAGGCGTCATTACTGACCTTAGAACTATTGACTAGGTGGTACCTACATAAATTTCTATAGGAAAAGGTTTAATTTTCTCATTCACGTTCACTATTTTTAAAAGAATGGGCCACAACTGGACGCGAGAACTTTTAAATTGTGGGATTCCATCAATGTTTGTATCAACTTCTATTTTGTCATAGTTTTTTACGACATGCTCTAATTTTTTAATTTGATTCTCAATGCCAATGTGGCAATAACTTCCGGGGAACACTTTTCTTATAGAAATTTGATTATTTTTGCCCAATAATGCTGCCGCAGAAAGCGGAACGTCTAGGCCTTCCTCCTGCAATATAGTCAGCAGTTTCTCCAAACATTTTCTGGAAGGCGATGTTTCGATGTACCACTGCTTCAGTTTTTCCCTCAAATTCAGAGTTGGAGTGGGCAAATCAACCAATTCAAAATTTTCACAAGTTTCTTTATGCATCACAAAATCACTGAAATGACTCTCTCTAGCAATTTTCTCCGCTTCAGCATTAGCTCTATTCTTGTACAAATTTGTTTGCTTTTTCACAAGTCTTTTGAATTTCTTTTACTCATGTTATTTTTTCAAAATTCACTTTAAAAACTCACTTTTTCTTTTTTAAATATTTTCCGACTAAATGTTCTCGACACCACGTGTTTTCACAACCAAACAAAGCGAAGCAATGAAAAAGAAGAAGAAGCATGTCAATGCCGGTCAGTTTATTTGTCATAAATTTCTCTACACATCAAAGCCAGACAAATATTTGTACACGAATTTTAGACAAATTGTCGACAATGTCACCATAATTGTTGACAAAAGTGGTGACATGGAGACACTAGACCCCAGGCTTCCTACAGGGTAGCTACACATAGCGTTGTGTGTATTTACTGTTCACACCACATGTCGGCAGGGGTCATGATTAGAAAAAGTGTGTGATCGTGCAGTAGGAAAATGCCTTTCTTAAAGATTATGAACTGTGTATTTAGTATATAAGAGAGAAAATATCTTTGAATAAATTTCATTCATTTTAGTAACGTAAATGAGTGTGGCCGCGTTTTTATTTATCTCCTGGTTGGAGTAGTTGTTCGATGTGTCAGAGTCGCACAATGATGATAATGACAGTGATGATGACTTTTATCACAATAAACCCTAAAATAGGTATAAGTTCATCCATATTTTTTATATAATTTTTTTTTAAAATTTTTTTTCAAAAACCATTTTTTTTACTAAATGATGTATAGTTATTCCAAAAAATATAAATATCAATAATAATGTGCTTCCCTGAATTAATCCCCAGTTTACCTATGTTTCAACCCACTGCTCAGTGGTTTCTTTTTGGTTTTTTTTGGAATTAATTCTGTAACTTTTGAACGGATAATGGTATCTTGATGAAATTTAAAAAAGTTAAAGCTGAGGTGTTTTCGAGATGATTTGGAAATATTCGGCTCCCTAGCTGGTGTGAGGGCCACTGTGGGGCCCTCCAAAGTTGGTCACCTCGGGTGTTGCAAAATTTTAAACGCTTGAGAAATGAGCATTTATGAACCGATTTAAAAGATTTTTTGCATTTAGATAGTGCTTCAAAAAACATGCTTACATGTACATGTTATCTTGTTTAGGTCAAGAGATATTTGAGAAAATAAAAAAAATTGTGTCATTTTTCGACGAGGTTGATTTTGTGTTTTTAAGGGTGTGAGTTCAGTTTTTCTTTGACTGTAAAGATATTTATATCGTTAGTTTGCTTATAAAATTCTGAATGAAATTGCTGAAAGAATAATGCAAATATATTGTTCCAATCAAAAGCTATAAGCATCGCAAGTAAAAGTTTCCAAAAAAAAGGCCTATTTTACTGTTTTTTTTTTGCAAAAAGGCGACTACATTCTTTGGTTTGTAAAAAAAATATTTCTCCCTTTATAATTCCTCATAGAAATGTTGATGCAGATGCATTTTATGCTAAATTTGAATCAGTTCAGCAAAATGGTTCCCCGGCAAGGGAAGTCAAAAATACCCAATTTTTTTAAAAAAAAAAATTTTGTGTTTTTGAAAATTCTCAAATCGCAAAGCGCCAACGAGAAAGTTCATTATATATTTTTTTGACCACATATGTGGACTAGTTAACCGTAACGTATTTCAACATTCCTGCCATAAACAAAGACAGTGTGGCCATTTTAGTAAAAAATTCGGAATTTTGGAACATATTTTGCCCGTTTTGGGAATTTGGGTATTTTGTTATAAGGTATGGCAACATATTTTTATTCGTTTTTTTAAGGATAATTTTATGTACATTTATCCAAAATTTCGTTAAGATATTCCAATCCGTTTGAATTTTACGCTATTTATCATATAAGATATTATTTCTCCAAAAAATACGTTTTGACCAAATTTTATATTTAACTCAGAATCATGCCCGAAAAACTAAGATGTGCAATGTTTTGTTAACATCAGAGCAAAAATGTGGTTTTTGGCTTCAGCAATGTATAAAAGGTTATGCTAACTTGTGTGGGAGGTACCAGATCTAGCTTCGTAGAGCCCTCCAACATGAAGTTAATGACAGAATAGTGATTTTAGTGAAATAGGTCATTTTGTATGGGAGGTACTTGAGGGGGCGTGGCTATTTCGCCCATTTTCCAACCAACATCGCGACTCGTGAATTTTATGCCACTGGTAAAGTTTTATTCAAATTGATTAAGAACTACTCCAATTATCGTGTTAACCATTTACCCAGCCGGCCAGACGGACGTAGCTTTATTGGGTTAAAAAGCTCCAAAACATATTTTTTCTAAAGAAATCTAGGGTCTCAGTTATATGCTCTGATGGGCTTAACTTCTTCCCGTATAAAATTAT
The DNA here is from genome assembly GCA_964034835.1 of Muscina levida. Lineage (NCBI taxonomy): Eukaryota > Metazoa > Arthropoda > Insecta > Diptera > Muscidae > Muscina > Muscina levida. The sequence continues at coordinate 95,629,848 of OZ035883.1, read as the reverse complement.
AAATTAGCTATTCCCTGAAGCTGATGTTATATAAACTTTATAAAAAATTTATTAAAAATTGTAATAATAACACACAAAATCAGCAAAAACATATGAATATTGCATTAAAAATCAAATTTATAACTTAAAAAATAATTTTAATAAATATGTTTATGCAATAAGAGACATTTTTCATAATTTGTCCCGATTTCCTGTAGAAAGGGATTAATAATTCATAAATAACTTAATTAACCTTGTAAGTTTTATCAATAAGTAACGACTCCATAATGATTTTCTTAATCATATATGAAATAAAATTGAATCTTATTGCATAAACATATCCATTAAAATTATTTTTTAAGTTATAAATTTGATTTTTAATGCAATATTCATATGTTTTTGCTGCTTTTGTGTGTTATTATTACAATTTTTAATAAATTTTATTTTCTCAAATATCTCTTGACCTAAACAAGATAACATGTACATGTAAGCATGTTTTTTGAAGGTTTTTTGAAGCACTATCTAAATGCAAAAAATCTTTTAAATCGGTTCATAAATGCTCATTTCTCAAGCGTTTAAAATTTTGCAACACCCGAGGTGACCAACTTTGGAGGGCCCCACAGTGGCCCCCACACCAACTAGGGAGCCGAATATTTCCAATTCATCTCGAAAACACCTCAGCTTTAACTATTTTAAATTTCATCAAGATACCATTATCCGTTCAAAAGTTACAGAATTAATTCCAAAAAAAAAAAACCAAAAAGGAACCACGTGCACTGTGCAGCGCGAGAAGCTATTCCATACATTAAAGGGGTGTAAAGGGAATTTAGGTAGTAGTAGATGGTATAAGTAAGTCGGTTAGCACGACGGAAAATTTCTTACTTGTTTTATAAATAAAATTAATTTTACATGATTCGGCAGCATACAACAGAACGGGTAAAATTCGCACCTGGTATAGCTGTTTCTTAGTATCCCGAAATAAGGTGGTGTTTCTAAAGTGCTGCCGAAGTCCGTAAAGACATCTATTGGCGAGCACTTTCTCCGCTTTTTATTGGCTGACTTTATTTTTCTTATCGAGGAAATCCGCGTTAGGTAAATTCATCTACTATCCAAAACAATAATTGTCACGGTGCGTACCCTTCGATAAAACTGCAGTAACATCCCGCAGATTTCGACCAATGATATTAATATCATCGGCTAGTGGCATGTGGCTCTTGTGGAATATGGCCTTTCTCATCACCTTCTCCATAACTACATTAAGTAGTGTACAGGACAAGCTATCTTACCGTGTTGAATGATCTTGACCAATCTCAACCGAGGATTTGGTGTTTTCCAAGGTACAACTGCAAAGTCGAATCAGCTTTTCAGAAATACCAAACTCAGACATGGTCTCTATTCCTTATCAGCGAGTCGAAGGCAGCTTTGTAGTCGACAAATAGGTGGTAGACGTCGATCTGCTTTTCATGAGTTTTTTTGCAGGATTTGTTGTAAGGTGAATATTTAATCCGTCGTAGATTTACCAGGTCTAAAGCCGCACTTTTATGTTCCAATTAGTTTTTCTACAATTGGCTTTAGACGTTCACACAATATGCTTGAAAAGACCTTGTACGCAATTGGTAAAAGGCTTATTCCACGGTAGTTCTTACATTCACTACGATCTGCTTTCTTGTATATGGGACATAACAGACTGAAACTCCTATCTCCGGGCATGCACTCCTCTAGCCAGATGTTCTCTATGAGCTGAGCAGCCTTAAACAATTCAGCAGGGAGACCTTCAGCTCCAGTTGCTTTGTTGTTTTTAAGGCGGGAGATTGCCAAACGTATCTCGCTCTTGCTCGGAGGTGGACAGTTAATACCATCGTCTTGGAGTGGTGTCCGTATTCAGTACATTTCGGAAATGATTTCTCCATATCTTCAGAACGTTATCCGGGTTTGTCACTAGCTGTCCATCGCTGTTCTTGCAGGAGGTCAACCCTGTTCCACGCATTCTTGCCTTAACTCTCTGGTAGAATTTTCGGGCTTCCCCTCTACTTTGAAGCAACTCTGTGCACTCATCCTGCCTCTTCTTTAGATTCTTCTTTTTCCATCTAAAAAGACGAGTTGCCTCTCGTCTCTTCTTCCTGTGCCGTTCACAAACAGCTCGTGTTGCCATTGACTGCAGTTTCGTCCCGTATACAGCATCCGTCTCTCTCGTGGCATTGCGACATTCATCATCGTACCTCTTGAGACGACTTTGAGTACCCAAGTACGCTTCTCGCAGTCCGTTCTATGCAGTGGCTGATTTAGGACTGCTGACGCCCTAGGCACTATTTAATATGCCACCCTTTCTGATTATATAGAAGTGTGTTGTTAAATTTTCATAGCTTATTTCTTGCACTAATTGGGCTTCAATAGACAATTTCAGGATGGAAAAGGATCTTTCTGCTGAACAATATGTAGCAGGGATACTAAAAATCGCAAAGCTATGTGGATATTGGGCTAAACATCTGGAAGATTACGTGAATGTTATGTATCGATATATATTGTAGAGAGCGCACGTTTTCAATACTTGCCAATGAATCTTTGAGTTGATAATGTAAATGAATGCGTTTATTTGCTAATCTCTCTTCTAGATCATCAGGATACTTTTTGGCGAGTTTATTTGCATGACTTTTTAACTCATTTGTATCTATTTTATATAAATTATCAAAAAAGTTAAAGTTTACAAAAAGCTTTTCGTATGTGTTTTTACGTTCTGATAACTGTACACTCAGAGTGTGCTAAATGGGGATATAAATAATATTTGTACGAAAATGTTCTTGTCCAGAAAATGGTGCTCTTTCATTTACCCGTGATTCATCTGAATGAAGTTTTCTGGTTTTTCTGCGACGAGTATCATAATGATAATAATCTTGAACTCCAGACAGCGCTTTGGCTTTTTCTTCAAATTCAGAAAATTGTTTATTTCTCATATCCTGAAGAAATAAGGCAAGAGAACCATAAATTTGAACAACAGATGATAAATCAATCTGAGATGCTTTAAGTTTCTAACTAGCAGCACTAAAACGATCTAAAATAACATTCCAAATAATGACTAGAGTAGCTGATTCTAGATTCTGTAATTTTCGTTGTAGTCTAAGTTTCTAAAATTCACTGAAAAAAATGTAAACAAAGCAACAAATGTTTATCCTTCTCATCTGCTCTTTCCCTGGTTGAGATAACATTTTTTTTACTTTTATTATTTTAAATTTTGGCGCCCTTAAAATCTTGCCGCCCTAGGCCCGGGCCTATGGATAATTCCATCACTGATTCTATGGAGTCGGCTATTTATTGCCACTGCGAGGTTATATCACCAGGGGTTGGATCATTCCGCAGCAGTTGAGTTACGTGGTTGGAGTAGGCGTCCGCTACCTCTGTGATCCGCAGTTTAGCGATGTCCTCTTTCGCTGTGCCTGGTTACGTACGTTTTTCGCCATGCTTAGATTGTGCGTACCTTAACGGCGGTAAGGAAGTGATCGGAGTCAATGTTCACCCCATGATCACTCTTACGTCCAGAACACTCGATACGTGCCTTCCATCGACTACCACGTGATCTATCTGAATCCTCGTCAATTGATCTGAAGATAACCATGTTCCCTTTTGAATATTTTTATGGTCAAATCTAGTGCTGCTAACTACCATATTTCTTGCCGCAGAGAAATCAATCAGTCTGATGCCATTGTTCGACGTTTCGGTGTGCAGACTGAATTTTCCGATGGTAGGCTCAAATGCGGTCTCCCTGCCCGTTTTAGCATTAAAATTGCCTAGTACAATTTTGATGTCATGGCTTGGGCTGCGGTCATATACCTTTTCTAGGCTCTCATAACCCTCACCCTCAGTAAAACATAGAATTTTCTAGCATATTGATATTATTACTCGATATTTATAGGTGGCGAAGTGGCACATTTGTATGGGAAGTACAGGTAAGGCCGTGGCTAAACTTCTAATTTTTTCTCCAAAACTTTATCCTGTTATAACTTAACAAAATACAGAATTTGGGCACGATCTTGTAGGATGTATAGATATTATTCTCGATTTCTAAAGTGGGACGAGTGGTACAACACTTTAGCCTGCTTTAGCTTTACTAAATACGGAATTTGGACAAGATTGTGTGGTGTTAATAATATTAATAGATTTCTAATGTGGTTGGAGTGGTACATTTGTATGGGAGGTACCAGAAGGGGCGTGACTAGAATTCCACATTTTTTTCTCCAAAACTCTATCCTATTTTAGCTTTACTAAATACAGAATTTGGACATGATCGCCTTCAATGTATTAATAGTATTATTCGATTTCTAAAGTGGGCTAGACTTCCAGTTTTTTTCCGAAACTTTATCCTACTATAGCTTTACTAAATACAGAAATTGGGCACGATCGTGTTGCGTGTAATGATACTATTACTCGATTTTTAAAGTGGCCGAAGAGGAACATTTGTATAAGAGCTATCAGAAGGGGCGTGACTAGAATGCCAGTTTCTCTCCAAAACGTTACCCTGATATGGCGTTACTAAATATAGATTTTGGGCACGATCGCTTTGAGCGTTTTAATATTATTACTCAATTTCTAAAGGGGACAGAATGGTATGGGAGGTACCACAAAGGGAGTTGTTCATGTAGACCATTTATATACAGTAAGTAGTTTTGGGGAAATATTAACTCGTGCAAAGTTTTAAAAGATTTGGTTGAAAAAAAGATTTGGCCTTTCAAAAGTTATCGTGCGTACCAGCCGAACAGCCAGACAGACGGACATGTCTCAAACGACTTAAAAAGTCACGAATAGAAATTTGTCCAGAGAAACCTAGTGTCTAAATTGGCTCCTAAGTGTTACACTTTTGGGTCGTATCCTACCCGTAGTGTGAGAGTATAAACAACAAAAATGCCAATACAACTTTATTAACATTTCTTAATGATTTTTTGCAACGCACTGTGGGGCCGATTGAAAAACAACATTAATAAGTTCACAACTTTTAAAGTATTGGTCTGATCATATTGAAATATTCTAGAAATTTGTAAAGGAGGAGTCTGGCTTTCAGAGGCACCCTGTGTCAATACAATTGACGTGCAGGGTTTCAAAGTTGATCACTTTGTTGCTGCTGAAACTTTCAAGGTCTGGTTCTTCTACACTTTTAGCCGGATTTCAAAGATGTTTCACTTTTAAGAATATACTATGTAAGGCTAACAAAAAACATGCTTAGTGTTGCAGAATATCTTTTACCGTTATTAAAATATTCTCTATCAAAGTTCAAAATTTAAAATTTTTTGATCGACTTTTTTTAGTGTTTTGTTTATAACTCGGCCATTTGAAGTAAAAGAGTATTTCTGACAACACCACTGAATTGGCAACAATTTCATAAAGAATACCTTTCATGTTACCTCGAGCGGTTTTAAAAATGCCGACCTTTCAAAGTTGAATATTTTTCTTAACCTGTAAAAAAAATATCAAAGGGTTTAACAGGACCGAAATAATTTCGGTCAGTTAGTCGTTAAATAGAAGTCGCAACGTCGGTCGCTAACTAGAGTTTATTCATTGTTTTGTATTGTATTATTTTAAGTTTACTTTATTTGCTTTTCATACAAACTAACATTTAATTATATATGAATTGAACTATAACATCAAGATCGTATCAATAACTCCCCCACCCTTGACAACAGAACCACAACTTGGGAGCTCGACCGGGATAAGTAACACCAAAAAAGACGAAAAATGAAAAAAGTTTGAGAAAAGAAAAAACTGTAAACATTTGTGAAGGAAATAACAAACTGTGAAGAACAAAAGAAGATGAAAACTACGCAATAATCAGTGAAAAGTAACGACAGAAAAAGAAAAAAATATGTACTACTGAGAAGGACAGAACATATTATGTACTTTGGGGTAGTGTGTTCGTTGTTGTTGCCGTTCCATTAAGCACGAGCCTTAACAACAGGAAATTTGTGTGTTACGTTTCATAAGGAAAAAACAACCCCAATTTCGTTGGCCGAAATTTGTCGCTCTGTTCCGACGAAGCAGAGACTGCGCGACGTGTACAAGCAGCAAACCATAGATGTGCGAGAACGTGAGGAGAGACAAGTGTAAAAAACAACATCATAGCAACAATGCAGTGGGCAGCGGCTGGCAAGTGGCGACGCAGAGGGGAATAGATGAAAAACTGCAGTTTGGTGTGTATGTAACTTTGTGAAAAAGTATATAGCAGTAAATGAGCGCGAGAAGTGTACGCTCAGTAGTTGATTATATGTGGATGTAAATGAGCACTAGATGTTTAACGCTCAATAGATGATTTTAGAAGTTAATGAGCGCGAGAAGTTTTATTCTCACTCGATGTTTTAGATGTAAATGAGCACTAGATGTTTAACTCTCAATAGATGTTTTGATGTTAAAAAGCATTGGAAGTTTCGCTCTGTAGATGATTAAAACTATTGAAGTAAAGAGTTATTGAAGATAATTTAGATGTTAAAGAGAATTTGAAGTTTGATGCTTATTATTATAAGTAAAGAGCTATATAGATGAAAATAACTCGATGTATAAGAGAACAAATTTGTGCTGTATATATTTAGCTGTTTTAATCATAGCTCGCAAATAACTGTTGACACTTTTTCGTTGTCTGCAAATAAGTGTCTTTCACTCACACAATAAAAAAGACTCAGACAGAAACTGATTTTATCGCGTCTGTCTTAGCTCGCTCGCGCTCTGGACAAGACAGTTATTTCTGTTTTCGTTTCGCTCAAGTCAAACACTGATCGTTTGCTTGAGTTAAATGAAGCAAATTGTCTTTTGAGTGTGTATGGGTAAACACGCTAAACTCCATTTAAAAAAAAATAAATATTATTAAAAACAAAATACAAATAAATATTGTTCCTTAAAAAACAAAACCTTTTTTTCACATTTTTATTTTACATCCGATTGCATTGTCTTTTTTAATATTTTCATACTCATGTACATTTATATGTACGTATTTACATGCACACGAAGGCAATATCATTTCTGTTGAGTATTTTAGTCAATCTGTCTTTTGGTGAGAGTCTTGTGTGAGCGAAAATCGTATTACTCTTTACGCGAAACTCATTTGAGAGCGTCACACGAATGAGTCAATGGAAAGCGCTTGAGCGAAAACCGATTCGAAACAAAAAAAAACAGAGCCGCTCAGATAGAGATCGTGTCTGTACAATCTTTTCGGTTATGTTACGAAGCAGAGCATATTAGAAAAAACGATCAACTGTCATTTGCGAGCTATGGTTTTAATGCAGTGCTGTTCAAAAGTGAAAATGTAATTGTGTTGGTGAGAAAAAGAGAATTTCACTGTGAGAAATGTTAAATGGGTAAAGAGCAGTTTTAATGCATAAACATTAACATAATATATACATTAGATACCTTTTTTGATTCTATATAAAATAGTTTAAAAATTTAATTATTAATATAGTTGTGTTTTTTTTGTGCATTAAAAGAAACATCGGCATACACCCGCTGCACATGTTCATTCGTCGCTGTTTCAGTGACGACTGAAAGCAAGAGAGTAAGCATACATGTGAGTTGAGCGGGAACAATTGTTCTATGAAATGAACACCAATGTTTTAATGTGTTGTTTTTAAGAAGTTATTGAAATTTGTATAATTTGTGTTGAGAGTTTGATGTTGGGTACATCAATCCTTTGATTTTAAATACTGTTTTACAAAAGAATAATTTAAGAAAATTCAACAATTCCTATTAATTTAATTGCACTTATATAGTACTTTTACAAAACTAATTGAATTTGTAAAGCACTGATCGTGGTGACAATGGAGATTAATGAAATTTTGGGTTTGACGTTAGAAGGACTGAGACAAAAGCTAAAGGGGTTGAATCTTTCGAAAACTGGTAACAAGCCGGAATTGCAAGACCGGTTAATACAACATTTTGGTTTGAGACGCGATAATGAAACGGAGTCTGATTATGGGGAAGCATCTTCTATTGTTGATCGCATGGCTATTGAGCGCGGTACTGTGTTTACTTTGCGCGATATCCAAGATTCGGTTCCAGCTTTCTCGGGAGATGGTTTGCCCGAAGTTGAAAAATGGGTAGAAGAATTTGAAGACGTTGCGTGTACAGTCGGATGGGATAATATCAGAGCTCGCAAAATATGCTCAACCAAATTTTACTGCGCGGTCTGCTCACTTAAAAGACCGAAACAAATGAGACGGAATCGCTTAGTGTCTGAACAGCAACCATTTTTTCGTTTTGTTCGTGTTCTTGCTCTCAGGTTTCGGGTTGAACGTAAGACATGAATCGGTCTCTTACTGACCGCTCGATACGAACAGAACCTTCCGTCGCTCAGCTACTGAGAATCAGTAAGTGAGCAAAGCAAGCAAAGTGTCCGCACAAAAGGTCTTTATTATACCATCACCCTTAGGGATGAAGGTATATATCATTTGATACGAGCCAAAAGTGTAACACATAGAAGGAGTGACTTTAGACAATAGGTTTCTTTGAACCAAATTCGATTCATGACTTTTTAAGTCGTTTGAGCCATGTCCGTCTGTCTGTCTGTCCGGTGGCTGTCCGGCTGGTTCGCACGATAACTTTAGAAAGACGCAACCAAATCTTTTGAAATTTTGCCCGAGTTATTATTTTCTCAAAACTACTTACGGTATTGCAAATGGGCTATATGGCCCCGCCCCTTCTGGTACCTCCCATACAAATACATCATTCCGCCCACTTTAGAAATCGAGTAATAATATCAATACACCCTACGGGATCGTCCCCAAATTCTGTATTTAGTAAAGCTATAACAGGATAAAGTTTTGGAAAACATTTTGAAAGCCTAGCCACGCCAATTCTGGTACCTCCCATACAAATCTACCTTTCCGCCCACTATAGAGATGGTGAAAAAATATCAATAAATTAAACGTGATCGGAACCAAATTCTCTTTTTAGTAAAGCTATAACAGGATAAAGTTTTGGAGAACAAAATTGGAAGTCTGTCCACGACCCATCTGGTACCTCCCATACACATCTGGTACCGCCCACTTTAGAAATCGATTAATATTATTAAAAGACCTAACGCGATCGTGCCCAAATTCTGCATTTGGTAAAGTTTAAGCAGGATAAAGTTTTGGAGAAAAAATCTGGAAGTCTAGACACGCCCCTTCTGGTACCTCCCATACAAATGTTTCACTGCGCCCACTTTAGAAATAAGGTAATAATATCAATACACTCGACACGATCGTGCTCAAATTCTGTATTTTGTTATGTTATAACAGGACAAAGTTTTGGAGAAAAAATTGGAAGTCTAGCGACGCCCCTTATAGTACCTCCCATACAAATGTACCTTTCCGCCCACTTTAGGGATGTAGTAATAATATCAGTACAGCCAACGCAATCGTGCTCAAATTCTGTAATTAGTAAAGCTATAACAGGATAAAGTTATGGAGAATAAATCTGGAAGCCTAACCACACCCCTTCTCGTACCTCCCATACAAATGTACCACTCCGCCCACTTTCGAAATCGAGTAATAATATCAATATAATAGAAAATTATTTATTTTACTGAGGGTAAGGGTAAATGTAAGTCGGGCTGCCGGACTGAAACTTTCTAACTGATTTTAATTACAAATCGGTTAATTTCTGTAGTGTTCCTCTACATATTCACTTTGTTTTATAAATTGTATTTTAAATTTGTTTTCTTTGTTCGAATATTCAATATTCAATATAACACAAGACTTAAACAATATCTTATATTGGGTGATGGTATTTATCAGTCAGTTTAACTGACTGAAATTTCTGTACTGGTTTTTATTGTTGTTTTGCATTATGTTGTTGCCTTAAAAATTTCGTCATATGCTTTAAAGAGGCGAGAAGAAGAAAAGGAAAAGGGGGATCATTAGTGTGCAAATGTGTATGCGTAAAGCTATAACAGGATAAAGTTTTGGAAAAAATTTTGAAAGCCTAGCCACGCCAATTCTGGTACCTCCCATACAAATCTACCTTTCCGCCCACTATAGAGATGGTGAAAAAATATCAATAAATTAAACGTGATCGGAACCAAATTCTCTTTTTAGTAAAGCTATAACAGGATAAAGTTTTGGAGAAAAAAATTGGAAGTCTGTCCACGACCCATCTGGTACCTCCCATACACATCTGGTACCGCCCACTTTAGAAATCGATTAATATTATTAAAAGACCTAACGCGATCGTGCCCAAATTCTGCATTTGGTAAAGTTTAAGCAGGATAAAGTTTTGGAGAAAAAATCTGGAAGTCTAGACACGCCCCTTCTGGTACCTCCCATACAAATGTTTCACTGCGCCCACTTTAGAAATAAGGTAATAATATCAATACACTCGACACGATCGTGCTCAAATTCTGTATTTTGTTATGTTATAACAGGACAAAGTTTTGGAGAAAAAATTGGAAGTCTAGCGACGCCCCTTATAGTACCTCCCATACAAATGTACCTTTCCGCCCACTTTAGGGATGTAGTAATAATATCAGTACAGCCAACGCAATCGTGCTCAAATTCTGTAATTAGTAAAGCTATAACAGGATAAAGTTATGGAGAATAAATCTGGAAGCCTAACCACACCCCTTCTCGTACCTCCCATACAAATGTACCACTCCGCCCACTTTCGAAATCGAGTAATAATATCAATATAATAGAAAATTATTTATTTTACTGAGGGTAAGGGTAAATGTAAGTCGGGCTGCCGGACTGAAACTTTCTAACTGATTTTAATTACAAATCGGTTAATTTCAATAACACAAGACTTAAACAATATCTTATATTGGGTGATGGTATTTATCAGTCAGTTTAACTGACTGAAATTTCTGTACTGGTTTTTATTGTTGTTTTGCATTATGTTGTTACCTTAAAAATTTCGTCATATGCTTTAAAGAGGCGAGAAGAAGAAAAGGAAAAGGGGGATCATTAGTGTGCAAATGTGTATGCGTACGTTTATGCACATACATGCTCAAAAGACCGTTTGACGAGTTTTTACGAAGTAAAGGATCTCGAGTAAACCCATGAGCCGATCTAGTGAACAGAAATGCTCGTCAGTTGAGCAAAGAGCAAGCCAAAGAAGAATAAAGTTTAAGGGTTTTTCGCGACAGTTTTGCATCGTGTCAGTGGATGAGTGGTTTTTTTCTGACAACAAGAACGAGAGAGACCAATTATTGCGAGCTCTGGATAATATACGAAAGTTTATATATGCCAAACAGTTACTTAAGGGCGCCTCGAGAATGTATATCAGAAGCCAATCTGATATCCGTGATTGGGTTTCCCTTAGGGAATCATTGACAAGGGAATTCGGCACAAAGTTATCATCGTTGGAGGTCCACAAATTTTTGTCAAACCGGCGCAAGGGGCCAAAGGAAACTTTTCGTGAATATTTGTATAGCCTTCAGGAGATTGGCAAACCCATTCCTATCGACGATGAGAGTCTTATGAATAAATCTATACTTTACCAAACTCGGGCTATAGATGATCTAAAGGATAAACTTAAGGTGTACAAGAAGATCAGAGATGCCGGAGAGTCATCAAACTCAAAAGGAATTAGATCTGATGTGAAGCGGAACTTAGATGTAAAAGGTGAACTTAGATGTGCTGAATGTGGTGTTAAGGGACATTTGTCCAACGAATGCAATAAACCGGAGGTGAAGTGTTTCAAATGCAAGGACTTTGGGCACAAGTCATTTGAATGTACAGCAGTCGTGAAGGAGGAAAAGGCGATGACGTAAATGGCAAAAAAGGCGGCCGAAACAACGTTCATACTCTGGCGGACGAAATCGCCTTACCATCGAGGAGAGTCTTCGCCGATATTCAAATTTTCGGCACTAAAATTTTGGCTATAGTTGACACGGGAAGCGACTTAAGCATTCTTTGATATGATACATTGATGATATTAGGCGATGTAGTGCTCGAATCTAACATTAGAACTTTGACTGGCATACATAGGTGGCAAAACAGTGAAAACACTAGGATGTTTCACAACTCGCGTTAAATTGGATTTAACAAAAGTGGACATAACCTTCCACACTGTAAGGGAAAACGACATTTTGTATTCAGCGGTAATAGGAAACGATGTGCTGGAACTGGTAGATTTTATTATAAATGCGGATGGAGCCAGATTTCGCAAAAAGATCCCATCGTGTTCGTTGTATGAGGAAAATGAAAATATGATTGTCGACGTTTCGTTTTGTGAGAACCAACTTACCCCGACCAATCGTACGGCAACCAATCCTGTTGGGGAACTTGACAACGAATTTTCAGAAATAATTTATGCAGCCTCCGTTGGAGTTTTTGCAGAAGACGAACTAAAATTAAACCACCTCCGATAGGAGAAACATGACGAAATTAGAAGCATGGTGACGTCATATAGACCTACTAAACCGTACACATTTCCTGTGAAGATGAAGATAGGGTTGAGCGATGACACTCCTGTTGCACATAGACCTCGACGAGTACCATATTCCGATCAATGTATTATCGACGAGCAGGTAGAGGAATGGTTACAAAATGGCATTGTATCGCATAGCTGTTGTGAATATTCTGCCCCAAAGGTACTAGTGAAGAAAAAAGATGGTACTAAGCGTTTATGTTGCGATTATCGTAAACTCAACGAGAAAATCATTCGCGACAATTTTCCAATGGCTTTTATTGATGATGTTGTCCACAGATTAAAAGGAGATAACATTTTTATGACATTAGATTTACGAAATGGATTTTTCCACGTTCCGGTCGAACCAGAATCGCAGAAATATACCGCATTTGTGACAAATAATGGTCAATTTGAATTTAAATTCGTATCGTTCGGAATATCAAACTCGCCTGCGGTCTTCTGTAGGTCCATTGGACGATATTGTAATACCTTCTGAGGATAAAGATGAAGGTATAGCGAAATTAAGGAAAGTGCTGGAAGTCGCAGCATCAAACGGGCTTTGCATTAAGTGGAAGAAATGTAAATTTTTGGAGAAAAGAATAAATTTTTTGGGTTACATTCACCATCTGATGAAAAAACACGCGCGGTTACAAATTTTCCATTACCGACGAATGTTAAGGCACTGCAAAGATTTTTGGGGCTTACGTCATTTTTGCGACGATTTATTCCTGATTATGCAACAATTGCGAGACCGCTTTCAAATATGTTACGGAAGGATGGAAAATTTAAAATGGGAGATGAGGAAATTTTGGCTTTTAAACAGTTTAAAGAGGCAATGGTAAATCCTCCAGTTTTGAAAATTTTCGACCCAAAATCAGTTACGGAAATTCACACAGATGCTAGCATCCAGTGGAGTAAATGAGCCGGAAAACAACTTCCGCGGAACTGAAATACCACTCATACGACCTAGAAGTACTGGCGGTTATAGAAGCGCTCAAAAAATGGATAGTGTTCGTACTAGGAATACCGATCAAAATAGTCACTGACTGCATCGCATTCGCATTAACTATGCGTAAACAGGATGTACCACCTAGGGTGTCGAGATGGGCACTATTTTTGCAGGAATTTAGTAACCAAATAGAGCACAGACCAGCCTCAAAAATGAAGCACGTGGATGCTTTAAGTCGGCTGACATGTTTATTAATCGGTTGAAAGAAGCTCAAATGCAGGACGAGGTGATCAAAGCAGTTAGAAAAATACTGAAAACAATTCCTTATGACAACTATTTTATGAAGTTTGATTGCAACCGGCGTGCCCAGAGGTAACGGTCAGGTGGAGAGAATGCATCGAACAATTGTGTCTATGTTGACGAAGATGTGTGTGGAAACCCCTGGCAACTGGTACAAGTATATCGATCGTATACAAAGGGTAATAAATTGCACCCCGCCAAGAAGCACCAAATTCGCACTTTTTAAATTATAGACTGGCTTAGATATGAGAGGAAAAGATGACACAGATATTCGAGAATTGCTAAACGACGTAGCATAAGAAGACTTGGATGCCGAACGGGAGGAAATACGTGAAGAGGCTAGGCAAAACATTCTTGACTTTCAACTTGAGAATCAAAGAAACTTTGACTGTAAAAAAATCCCCGAGACTGTATACGACGTTAACCAATTGGTCGCCATTAAGCGTACCCAGTTTGGCTCTGGCATGAAGTTGAGACCGAAATTCCTTGGGCCATATAAAATTATAAAGAAGCTAAACCATGGTCGGTACGAAGTCGAAAAGGTAGGTGACATTGAGGGTCATAGGAAAACTACGACTGTTGTTGATTTTATGAAACCTTGGGAACACCATTCGAGGTCGAATGTAGGGTCAGAACGGCCGGATGTGGGATCGTTGCATTAATGTGAGTATCCTATTGACAAACCCTATGTGTGTGCACGTTTATTTTGAGTAACTTTAACCGAGCACACGACACCACGGACGAGACGAGCGAATGAGAGAAAATAATATCAAAGGGTTTAACAGGACCGAAGGTATTTGGGTCAGTTAGTCAACGATCGGTCGCTCACTACAGTTTATTCATTGTTTTGTATTGTATGTATTATTTTAAGTTTATTTATTTGCTTTTTATGCAAACTAACATATTATAATAATAAATGAATTGAACAATAACATCAAGGTCGTTTCAATCACTCCCCCACCCTAGACAACAGAACCACATACATTTAATTTAAAATTATCATAATTTGGACATGCACCATACAGCATTTTTCGAAATTAGGCAATTTTTTATCAAATTTTTCACTTTCGATGTTTGGAAAAATTTTGCTTGTGGTTTTTATAATTTTTTTTTATTTTTCACGGAAGTGTTCTTAATTACGAGCCAAAAACACAAATAGATACTATGCATAAATGTGCTCAGAAGAGCATAATATGTAAAAAGTTAATTTCACTCTTTAGAAAAAAATTTGTTTGCAATTAACTAGTTGACCGCTAAACCCATTGTTGCTGACTCCTTTTCTAGTGATGAGAAAACTGCAGTAACATCCCGCAGATTTCGGTCAATGATGTCTGTATCATCGGCATAGGCTAGTGGCATGTGGCTCTTTTGGAATATGGTGCCAGACATGTTGACACCAGCCTTTCTCATCACCTTCTCCATAACTATATTAAATAGTGTACAGAACAGGCTATCGCCCTGCCTGAGACCTCTTTCCGTGTTGAATGGTTCAGACTGATCTTTACCAATCTTAACCGAAGATTTGGTGTTGTCTAAGGTACATTTGCAAAGTCGAATCAGCTTTGCAAGAATACCAAAATCAGATATGGCCTCATAAAGCATATTTCTTATCGGAGAGTCGAAGGCAGCTTTGTAGTCGACAAAGAGGTGGTAGGTGTCGATCTGCTTTTCATGGGTTTTTTCCAGGATTTGTCGTAAGGTGAATATTTGATCCGTCGTAGATTTGCTAGTTCTAAAGCCGCACTTTTATGTTCCAACTAGTTTTTATACAATTGGCTTTAGACGTTCACACAATATGCTTGAAAGGACCTAGTACGCAATTGGTAATAGGCTTATTCCACGGTAGTTCTTACATTCACTACGATCTCCTATCTTGTATATGGGACATAACAGACTAAGACTCCAATCCCCGGGCATGCTCTCCTCTTGCCAGATGTTCTCCATGAGCTGATGCATGCTCCTAATCAGCTCCTCCCCGCCAGTCTTAAACAATTCAGCAGGGAGACCATCTGCTCCAGCAGCTTTGTTGTTTTTAAGGCGGGAGATTGCCACACGTACCTCGCTCTGGCTCGGAGGCGAACAATAAACACCATCGTCATGGATTGGAGCGGGGTCTTCTGGACTGGTGTCTGCATCCAATAAAATTTTAAAATGATTTCTCCATATCCTCAGAACGTTATCCGTGTCCGTCACTAGCTGACCATCGCTGACCTTGCAGGAGGGTAGCTCTGTTCCACGCATTCTCGCTATAACTCTCTTGTAGAATTTTCGGGCTTCCCCTCTACTTCGGAGCAACTCTGTGCACTCATCCTGCCTCTTCTTCGCTCCTTCTTTTTCCGTCTAAAAAGACGAGTTGCCTCTCGTCTCTTCTCCCTGTGCCGTTCACGAACAGCTCGCGTTGCCATTGGCTGCAGTTTCGCCCTGTATGCAGCAACCGTCTCTCTCGTGGCATTGCGACATTCATCATCGTACCAGGCATATTCTTGAGACGGCTTTGAGTACCCAAGTAAGGCCATCACTTGAGAACGCATGGATCGATTCGACTAATTTTTTGTCACAATGTTCGTAATAGGCCGAGAATGTTTTTTATATAAAATATATATTGGCCACGCCCATTTCTACGCGCACTTTTTTAATATATCTGAAATTCCAATAAAACGCTCTAAAAATTTAATTTCTTTACAGATTTAGCTATATGTTCTATATTGGAAATATAATAGGTTATATATTTTGTAAATTTTTGATTAAATGGGCGGAGTGGGCGTGTCAAAACATTTTTTGAGCTCGATAAGTGGGCGGTGGCTCGTAGCAAACCTATATTTAAGTCCTAGAGAGATAAAATTTGATATCACGATAGTACTCTCCAATACAATTATGAATATGCAGACGAAATGTTAGCTCAAGGATGAAGATCTAGAATCACTGTCTTCTTCTCTCTTTCATAATAAACATTTCCCATTAATCGTACCCCCAACACACTCACTCAGACGAAATTTTAATTTTCAATCAGTAGGCAAAACTGAAATTGAAATATTTACAATCCGTGGACGGATATTTCTACTGGCGAAAATAGATAAAATAAATTTGTGGGCTGGCCTTATCAAGCTATCGCATTACCCCGAAGAGTATGAACTCCAGAGAGACAAACTGTAAATCAATTTCTTGATCTTCTTAAAGCGAACCGGGGAGATAAATTACATTTCTCAGCATAAGATTGCGTCTACTCACTGCAATAAGGAAACTAAAGGTTAGGTTCGGTCAGAAAACGTTGAAGTCTTAGAGGGGCCAGCGTGTTTCCATGCCATTAACCCTATTGAAAATGTGTGTGGTATACTTGTTCATAAAATGTACTACAACAACAGGCAATATAATAGCATTGTACAGCTAAAATCGGCAGTATTAGCGGCTTAGGTCTGCTTATAAAGAATAACCCTAAAAAACCCTGATAAATAGTATGACCGAATAATATTTTTGAATTTATTCAAAATAAGAGAGATCATACGCATTATTACAAAGTGTTTTTTATTTTAAATTTGCTTTTTGTTTTAATAAAAAAGTTTTATTTCGTAATTAAAAACCACTGCGTTTAATTTCATAATCACAATGTAAAGAAATGCCAAAAACATAAACGTAACTAAATACAGTTTTGTTGTTATTGCATATAAAAGTGCTGTTTTTGATTCTCCTTCATTCCTCATGTTCGGTATTTGGATTATGACCCCTTAAGTACATCTGCATCGAAATACAGTGAAGCGTATAATTTTCTATTCTCCAGTGTATAGCATTCACACATCGGAACCAATAAGGAACATATATGACAGTCAAAAATAAACATATGCTCCGAAGACTTTTCAATTCCGCTGCTGTCAATTTGAACTGTTCGCGAAATAGAAATATCCGTCCACTGATTGAAAATATTTCAAATTTCAATTTTAGTTTTGCCCACTGATCGAAAATTAATCAAAAAATTTCGTCTGCATATTTAAATTGTATTGGAGAGTACTATCGTGATATCAAATTTTATCTTTGTAGGACTTAAATATAGGTTTGCCCCGAGCCCACTTATCAAAAATAAAAATTTCGTCTGCAAATTTGAACCTGACGTGTCGTGTACTATCTGTGTACCAAATTTTATCACTATAGTTTAAAAAAATGTTTTGACACGCCCACATTTAATCAAAAATTTACAAAATATTTAACCTATTTTATTTTCAATAGAGAACATCATATAGCTAAATTTGTAAAGAAATGAAATTTTTAGGACGTTTTTTTGCAATTTTAGATATATAAAAAGTGGGCGCAGAAATGGCATTAAAGCATTCTCGGCCTATTACGAACATTGTGACAAAATATTAGTCGAATCGGTCCATGCGTTCTCAAGTGATGGCCTTACCAACGAACAACAATTCATTTTCATATATAAGCTAATTTCTTAGTATGTCCGGATGTTTGTATGTATGTCCTATTCTTTCCGCAACTTTCTGAAGCCATCTGATGACAGAAAGCTGAATTTTGTCATACTTAAAGTACTTTCTCTGTGGAAGATCGTAACGAAGCCAGATTTTTGATTTTCGGTCTATGGGACAGAGTTTTTAACTAGAATAACTAAAAGGGGAATGGGACTTTGCTCAGAGGCTGAAAACTACTGATTGTCACTCACTTGGGAGTGACCAGAAGCGATTCCTTTGTGGCACTGTCCAAGCAGCTAACTACTTCCGGTCCTAGACCAAGTATTCCCTGGGCAATGACTTCAAAGCAACCGCTTAGAAGTTAGCTAGAGTTAGAAGGCGAAACGTTGAGTAACCTAATCGGCATGCTACCACCGATGCGTCTTAGGAAGTAGGTAACAAAAGTTACTGAAGCTCAACACAGGCTCTCCTAGTGGCCTTGGCAGCCCCAAGAAACTAGGATCGGGAGCGGTGGCCTAATAAGCCACTCTCCTTAAACAAAATTTATTATGAAAACACGAAGAAAAGAAAAAACAAGAACCCCCCCAAATGTTGACGACCCCCGCAAACGATATAAGGACCATGATTTAAGGATATGCACCTGGAATGTCCGAACTCTATACAGAGATGGTGCCTCTATCCAACTGGCGGACGTCCTCGACAAATACAAGGCTGACATCACCGCCATACAGGAAATGAGATGGACGGGACAGGGATGCACACGACGAAAGAACTGTGACATCTTCTACAGCTGCCATGCAGAAAAACACGAATTTGGATGTGGTTTCATAGTCGGCAAGAGACTTCGACACCTGGTCTCGCGGTTTAACCCTGTAAGTGACCGAATAGCCACCATTCGCATCCGGGCGAAATATTTTTACATCACGCTGATTTGTGTACACGCCCCGACGGAAGATAAAGACGATGAGATTAAAGATGCATTTTACGAGCGCCTAGAGGAAACATACGACCGCTGCCCTGGCCACGACATTAAAATTGTTCTAGGAGACTTTAATGCAAAAATAGGAAGGGAAGATGTTCTTGGTCCATCGATCGGCAAATTCAGCCTGCATACCGACACGTCAGACAACGGGTTTAGGCTGGTTAGCTTCGCAGCGGGAAGGAACATGGTAGTGAGTGGAACCAGATTCCAGCACAAAGATATCCACAAGGCAACTTGGCTATCCCCCGATCAAAACACCAAAAATCAAATTGATCATGTAGTAATCGATGGGAGACATGCATCTAGTGTCATGGACGTGCGTGTGATTCGTGGTGCTAATATTGGCTCGGATCATTACCTGGTTGCAGCCAAGGTGCGCACAAGATTGAGCAGAGCGAAAAACGCACGTAACCAAACACAAAGAAAGCTGGACATCGCGAAGCTGCAAACCCCAGAGATAGCTACTGCCTACTCCAACCAGCTCTCCCAACTTTTACGACACAACGCCTCTACTTCTGACGTTCCCGATACACAGTGGCAGCATATTGCGCATTCCATGGCAACCGCCGCAACAACCGTGCTAGGATATGAAAAGCGGAGCTCAGACGAATCCTGGTACGAAGAAGAATGTCGCATAGCGTCTGAGGAACTGGATGCTGCTTATAGGGCAACGCTACAGCCAATTGCAACCCGTGCTGTTAGGGAACGGCATAAGGAGAAAGCAAAACGGGCGAGACAGCTATTTAGGCGAAAAAAACGTCAGATGAAGGAACGGGAGAACGAGGATATAGAGCGATACAGGGATAGAGGTGAGGCCCGAAAATTTTACCAGAAAATAAGAACAAATGGATACGGTAATGGCCTCCCCACCTGTAAGGACAGTGATGGAAATCTGGTCACGGATACGCAGAGTGTGCTGCACATATGGAGAGAACACTTCCAGCAACTGCTGGTTCCAGAAGGCAGCGCACGTGAAGTTATCACGCCAATTGTCGACGACGGCTTAGATTGCCCACCACCAAGTCAAGCCGAGGTAAGAAGAGCAATATCGCGGCTGAAAAACAACAAAGCAGCCGGTGCCGACGGTCTGCCCGCAGAGCTCTTCAAGTCCGGTGGCGAGGAGCTGATAACGAGCATGCACCAGCTCCTGCGCACGGTTTGGCTTAAAGAGTGCATGCCCGACGATTGGAATGTAAGCGTATTATGTCCTGTGCTGAAAAAAGGTGATCCAAGTGTGTGCTCCAACTACCGCGGGATCAGCCTTCTACCCATCGCATATAAGGTCCTGTCGAGTGTGCTATGTGAAAGACTAAAGCCAGTGTTATCCAACCTGATCGGGCCTTATCAGTGTGGCTTTAGACCCGGAAAATCAACAACTGACCAGATTTTCACACTTCGGCAAATCCTGGAAAAGACCCAAGAGAAACAGATCGACACGTACCATCTTTTTGTCGACTATAAAGCTGCCTTCGACAGCCCGATACGGCAGAAATTACTCGATGCCATGGCTGAGTTTGGTATTCCAGCGAAGCTGATACGTCTTTGCGGAATGACGCTGACTGACACGAAGTCTTCAGTGAAGATTGGCAAGGACCTTACGGAGCCATTCTATACCAGACGAGGCCTAAAACAAGGCGACGGCCTATCGTGCGATCTCTTCAATATTGTGATGGAGATGATAATGAGAAAAGCTGCAGTAAACACGAGTGGCACTATATTCAACAAAAGCCACATGCTACTCGCGTACGCTGATGACGTAGACATCATCGGTCGAAAACTGCGGGATGTGACTGCAGCCTTCTCAGGTATACAGAAGGAATCAGCGAAAATGGGCCTAACGGTGAACGAGGACAAAACGAAGTTATTAGTTTCAACGAACAAAGAATCTACTCGTTTGGGAAACTGCGTGAACGTTGACAACTATAATTTCGAGGTGGTAGATAACTTTGTCTACCTAGGATCCGCCATCAATAAAGCAAATAATGTCAGCCTAGAAATCCGGAGAAGAATCCTGCTTGCAAATAAATGCTACTACGGACTAAGCAAGCGATTCAATGACAGAGCCCTCTCTCGACGAACAAAACTCCAGCTATACCAGATACTGGTTCTACCTGTCTTAATGTATGGCTCAGAATCCTGGGTTATGACACAAGCGGATGAATCGGTTCTGGCGGTATTCGAGAGAAAAATACTCCGTAAAATATATGGGCCCATCATCGTTAACGGAGAGTATCGGCGTCGTATGAATCATGAGCTGTACGAGCTGTACACTGACATTGACGTGGTCAAACGCATTAAGGTGCAACGGCTGCGCTGGCTAGGTCATGTTGTACGCATGGATGAAAATGCTCCAGCTCGAAAAGTCTTCGACAATGAACTCGATGGACGGCGCAGAAGAGGGCGACCAAAACTCCGTTGGAAAGACCAGGTAACTGAGAACCTCACAGAACTCGGTGTGACTAACTGGAGAAGAAGCGCAGAAGATCGAGGCGCTTATAATATTTTTCTACGTGCGGTATATAATCCACTGGGATTGCATAGAAGTACCAGCTAAGTAAGTAAGTAAGTAACTAAAAGGATCTGATTAAATAGGGGAATGGGGAACTTTGGGCCCACAATAGTGTTCAAATGCTTGAATTTTTCAGAAAACCGGTTTATTCGAAAAATACGTTTTTCCAACAATCCGGTTTTCGAATTCCTGATTTAGTAAAAAACCGGGTTAACCGGTTTCGTTCGGTTTTTCAGAAATTGTAAAATAAAACCAAATATGAAATTAAACATGAATTAAATATGGAAACATATGAATAAAGTGGCTGTTACATAGGCATAGATGTTAGTAAAATACTAAAAAACAATGTCTGATACATGTATGCCATGTATGCCAGACATGTATGTTGCATTTTAAAAATTTTAGATTTTCCGATGTCTGTGGCATACCAACATACTCGTCTAATAGCGTGTCTGTCATACTTCATATAAAAATTCAGTACGCTTTTTTACGGAAAGAATTTGTGAAAGAAAGGCGTCTTATAATAACGTGAGTTTCTGGGAAGTAAGGAAGAATAAATTTGTGGCAGATAAAATCTGATATGTACCACAATAAACAAATAAAAATTAAAAAAGCCGCTACAACTAGTTTACTTGTCTACAGACATGTTTGCCTGTGCAATAGCCGCTTAAAGTATTTTAAGTTAACTTAAAGTATTCTTAGTCTGTTTGCTTCAATTTATATCCATTAACATTTCAGGATTTTCAGACTATCCAAACTGAAGTTATTTGACAATTTTAACTTGAATGTGTAATACGTAAGATTCCTGAAAAAAATTTCATTTAACACTTAGTATGGTGTCTCATCTTTTGAACTAAGATACCGATGTCATCCCAAATTAAATTCCATTTTACAATTAGACGCCTAGTGTAGGAGGTAAAGGCACCTTAAGTTATTCATGTGAATATCAATGGTGTCTCATCCATTTCAAGGTGAGATCCCCATCTATTTAAAATTATATTCCAACTGTATCTTGGTGATTTCCCACCTATTATATGGTTATTATGAAATAAACACCCTCTTGAGATCTTACACATAGTTTAGGAGATAATTCCACTTACAGCTCTTCATATGAATATCGGCGGCTTCCCAGCCATTGCAAGGTGAGATCTATAGTGACTTTCCACTATTGTACGGTGATCACAAATCTAACGAAAATTGAAAGGTTTTTATATGAATACACTGACTCCCATTTCAAAATGAGTCATCTAGCAGCAATTTTCAAACAAATTTGTCGTATTGCATAAGGAAATTTCACAGAAAGCAACCCTTGAGATTTTTCCAAAGAATATTATATAAGCATAAACAACCTTCTATGCTGATATGCCTAGAACAAACCTGACAATGCTCTGCAAAAAGGATCATTTTTGAAAAACCGGTTAACCGACATAAAAAACCGGTTAAACCGGGTATTCGAAATTGGCATTTTGGAAGAAACCGACATACGGTTTCGGAGAAAAAACCGGTTAGACGGTTTTCGGTTTCGGTTTTGAACACTCTAGGCCCCACTAGGCACGACTAGACACCGTCAGATTGAGCTGAAAAATTAGGACATAATTTCTTACACCAAACCTCATATTTTAAGCAGCGCACACAATTAAATTTAAAAAAAAAAAATTCCCATACAAAATGCGACCAGCTAGTGGCTATACGTTCACACACCGGGTTGAACCTTGAGACTAGGTGTCGCAGTCTCTTGCCAACCACAAATCCACATCCAAACTCGTGCTTGTCCGCATGGCCACTATAGTAGATCTCGCACGCCTTCATGCGCGAGCACCCTTGTCCCGACCACCGGATTTCCTGTAAAGCGGTTATGTCAGCCTTGTATTCTTCGAGGACTTCCGCCATTTGGATGGAGGCACCTGGTCTATACAGTGTTCTAACATTCCAGGTGCATATCCTTAAATCATGGTCCTTAATTCGTTTGCGGTGGTCGTCAACATTTTGGGGGGTCCATTTTATTCTTTTCAGACTTCTTTTCATTGCAATAGTTCAAACATTGGTGGCGGGTTGCAAGCCCAGTGCACCATGTCGCAGTTTTCTCCTCCTCCCAGGATTTTATTACAGCCGCCCATTCTGTGTCAGACGCTGACCAGGGTACCGCTCACTCTGAGCAGACGTGCCTGGATTTTTATGATTTACTCGGAATCATTTCCAAAATAAGCACATTACCTTTAATTGGAGACCACTCAGGTTCAAACCGTTGGACGCGTTTACAAATTATTCTCCAATAAGCTGATGCATCTCATAAAAAATTTGTAAAATAATTCAAAAGTTCATATCTTGAAAACAAATCAGAGGAAAAATTTTTAAATCTCATATTCGTGCTTAGGAACTCTGCAGCTAAAATTTGGCAGGTCTTCTAACTTTGTAGCGAGTAATATGTACTGTGACAATAAATCCGCTTGCCCCTTCCCTTCTCGTAGCTCCTATACAAATTACCATGTTATGTTACAATGTGGTAGCAAATCTAAGCATATCGGTTCAGACTTATCTATAGCCCCCATATATATGTGTGTTTCACGATATATACTTTTTGAAAAGAGGTAGTAAAGTTTGATTATAATTATAAAGGATAAATGAACAGTTGACATACAAGTATTACATATCTTTGAAAAGAGAATAACATGAAGTTTATTAAATTTTTTCTAAGCAGTGAAAAAAAATTAGAAATTTTTAATCACAAAAACAATTCCGATCAAAATTGACATTTTTACATACTTAGCTCTCCTGAGCACATTTATGCGTAGGATCTATTTGTTTTTTAATTCGTAATTGAGAACACTTCCATCTAAAATAAAAATAGTTATTATATAAAAACCTCCAAGCGAAATTTTTCCCAAACATCTAAAGTGAAAAATTTTATAAAAAATGAACTAATTTCGGAGAATGCTGAGTGTATGGTGCATGTCCAAATTATCTTAATTTTACATTAAATGTATTTTCTACAGTCTTCTTTTTGAGAGAAAATTAAAAAATGTTACAGGTTTTTTAGAAAAAAAGTAAAGAAAATACTAAATGAATCATGGTATCTTTTCGGCAATATCTATATATATATATTACAGGTTGAAAAAAATATTCAATTTTGAAAGGTCGGTATTTTTAAGCCGCTCGAGGTAACTTGAAAGGTGTTCTTTATGAAAGTGTTGCCAATTCAGTGGTGTTTTAAGAAATATTAACCCATTACTGCTCACTGTCCCCTTATGAGGACACTGGTGAAAGCTCTATAACCATAAGTTTAACCGTTATTTTTTTTCATTGTAAATACATATATGAGTGTTGAAGGCTACATGTGATCTATTAACAAAGACACTTCGTGCCAAGTACCAAACGAATGCAGTCCGCCATATTTGCTGCATACAACCTCACAATATTTCAGTTTATTGTCCTAAGTAGTAAGTGACGATTAAAAAAGCAAAGCCATAACCTGGAGCACATATCAGATAAATTAGGACGTGTTCCCAGCAAACCAAAACTCCCGACGCACAGTGGGGTAAAGTCACGATCTGGGCGACCAAAATTATTTGAAGCAAATTTATGAAGCAGAATGGTAAAATATTACTCGGTGAGGCGTAAAAAATAATAATATGTTAACATTCGGAGGGTAGAGGTTGTGACCGTTTTTATACAAAAAATGGTTTTTATAAAAATTTTAAGATTCCAAGTATTTCCCATATATCTCCACAAGGTTGCATTTTAGAGGCCTACCTCCCTATAACTTATCTGGATACCCTCTAACTATAAATGCATAGAGATATAGGACATCCAGTATGTTAACTAAAGTGGTTCAGTAAAACCGCAGAAATTATAGTTCATTCTTCCGCAGTAGGTAAATGGCTATAAAATACAAAACCGCATAAACCTGCAAAAATTTTTTTTCCATATGAACAATACGATGTTAAAGATTATATATAATCACAGATTGAAGGGGTGAAAAGGGGTGATGCATAACTTTTTGTCCATAGATCGATTTTGTTACCCATTGAAATTAACAAACATACCATATTTTTCAATGCTGCTTTACTAGTATGAATTTGAATTATAATTTAATTTAGCTAAGTGTATTTAATAATATTAACCTGTTTTATTATTTTCCATTTTACTTAAATGTTTAAACTAAACACACGCCTTCCCACAGCCTGCTAAAATTGTTGCTTTACCTGAGCACAACAAAATAGAAAATGCACAATTAGCAACAAGTAACTTTAACAGCGTGTAGAAAGCGAATGTAAGCAAAATGGAATGAAAAAATAACGGAATCTAGTGAAGCATTTTGTTCTCTTTACCCTACAATCGGAAATTATTAAAAACATTGGTTTTGGAGAAATCGAATTTTGGCCGCCCGGATCGTGAATTTACCCCACCGTGCGACGTGTCGGACATCAGATATTTCTCTTACATTTCATCAGAAAATTTGCCGAAAATGAACGATGTCGTCATAAATGCCTTCAGAAATTAGACGAGTTTTTCTGCACACTCTTCCGAATTTTGTCCGCAAAGTCTGCACGTTCTCTAAATTTTTATACACTTTAAACGATTTTGTCTGCATATTCCCTAAAGGGTGTTTTTTGTTCTTCTTCTTCCCACAAGAGAAACCTGTCGATAGGGCATTTTTTGTTTTGTTTACTCTCACAAACAACAACAACAAAAGAAAACTAGTTTAGCTATTCCTAAAACGGGTTATTGTTGTTGTTGTTTTTTTAAGTGTGTTGCGCATTCCAATGTGTGTTTTTCATCCCCATTATCAGTTAACGTCACGTCGCGGAAAGTGTTACAAACATTTAAAGGTGAATATAGCTTGTATCAGAAAATTAGAAACGAAATGTTTTGTCTTCAGGCAATTGGAAAAAAAAGTGAAAAAGACGCTGAAGTACTGTTAAAAAAATGATTGCCAGAAGAAGACAATGAAATTAGTAAAACTAGTAATGAAATTAGTAAAAACTAAGAAAAAATATTTTTTGGAATTTTTGTGTAAACAAAAAAAAAACAGAACTCTCTGACGATTTTCGTACTGTCAGATATTTCTGGTAATATTCGGATTATTTGCCAGAGTTACTTCAGAAAAATCCAAAATTCCCTTCGAAATTTCTCCAAATTTCCTTCAGATATCTGACTGAATTCTGACCGAAAAGGCCGCAAAAGTTTCCGAATTTCCCAAGACATTTCGGTCCGAATTCTTGTCAACCACCCATACAACTTTCGGACAGAATGCTGACAGAATTCGGCAACTTGTGCAGACTTTCTGTCAGACATCTGACCGAATTCGGAGAAAATGGTTTGCTGGGTTGTTTGTCAAGTAGTATCGCAGTAAATGTGAATTGTTCACAATACACTTTGAGTTGGATGAAGCTGTTTTTGGTCTATTTCATAACATATATTCTTGTTGTCCCCATGTAGGGTAACCTCTTTTTTCACAAACGACCAATGAATTTTAAGTTTTTTTAATTAAAAACCTTTTATTTTATTCCTAATAAAATAATAAAAAGCAAGGAAATCAATTTTTGTTTAACAGTTTTCTATTGGGCGTTAATGGGTTTATTTACTTCAAATGGTAGAGTTATAAACAAAACACTGAAAAAATCGTTAAAAAAAATTTTAAATTTTAAACTTTGATAAAAGATATTCTGTAATACTAAGCGTGTTATTTGTTTGACTTACATAGTAGATTCTTTAAAGTGAAACATCGTTGTAATCCTGCTAATCCGACCAAAGTGGTCAACCCTGTATCGCCAACTGTGTTGACACAGACTGAAAGCCAGACTCCTCCTTTATAAATCTTTAGAACATTTCAAAATGATCAGACCATTACTCTAAAAGTTGTGAACTTATTTTCGTGTTTTTTCCAATCGGCCCTACTGTGCAATAGGAACCAAAATTATTTGTGCAGGGGGTGATGCCAAAAGCATAACTCACGATGGAGCTGCATATATGCAGGGTGAAGATGATGATGTACATGCCGAAATTGTTGATGATGGAAATTCTGACGATAGGAGCCAGATGTGGCAATGTAGAGGGAAATCAATCACATGGTCAATAAAATGAAGAACAACTAGATCGCGTAAAAGAAAAGAACTTTTGATGCTTCAAAAGTCTACAAATGGAATGGAAAATGGAAAAAATCTCAAAGCTTTCGTCGTTTTCTTAGAAATGAAAAATATTTCTGCTCAATGTTCCTCCATTGACGAATTTGAATTGGTGGGATTTATCATTGATAGTATACAAGATACCTCACCCGAATCATATATTTTGCTTAATTGCCGCACCATGAATTGAGGAAAGCCATCAAATTATATGATAAACGAAAATCCCAACGATTTGTGCGTTCTCAAGAGGAAATGTCAAAAAAGGAAGAAGCTGCAGTTAAATAACAATATTTTTCTTAGAAATCAAAAATATGTCTGCTCAATGTTCCTCCATTGACGAATTTGAATTGGTGAGATTTATCAGGGGACCGGCCGTGGCATAGTGGTTAGAACACGCGACTACCATGCGGGAGAACGCAGGTTCAAACCTCGCTCCAGTCATCTTAAAAAAAAGAAAAAAATAAATAAAATTTTCTTTCATTGTCGGCTCCCCTCGAATGTTGTTTGACAGCAACTTCGCAGTATTAAGCGTCGATTCAATCGTCGTGTCTAGTAAGAGCTTCTCAAAACAGTGACGTTCGCATTCGTCGATAAATAAGTAGGTGCCGTTAGTTGTGAATCTAAAAATAGAAAGCGTGTTAATTCGCAACAACGCGAGAAGCTATCCCATACCTCATTCATGGGGTGCAAAGGGAAATTAAGTTTTAAGTTTTAAGTATACAAGATACTTCACCCGAATCATATATTTTGCTTAATTCCCGCACCATGGATGAAATGAGGAAAGCCATCGAATTATATTAAAAATGAAAATCCCAACGATTTGTGCGTTCTCAAGAGGAAATGTCAAAAAAGGAAGAAGCTGCAGTTAAATGTTACAAGTGCAGCCAAAAGGGGCATATTAAAGAAAATTGTCCATATGAATCAAGACCAGAGGGAAGTTGTTTTCGATGCTGGCTAATGGGTCATAATCAACGGAACTGCTCTAATCCAAGGTAGAAATTGAAATTAATGTCAAAAAATGTCGTTGCATTTCAAAAGCCCACGAAGATGGTGATACTTTCCAAGAAAATTTATATATGCCTTTGATAAATGCTTTTAATTTGGTTAGATTATAGTAGTCCAAGTAATCTCGTTCGTCAATCAAATGTTCCTTTTACTATTTTCGAAATTCCAAAAAATCAGAATATTGTGGACTTAGTAATAGTAACGTAATGTCTTTTGGAAAAATTGAAGTACTTTAAAATTTTATAATATATGTAAAAAAAACATATTACAAGTAGTTCCAGATAGCACAATGGATATCTCATTAATTTTAGGTCGCAGATTCCTTAATACTTTTAAAATACATTTATGTAAAAATCCTTGTAATTTTAATTTTTTTAAAACCATTAACCATTACCTTATTTTCTATAAAAGTGAAATTGAAAGTTTTTTAAATATGGAAATTGAGGATGCCAATGTAGTTACTAAATCTATGAAAAACATAAACTATTTCTGTAATTTTAATATAACATTGAACCCAATATGTTGTGCTTACACTCAGGAGTTGTTGCAAAACTTAGATATTGATCACGAATTGAATCCAAATCAGAGACTTATTAACAAATGCAGTAACAGAAAATGTGTAACGATAATTTTGAATTAAAACCGAATGATTATGAAATGAGTATACGATAAAAAAATTACACTCCATTTCATTGTTTACCCCGGCGCTTATCATCGTTTAAAAAGGACGAATTAAAGAATAAAATTATTCGACCGAGCAATTCCCCGTATGCTTGTGGTATTGTACTGGTAAAGAAGAAAAATTATGAATTGAGAAAATGTGTTGATTATCGTCCACTTAAACAACTTACACTTCGGGATAAATATCCATTGCCAATTACACTGTTCAACAAATAAAAATATTTTTAATTTTTCTGGGTATCTGAATTGTGATTCTTATGGTTATTAATATCGTGATTTCAAATATGTTTTCAGGTTTTTTTCAACAGGCACAGTTTTTTAGTAATTCGGATTTAATTTTTTTCACCTTTCTTCATATTGCATTAAAAAACATTTTGCATGAATGTAATTAAAACTTTATTTGATGCAATAGAATCTTATCCAAACACAATAACCGATACTAGTACAGTATAAAACATGTAAAAAAAAAGAACAAATATATATTGTCTAGTAGTGAATAATGTTATTTCTTTATTTTATGCTGAATATCCTTGCAGCCTCCTAAAATATTCAAGCAGCAGCATTTCTAATGTTAGAATGTCTTTGTGAAACCTTTCACCATATTCATCGGACACGTCGCTGCAGCATTTATAAAAGAAATCCATATAAGTAGGCAAAAAATTTACTTTAAGACATGTTGCATACCAAGTTTACGTAGAATATTAAAAAGAACAGAAGAACAACAGATTTTTTTCTAAATACAATAACCGATACTAGTAGAGCTTAAAACATGAAAAATAAGAAGACCGAATTTGTATTTTCTATTAGTTAACATAGTTATTTATTTATATTATGCTGAATATCATTGCAGTCTAGTAAAATATTCCAGGAGAAGTCAGCAAATATACTAGGCATATTTTTTCCTTCGAAACGCTTTTCTAAAGTTAGAATGTCTTTGTGGAACCTTTCACCATATCCATCGGATACGTCGCTGCAGCATTCATAAAAGAAATCCAAATAAGGTAGTAAAAAAAAACACATTCAATGACATGTTGCACCCCAAGTTCACATAGAATATTAAAAAGAGAATAAGGTGAATAAAAAATCGAATAGGACGATTATTGCATCTGAACAGGCATGTTGCTGATGTTGCCATCTGTTTCTACTAAATGTTTCATCAATCGCCTCAATATAAATTTTTAATGGAAACCTAACTAATTTTCAAATAGCCAAAGACTATGCCTGATAGCAAAATTCTGATTACGTATTTGAATTTGCATGTTAAAAACTCTTAAAAAAACAAGAAAAAAAACCCTTGT
This sequence comes from Muscina levida, assembly GCA_964034835.1. Classification (NCBI taxonomy): domain Eukaryota; kingdom Metazoa; phylum Arthropoda; class Insecta; order Diptera; family Muscidae; genus Muscina; species Muscina levida. The sequence goes on along the minus strand of OZ035883.1, from coordinate 95,599,251 downwards.
CGAACAGTGTAATTTAATAAAAACTATAAACTAAAAAGCTGTACAACGATATCGACGTAGTCAAATGATGAAATTTTAAAATGGTTAAAGCTGAGGTGTTTTCGAGATAATTTGGATTTCGGCTCCCTTTCGTATGTGGGACCATGCGTGGACCTCCAAAGTTGGTCACCTCGGTTGGTTCAAAATTGCAAATGTTCGAGTAAAGTGCATTTATAAACCGACTTAAAAGATTTTTTGTATTTAGATAGTGCATTGAAAACCCTTCAAAAAACATGCGTACATGTGTACGTTATCTCATTTATGTCCAGAGATATTTTAGAAATTAATTTTTTTGATAAATAACACTGTGCTACACATAAAATATGGGGGTTCTCATTAGCAATTCTGTCAGGCTGGACTCCATAGAGTACAGTGAAACTTATATTTTGTGAAAGTTCCAAATATCATAAGTCTTCTTTTTGTAAACGGATTTTTAAAAGCTTAGATTTGTTTTAAAGCTATGATTTTTACCTTTATTAAAAATTTTGAAAATCAGATAAAACATAGTTAAACAATGACTGTTTAAGTAAAAGAAATACGAAAATATGCAAATTATCATTTCCTCTACGCTTTAAGTTGATCGTGAGACAGCGCAAGGTTGTGCAATGCCATATTAAAGTAGCTTTCTAAAACGGGTAAGTTAACAAAATTCGGTTGAAAAATGAATGAGTTATGCTACATTGTTTAATAACATGTCCGCGTCATTTCGTTTTTTTTCCTTTGAGGTAAACAACATATTTATTAGTGTATGTGTCACTTTGTACAAATACGTATCACGTGTACATATCACAACAAGTAATTCGTACTTCATATTCCAAAGAATGTCAAAGAACATATTACAAAAATTAGCTAAACTCATTAATTTTTCAACCGATTTATATAAACTTTAGAAAGCTACTTTAATATGGCAAAAATAAAAAAAATTACCTTGCGCTGCCTTAGAGAAAATGAGAATTCGCATTCGTTTTTTTTTACTTAAACAGCCGTCGTTTAACTATTTTTAACCCATTTTCAAAATTATTTCTTTATTATTTTAATAAAAGGTGAAAATCATAGCATTAAAAAAAATATAATAGCGGTTTACAAAAAGAAGACTTATGATTTTTGGAACTTTAAATTTCAGTTATATCGTCTTTTCACAAAATATGCTATAAAAACATTACTTAACGAAGTGACCGAGAAGAACTATAAGTATTACTGTACTCTTTGGACTCCAGTCTAACAGAAATGCTACATGAGATATATATATGATGTATATTAGGGTGGGTCGATAAAAAAAGTTGTGCCGGTCACCCCCTAGAATGAAAGATAATTTAAAAACGAATTCAAAAAAAATTTTTATTTTTTTTTGCCACGCCTCTTGACCCCGCGCATTGGGTTTTTTGTTTCCTGTGTCTCCATTTATAGTCCGATCGTAATGTGTGACATATCAATGTTCTTGGACTGACAACAGCTACATTTTCTTCTCTGATCACTTTTGACTCCGACGTCAAATTCTAGAAGTTTCTACCGGAATCTCGGTTTTTACCCCCCTAAGTCAAATTTTTTTCGTAACGATAAAAAAGTTTTTTAAATTCCATGATACTTTCTCTTTTACAGTATATATTTTTATTCATAAACAAAAAAGTTACAGAGGTTTTAAAAAATCAATTTGACGTCGCTAACAAATGTTGGCGTTCTTCTTATCGTTTGCTCATAAAGTTCTGAATGAAATTGCTAAAAGCATGATGCGTTGTTCCAGTCAGAAGTTGTTAGTGTTGTTAAATTTTTTTTTTTTTTTTGCAAAAAGGCGACTACCACCTATCGCATGTAAAGAAATGTTCTTCCGGGTTTGGTAATTTCTTTATTATCTCTCATAGATATGTTCATGTAGGTGAATTTAGTGCCAAATTTAAATTATTTTAGTAAAATGGTTCCCCGAAAAGGGAATCCAAAAATACCCCATAGTTCAAATTTTTTTTTTAAATTCTCAAATCGCAAAGCGCCGATCACAAACTGAATATAATTTTTTTTGACGACATACATATGTGGACTAGTTCACCACAACGTATTTTAGCATTCCCCCATTTTCCCCGTTTTGGGAATTTTGGTATTTTCTTGTAAGATATGGCAACATATTGTTATACGTTTTTAAGGGCTTTTAAAAACCGGTTTACAAAAAAAGACATGATTTTTGGAACTTTAAATTTCAGATATATCGTCATTTCACAAAATATGCTATAAAAACATTACTTTACGAAGTGACCGAGAAGAACTATAAGTATTACTGTACTCTTTGGACTCCAGTCTATCAGAAATGCTACATGAGATATATATATGATGTATATATATGTATATGTATTAGACTGGTCGCAAATTTTGTTTTTTAAATTTAATTGTGTGCGCTGCTTAAAATATGAGGTTTGGTGAAAGAAATCATGTGCTCATTTTTCAGCTCAATCCGACGTTGCCTAGTCGTGCCTAGTGGGGCCCAAAATTCCCCATTCCACTATTTAATCAGATCTTTTGAGTTATACTAGTTAAAAAGTCGGTCCCATAGACCGAAAATCAAAAATCTGACTTCGTTACGATGTTCCGCAGAGAAAGTACTTTAAGTATGACAAATTTCCTATGTCATCAGATGGCTTCAGATAGTTGTGAAAAGAATAGGACATACATACAAACATCCGAACATACTAAGAAATTATCTTATATATGAAAATGAATTGTTGTTCGTTGGTAAGGCCATCACTTCAGAACCGATTCGACTAATTTTTTGTCACAATGTTCGTAATATTCGTTTTATATAAAAAAAATTGGCCACGCCCATTTCTGCGCCCACTTTTTTAATATATCTAAAATTGCAAAAAACGCTCTAAAAATTTAATTATCTTACAACAAAATACCAAGTTTCCCAAAACGGGGAAAATATGTTCCAAAAATTCCGAATTTCGGCCACACTGTCTTTGTTTATGGCTGGAATGCTAAAATACGTTGTGGTGAACTAGTCCACATATGGGCAAGGCCACCGTCAGTAACGTCACATTCGTATACATATTTTGGTCAATATCTTTACTAAATACTATTATTTCTCCCAACTTGAGAGCGGCATATAAAAGTTCTCGTCATAACTGTTGTTTCATACGTAGACAATTTTGCTGTATCTCGCTTTGTTGTGAAGTTATGACCATTTTAAGCCGTCAGTAACGTCACCGGATTTTGGAAGTGTGTTTTGAGGTTACTGAACGTTTGTGTAAAAATTAGCGAATTGAAAAGAGTTTATGTTTATAATTGACCAGTATTTAAAAAGAGAAGGCTGAAAGATGATTTTTATCCAAAAGGTGGGCTTAAATTTTATGTTTTAATCACGTAATCGCCATAAAAGCAGTGTCAGTAACGTCACACAAAAATGTCAGTAACGTCACACGTACGAATTTCGGTAGGATTTTCAGGTCTTTTTTCTCTTGGGTTAATAGAGGGACCCTAAACGACCAAAAAATCATCGTAGAGGAGTTTTAAGATGCAACCTGGGGAGATATTAAGACTAAACCAGTTTCATAACAAAAATTTTAGTAAATCGGGCTCAACATTTAGAGCTGATTTTTGTATGATAGAGTGTTAGTTAATAAAATTATCTCTTTTTGATCAGTTTTGCATCATTTAAATTAAAATTTGTAATTTCTCCCTACTTTTTATTACACATTATTATTGGAAAAAACAAAAGTCTTTATTAATTCAGTCTTGTTAATTTTTGCAAAATTAAAGCATCGATTCAGTTGAAGTTTTTTAACATAAATAAACATAAAATATCACAAAAAAGAAAAGAAATTTTAATTGTATCCATGCTGAGATGTGGCTATGCTATTTCCTTCCCAAATAGAACGAATTTGGTGCGCAGACGAAATGTCACGAATGTTTTTTGCGTTTGCGAAAATTGTGGCGGTATCCAAAACGGTGTTAATTTTGTTGAACTCTTCTTCAGCAACTTCCGCAACTAGTATTCGCGATTGTGTATATTGGAACGCCTCAACGAATTCCCGTGCACTGTTTACTATGCAGTGACGAGCTTTTTCCTTTTGTAATCGTCGTATTTGTTGCTTTCTTTTAGCTTTTTAACATAACGCTTGTCTCTTTGTGCACAAGGAATCGAAGTCGAGCAATTTAATACCAAATTGTTAAGCAAAAAAGTAAAAAAAAAAATAAAATAATACGTCAGTAACGTCACACAATCTTTTTTTGCAAAAATACCCTGCTATGTGCTAATAATGCCTTATTTAAGCATTGATTATGAAAGTACTTCAAAAGTACTCAAAAAAATCAGCTCTCCAACCTCTTTGCTAATTAGTTAATGCATAAAAAAACATTTTATAAAAATTTGCCAGTAACGTCACCATTTATTTGCGGCTGATTACTTTAAGCCTTAATTGGTCCAAAACCGAAGCTTTGTACACAAATTTGCTTGCTAATCAATAGTTTGATTTGTATTCTATCCAAAAAAAGTAATCATCTGTCTAAAGTATAAAAAAATGAGAACAAAATTTACCTTTTTCGCCGACATTGGAATATTTTCCAAATACACCTTGCATGTGCCACTTATGAAAAGGGTGTAAAATGTCAAAGCAGACACAAATTTTGCACTGGCATTCATTGCTGCCATATTCTATACATATTAGACATTTAAAATATAAAAAAAAATTTGGACCTTGTGACAAAAAAAAAAAATCTATGTGGTTTCATTTTTCGTGGCCTTGCCGATATGTATGTTGTCAAAAAAAATTATATTCAGTTTGTGATCGCCGCTTTGCGATTTGAGAATTTAAAAAAAAAAATTTCAACTATGGGGTATTTTTGGATTCCCTTTTCGGGGAACCATTTTACTAAAATAATTTAAATTTGGCACTAAATTCATCTAGTCGCCTTTTTGCAAAAAAAACATTTAAAATGGGCATTTTTTTTTGAATTTTGTACTTGCGACGCTTATAACTTCTGACAGGAACAACGCATCATGCTTTTAGCAATTTCATTCGGAATTTTATGAGCAAACGATATAAATTACTTTACAAGAAAAAATACACAGTTATACAAATGTGAAGGAAAATATAAATATATATAATATATTAGCCTGGTCGCATCTTGTATGGGAAAATTTTTTTTTTTGAAATTTGATTGTGTGCGCTGCTTAAAATATGAGGTTTGGTGTAAGAAATCATGTCCTAATTTTTCAGCTCAATCCGACGGTGCCTAGTCGTACCTAGTGGGGCCCTATTTAATCAGATCTTTTTAGTTATACTAGTTAAAAAGTCGGTCCCAAAGACCGAAAATCAAAAATCTGACTTCGTTACGATCTTCCGCAGAGAAAGAACTTTAAGTATGTCAAATTTCAGCTTCCTATGTCATCAGATGGCTTCAGAAAGTTGCGGAAAGAAAAGGACATACATACAAACATCCGAACATACTAAGAAATTATCTTATATATGAAAGTGAATTGTTGTTCGTTGGTAAGGCCATCACTTGAGAACTGATTCGATTTTTTTTTTGTCACAATGTTCGTAATATGCGTTTTATATAAAAAAAAATTGGCCACGCCCGTTTCTGCGCCCACTTTCTTAATATATCTAAAATTGCAAAAAACGCTCTAAAAATTTAATTTCTTTACAAATTTAGCTCTATAATGTTCTATATTGAAAATATAATAGGTTAAATATATTTTACATTTTTGATTAAATGGACGGAGTGGGCGTGTCAAAACATTTTTTTAAATAAAATTTGGTACACAGGTAGTACACGACACGTCAGGTTCAAATTTGCAGACGAAATTTTTATTTTCGATAAGTGCGCGATGGGCTCGTCGCAAATCTATATTTAAGTCCTAGAGAGATAAAATTTGATATCACGATAGTACTCTCCAATACAATTATGAATATGCAGACGAAATGTTAGCTCAAGGATGAAGATCTAGAATCACTGTCTTCCTCTCTCTTTCATAATAAACATTTCCCATTAATCGTACCCCCAACACACTCACTCAGACGAAATTTTAATTTTCGATCTGTAGGCAAAACTGAAATTGAAATTTCAAATACTTACAACCAGTGGACGGATATTTCTATTTCGCGAACAGTTCAAATTGATAGCAGCGGAATTGAAAAGTCTTCGGAGCATATGTTTATTTTTGACTGTGACTTATTGGTTCCGAGTGTGAATGCTATACACTGGCGAATGGAAAAGTATACGCTCCACTGTATTTCGATGCAGATATACTTAAGGGGTCAAAATCTAAAAACCGAATATTAGGAATGAAGAAGAATCAAAAACAACACTTTTGTATCCAATAACAACAAAACTGTATTTAGGTAAGTTTTGGTTTTTGGCATTTCTTTACATTCTGATTATGAAATTAAACGCAGTGGTTTTTAATTACGAAATAAAACTTTTTTATTAAAACAAAAAGCAAATTTAAATTTAAAATAAAAAACACTTTGTAATAATGCGTATGATCTCTCTTATTTTGAATAAATTCTAAAATATTATTCGGTCATACTATTTATCAGGGTTTTTTGGGGTTATACTTTATAAGCAGACCTAAGCCGCTAATACTGCCGATTTTAGCTGTACAATGCTATTATATTGCCTGTTGTTGGAGTACATTTTAAGAAAAAGTATACCACACACATTTTCAATAGGGTTAATGGCATGGAAACACGCTGGCCCCTCTAAGACTTCAACGTTTTCTGACCGAACCCAACCTTTAGTTTTTATATTGGACTGAGTAGACGCAATCTTATGCTGAGAAATGTAATTTATCTCACCGGTTCGCTTTAAGAAGAGCAATAAATTGATTTACAATTTGTCTCTCTGGAGTTCATACTCTTCGGGGTAATGCGACAGCTTGGAAAGGCCAGCCCAAACATTTCTTTTATATATTTTCGCGAAATAGAAATATCCGTCCACTGATTGTAAATATTTCAAATTTCAATTTCAGTTCCACCTACTGATCGAAAATTAAAATTTCGTCTGAGTAAGTGTGTTGGGGGTACGATTAATGGGAAATGTTTATTATGAAAGAGAGAGGAAGACAGTGATTCTAGATCTTCATCCTTGAGCTAACATTGTATTGGAGAGTACTATCGTGATATCAAATTTTATCTCTCTAGGACTTAAATATAGGTTTGCGACGAGCCCATCGCCCATTTATCGAAAATAAAAATTTCGTCTGCATATTTGAACCTGAAGTGTCGTGTACTATATGTGTACCAAATTTTATCACTTTAGTTTACAAAAATGTTTTGACACGCCCACTCCGTCCTTTAATCAAAAATGTACAATATATTTAACCTATTATATTTTCAATATAGAACATTATAGAGCTAAATTTGTAAAGAAATTAAATTTTTAAAGCGTTTTTTGCAATTTTAGATATATTAAGAAAGTGGGCGCAGAAATGGGCGTGGCCAATTTTTTTATATAAAACGCATATTACGAACATTGTGACAAAAAATTAGTCGAATCGGTTCTCAAGTGATGGCCTTACCAACGAACAACAATTCATTTTCATATATAAGATAATTTCTTAGTATGTTCGGTTGTTTGTATGTATGTCCTATTCTTTTCACAACTTTCTGAAGCCATCTGATGACATAGGAAATTTGTCATACTTAAAGTACTTTTTGATTTTCGGTCTATGGGACCGACTTTTTAACTAGTATAACTTAAAAGATCTGATTAAATAGTGGAATGGGGAATTTTGGGCCCCGCTAGGCACGACTAGGCACCGTCGGATTGAGCTGAAAAATTAGCACATGATTTCTTACACCAAACCTTATATTTTAAGCAGCGCACACAATTAAATTTCAAAAAAAAATTCCCATACAAAATGCGACCAGTCTAGTGTGTAATGTTGAATTGCAGCGCAAGGTGCCGTGTGCTTTTTAAAGGACACCCGATTCCGGGACAACTATAGGTTGTAGGAAAAAAAGTTATATAATAAAAAATACTTAGAAACCCATGAATATTTAAGATCCGAAAAAAAAATTAAGTTTTCAAGAAAAAAAAAAATTGCGGCGCTATCTGGGATAATATGGAGAACTTTGGGCTCCACTCGGCACGACTGGGCACCGTCGGATTGAGCTGAAAAATTAGGACATGATTTCTTACACCAAACCTCATATTTTAAGCAGCGCACACAATCAAATTTCAAAAAAAAAATTCCCATACAAGATGCGACCAGTCTAATATATATATTTATATTTTCCTTCATATTTGTATAACTGTGTATTTTTTGTTGTAAAGTAATTTATATCGTTTGCTCATAAAATTCCGAATGAAATTGCTAAAAGCATGATGCGTTGTTCCAGTCAGAAATTATAAGCGTCGCAAGTACAAAATTCAAAAAAATGCCCATTTTAAATGTTTTTTTTTGCAAAAAGGCGACTAGGTTCTCAAATCGCAAAGCGCCGATCACAAACTGAATAAAATTTTTTTTTGACGACATACATATGTGGACTAGTTCACCACAACGTATTTTAGCATTCCAGCCATAATCAAAGACAGTATGGCCGAAATTCGGAATTTTTGGAACATATTTTCCCCGTTTTGGGAATTTTGGTATTTTGTTGTAAGATATGGCAACATATTGTTATACGTTTTTTAAGGGCAATTTTATAAACATTTTTCCAAAATTTCGTTAAGATATTCCAGTTCCGGCCGTGGCATAGTGGTTAAAACACGCGACTACCATGCGGGAGATCACAGGTTCAACTCCTGGCTCCAGTCATCTTAAATAAAAGAAAAAAAAAGGTTATTTCATTGTCGGCTCCCCCCGAATGTTGTCAACAGCAACATCGCAGTATTAGTGTCGAGTCAATCGGCATGTCTAGTAAGAGCTTCTCAAACAGTGATGTTCGTTTTCGTCGATAAACAAGTAGGTGCCGTTAGTTGTGAATCTAAAAATTGAAAGCGTGTTAAGTCACAACAACGAGAGAAGCATCCCATACATCATTCATGGGGTGTAAAGGGAAATTAAAAAAAAATCCAGTTCGTTTTAATTAAACGCCATTTTTCATATAAGATGTTATTTTCAAAAAACTACTTTTTGACGAAATTTTACGTTTTACTCATCCATTCCCAATATAACACGTGCTTTTAATTATTTTTTATAAATTACACTAGTTTACAGCCAATTGGGTCTTTGGATACCACTATTTTTTATGATAGAGGAAGGGATTCCGATTAAGAAAAAAAATTAAAAAAAAATTTTATGGAGCGAATTTTTTTTTTAAATTTTTTTTGTGTCAGAAGGTACTTTTGGATTTTGACCTGTATTTTATGTTATAGACGGGCAATCAGGCCAGATGTGATACCAAATTAATTGGAATCAAATGTGGCCAACAAGAATTATGTCTCAATAATTAAACTCAATAAATTGCATAATTTTGCCGTACATTTGAAAAATTGTGTTTTTTTTCATGAAAATTAGCGTCTCCTTTTTTAGATTTAAAATCAGGAAAAATCGAAAACTCGAGATAAAATTTTTTTGAAACCTTCTGCGATTACCGAACACCTCAACAAACAAATTATGTATTGCAGAAGAGAATCTATGGACTGGATAAAAAGTAATGGCTTCTGAAAGTTGGCATACAGAAATGAAGTTTTTATAAATGCTTGATATTTTGCCTTTGGCGGAAGCGCAGAATATGGGCCGGAAGCCCAAACAAAAACAAAAATATACCATTCACTTCGTCTTGGTCTCCAAACATCGAAATGGGAAGTCAAAATTAGAGCCTGGGACCATCCTGTGCTGCAATTCTTGCCTGTAAACGCGATAGTCGTCTTTGAGAGGAATTTCTTTCTTCTTCCTGTTCTCTCTGGGGGTCCTGACGATAAATTGCATGTGCTGTTGTATTACCTTGTTGTCCCTGTTCTATGTATAAGAGGTCCTGACGATGAAGTGTCCCGTTGTTGTTCCTGTTGCTTGTTTGACTGGTCCTGACGATGAATTACATGTGCTGCAGTGTCTCGTTGTTGGTTCTCTTGCCTGTATGGCAGGTCCAGACGATAATTTGCATGTGCTGCAGTGTCTCGTTGTTGTTCCTCGTGCCAGTATGATAGGTCCTGACTATGAATTGCATGTGCTGCAGTATTTCGTTGTCGTTCCTGATCTCTGTATTCCAGATTTTGACGACGATTGAGTGAAGGAGACAGATAGATAAGAGAGAAAGAGGAAAGTAATTTGAACATATACACATTAAAAGTCTAAACGATGATTTAATAACGGACATAGAGTAGAATAGAGCAGCGTTGAATATAATACTGAGCTTGAATTTTTTATATAACTAGAGCATATTTTTGAATTTTGTAACCTCCCAAAAATGGGAATTTGTGTGAGATTTGGGAATAGTTTAAATGGTGCCCGGACATAATCCCCAAAACGGTTTTGGGGCCTATGTCCGCCACGCTCTGCGGACATAACCCCCAATTTGCATTTGGGATTATGTCCGCGGGGCATAGCGGACATAAGCCCCAACCAATATAACGGACATAACACCAAAACTAATTTTGCGACAAAAAGTAATGAAAAAGCTTGATGAAGTTGATGAAACAGAGTGACTTTTTAAGTAACTAACAAACTATGACGTATGCGGCGGGGGGCGTGCCGGTATCAGTAATCCCCAATGAAATTAAGTCACGGCACTGTTTAAATCCGATCTTACTTATCTGCTTCTAGGCAGAAGCTTACATACCAAATTTCAGCCCGAAAGCTCATAAAATACAGGGACATACAGACGAACACCCCCCAAAAAGGCGGAGTTTGTATGGAAGGTGGAGAAGTATACGTCCGATCTTGCTCATCTTACAACGTAAGCTTCTATTATAGGATAAAAGCTTGTATATCAAATTTGAGCTCGATATTTCCTAACCTACGGCTGTAATCGCGGAGACAGTTAGGCGGACACCCCAAAAATGGGGGAGTTTGTATAGGAGGTGGGAGTAGTTTTTGACCGACCTTGCTCATCTTAAAAGTAGCCTGTGCTTAGAGGATAGAATCTTGCGTACAAATTGTCACCTATATACCTCTTAAACTACGGCTGTAATCGCAGGAGGAGACCCCAAAAAGGGGGAGTTTGTATGGGAGGTGTGAGTAGTTTTTGACCGATTGGACTCATCTTAGAACTTAATCTCCGCTTTGAGGATAGAATCTTGCATTCCAAATTTCAGCTCGATATCTCTTAAACTGAGGCTGTAATTGCGGGGACGGTCAGACAGACGGTCACCCTTATGTTTATATATATATATATATTGTCATACCTAATACGCCTCCTTATGGGCGTTACAAATGGAAAAACAAAATTAATATACCCTTCTCACTGCTCATGCGAGCGGTGAAGGGTATAAATATTAAAAAATAAGGTTCTTGACGACCATTAAAAATTCATGTAAATCAAGCCCTTTTGGCATCATATATCTTCGTCATTACATGTAGATTTTGTTCCGCAAAAATACTCAAACTCTAACTAATCATACGCCTTGCCTAAAATTATACTTTCAGATGGAGCACTAATATACAGGCGACTGTCGGAATTTGCAATGGACAAGTCTTCTTCAATTGAATCGTTGAGAGAATTTTTATATAAAAATAAGTTTGTAAATAACATTGCTTTGTTTCAATGTACCTCTGTGTTTCTAAAAACTAAATACATTGAAGAAGCTGTGAGGATATTTCACAATCATCCTTGTGTTTTTGCCGTCAAAAGGTAAATATATATGATTCTAACTCGATATTTTAGTGATCAAAGAAATGTTTAAATATGTTTTCGTTTTAAAGACTTGAATGCAATATAATTTACCTTTATAAAAATAAACTTTAATCAATGCAATTAAATTGAAATTTTATATTACAAACACGAGGCAAAAGATAAGATTCGTTAGTTTCCTGGCTCAAGTTAAGTTTTTTTTACTCCTTTTTTAGTTTGTGATAGCTGCCCAACTCAACTTAAGTCGTAATTCTGCATAATTAAGAAAATATTTAATTCTCTAACTAGAGTTTAGCTGTTATTCCGAATGACAATAACGGCCTAACTCAACTTTAACTTTCAGATATTTTTCCGTTTAACAAGTCATAAGAGCCTAAGTGTCTTTTTCCGCAAAATATTTTGACCATAAAACAAATCTGTATGATAGTTAGAGACTTGAAATTTGTAACTGCTCTCCTATAATATGTATTGAAAAACCGACATATGCTAACAAAAACCAAAAGTGAAAAAATCTAATTGTTATTCAAGAAAACAGCTATGTGGATCCTAATCCCTATTTCCCCTATTCCTGTTTGTTTGTGCCTCATTCACGCATAAACGACTCAACAGATTTAAATGATATTTGGCAGAGATTCGTTGTACTATATATAAATTACAGTAGGCTATATATTTTGTACGTTTTTGACACTATGGGGATGTCCGTGGCCACAATCGTTGTACTATGTGGAAATAACAGTAGGCTATATATTTTGTAAATTTTTGTCCCTATGAAGTGGGCATGGTACTCGGCACTACAATTACAAATTTGAGTCTCCGCTTAGAGGATAGAAGCTGGTATACCAAATTTCATATCGGTAGATTTAAATTTACGGCTGCAATCACGGGGACAGACAAACACACAAAAAAATATACGAATGCGCTCCTGGTGGCGTTCAAAAATAAAAATAAATATCAAAAATGGATACCACAATTTTCCAGGATAATAAAAATTAACAAGCATGTTTGCGTAGCAAACACCCGCTAAGTCGGGAGCCGTTAACGGCGACACTTCTATGACTGTCACTAACGTAAAATGCGATGGAGTCGAGAATGGAGTTCCAGCCTTCGTAATGGCATCCAAGATAGTTACTGATACATCGTTGAGCAGCTCCTCCTCCGAAATATCTGCGGGTGCAAATGGCAAATTCCATGCTACTACCAAAAAAGGAGTACAAATAGTGCAAACAAGGCACACAAATTTAAAATTCAAATGAGTTAGTCAGAATGACTAACTTGTGGTATATCGTCGTACAACAACATTTTCGACACGAATATTGACGATTCGAGTGTGGATGGGCGATGTGTTTGTCGACAAATTGGTAGTAAGAGTTTCAAATATTTTGTGGTTGCAAAGCACGGAAAGGCACTTAAAAGAATTAACCAAATATGAAGAAGTTTGTGCATTAAACGGTCTTGTAAATCATGTCGGTATTCGAAAGGTATTTAACGAAGTTTTTTAAGGAAGTGGAGTGGCAATAATACCATTACTCAAGTTTGCCAAATGATGGCTTTAGAACAGAGCGGAACTCATAGACACGCCGACCCCTTTAATATGGGTGAGTGTTATGAAATACAATAATATAAAAGCGATCACGTCAGTAATGAGAAAAGTGTGTTGTGTTTCTACCGATATTATAGTAATATGGATTTTCTCCAATCAGCTGGAGACGGTAATATTTTATTGGGCGTTTCTTTAATTCTCTAAAACGAAAGAATTCTGTTAGAACGGTTATTTTTCGACCTGTTTTCTTTTATTCCAGTGTTCAATTAATTAATAAGACATCGAAAGAGTTCTGTTAGAACGGTTATTTTTCGACCTGTTTTTTTTAATTCCAGTGTTCTTGGTGTACTATATTTACCAAAGCAGTTCCTAATAGCACTGGGCGATTTTGTGAACTATGAAAGACCTGTCGGTGGTAAACATAGTTAGTAATGGCACTACTAGATGTTGGTGGTGAGGAATTCAGCGGTGTGGAACTTTGACCCTACCTGTTAAAAGTCGGATTGGTGACCAACGGTATTCCTATTGTCCTCCCTATGCAACAACGTGTGATGCTTTCTATTGCATATTAAACAACTGTACCAACTAGTACAGCTGTTGAGGTTATGGCCTCGCGGAAAACAATTAATGCAGAGTTTATGACGTTTAACATTGCCGAGTCGGTCTGCAAAGCACTGTATGCAGAAAGTGCGCGTAGACAGAGTAGATTTGTGAAAAGTGGCGTCATTCGTAAAATGTGCCTTCATCCTCTTGTCATTTGATTGGGTGTCAGAAGATCGCGTAGGCAATTAAGAGTTTTAAACTTTATAAATAAAAAGCATCCAAATCTTTCTATTTTGACAGAGCCGTTTTTTTCTTAACGGTTTGGAAAATTTTTCTAGAATAATAAAACAAAAAGGAATCAAATGAAAAATTTTTTTTTCACCAAAATTTTATTTTTAATTTTGAAATTTTTTTTAAAATTATTTTCAATGTTTTTTCTTTAACATATTTTTTTTTTAATTTTTTTTATTTTTTTTTAACTGACTCGGACTGCCTTCCTAAAAAAAGGTTGCAACTGCAGACCGACATGATGCCTAAAAATTGCAACATAGTGAGCAAAAGCAGCTGAAAGCAGCAAATGTTGGGCATTTCATAAAGTAGCCGAAATATATTAACATAAAAGAACAGTCTCTTCACCGGCCGATACCGGCTAACTAAGTTCTACTCTATAGAAGTTAAAATTCGGTCCCAAAAAGGGTTAAACAAATGTGTTGATTTCTACCACAATTTTCTAGCACCTCATATATTGCACAGGTTACGTTACACTTTTTTTGTAAACTACATACCTTTATCTTTTAATAAAATCCAAAAAATATTTACCAATATGAGTTATCCCAATTTTTCAGCACAATCTGCACAATTATAAAAACGCGCTAAAAAGTTTTTATTGCAGCTGTTTTGACATTTGTTGTGTTTGAAAGCTGACAGTTAATCAATTATAGCAAATTTATAAATTTGGAGGTTATCGATTTGCTAAATCAACAGTTAGTTATCGTCGGGAAATAAAATTTTAGTAGATTTCGAATGTCGAAAATTTTAATTTCGTTACGCTAGATCAGGGAAATGGACCACTGTGCAACGCTTGTGTACACATTACAACAACATCACGTTACAACAATATTGTATATATTTTGTTTACTTTAGGTTAGATTAGAATGTAGAATGTTTAGTTGTAAGAAACCATATTAAATAAATTGGGTTCCCTAAGAACCATTGAAACGAACACACGTCTTGTTTTTCTTCCCGCATTCTTCCAGTGCTTAACAGTAACCGTTTCTTTAGGTAGCCGTTGAACGCACAAGAAAACAATTATCGGATCCCAATTACGCCATATATTTGCATAGCCGATAAGCATGCGTTAATGCCGGGCTGCAAAGTTTTTAAACCAGCACTGGCCTCTACGTTTAAATTTGGCAAAGCGAAAAGTTTCCTGAGCTTGTCGTTAACAACGATACGTTAATTATCATAGGCGTTTACCGAGCACGTCATGCTAAATCGAAACCTCTATTGGTGAGAGGCAATCTGAAAACGATATCACTGTTCTACAAGAACAATTTTTTTTAATTTTTCTGGGTTTCTGAATTGTGATTCCTATCATGATTTCAAATATGTTTTCAAATTTTTTCATCAGGCACAGTTTTTAGTAATTTGTATTTAAATTTTTTCATTAAAATACATTTTGCATAATTGTAATTAAAACTTTATTTGATTCAACAGAATCTTTTCTAAATACAACAACCGATACTAGTACAGCATAAAACATCAAAAATAAGAAGAACAAATATGTATTTTCTAGTAGTTAATAATGTTATTTCTTTATTTCCTGCTGAATATCCCTGCAATCTCCTAAAAAATTCCAGGAGCAGTCACCAAATAAGCGGTAGGCATATTCCTTCGTAACGCTTTTCTTAACTTAGAATGTCTTTGTGGAACCTTTCACTATATTCATTGGACACTACGCTGCAGCATTCATAAAATAAATTCAAACAAGAAGGCAAAAAGGACATGTTGCATCCCAAGTTTACGTATAATGTTAAAAAGAGAATATGATGATAATAAAATAGAATAGGACGATAATTGCATCCGAACAGGCATGTTGCCGATTTTGCCACTTGTTTTTACTAAATTTTTCGTCAATCGCCTCCATACAAATTTTGAATGGAATACAAAACCTATTTTCAAATAACCAAAATACTAAGCCTGATGCAAAATCCTGATTACGTATTAGAATTTGCCATGTCAAAAACTCTTAGAAACACATAATGAAACACAAGAAAAACTCGTTTGTTCGAGTCGGCTAAACAGCGGACAAATGACTCAAATGTGACATTATATTTTCACTCGACAGAATCAATATTGGGGACCGGCCGTGGCATAGTGGTTAGAACACGCGACTACCACGCGGGAGAACGCAGGTTCAAACCTGGATCCAGTCATCTTAAAAGAAAAAAATAACATTTTCTTTCATTGTCGGCTCCCCTCGAATGTTGTTTGACAGCAACTTCGCAGTATTAAGCGTCGATTCAATCATCGTGTCTAGTAAGAGCTTCTCAAAACAGTGACGTTCGCATTCGTCGATAAACAAGTAGGTTCCGTTAGTTGTGAATCTAAAAATAGAAAGCGTGTTAATTCATAACAACGCGAGAAGCTATCCCATACCTCATTCATGGGGTGCAAAGGGAAATTAAGTTAAGTTAAGAATCAATATTGTCGGGGTCCGTGGTGTAAGACTCCGCCGCGGTACGTGCAAGACACTTGTCGTATGTCGCTTAACTTTTCGCCATAACTTTTTTAATTCCACTATTTCGATTGCCAAAGAAAATAGAATGCTGCTCTTCTTTAATTAGACTAAATCTACCTCAAATTTGATCAGAGCGTCAGAATCTCTGATAAACATGTCGAGAGGAGAAATGGCCATATTTGTTTAGAAAAGGCTAGAGAGTATTTCGATAAAATACGAATATATGACAATGTCAGAAATATATGTTACTAGCTGACCTGGCAAACGTTGTTCTGCCATACAACTTCTGACTCGGCGAACTTCGTATCGCTCCAAGTTAACGCCTTCATATAAGCTCCAGAGTAGTATTAAAACACATATAGTTCAAATTTTAATGTGACTAATTTGAATTTAATCGAAATCAGTGAAGAGCGGTCTGATAAACAATGTTTTTCGATTTGTTTTCCGGCGCTAAAACAAACAATGAAGACACGCGAAAAACTGAGAAATTCGAGGTTGATCCCACAAACTTCCAATGATTGGCCTTGCGATTTATTGATTGTCATCGCAAAAGCCAATCGAATGGGGAATTGAATTTGCTAGAATTGGAAGGGAAAATCGGTTGGAATAATAGAAATTCGAGGCAAAAAGACTTCCTCTCCTTTGAAAAAAATTGACGGAAACGTCATCAATCCAGTTGAAACATCAACAGGAATTTGGCCATTACAAAGCGCCAGTAGATATTTTGAAAATGCTGTAGCCGATGGGTCGTTTTGCAACGTGACTCTCATGTTCGTGGTTAATATCAACTTCTTATTATTCCGCCACAAAGACATTAATTTAATCAGCAGTAGTAGATTTTAGGATGGCGGGAAGCGTTTGATGAAAATCTTCCGACAGAAATATTATAGCCCCATCAAATCGTTTCGAATCACCTCATAAATCCTTCATCTTTCGTTGAACAGCCTCCAAAGCTCGTTGACGAGCTATCGCGCATTTATCCCAAATGATAATTTTGCATTCTCGCAACAATTTCGCTATCGCCGAACTTCTGGATATTGTGCCCAATGGCTTGTCAACTGTGAGAAGATTCATCGGCAACTTCAAAGCGGAGTGTGCAGTTCGACCGCCTTTCAACAAAGTGGCAGCAGATGGTGCAACAGCTAACGCAATTTGCGATCGATACGCATAAAAATTATTTGAGCTAACCTTTTTATTCGTTTGTTTTCCTGATGACTTGTAAACAAACCTGTCGTTGTATTGACCATCTTTAAATTGTGGTGATATTCACCCTCTCCACGGCAGAACATCAACGGGTATTGAAGTGCATTATATGACCGATGAGTCTCCCGACGCTTGAGAACAATATCGTGTGATTCCACATTCTCACCCTGCAATAGCTGTGAAGCCGTCGATATTCATATCAACAACATTAAATGCAGTTACCTCCTAACAAAAATGTTTGATCGCAAAAAGGATACAGTTGGGATCTCATCTTAAAATAGGTTGGGATCTCACCTCGAAATGAGTAGCAGCATAAGCCGGGAGTTTCCGATTGTAACTTCAGTGGATTGCTATGCTGGCATACGACAGACAATGAACCGATATCAACACAGCGAAGATCTTTGTAGACGATTGTGGAATCCTATTCAAAAGCAGCGCGATTCAAGTCTATATTTACGACTGGTCTTCTTCTAGTAACATTCTGTCAAATTTGAGGTGGTGATTGTGCAGCGCGAAACTGTGCAATATGGGCACGTCTTCATTAATTTTTTTGGCACGTTCCTTTTGCGTTTGATTATTACGGACGTTCTGACTTATTATAGGTCTAATAGGAGGCATTAGTCTAGTAAATCTTCTTCTTCTTTACTGGCAGCAACAACAGAAATTCATCTATCAGTAGCCGCACGTAGAAAACCATTCCAAGCGCTTCGGTCTTTTGCGCACCGTAGATAGTTCGTCATACCAAGCTTATTTAACATTTCCGTCACCTGGTCTATCCATCGGAGTTTTGGTCGCCCCTCCTGCGCCGCCCATCGAGTTTATTGCCGAGACTTTTCGAGCCGGAGCGTTGTCGTCCATTCGTACTACGTGTCCAAGCCAGCGCATTCGGTCTATTTGAACGCGCTTGACCACGTCGATGTCGTTGTACAGCTCATACAGCTCATGATTCATTCGACGACGGTACTCGCCGTTCACGATGATGGGTCCAAATATTTTGCGGAGTATTTTTCTCTCGAAGACTCCCAGAATAGATTGATCCGCTTGTGTCATTACCCACGATTCTGCGCTGTAGAGCAAGACAGGTAGGATCAGAGTCTGGTAGAGCTGGATTTTTGTTTTTCGAGACATTATTATTTTTGTTTATGGCGGAGCCAAGGTAGACAAAATCATCTACCACTTCAAAATTATAGTTGTCAACGTTCACGCAGCGTCCCAGACGAGTGGACTCTTTGTTCGTTGAAACAAATAACTTGGTTTTGTCCTCGTTTATCACCAGACCCACTTCAGCCGGCTGCTTTTCAATGCTCGAAAAAGCCGCAGTAACATCTCGCAATCCACGTCCAATAATATCGATATCATCAGCATACGCGAGCAACATGTGGCTTTTGTTAAATATGGTGCCATTCCTGTTTACTGCTGCTTTCCGCATGATCATCTCCATTACGATGTTGAATTTTATAATTCTCTCTCCGTGAGAACGGTTGTGTTTTCTTTAAGCTCCTGAATTTATTAACTTTTTTCGTCAAATAAAACAAATCAATAAACTTTTTTGGTGCTAATATTTTTGCCGAGAAAAATCTATGCGCCGGTGTAAAGTTTTTTAAAAAAACAAGCATTTGCAAACGTATAACGCAGTGTTAAAATATCTGCAATTTTTGAAATAACCAAAGCAAAACAAACAAAAAAAAAACAATTTCACACAATCCATAAAAGATCAAAGTCCAAACCAATCGAACAAAACACAAATTCGTCATCAACAACAACAACAACACATTATTTCTGTGCTGTGCAAAGACCGTCTGTTTCGATTGCTAACTTACCAACCTACAACAACACATAATGAGCTCAACTGCAGAGAAAATAACATGCAAGCAATGCATGTTAGATGTCACCAACATAGTGACATCTAAGTATATGATTTGTTCGAACTGCAACTCACCATACCACTACTCCCCCTGCTGTTCTGTAACTGAAACAACATACAAAAATTTAACGGGCGAGTTGAAGGCGGAATGGAGATGCCATCGTTGTAAGGTTCGAACTAGGTCTGAAACAAACAACACGTATCAAACCATAATGTATGAGGAAATATCCCAGCAAAAAAAGCAGAGAGAAGATGATGAGGAGAGCAATAGCTCAATTAAAAAATTTAAAAATTCGCTGTCATTAGATGCAGTTAATTCTAAAATATGTTCCGTTCTGGCAGACGTTACAGACCTTAGCAGCAATGTAACAGGTCTAAAGTCTGACGTACATGAAATTAAAGGCGACATGAAAGAAATTAAACAATCCATTCTAGAAATGTCCACAAGCATAGCCAACAACAATGCTCAAATTAACAACACCCTTACAAAAATAACTGATGCGCTGTCTGCATTAACCCTTCAAGTTGCGGACCTTCATCAAAAAAATAATGAAAAGGAACAACAAATCGCTGAAATGGGCACACGCATAAACAATTTAGAACAACAACTAATAAATAAGAACATTGAAATAAGTAATGTCGTGGAAAAAGAAATGGGAGCTGCTGATGTTGTAAAAAAAATAGCGAGCAGTGTCAGTGTTCTTGTAAATGATGCAGATATCTCTAATGCATACCGTTCAAGAAAAGGAGACAAAATAATTGTGGAGTTCACAACACTAAACAAAAAGAGAGAGGTGATGCAAAATATTAAGGGACACCGAATTGATGGTAATGTCATAAACAGAACACCGAACGTAGAACGCAACAACAACTTCATCTATGTAAATGACCAGTTGACTCTCAATAACAGACGTCTTCTTTGGCTAGCAAAAACAAAGGCTAAAGAATGTAACTGGAAGTACATTTGGGTCCGCAATGGCAATATTTTCGCACGCAAAGCTGAGAAGTCCCCAGCAGTCATAATAAAAAACAATGCTGATATTGAAAATATAACTTCCACAGTGTAACAATACCGGAAATCATATTATAAACCTAAATATCGAAAACAACAAACTAAAAATAAAAAAACAAAAAACTTTTCATATTTTTTACTCTTTTTTTATAGAAAAAATGAACAATCCGTCAAACCCAACAATAGATAGTCTATATCAAATCGATAGTAGCCTATTAAGTTATCCCATTTCATTAATATATATGAATATTCGCTCATTAAGAAAAAATTTCACCCTACTACTTGCAGATATGCACAAAATTATTAATAAAATTCATTTAATAATACTTGTCGAAACTAATATAACTGATATTGAAAACAGATTCTACGAAATTAACGGATACAACTCTATTTTTCTAAACCGAGAAGGTAGAGGTGGTGGTATAGCTGTTTACATTAGAGATGATATCCAACATAACACCATTCATCTAAACACTGTGTCGTTTGAATCAATACAAGTCGACATAAACATACAAAATAAAACAATAACTCTTTTCCCCGTCTACCGACCGCCAAACCTAAACGTTACCTCTTTCGTCTCAGAACTAGACACAATAATAAACAACGTACATAAAAAACAAGAAGTAATCATCGTTGGTGATATGAACGTAGACATCTTAAAAGAGAATATAACTACAACAAAATACCTTGATATGCTGACGTCTAATGGTTTACACTGCCTAGTGAACGATACAACCAGAGAAGACGACAACAACAACACTCAAACCTGCATAGATCATTTGTTTGTTAGAAAAAGCATAGGAAGAACTCAACCATACGCAGCAGTTGTAACAACAACAATATCAGACCACTATTCACTATTTGCTTGCATGGAAGTTGAGGTGAATGCAAAAGACAAAAACAAGCAAAGTGCGCAGGGCTCGGTAAACGTCAACGCTATTTTGCAGGGTATGGAAATAAAATCTTTTATAGTAAATAAGCAAATTAGAGAAACTGAGTGGAATACTATTGCAACCCAAAGCAGTGGAACTGATGATTTATTTAATAATATAATCAAACGATTTGATGATATGTATGACAACGCAAAATTCGTTCAAAAACGCACTCGAAAAAAAATATCCAATCCTTGGATGAATGAATATTTAGTAAAATGTTGTGAAATTCGGGATAAACTTCGTAAAAAATGGCAAAAAAATAAAAGTGTCAAGAAAAACGAAAATGAATTTAAAGCTTTTAGCAATAATTTGAATAAGAAATTAATTTATGCAAAGAATGCTTATAGAAAAAACAAATTTATACAATTTAGACATAATATGAGAGCTACGTGGCAACTAATAAATGAAGTATTGGGCAAAACTACAAATAGTGTTGATGAAACTATTAAATTAAATTTTAAAAATCAAAATGTCAAAAAGGTCTGTGAAAACTTTGCCAAGCAGTTTAAAGAAAATGTTACAAACATAATACACGCATGCGATATAATAACACTGAAATACAACAGTAAAATAATATCAAATACTATTTATATGGCCCCAACTGATGAAGAGGAAATTTTTAATATTCTAACAAAAATAAACATACAAAAAACAGCAGGAATTGACCATATACGAGCAAAGGATATAAAGAATAATGCGCAATATCTAACGCCAATTATAACCCAACTTGTAAATTCCAGCTTAAATGATGCTGTTATCCCTAAATTATTAAAAACTTCATTAATAAGGCCAATTTTCAAAAACGGTTGTAAATCTGATTACAATAATTATAGGCCAATATCTATCCTACCCGTCCTGGAATAAGTATTGGAAGAAGTTATTTCGAGAAGGCTAAATAATTTTCTGATCAAATATAAAGTCATTAACGAAAACCAATTTGGTTTCCAAAAAAACAAAAATATAAATCAGCTGCTAGGAAAATTTGCAAATCATGTGAATAAAAGTCTAGCGAATAACATGCACTGCTTAGCGTTATTTATTGACTTTAGCAAGGCATTCGATACACTATCTCATAAAAAACTCATTGAAATCCTGGAAAGAAATGGAATCAGGGGACACCGTCTTGAATGGTTCAAAAACTACTTAACATGCAGAACATATATCGTCAAAATCGATAAAGATATAAGTAATGAAATAAATATCGACCATGGAGTGCCACAGGGATCCAAACTTGGACCAATTCTTTATCTGATATATGCTAATGAGATGCTGAGTGTTCTGAGTAATAGCACTGCATTTGCATATGCAGACGACACAGCTATTCTAGTTTCCAGCCAGAATCTTAATTCTGCAGTAACGATTATGCAAATGGAGCTGAATCAGATAACAAAGTGGTGTCATGATAATGGCCTAGTTGTAAATGCATCAAAAACTAAAATAATTCATTTTAAACCGTCTCATTTTACAAACTTCGATATAAAAATTAAGTTTCACGACTACAACTGTATTCACAATGCAACAAACAACAATATAATTAACAATAACGACTCATGTTCAACGTTTATAGAACTTGTTAATACGTACAAGTATCTTGGAGTATATCTTGATCAGAATTTTAAATGGAAGACTCATATACAAGATTTACATAAAAAGTTACGGAAAACTGCTTTCGCATTGTACCACTTGAGTAACTGCTCAACCTACGAAGTGTTAAAGCAAGCATATTTCTCTCTTGCTGAATCTTATCTAAGACATGGAATTACCGCCTGGGGAAGCTCAACTCACTGTAGACTTCTACAAGAAACACAAAATAGATTACTGAAACTACTGTGGAAAAATAGGCAAAATCCATCTAATAACACTAATATAAACGGAACATCACGAAGTAATAACTCAAATATAAGAATAATTCTACCCAACAACCAAGCAATAGCCAACGCATGTAACCTACCAAAACAACTAAATATACTAAACATTAAAAACCTATACTACACAACACTGGCCAACGAATTTCTTGAAGACAACACATATCTACAGAAAATCGATCACACACACCACACAAGAAGGAGAGCAATTATGGAAGAAACACGCTAGAAGTAACAATGCCAACAATCTCTAATATGATGCCCATAAGTATTCTAAACATCAGAAATAAGTATACTAGGCAAAAAGAAATTAAAAAATATCTACTAGAATCACAATGAACTAAAAATATTCTTTAAATATTATAAATACTATATTAATTTTAAGTACAGAATTTTGTTTTATTATAAAATGCTTATATCTATATTTATTATATTATTTGTTACCACTCCTGCAGACAAGCCTTTACGGTTTCGCGGGAATAGATAATCCTACAATTGTTAAATAAATATTTTTAAATAAATGAAAAAAAAAAAAAAAAAAAAGAGATCGCAGGACAGACTATCGCCTTGTCTAAAGCCTCGCTTGGTAGAAAATGGCTCTGACAGATTTTTGCCAATTTTCACTGAAGACTTCGTGTCAGTCAGTGTCATCCCGCAGAGTCGAATTAGTTTTGCGGGGATACCAAACTCAGCCATAGCATCCAACAATTTCTGTCGTATCGGACTGTCAAATGCAGCTTTGTAATCGATGAACAGATGGTAGGTATCGATCTGCATTTCTTGGGTCTTCTCCAGGATTTGTCGTAGCGTGAATATATGGTCGGTGGTGGATTTACCAGGTCTAAAGCCACACTGATAAGGTCCAATCAGGTTCGCCAGGAGGGGCTTTAGTCTTTCACATAACACACTAGACAGGACCTTGTATGCGATGGGTAAAAGGCTAATCCCGCGATAGTTGGTACACACACTAGGATCGTCTTTCTTAAGCACGGGACATAGGACACTCAGATTCCAATCATCGGGCATGCATTCCCTGAGCCAAATCGTGTTTATGAGCTGGTGCATGCATGTTACCAGGTCATCGCCGCCGGCTTTAAAAAGCTCTGCCGGCAGTCCATCGGCTCCCGCAGCTTTATTATTTTTAAGCCGGGCAATTGCCGTGCTGATCTCGTTTTGGCTCGGTGGTGGACAATCTACTCCATCGTCGATGATTGGTGCGATTCCGTCACTTATGCTGCCTTCGGGAACGAGAAGTGTTCCCTCCATATTTGCAGCACACTCTGAGTGTCCGTGACCAGATTTCCGTCTCTGTCCTTACAGGTGGGGAAACCTGTTCCAAAACCTTTACTTTTAACCTTTTGGTAGAACTTTCGGGCCTCACCTCTATCCCTGTAGTTTTCGATATCCTGGCTCTCTCTTTTCTTCCACAGACGCTTTTTCCGTCTGAACAAGCGTTTCATCTCCCTCCTTTTCTCTTTATAACGCTCCGTCCCCGCACGCGTCGCCATTGGCTGCAGTTTTGCCTTGTATGCAGCATCCATTTCCTCAGACATTTCGCGACATTCGTCATCGTACCAGGGCTTGTCTGAGCGTGGTTTTTCATAACCCAGTACGGTTGTTGCGGCAGTGGTCATAGAATTCGCAATATGCTGCCACTGCATGTCGGGAACATCAGAACTAGGGGGATTTGTATGGAGTAATTGAGAGAGCTGGTTGGAGTAGGCATTGGCTATCTCAGTGGTCTGCAGCTTTGTGATGTCTAGCTTCCTTTGCGTTTGATTAAGAGTGTTTTTAGCTCTACTTAATCGTGTGCGTACCTTGGCTGCAACTACGTGGTGATCCGAGTCGATATTTGCACCGCGCATCACACGCACGTCCATAACGCTTGAGACAAGCCTTCCATCAATTACCACGTGATCAATCTGATTTCTTGTATTTTGATCGGGAGATATCCAGGTTGCCTTGTGGATATCTTTATGCGGGAATCTGG
This sequence comes from Muscina levida, assembly GCA_964034835.1. Taxonomy (NCBI): domain Eukaryota; kingdom Metazoa; phylum Arthropoda; class Insecta; order Diptera; family Muscidae; genus Muscina; species Muscina levida. The sequence continues at coordinate 95,573,791 of OZ035883.1, read as the reverse complement.
TTCCACTCACAACCATGTTTCTTGCCGACGCGAAACTTACCAGTCTGAATCCGTTATCGGAGGTGTTGTTGTGTAGACTGAATTTTCCGACTGCTGAACCAAGAGCATCTTCCCTTCCTATTTTAGCATTAAAATCTCCCAGAACAATTTTAATGTCATGTGCAGGGCAGCGGTCATATATATCCTCCAGGCGCTCATAGAATGCATCTTTGATGTCATCGTCTTTGTCTTCCGTCGGGGCGTGTACACAAATCAGCGTAATGTTAAAATATTTCGCCCGAATGCGAATGGTGGCTATACGGTCATTTACAGGGTTAAACCGCGAGACCAGGTGTCGAAGTCTCTTGCCGACTATGAAACCACATCCAAATTCGTGTCTTTCTGCATGGCAGCTGTAAAAGATGTCACAGTTCTTCCGTCGTGTGCATCCCTGTCCCGTCCATCTCATTTCCTGTATGGCGGTGATGTCAGCCTTGTATTTGTCGAGGACATCCGCCAGTTGGATAGAGGCACCATCTCTGTATAGAGTTCGGACATTCCAGGTGCATATCCTTAAATCATGGTCCTTATATCGTTTGCGGGGGTCGTCAACATTTGGGGGGGGTTCTTGTTTTTCGTTTTCTTCGTGTTTTCATAATAAATTTTTGTTTAAGGAGAGTGGCTTATTAGGCCACCGCTCCCGATCTTAGTTTCTTGGGGCTGCCAAAGCCACTAAGAGAGCCTGTGTTGAGTTTCAGTAACTTCTGTTACCTAGTTCCTAAGACGCATCGGTGGTAGCATGCCGATTAGGTTACTCAACATTTCGCCTTCTAACTCTAGCTAACTTCAAAGCGGTTGCTTTAAAGTCATTGCCCAGGGAATACTTGGTCTAAGACCGGAAGTAGTTAGCTGCTAGTAAATAACTCTCCCTAAAAACAACCATGTCCTATTCGAAAAATCCAAGTTTTTTGAGTTTTCCACCTAGGATGTATCTATTTTTTCATTCAGAAAGTCATGTCGGAATAATAATCTTAAATTTTTCGCAGTTACATCGTCCAAAACTATCAAATCATACGACAAAAAGCTAAATTTCGTCGAACAATTAATTAATTAATTTTCGAATTTTCTGGAATTTTCCAACAAAATTTTTATATTTTTCCATTTGAAAAGTCATTTGCAATTATTGCACACAAAAAAGTTATTTTCGGTTATTCCAATTTCCCAAAATTTTCTCTCACATAAACCTTTTCCTGGCAATTGCGAACAACTGAAAAAAATTTCAGCAAAATCGGTCCAGCCGTTCTCAATTGATATACAGTACGAGCTCGATTTTCGCAACTACCGATTATTGTAACACCCCGATTTGCGCAACCGCTCTTTTTCACACATGAGTCTTGATAAGTGCAACACGTTCAAAAAAGCAGTCTCGATGAGCGCAACTTTTCAATGTATTCGCAGAAATTATATGTTTTTTTTTATTTGCATGCTCCCAGCCAGCATTTGGATGATCGTTTTGGCAAAAATCATCTAACTGAGTCATCTTCGAGTCCTCTGGATGACGAAAAAGCTGATTAATCAGTTGCGTGCGTGAAATGCGACTCGAAAGGGAGTCGCGTGTATGCTTTAAAAGTGATGTATGAAAAATACAATAACAATACTGTATTTGAGTTTCGCAAATATTTGTTGTTGTTGTTTCTAACGGGAAAACTTGCGATGTTATTGAAAAAAGGGGTTGAAAATACTTGAGTTTCATTTCATATTTGCAGTCGAGTCGTGAACACAAGTGGTAAACGTTTAGTTGTGATGTAAAAATAATTTAAACGTGTGGATAAATTTAATACTTATATTAAGTAAAATATTGTAATTAAATTTTAATAAAAATTCAATGTCAGCTAAAAAAATTAAGAGAATGGAAAAAGCGCAAATAAAAATACTCACAAAAGACTCGCAAGCGATTATAAACATGACTGAAACAGGACTCGAAAAAGAATCACAAATTAAGTGAAATAAGACTAATAAATGATCAGAAAACGATTCAAAAAAGTCTTCAAATACTTCTAGAAAAGGAGTCGAAAATGACTCTTCAAGTAGTACAGAAAGAGACTCATAAATGATACTTTTAATAGGAGTCGCGGGGAGTCACGTTTTTCTCCCGACGAAAGTATCTTTTATGTTCGGAAAATGAGCGCATATTCCGCCTTTTCAATCACGCAGTAGACTCGAAAAAGTCTCGAATTTGATTATAAAATTCAAAAAATGTTGGCTGGGCTATGTTACGGCACTGTTCAATGTGAGTGAGCAAATGACTGTTATAGTACAGTTTTTTTAGTGACGTGGGGCATTTTGCACAAAGTAAAATAAAAATTTTTAATAGAGGTTCGGTAAGCGCAACAATCTCGGTAACTGCTCGGGCTGCTATCGGTTGCGAAAATCGAGCTCGTACTGTATTACTATATGAATTACTATAACACCATTTTTATATAAATATAGAGACATTATTTATCTCGTCATTTATTTTTCCAACCAACATCAAAATCATCAAATCATGCGAAAACTGCAAAATTTCGTCGATAAAAAATCAAATTTTTTGCGCATTTCCGGAATTTTCCGAGTTTTTCCTAATAATTTTCTATTTTTGCATTCGAAAAGCCATTTCGTAACAATTGCACTCAAATTTCCCGGCTTTTCCTAAGGATTTTCCCAAAATTTTGACGCATAAAAAATTCCTGCCAATATTGAAAAAAAATAGAGGAAACTGGGCCAACGATCTCTCTTGATAAATTACTATAAATTTTTCACACTATTTTTATATTTATATATTTCACAATAATCCGAAATTTTTCAGCAACACAACGAATTTTGCACCTTTACGTCGTCTGAAATCATTAAATCAAGCGATACAATGGAAGAATTCACCGAATGCATCCAAATCTTTCGAGTTTTTCTGGAATTTTCCAAAATTTCCAGTTTTTTTTATTTTTCTATTCGAAAAGTCATAATTGTTCGAAATTTTTCACATTTACATCGCCCAAAATTACCAAAACATACAATAAGAAGCAAAACTTTTTCGAATAAAAAAATAAATTTTTTTGGCATTTTCCATAATTTTCCAAAAAAATTGTATATTTTTCCATTCGAAAAACTATTCGTAACAATTGCACATAAAATTCCATACAAAAAAATAATTTTCTGGCTTTTCCGGAGGAATTTCCCAAAATTTTCTTTTACATAAACCTTCTCCTGGCAATTACGAACAACTGAAAAAAAATTTCAGCAAAAACGGTCCAACCGTTCTCAATTGATGAATTACTATACATTTTTGCCACCATTTATATATATATAGATTTTTGCGAAAAAATCGGAAAAATGTAAAATTTAAAACGTGTTCGCGAAGAAATTTCAACAATTATACCGCGCAAAGTAACTGAGCTACACGGATGATTTGTTAAAAAACACGAACATGTTTTATAATTTCCTTAGCGGCAAAAATGTTATTAAATATTTTAAAATTCCGAAAAATGCTTAAAATATGATTTGCCGAGAGTATGGTACACAAATACAACGCTTCTACTAATCTGTAATAAAAATATCAACTGTTCCAAATAAGCAGACTGTAGGGTGTACTAATTAAAACCGCTACTCAAGACGTGCCAATATTTCTCAAACAAAATTTGAAATTATTTGGAAAAATCGCTTTAAAATCACTAATAATTTAATATTCGTATGTTAGCTACCGCTGGTACGGAGTACGAATTTATCAATGATATGTACCGATATCAACACGATACCACGATAAACCACACTGAATAATAGTCAATATTGTGACCAAACTTCACGAACGACCCTCGATGTACGTTTGAGGGTTAACACACACAACTCTGATGTCACCAAAGAAGAAAAGAAAAACAAATCAGCCGTATATAAGTATGTGTACAATCACCGATCTATCACTGTCGTGGAGTTTGGTCACAAGTGTATTGCAGTGTCTCTTGATTTTGTTGTGTTATCGCGATATTGAGTTTATCACAAAAAATCGAAAAACAACCGGCAGAGCGGATTCATAAAATATTTCACTTGTTGTTTTCTAATGGCGACCAGAGAATGACAATAACCCAGCTAGCATTTTCAATCGTGCACGGCTCTTTCACGATCGGAGTCGACGATTAAAGTAATCGTGCGCGATGTCTTATTCCAATCGCACACGTTCAGAGCAACTGAAGTAACTGTGTCAAGACGGCGACTCTTACTTTCCAATCGTCGACGATTAGATTACAAGTTCGGAGAGACATAACGACCCAAGAGTATGTAGAACAAAATTAAATTCTCCTTGCAAAACACGAGATCGGTGGAGTGTGCGGGAAGAAGTAAGACAACAATAACAAAACTACATGTAAGACTGTGACACAAAGTAAACACAAAAACAAATCGTGAGCACAAAGTCTTTAAGGCAGAGAAAAATTAAATTCTGCTCCGACAATCTTGGGGACGATTGGAAATCCAGTCGCGAAACAATCGTGATCGTAAAACAAACATCCAATTGCTAGCTGGGAAGTACTCGGCATTAATGGATACTTAAGTACATACTCATAAATTGTATACTTGTGTGGAACTATACCTAACACACAGAGAATGCTTACAAACTCTTATTTGGGTTGTAAAAGACATGTTTGCACACCATTTATAACGATCGTTACTTCTACCTACCCTAACTTTTGTTTCTCATACACAAGTATACACAAAATACACTCGACGCACACGAGGTCAGAAGCCGAAGCAGACTCAACTTAATTATGAAGTTTTTTATCTACGATAATGATCATCATAGATCATCGTTCTTACATCGTTCTTTTCTTTTTATCGTTCTTACATTCGTCAACACTTCTAAGCACTACGAGTGACATGAGTACTCATGTGTACTCCTGTACATTCCCATACTCTACGGAACAGAAATAGAAATTTGACATGTATAACTAGCACCCAACACCACCAACACTTGTAACAACATGTGCTGGGTTCTCGTGTACTTGGGTATACCAATGCACAAGTGAGTGCGGGTATGGGCATGGTTTGATCGTTTACTCTTTACACATGTACATGTTTGGACATTAATACTTCAACAGTACTCTTATTATACATTTTGTCATTCTCTGATGGCGACCGGAATGTCGTTGTGTTTTTTGTTGTTGTTTTAATACGACACAAATGTTTCAATATGTAAGCAAACAATAATTCATCGATTGTATGATTCTCACTTGATTTGTTATAAGCTGGTTTGTTTGTAGCCATATCCGTAACCATTTTTTGGCTAGCGGTGTTTGCATTGTCGAAAGGAAAACACGTTTCTATGACCAGAATCCATTTCTGCAGTGTGTTGCTTGGTATAACGAATAAGATTTGCTAATAAAGGCACAAATATCTGCTACTGTTACAACCTTATACATGATTGTGTAGCGCACAATGATGCTCAACATTTCTACTCTTAGGTGGTGTTTAAAGTTTTTAGCTTTCGACATCAATTTTGTCGATCGCGCTGGGCCACAACGTTGGCGTATAGTATTGTAGCTCCTAATTTAATGGGACGTTACAGGATTCTTATACCATTCAGTGTCATTGCAAGAAACACTCATTTCATCCGCAATACTTCTAGTAGTTACTGGTTGTTCAAGTTTGCCATGACTTTCATCCGAACTTTCATTATATCCCTTTCAGACCCATCCTTGCTTTTCGCAACACACAAACTTATTGCGCTTGTTCGTCTTTCACACAAAGTGTTTCGACATCTTTTTGAGGTCCCATCTACAAATTCTGGCCAATGGTCATAACGATCGTATCTGATGTCATCTGGAGCATTGTGAGGTCGGAATTTTGTTCCGTGAAAGTCATGAGGTAAGTCAAAAGGTTCAGCTATTTCTGAAGGAGCTTCTTTGTACTTAGCTAGCACTTCTCCTATTTCTAATTTGAAAGTGAGGAATGTTTTTATGTTTTTCTTCTTCATCATTTCTGTATTCCATCCAGCTGTTGCATATCGAGATAATGAAAAAAACTTTGACTGGCCATTTCTTCATACTGAAGCAGTAGTATTCCATCATTTGATCTGCTGTATCCACGCCACCCATTTTTGAATATACAGTTATTGGGACTGGCATACGACATTTTTTAACTTTTATCCAACGTTCTTCTTCGCCAACCGGGTCCTTTCCACATGCAGTTGAAGCAATCGTTCACATTTTGTGTCACACCACTTTACAACAGCAACTTCTTCGTCTTTTCCCAGCCGCTTTCCCATAATAGTACCAGTTGGTTTAAAACCATTCTCTTCAAGTTTTACCATTAGAGGTTACTGTTGTGAAAAGTCGATCAAACTAGCAAAACTGCCTTTTGGTAGGAACTTGGTTAATCTCAACACAATTGAAGGTTCATGACCCTATCAGGAAATGAATCAGTTCAAGTTTGAAATATTTCGAAGTCAACGATTAATCCTTAATTAATTTTTCAAACCCACCGCTAAAGGCTTTGATTTTATGACTTGTCTTGCTGGACATCTGCCAGTAAATGGGACCATTTGCTCATCAATTGTATATGATGTAACATCGGTAGCTAATTGATTGCAATAATTCCTTACTAAATCAATTACTGGTTGAACAAAGCTTGTTCGTTGCATTGGGCATTTGATTATCAACAAAGTGAATCATATTTCTCAGCCTAAAAAATTTGTGTCTCGACATTGCGCTAGATATAAGCTCATTTCTAAAGTCCTTTGACCAGTTCATAAATACCTGTGGATAATTTGACAACCCATGATTATAGCGCAGCCGTAAAAGTTCTTCATATCGGCTTTAGTGAGGTTCATCTCTTCCCCGGTAGTTGCTAGAGCATATATTTTACAGTTTCTTCATAGTTTCTTCAAAGTTTCTTCAACTTCGTCCTCAAATGAGCTATCATCGCTATGTGCACTGTTAAGAAGAGAATAACTAGGTTTCCAAGCAGCGTCGCGGAACTCATAATCAGAGGAAAAATCATCTTCTGAATTTTCGAGAATATCCAGGACTCTTTGCAGGTCTGCATCCGTGGACAAGTTCAATTTCTAACCTATAAAATTTAGATAACACAATTGTGAGTTTGCAAAGAAATGCCAATTTGTGACCGTGAAGCACGATTGTGTTATCTGGGTTTTAGCTCCATTTAACTATTGGTAAAACTTTATATTTTAGTAAAATCACTTTTGAACTCTATTTTATAAACTATTGGGTACTCTAAATCACTCTCATCAGAAACAAAACACTTTTGCTCTCTCTTGTTTTTTTACTTACCACGCGACATACTTCTTCTCACTTCGAGTGCACTAAGGAAACTGGTTTTTATTTTTTTTGTGCAAGAAGTTTGCACTTGTTCTCTTTTTTTGTAGTTGAAAAAGAACTTAACACAGCTACTGCTTTTAGTACTTTATTCAAATTCAGAGTATGTATTGGCTCGCTCTTAAAACTACAAAAGAGCCAAGAGCCTCGCAAGCTCTAACTCCTATAGAAAAAAGTTCAGATTCGGCAGTGGCTGCAACTTCAAAAAAAACCCCCGGTAATAAAATCAACTTTTGTTGATGGGAATTAAACAAATTTACAGTTTAGTATTTCATAATATAAGTTTTGCAGATAATTGACTTAAATGTGTAATAATTAACATAAAACCACCAAGAAAGTATGCTTGGGAACACGGTTACCCGGTCATTGACTAACGTGTATTTTTTTGGTTATTGACCGTAGGGTTAACCCTCAAAACCTGGGCACAAGTTCGTAGGTCGTGAAATCACTACTTACTAGTCGACCTCCTGTACTTACTTTACAAACCCAAAGCAACCCCAATACTAGTGGTGGTGATATTGGTTTTTGCAAAAATCGGTACCTAATTTTCTCTTTACACCATGAATGTGTTAAGCTTAATTTTCTATTTTTAGATTCACATACTTGTTTACTTTTACTAGACATGCCGATTGACTCGACACAATATTGTGAAGTTGCTTTTGACAACATCGAGGGAGAGATGGAGAATCGAACCATGTATCTTTAGTATAAAAGTCGCGTGTTCTAACCATCATGCCACGGCAGGAAGTACACAGAAGTAAAATTAAAAGAGCTTTAAACGTTTCGTTTACGCTTTCGGTCGCTTTCGAGCGCATACATTTTTTTACTCGGTGGTTCGACGTTAGTTTACCATAAGCTCATTCAAGTAAGTGCCCATTAGGTTGATTCTTATTTGACAAAAAAAAAATGTTTTCAATTTTTTTCAAAAAAAATTTTATTAAGACGTACAAAAAAAACCCTAGCTGAATTTTTTTGTTTTTTTCTTAAAGGTTTAGGGTCGCTACCGGGCTTCAAAGTTTGAAATTTTACCGTCACCCTTTGGAATATGCAGGATAACTCGAGTAAACATAAACATATCCTTATGATATAGTCCATTTTTATTCCCTAGACAAATTTTCGCATGAGTTCATCTTTCGTAAAATTTGATGGAATTCAGTGTTCTTACAAAAAAGATATGTATGTAAAACTATGGGGGTTAATTCGGTCATTTGTATGGGAGGTACCAGAAGGGGTGTTACAAAGGTTTTCTGCGGGTTTGTATGTTATTACAAGTGGATTAACCTGACCAAGTGTGAATATCCCCAATTTGTCCGTTTGGAAGTTATGGAAAAAATATTAATCTGCCAAAAATGGGTCATTTGGTATAGGAGGTACCAGAAGGGGTCAACCGATATAGTCCATTTTCATTCCCTAGACAAATTATGACATGTATTCATCTTACGCAAAATTTTATGGAATTCAATATTCTTACAAAAAAGATATTATGTTAAACTATGGGGGTTTATTCGGTCATTTATATGGGAGGTACCAGAAGTGGTGTGGCAAAGGTTTTCTGAGGGTTAATCTGTTATTACAAGTGGATTAAACTGACTAAGTTTAAATATCCTCTAGATGTCCGCTTGGAAGTTATGGAAGAAATATTAATTTACTAAAAGGGGTGGGGCAATTCTGCCCATTTACACCTCCATTACTTGGTTATAGAAAATATTAATACTTAAAAATTTTTATAAGGATATGTTTAGGTTTACTCGAGTTATCCTGCCTATTCCAAAGGGTGACGGTAAAATTTCAAACTTTGAAGCCCGGTAGCGACCCCTAAACCTTTAAGAAAAAACTCAAAAAAATTCACATAGGGTTTTTTTGTACGTCTTAATAAAATTTTAGGTTGGCCCATGAAAAATTCCAAATTTAAAAAATAAGACTCATCCTAGTGCCCATGTAGGTAGTTCAACAAGCATGGCCAATCGACACCTCCAGAACTGCAGGGAATATATACCCTTATTTTAATAAAAAGAGGCATTTTCATAAAATTTTTGATTTTGACCGGTATCCCGGGAAAATCCCCATTTCCCGGGAAATAAAAAATGCCGGGAAAACAAAATCACTAGTTGTGCCAAAGAAATTTAATAAAAAACCAAGTGCTCTGTCAAAATATGGAATTTGTTGAACGCATATACAAAATTTAAATATATTTACAATACATAGGGCTTTAAATTGCAATATAAACATCTCATATGTATAAGTAGGCATAATTATGTATGCCTTATGATATTTTGATATATAAATGAAAATAAGAGAGTGTTACTAAAATTTTTCCAATTTCTTCAAGGAATATATCGATTTTTCGGTTATCTTTAGTATTAAAAGTTAAAAAGTGTTAAAGCGTTACACAAATTTTCTTATTTTGACAGATAATGTAACATATTAAGTCATTTTAAATGGAAAGCGCACTACTTACCCTACTTGTAAACAAAAAATGTCATTTTATCAGAAGTTTAAAATTGCATTATTTTGGTACATATGCAAAAAAAATAGCATGGTGACCTTCACCGATTTGACTTATTTTTTACAGAACACATTCTTAAAACCTTTCCAGGTTGCAAATTAGGTTTTGTTCTAATCGGATAATAATTGTGAGCAGGACACCGAGTTAAAGTGTGAAAATAATGCCTTACTATATTTACTTGCATTTAAGTCATTTCACATTAATTGAGGTCAGTTTAAAATTTTCAGGGCACGTAATCCAGAAAATATTTGACATTAACATCAAACATTATTGTTTTATCGACTTTGATAAATTTAAAAAAAATAACGGAAAGTGTGCACAATTTTGTTTCCAATAATACAAAATAAATTAAAAATCTGTCAAGAATTGCGGCCTAAAAGTTCAAGTCTACAAAAAAACTGTTTTCCCCACCGCGCGACGGACGGTTCTGTTCGCACCGAGCGGTCAGTAGGAGAATGATTCATGTCTTACATTTAACCCGAACCCTGAGAGCAAGAACACGAACCAAACGAAAAAATGGTTTCTGTTTAGGCAAAAGATCATTTTTTTCGATCTTTTAAGTGAGCAGACCGCGCAGTTAAATTTATTTGAACATATTTTGCGAGCTCTGGTCTTTGCAGATAGAAATTTAGTAGAAATTAACGTCAGGAGTGTGATGCAAGGTAAAGCTTCTGATCGGTTTAACTTGGCAAACCCAGAGTGATCCTTGCCAATTGCACTTCAAGTCTACTCACAGAGCTCCGTATTCGTGGTACTACTGCGAACGGAGTACCTCCACGTGGTGACGCCTGGAAACGTGCTTCTGACACCCGTCAGAGCACGGCTAACTGTGAGGGGCGAAACCTAAAACCCAGGCACGTCAGCTCAGAGTGAGCGGTACCCTGGTCAGCGTCTGACCCAGAATGGGCGGCTGCAATAAAATCCTGGCAGGAGGAGAAAACTGCGACGTGGTGCTCTGGGCATGCAACCCGCCACTGACGTATAACCGATTGCAATGAAAAGAAGTAAGATAAGAATAAAACGGACCCCCCAAAATATTGACGACCACCGCAAACGAATTAAGGACCATGATTTGAGGATATGCACCTGGAATGTTAGAACACTGTATAGACCAGGTGCCTCCATCCAACTGGCGGAAGTCCTCGAAAAATACAAGGCTGACATAACCGCTTTACAGGAAATCCGGTGGACGGGACACGGGTGCTCGCGCAAGAAGACGTGCGACATCTACTATAGCGGCTATGCGGACAAGCACGAGTTTGGTTGTGGATTTGTGGTTGGCAAGAGACTGCGACACCTATTCTCAAGGTTCAACCCGGTGTGTGAACGTATAGCCACCATAAGAGTCAAAACTAAGTTTTTCCACATAACACTTATATGTGCCCATGCTCCGACAGAAGAGAAAAGCGATGAGGACAAAGACGAGTTCTACGAGAGCCTAGAAAATGTATATGACCGTAACCCCAGCCATGACATCAAAATTGTACTAGGCGATTTTAATGCTAAAATAGGCAGGGAGACCGCATTTGAGCCTACAATCGGAAAATTCAGTCTGCACACCGAAACGTCGAACAATGGCATCAGACTGATTGATTTCTCTGCGGCAAGAAATATGGTAGTTAGCAGCACTAGATTTGACCATAAAAATATTCATAAGGCAACATGGTTATCTCCAGATCATTTGACGAGGAATCAGATAGATCACGTGGTAGTCGATGGAAGGCACGCATCGAGTGTTCTGGACGTACGAGTGATCAGGGGTGCGAACATTGACTCCGATCACTTCCTTACCGCAGTTAAGGTACGCACTAGGCTAAGCATGGCGAAAAACGTACGTAACCAGGCACAACGAAAGCTGGACATCGGTAAACTGCGGACCACAGAGGTAGCGGACGCCTACTCCAACCACCTAACTCAACTGCTGCGGAATGCTCCAACCCCTGATAATATAACCTCGCAGTGGCGATATATAGCCGACTCCATAGAACGGACTGCGAGAAGCGTACTTGGGTACTCAAAGCCGTCTCAAGAAGATGCCTGGTACGATGATGAATGTCGCAATGCCACGAGAGAGACGAATGCTGCATACAGGGCAAAACTACAGCCAATGGCAACGCGAGCTGTTCGTGAACGGCACAGGGAGAAGAGACGAGAGGCAACTCGTCTTTTTAGAAGAAAAGAGAAGGAGCTAAAGAAGAGGCAGGATGAGTGCACTGAGTTGCTCCGAAGTAGAGGGGAAGCCCGAAAATTCTACAAGAGAGTTAAAGCTAGAATGCGTGGAACAGGGTTGCCCTCCTGCAAGGACAGCGATGGTCAGCTAGTGACGGACCCGGATAACGTTCTGAAGATATGGAGAGATCACTTTAGAAATTTACTGGATACTGACACCACTCCAGAAGACCCCGCTCCAATCCATGACGATGGTATTAACTGTCCACCTCCGAGCAAGAGCGAGATACGTATGGCCATCTCCCACCTTAAAAACAATAAAGCTGCTGGAGCCGATGGTCTCCCTGCTGAATTGTTTAAGGCTGGCGGGGAGGAGCTGATTAGGAGCATGCATCAGCTCATGGAGAACATCTGGCAAGAGGAGAGCATGCCCGGGGATTGGAGGCTCAGTCTGTTATGTCCCATACACAAGAAAGGAGATCGTAGTGAATGTAAGAACTATCGTGGAATAATCCTATTACCAATTGCGTACAAGGTCCTTTCAAGCATATTGTGTGAACGTCTAAAGCCAATTGTAGAAAAACTAATTGGACCATATCCGTGCGGCTTTAGACTTGGCAAATCTACGACGAATTAAATATTCACCTTACGACAAATCCTGGAAAAAACCCATGAAAAGCAGATCGACACCTACCACCTCTTTGTCGACTACAAAGCTGCCTTCGACTCTCCGATAAGGAATAGGCTTTATGAGGCTATGTCTGAGTTTGGTATTCCTGCAAAGCTAATTCGACTTTGCAGATGTACCTTAGAAAACACCAAATCCTCGATTAAGATTGGTAAAGATCAGTCTGAACCATTCAACACGGAAAGAGGTCTCAGGCAGGGCGATAGCCTGTCCTGTACACTATTTAATATAGTTATGGAGAAGGTGATGAGAAAGGCTGGTGTCAACATGTCTGGTACCATATTCCACAAAAGCCACATGCCACTAGCCTACGCCGATGATATAGATATCATTGGCCGAAATCTGCGGGACGTTACTGCAGTCTTCTCATCCCTAGAAAAGGAGTCGGAAAAAATGGGTTTAGCAATCAACGAGGACAAAACAAAAATAATGATTTCGACGAACAAAGAGTCCTCTCGATGGGGACCAGCGTCAACGTTGAAAATTATTGTTTTGAGGTAGAAGATGAGTTTACCTACCTCGGATCTTCCGTCAATAAGAAAAATAATGTCAGCCAAGAAATTAAGCGGAGAATAGTGCTAGCCAATAGATGTTTTTACGGACTTCGGCAGCACTTTAGTAATACCACCTTATCTCGGAATACTAAGAAACAGCTTTACCAGGTGCTAATCTTACCCGTTCTTTTGTATGCTGCCGAATCATTGGTGCTTACGACAACGGACATACAAAACCTGGGAGTATTCGAGAGGAAAGTACTCCGAAAAATTTATGGACCTATCTGTGTCGACGGCGAGTTTCGCCATCGGATGAACCTTGAGCTGTATGAGCTTTACCACGACATCGGCGTAGCTAAAAGAGTCAGAATGCAACGACTACGATGGCTGGGTCATGTTGGCAGGATGGATGTTAATGCTCCAGCGAGAAAGGTGTTTGAAGGCGAACCTGAAGGACGGCGCAGAGCAGGGAGACCCAAACTCCGTTGGAAGGACCAAGTGGTAGGCGACGTGCCACCATCTGGTAGGACTAACTGGAGAACACACGCACAAGACCGAAGCGTGTGGAATTCTTTAGTACTTCAGGCCTCAAACTTATGAACCATGTTTGTAAGTTGTAATGGGCCACTTAAGTAAGTAAGTAACACCTTTGTTAAATCCTTAGTGACCAAACTTGAACTTCTGTAGAGCAAAACTTGGTTAACCGATATCGGTCGGTTAAAAGACTGGTCTTTTATGTTAATATGTCGTCCCATTAATATAACAATAGTTTATGTGCTCATACACCATTATTTTTATACCATCACCCTTAGGGATGAGGGTATATATCATTTGATACGAAAAAAAGTGTAACGCATTAAAGGAGACGAGTTAGGCCCCAAGTATCTTAAGACCAAATTCGTTTCAGGACTTTTTAAGACGAATGAGCTATGTCCGTCTGTCTGGCTGGCTGGTCAGCATGATAACTCGAGTAAACCTTAACGGATCGGTATGAAAATTTACCAATATTAATATTTTTCGAAACAAACTTATGGTATTGTAAATGGGCAGAAAAGCCCCACCCCTTCTGGTACCTCCTATACAGAATTACCTATTTTATGATAATTTATATTTCTTTCATAACTTCCAAGTGGACGATCGTAGGACATTTGAATTTGGTCAGTTTATTTATCTTGCAAAAGTAGACAAACCCTTAGAAAACCGAAACCTTTGCCATATCCCTTCTGGTACCTCCCATACAAATGACCTAATTGACCCTCATAGATATGTATGTAAAATATCTTTTTTGTAAGTAAACTGAATTCACACAAATTATGAGTATGGTGTTCGCTTACGAAAATGGGACTCAGGAATGATTTTGATTATTTGAGGTATGAATAAAGTTAGGTAACCAGGAGGGCGAATAAAGCTGCGGTGAATGCGGGGAAAGACAACGGCGAGATAATAGAGTTGATCTCCTGAAGAGTGTTGCTGTTGTTGACCTTATCAAAATCGCCTTAATCGACCCAATAGGAAATAAGTAGTAGCGAGTGGACTGTATTTCTGCGGTACTATCTTTAGCTAAAAGATAGTGAAGGCAATCTAAAGAAAATAGATTTACCGTTTTTAACATATAATTTCTTAGTAACGAGCAATTATGTGTGGCCAAAGAAATAAAAGAAGTGAGGACAGACAAGTCAATAAGTATTTCAGTAGTTTATTGGGAAAATAAGCGATGCTCACCAGTTGAGTTCTACGAAGTAACAGAACTTAAAATATTACAGTAGAAGAGGACAATCTTTTAGTCTCAAAAATTAGATAACACTGTAGGACAAATTTAAACTTTTGACCTCACCCATGAACAAACTGACCAGATTCTGAAAATATAGCTAAAATAAAAATATACGTATCTCCCAGTTTTTCTAGATCAGCTCATTTAAGTTTTTTACGAGCAATTCAATTTTTGGAGCAAGGCTCCCATACAACGACATGATATGACTTCTTCCTGTTCGCAGAACTGAGAGAGTTGTTAATAGATTTTGACGAATTTTTTTTTAATGTATTTCAAATGGCCTGGATGTAGTTCTGACCGATCCCAAATTTAAAGTTTGTCACAAATTAAATTTGTCACAAACAAATTGTCAACAGATTTTAATGAATTTTTTTTAAATATGTTTCAAATGGCCATGGGCTGTTTCTAACAAAGTCCAAATTTCTAATTTGTCACAAATTGTCAAAAATTAAAATTGTCACAATTTTTTTTTAAATGTTTTTCAAATGGCTAGGAACTGGTTCGGACTAGGAAAATGTGTTGACAAATTTAATTTGGGACAAATTTAAAATTTTGGCTTCGTCAGAACCCGCTCCTGGCCTTTTGAAAAACATTAAAAAAAAATTTCATCAAAATCTGTTAACAACTCGCTGAGTTCTGCGAACAAGAACTTTCAAGTCGTTGTATGGGAGCTTCGCTCCAAAAATTGAATTGCTCGTAAAAAACTTAAATGAGTTGATCTAGAAAAACTGGGAGATACGTATATTTTTATTTTAGCTATATTTTCAGAATCTGGTCAGTTTGATCACGGGTGAAAAATCGTGTCGTACAGTGTAATTGTTGTACTCAAATGAATTGCCAACTAATATTTATAATTGCTAGTACAATTTTGTCAGCGAAAAGTTCATTTTTAATAAATTTTAATTAAATTCATTTTGTGTTTGGAAATTCATAAAGTTACAATAAAATAATTATAAATAATAATAATTTTTGGTATAAATATAAAAAAGTTAAGTATAAACACTGAAGTTTATACAAGGTACTGGCCAAATTTTTATTAATAAGCTTATTTTTGGCTTAATCAAGTTCATTTTTAATTAATAACAATAAAAAGAAGCAATTCTTATAAAATAAAAATATATTTTAATTGAAATTTTTATTTTTCCATTAAGATTTATATTGATAAAACATTTTTTTGTTTTAGAAAATAACGTAAGAAAGAGCATAATATGTACTTAAAAAACTGATTTATTTTCACTAAACTATAATTCTAGTTTAATGTTATTCCAGATTTTAAAATTATGTTTCATTTTTGCTTCTCCTGTAAACTTGTGAAAAATTATTTTACGTTATTTTGCATTTTAGGTGACGATATGTGACAGTCGTACGTTTAAAGAAGATGAAAACCAATTAAAAACTCAATTTTTTTTATTACTTTTTTAACTTTTTAAGTAATACGTAAGAAGCTCTATATTATGTAAGAGAGAATAAATCCACAGTACTGAACGGTCCTAAAATATTAGCAAATAAAGAGGTGACAAAAATAGAAGTCAGTTAATTCTATTTTTACAAAAAAAACGCAAAACAGTGCGAATTTAGTCATACTTTTTTGATAAAACCTTTTTTTAACCCATTAGAAGTCACTAGACACAACTTAGTTCAGCTGATCCCTTACCAGTTGCCACGCAAAAGCAAAGAATCAGTGTGACGTTATTTAGTTTCACCACAACAATACCAACAGCTTCTGAATAAAAATTTGTGAGTGGTTTTTAGACCATCACCCTTAAGGACAATGGCGTAGCCAGGATCTAAGCCAGGGGGGCTGAAGGTTTTCCGGTTTCTTTAATTATTTTTTAACAAAAAATGAAAAATTTAACAACATAGTAAAAATAAGTACATAATGTTGAAAGTAAATAAAATACATATAGACAAAAATATATAAATTTATTAGAAAGATTTTAAATTAAAAAACTTATGTTTTTCAGTATCATAAACATACATTTTTAATTATCTTAACCTTTTTGCTTTCATGTGTATTTTTTATTCTTCAGACAAACTTTGTTGAAAGTATTCCATGTAACTAATAAGTCTTTGTAATTAAAAGCCAAATATATTGTAGAATCATCGGCTGTCCAGAACCGGCCACATCGCGCATTTGCGAGAAGATTGACAAAACTTAAAAAACGTCCTTTTTGTCTGAAAAGAAGAAGTAGCTTAAATGGCGTTGCCATTGGAGATGGTAACTTATACTCTTTAGATTCTCTGTAACATATCAATGTACCAATTGAATATGTCGCAGAATGAATACCTTACCCGTCACAAAATAAGTAGAAATTAACCTCTAAAACAAAACTTCAAAATTTGTATGACGTTTTTTGAGACATTTTTCTAAATATTGTGTCATATTCAAAAGCCACATGTTCGAAATTTCAAAAGGCTCGAAAAGGGAAAAATCCGTTACCATCCCTCAGGCCAAACAGGTTAAAGCTATCACCGTGAATATCTATATGAGCAATGAGCAAGAATCTTGTAGAATTAGAGAGCAGCACGAAGGAATTTTTCGAAATTCGTATTTTAAGGTCTAAAAGGGCCCACAAAGGGTAAAACTGGTACCAGACCATACAAAGGCTTAATGTATATGAATAGAATTAGATTCGAATTTAAGCCTAAAATAAGCCCATAAAGTAATAAAACTGGTCCCACCACCCAGGCCAAAGGGCTAATGCTATGGTAGAGAAAAACTAAGATTTTTTAAATTTTGTACTTTTAGTGCTAAAAGTGGCCAAAAAAGGTTAAAACTGGTGCAATCAACCAGACCAAAGGAAGGAATATGTCGAAGAAGGAATATGTCGAATTTTGTACTTTTAGGGAGAAAAGAGGCCGAAAAAGGTAAAAAGTATTCCGCTTAAAAGACTAATAATAGTTTTACCCTAATAACATAAACTTTAGCTAATAAAGGATTTTTAAATATATAGAAGAAATAGGCATGGCACTAAATCATACTACTTAACTTTCTGACCATACTACTAATTCTGGAATCATGAAATTTGTATGAATGTTCCTATTATAGCGTAACTTTAAATCATACGTAGAAGCGGGTATAATAAGTTGGGCCGATAAAATAACTTTCGCCGGTCACACCTTAGAAAGAAAGATTATTTATAAACGAATTCCAAAAAAATAATAATATAAAAAAAAATATATATAAATATAAATAAGAATGCCCCTCCCTGCCACTACCTGGCTACGCCCTTGCTTAGGGATGAGGGTATATATCATTTGACACGAGAACCAGTAAGAAAGTTTCAGTCGGGCAACCCGACTTACATATACCCTCACCCTCAGTAAAACAACAAATTTTCTATTATAATGATATTATAACTCGATTTCTAAAGTGGGCGGAGTGGTACATTTGTATGGGAGATGGTAGAGGTACCAGATGGGGCGACATGAATCGAATTTGGTTCAAAGAAACCTAGGGTCTGATGGTATAAAAAGTGTAACGCACTAAAGGAGACAAGTTAAACCCAAAGTATCTTAAGGCCTAATTCGTCTCAGGATTTCTTAAGACGATTGAGCTATGTCCGTCTGTCTGGCTGGCTGTGAAGTAAACCTTAACTGATCGGTATGAAAATTCACCAGTATTAATATTTGCCAAAATGAACTAACTGTAAATTGTAAATTGGCAGAATAGCCCCACCCCTTTTGGTACCTCCCACACAAAAGTACCTATTTTAGGAAAATTTATATTTTTTTTTTGAAAAGTTCCAAACGGACGACTAATGAAAAGATAGGAGATTTTATGTATAAGATTGACCAGATGCTTCCTGAGCAAAGTGAAGCAAAGTTGGGCAGGATATTTGAATTTGGTGATTTTAATTTTCTTGTTATAGTAATAAAGTCTAAGAAAACGGAAACCATTGTGACTCCTTCTGATACCACAAATTACCTCATTGGCCCTCATAGTTTTACACCCGTATCTTTTGTGTAAGTACACTGAACTCAACAAATTTTGCGTAAGATGTTCGCTTATAAAAATTGGACTCTGGAACGAATATGGACTATATCGGTTTACTCCTTCTGGTACCTCCCGTACAAAATGGCCTACTTTTAAAAATTAATATTTCTCCCATATCTTTCAAACGGACACTTGGTGAGTAATGAAATTTGATCAGTTAATTTAGCTTGTAATAGGAGGCAAAACATAAGAAATTCTAACTTTTTGACACACCGCTTATCGTACCTCCCATATAAATATCTATAAGTGACAACAATTTTAATTAAAAATCGGTTCATTTCAATAACTTAAGACTTTACAATATCTTACATTGGGTGATGGTATTTATTTATTTTGCAAAAATAACCCAGATAGCGATTAAAGTAAACGTCCGCCGATCGTCATAGTTCAGAGCAACTGAAGATACTGTTACCTAAAGAAGACTTGCAAACGATGCGACAAAAAGAATCGTGAAAGACTTTTTTATTCCAACTTCAAACGGGTTGTGAAACAAAAAATATATCTTCTTAGAACCTTATATTCCAACTACAAACCGGTTATGAAATAAGCGCCCTATTGAGTCGTCTGTAATGCGCCAAAGACAATCGCGGGAGATGATCGCCGAGAAGATTGTTAATTGATCGAAAATAGCTTAAAATATACTACAAAATAAAAAAGATTGTTTCGTATTTTATGTTCTTCATTGTAATTTTTATTCATTTTTAAATATCTTAGTAATTTTTTGAAAATATATGAATGAAAAAATTAAGTATTTAATAATTAAAAATTATGTATAATACTATAAAAGTGAAAATTTTTGTTTCGGTCACCCTTCCTTTGTCGGTCAGCAAATTGCATCTTCAGCTTTTCCGAATTTTGAGTGACAAACATCTATTAATAAGATGATGTAAAAGCGTAAAAAAAATTGTTACTTCTAATAATATTTGCTATATTAAGTTTGTGAATGCTGGGCTTGGTATTTATTCCAAGCCAGCTTAATTCTAAAGCTACCTCATCGGTCAGGTTGATAGCATTCCATATAAATTTTTTACAGCAGTCGCCACCCACTTTAGCATTAATGTATTTCTGTAAAAAGGTATTTGTAGATAGATAGATAAATTTAGAAAGACAGATAAATGAATAACTATAAATAGATATACATATGATGAATTTCATATCAAAACCTATAAAAAAAGGGAAATTTTGAACCCGACCCCCTTAGATTTTAATGAAATTTTGCATACAGCTATATTTTACCTACAGAAACACAACCTCATTTTTAGAAATTAAATTTTTGAAAATATGTGGGCGTCGCAAGGTACCGAAATATATGAAAAATTACTGTTATTGGTACTTTTAAGCTGCGATTACTATGGAATGACTCAACCGATTTTAAAGATCTTGGTGCCATTAAAAAGGTATATAAGTCAGCTTTCGAAAACATACACTGGAAAAATTTTATATTACACTGAAAACAATTTTATGTCAAATATAAAAGTTTAAACTTGGAAAACACTTCGAAGATCAAGCCTTTTTCTCCAAAAAAAAATATTTTTAGATAGGCCTATTTAATATATACAACATATCTAAAAACTAAAATGGGGTTTTTTTTATTTTTTTTTAAAAAATATTTTAAGTAAATGCACCTCACCAGCTTATTCATGTGTTCTACAAATTCCTGGACAAAAAGCAGTCAGAAAGTTTCAGTCGGGCGACCCGACTTACATATACCATCACCCTCAGTAAAACATACAATTTTCTATTATATTGATATTATGATTCGATTTCTAAAGTGGGCGGAGTGGTACATTTGTATGGGAGGTACCAGAAGGGGTATGTCTATACTTCCAATTTGTTTCTCCAAAACTGTATCCTGCTATAGCTTTACTAAATACAGAATTTGGGTACGATCGCGTTGGTTTTATTGATATTATTGCTCCATCTCTAAAGTGGGCGAAAAGGTACATTTGTATGGGAGGTACCAGAAGGGGCGGGGACATGTAGCCCATTTGCAATACCGTAAGTAGTTTTGGGGAAATATAAACTCGTGCAAAATTTCAAAAGATTTGGTTGCGTCTTCCGAAAGTAATCGTGCGCACTAGCCGGACAGCCAGACAGACGGGCATGGCTCAAACGATTTAAAAAGTCATGAATCGAATTTGGTTCAAAGAAACCTAGGGTCTAAAGTGACTCCTTCAAACGGCGAAAGACCGTTATCTGTGGGCTTCACAAACTTTTAAGACCTCCATAGAAGTTGCTTATGCAGACGCTGACGACTACAACAAAACAAAAGAAGAGCTATTTTCAAGGTATACAAATGCTAATACCATTACAGGAACTCAAAGCTTCCATTTTTTTTATACAATTAGATAAAACTTCACCAAATGTCGAAAGTCAACAGTATTTCTTGCGCAAAATTTATCAAGGTTAAGTCCATATTTTTGGGGGTGTTGAAAAATGTATAATACGAATCTTGTTCTGATCTATTCGAATTACCAAAAAAATCTGTGTAACTTCCAAAGTTTAGCTATATTATTCATTTTTGTCACACAAATATATCAAAATATACGGAAGTAAACAAGAGATGTATATACTTAAAATTTTTTTTTTAAAAATAAGAAAAAACCAATTTTAGTTTTTGGATATGTTGTATATATTAAATAGACCTATCTAAAAATATTTTTTTTTTTGAAAAAAAGACTTGATCTTCGAAGTGTTTTCCAAGTTTAAACTATGATTTTTGGCACAAAATGTTTTTCAGTGTAATATAAAATGTTTACAGTGTATGTTTTCGAAAGCTGACTTATATACTTTTCTAATGGCACTAAGATCTTTCAAATCAGTTGAGCCATTCCATAGTAATCACAGCTTAAAAGTTCCTATTACCGTCATTATTCAAATATTTCGATAACATGCCACGTCCACATATTTTCAAAAATGCAATTTCTAAGAATGAGGTTGTGTTTCTTTAGGTAAAATCTAGGTGTATGCAAAATTTCATTAAAATCTGAGAGGGTTGGGTTCAATGAATATCGGTTTTGATATGAAATTCATCATATACAAAGTTAGAAATACCGATATTGTTAAGAGAAAAATGGATAGACATAAAATACCAATTGGACAACAATATTCATGTTCTCTTTTATTTTCTCATGCAATTTCTTCGACTTCTAAAGATTTTTAAGGCAATTGGGGAACTAAACTAAAGCCTGCCAATTTTCTGTTTTTGGGCAGCAGTTCTACAAAAGTTCAGCAAACATTTTATATACAGTAAAATTCGGTTAGCTGCCCCTTGCCTAGCTGCACATTCCGGATAAGAACACTTAAACTCATTATGGCTGCATTTTATTGCAGCATTTGTATGAAATTATATCATTTAACTGCATTTTGCTTAGCTGCACTTTCGTCCTAGCAGCCCCGATAATTGTGTTTCACAATTCAATTTCCTATAGAAAAAATTTTGTTTACCAACACTTTCAAAATCGGTATCTTATAATCATATGTTTATCGAACATATTCTTGTGTAAGTAATTACCAGGGCAACCGGAAATATGCTCTAAAAATCGTGTTTTATGCGCATAAAATATGACCTGAAAAAAGGCAAAATATGACCTAAAAATCATCAAAAACATGCTCTAAAAAATTAAAGTCACACAATTTTTTTCATATGAATTAGAAAAATTTTTATTTAAAATAAAAAAAACAGCTTAAAAATTAAAAAAAAAACAAAACAGGCTTTGTTAGAAGTTTTGTTTTAGTACATTGAGAATGATCTTTCGACATCCACAGATGTAATTGAAGCAAATTTAAGGGACAGTATTTCCTTTACAAATACTTTTCACTTCTTCCAAGCCAACGTTTTTTGATATAATTTGATTCAATTTTTTTTACTATTAAATTTATTTCGGAATCCGATAAAATATCTATCAATTTAAAAGTGTCTTTATTCACCTGAACTTGTTCAATAAGCGTAAGACCTGATGTTTGCAAATTTTAAATATGTTTTGCAATAAAACCGTAATTTGAAGCAATATAAATCAAGTCAAATCTAGTTTGGGGGTCTGTCAAGACATTCTTTGCAGTTTAAACGGATTGTGCATCCTCATCGTTTAATGCACTTAGGACCTCTAAAATGTCCTCATAATTGTTGGCATAGTAGTAAACTGCTTCAAGCCATGTTCCCCATCGTGTTGTTATAGCTTTAGGAGGTAATGGAAGGTCTGGAAACATTTGTGTAAAAAGTTCCTCTCTACATGAAGCTTTTAAAAATACCTTCTTCACATTAGCAATAGTTTTATTTACGTTTTTATATAAATTCCTAATACATTCACACAATCGATAAACACCATGAGCAATACATGTCACATGCGTCACTTTCGGATAAAATGTCACTATAGCTTTTACAGCCTTTACCATGTATGGAGCTGCATCCGTCACAAAAAGCTAAACATTATTCTTATTGAAGTTGACTTCCAGATTTTTGATGGCGTCGTCCCATAGTCTAGCAATTGTTGAGTAATTAGCCCTTTCCAAGGCAGCTGTATTTAGTAAAAATTTCTCACTTACAATTTTCTTAATATACCTGCTAAAATTTTTGCCACATTTCTGCCTGTTTGTTGCATCTATAGTTTCATCGATTGAGATCCATATAAATTGATTTTTTAGTTTTGCTCGTATATTGTCCATGCAGTCGTTGTATAATATTTTTAAATGTTTAGTTCAAAAAACTGTTTCGGATGGCACTTGGTAGACCGTGTATTCCTCAAATCGTGTTCTTATATTTTGATTTCTCATTTTGTAAAGCAGACACAAAAGCTCGGCACAGTTTTTCTTGAAAATCATGTTCTTTTTAAAGTCTACCGGAACATTCTGGCAATAATAATTGTTTGGTCTGCTTATTTTCACTTCTAAGACTTAGTTGAATATGTTTGCGCTTTCCATATGTTGCTTCACTTGAAATCTGCGATCTGCTGCAATAACTTTGCTGCAAATTTTGGAATAGAGGAATCTACCATCAGCTCGTAATGCAGGAAACTTTTCTACAACCGCCTTTAATTTTGCTGCTTTTATCGGATTAGCTTTAGGCATTATGTCCAGGATCGTAATCGGTGGTAGTTGAAAAGCACCCAATTTTTATGTTTTGTTTACTTATTGAATAAGAATGCGCGAAGATTAATAAACATTTAACATTTCACAGTTGTGTAAAACATGATTTCGCTGTTTCATTTTAAAAAACCAAAGTTGCAAAGACACTTGTTTTTACGAACAAAAAAAATAATGTCAAAAACATAAAATATGCTTAAAAAGGGATATTTTTGAAAAATTATGACCTAAAAAATATAAATTATACTTTAAAAAAGGAGGTTTTTTTAAAATTATGCTCTTAAAACTAAAATTTGCCGAAATATGACTTAATAGTTAAAATATGTCAAAATATGCTCTAACAAATAGGTCTCAAAACACTTGTAGGACCATGAAACATGTAAATACATTACCCATTTGTTAATATCTCGTTGTAAAAAAAACATGCTGTAGCATATTTCCGGTTGCCCTGGTAATTACTAACTAACGAACTTGAGGACAATTCTGCAAAAAAAAAAACGGTAACAAATTAGGCTTACTGCATCATATATAAAGGTAAAAAAATCGGCATAACTGCCATATGTGTGCAGGTAAAAAAAATCCGGATAACCGCCTCTTGTGTGCAGGTAAAAGACTTGGGATAAGTGCACATTTCGCTTAAGTGCACAAAAATGTGTGCACCAAAATTCAGTGCAGCTAAGCGAATTATACTGTATATCTGAAAAAAAAAATAATCAAAATAGAAATTATGTAATGTTATTAAGCGGTGGGTTCGTTTATAATGTCATCATAATAGTCGCGTTATCTTTCGGTTCCATCTGTGGTACACTCCGGTCGTTAATCGAATATACTCAACTGTTTGGGTAACGTTATTTAAAGCTAACAAAACTTTTTTGGTCTGTTTAAAATATTTAGTAAAGTAAGGTTTCATTTTACCTGGAATCACATTTTTGTGCAAATTCACTTCCACTATATTTGTCACTTGAATATTGTTAGAATTGGTTGATGTATTAGTGGGATCTTTGATCTTTTCCGATTCTATTTGTTCTTCAACTGGGACATCATCATAATCAAGTAATACTTCCCCGAATTTAACTTTTTTGATAGGAGCTGCAACGTTTTTGGATATAAGCAGACTCCATTTTTTTTTCTTCACGTTTGCTGCTTATTCTTATTGCTCTATTTGATAACATTATAAATATTTTTATTTAAACAAAATCACATTTTATTCTAACTATTGACCACGTCTGCACTGATCGAAAACCGAGTTGAAATGAACCAAACATTGGGTAGCCAGATATTAAAATCGGAAAAACAGTACATTAGTGAATAAAAAACAGTAAAACGGAGAAAAAACAGTACATTTTAAATTAAAACATAAAAATGAATTAAGCCTCACATATTTTGAATTAATTAATTTAATAACAACAAAGACAATGTGAAAAAAATAATATTATATCATAAACGCATTTACACAGGGTACTGTGGCTTAACATGCAAAGGCTCTGAAATCTCAATTTCTTAGAGCCTTAGCTTGTTCAGCCAACAATATGTTGTTGGTAAATCCTTTTTAATTGCACCAGATATTGCAAAAAGGGTTTAGAGCATCAAGTTTTATTGATATATAATTACTCATAAATTACAGCTTTTTTTATAAGTTTACGCTTTAAATAAGTAAAAAAAGTGTTAAAAATATTTTAAAAAATATGAAATCAATAGAGATCATGCTATCCTTGGGCAAAGTTTGTACTTACAATACAGGTATGCATGTAAATATATGATGGAGAATTGAATCATTTGTGTGGAAGGTACCAGAAGGGGTGTTTTATAATGTTATACTTTTATAAGGTTATTAATCTGACGAATTAAATATACCCAGCAGTTTCTCTTTTGGAAGTTATAAAAGAAATATACATTTTTCAAAAATAGGTAATACCAAAAGAGGAATTTCCCTGGGGGTTGTTAATAGGCAGAATAGCCACAGCATATTTACATTCCAATTTCTCCGCTAAGAAAACTATTAATAGTAGTAAATTTTCATAAGAATCGGTCCGTTAAGGTTTACTCGAGTTATCCTGCTCCCCACCCATCTAGCCAGCCAGCCATCCAGACAGACGGACATAGCTAAATCGTCTTAAAAAGTCCTGAAACGAATTTTGTCTTAAGATATTTGTACTTTCGCGTATCATATGATATATACCCTTAAACCTAAGTGTGTGGATATAAATGTATTTATCTTACCGATGTTAAAATGTAATTTTCAAACCTATTTTAAAAATTTATGCATCCAAAACAAAAACAATGTTTTAAACAAACTATGTGTTTACTATGGTAGAGTGTTTTATTTTATCTTCGGCTATTTTTGTAGACTATACCAAACATGTTTTATCAAATATTGAAATGGATTGTATAAAAAATCAGTAAAATAAAAAACAGTGTGTGCATAAAACAGTACATTAACAATAAAACAGTACGTCTGGCTACCCTAACCAAACATAACTTGTCATTGCTAAAGATTTGTAAACAAAACGTTTAAATTCGTTAAACAATCATCAGAATCCGTAAATGCATAAGCACAAATAGGTACACTGATTTCAATATATTCAATATATACAAAGTGATTTTTTTGGGCGTCGGGAGTGTGATGCAAGGTAAAGCTTCTGATCGGTTTAACTTGGCAAACCCAGAGTGATCCTTGCCAATTGCACTTCAAGTCTACTCACAGAGCTCCGTATTCGTAGTACTACTGCGGACGGAGTACCTCCACGTGGTGACGCCTGGAAGCGTGCCTCTGACACCCGTCATAGCACGACTAACTGTGAGGGGCGAAACCTAAAACCCAGGCACGTCTGCTCAGAGTGAGCGGTACCCTGGTCAGCGTCTGACCCAGAATGGGCGGCTGTAATAAAATCCTGGCAGGAGGAGAAAACTGCGACGTGGTGCGCTGGGCTTGCAACCCGCCACCGACGTATAAACTATTGCAATGAAAAGAAGTAAGAAAAGAATAAAATGGACCCCCCAAAATGTTGACGACCACCGCAAACGAATTAAGGACCATGATTTAAGGATATGCACCTGGAATGTTAGAACACTGTATAGACCAGGTGCCTCTATCCAACTGGCGGAAGTCCTCGAAGAATACAAGGCTGACATAACCGCTTTACAGGAAATCCGGTGGACGGGACACGGGTGCTCGCGCATGAAGACGTGCGACATCTACTATAGTGGCCATGCGGACAAGCACGAGTTTGGATGTGGATTTGTGGTTGGCAAGAGACTGCGACACCTAGTCTCAAGGTTCAACCCGGTGTGTGAACGTATAGCCACCATAAGAGTCAAAACAAAGTTTTTCCACATAACACTTATATGTGCCCATGCTCCGACAGAAGAGAAAAGCGATGAGGACAAAGACTAGGCGATTTTAATGCTAAAATAGGCAGGGAAACCGCATTTGAGCCTTCCATCGGAAAATTCAGTCTGCACACCGAAACGTCGAACAATGGCATCAGACTGATTGATTTCTCTGCGGCAAGAAATATGGTAGTTTGCAGCACTAGATTTGACCATAAAAATATTCATAAGGCAACATGGTTATCTCCAGATCAATTGACAAGGAATCAGATTGATCATGTAGTAGTCGATGGAAGGCACGCATCGAGTGTTCTCGACGTACGAGTGATTAGGGGTGCGAACATTGACTCCGATCACTTCCTTACCGCAGTTAAGGTACGCACAAGGCTAAGCATGGCGAAAAACGTACGTAACCAGGCACAACGAAAGCTGGACATCGGTAAACTGCGGACCACAGAGGTAGCAAACGCCTACTCCAACCACCTAACTCCACTGCTGCGGAATGCTCCAACCCCTGACAATATAACCTCGCAGTGGCAAAATATAGCCGACTCCTTAGAACGGGCTGCGAGAAGCGTACTTGGGTACTCAAAGCCGTCTCAAGAAGATGCCTGGTACGATGATGAATGTGGCAATGCCACGAGAGAGACGGTTGCTGCATACAGGGCGAAACTGCAGCCAATGGCAACGCGAGCTGTTCGTGAACGGCACAGGGAGAAGAGACGACAGGCAACGCGTCTTTTTAGAAGAAAAAAGAAGGAGCTGAAGAAGAGGCAGGACGAGTGCACTGAGTTGCTCCGAAGTAGAGGGGAAGCCCGAAAATTCTACAAGAGAGTGAAAGCGAGAATGCGTGGAACAGGGTTGCCCTCCTGCAAGGACAGCGATGGTCAGCTAGTGACGGACCCGGATAACGTTCTGAAGATATGGAGAGATCACTTTAGAAATTTACTGGATACTGACACCACTCCAGAAGACCCCGCTCCAATCCATGACGATGGTATTAACTGTCCACCTCCGAGCCAGAGCGAGATACGTATGGCCATCTCCCGCCTTAAAAACAACAAAGCTGCTGGAGCCGATGGTCTCCCTGCTGAATTGTTTAAGGCTGGCGGGGAGGAGCTGATTAGGAGCATGCATCAGCTCATGGAGAACATCTGGCAAGAGGAGAGCATGCCCGGGGATTGGAGTCTCAGTCTGTTATGTCCCATATACAAGAAAGGAGATCGTAGTGAATGTAAGAACTACCGTGGAATAAGCTTATTACCAATTGCGTACAAGGTCCTTTCAAGCATATTGTGTGAACGTCTAAAGCCAATTGTAGAAAAACTAATTGGACCATATCAGTGCGGCTTTAGACCTAGCAAATCTACGACGGATCAAATATTCACCTTACGACAAATCCTGGAAAAAACCCATGAAAAGCAGATCGACACCTACCACCTCTTTGTCGACTACAAAGCTGCCTTCGACTCTCCGATAAGGAATAGGCTTTATGAGGCCATGTCTGAGTTTGGTATTCCTGCAAAGCTGATTCGACTTTGCAAATGTACCTTAGACAACACCAAATCCTCGGTTAAGATTGGTAAGGATCAGTCTGAACCATTCAACACGGAAAGAGGTCTCAGGCAGGGCGATAGCCTGTCCTGTACACTATTTAACATAGTTATGGAGAAGGTGATGAGAAAGGCTGGTATCAACATGTCTGGCACCATATTCCACAAAAGCCACATGCCACTAGCCTACGCCGATGATATAGATATCATTGGCCGAAATCTGCGGGATGTTACTGCAGTTTTCTCATCGCTAGAAAAGGAGTCAGCAAAAATGGGTTTAGCGGTCAACGAGGACAAAACAAAAATAATGATTTCGACGAACAAAGAGTCCTCTCGATGGGGACGCACCGTGAACGTTGACAATTATTGTTTTGAGGTAGTCGACGAATTTACCTACCTCGGATCTTCCGTCAACAAGATGAATAATGTCAGCCAAGAAATTAAACGGAGAATAGTGCTAGCCAATAGATGTTTCTACGGACTTCGGCAGCACTTTAGTAACACCACCTTCTCTCGGAATACTAAGAAACAGCTATACCAGGTGCTTATCTTACCTGTTCTGTTGTATGGTGCCGAATCATGGGTGCTTACTACAACGGACATACAAAACCTGGGAGTATTCGAGAGAAAAGTACTCCGAAAAATATATGGACCTATCTGTGTCGAAGGCCAGTTTCGCCATCGGATGAACCATGAGCTGTATGAGCTTTACCACGACATCGACGTAGCTAAAAGAGTCAGAATCCAACGACTTCGATGGCTGGGACATGTTGCCAGGATGGATGTAAATGCTCCAGCGAGAAAGGTGTTTGAAGGCGAACCTAAAGGACGGCGCAGAGCAGGGAGACCCAAACTCCGTTGGAAGGACCAAGTGGTAGGCGATGTGCCATCATCTGGTAGGACTAACTGGAGAACACACGCAGAAGACCGAAGCGTGTGGAATTCTTTATTACTTCAGGCCTCAAATTTATGAACTACGTTTCGTAAATTGTAATTGGCCACTTAAGTAAGTAAGTAAGATATTTTTAGTACATCTTCGGCAAATTTCGTTTATGTAACCAAGAAATTTAGACCAGTATATATTTTGCAAAGTATTTGTATTAATGAAGGACCCAATAATAATACCCATATACTTTATACTTTCACAGCTCTAGAAACGAAGCTAAGCTGTTATATTTTGTTGTTCTTAGGCAAATAACCAATTGTTTATTAATCGCAATTATTTTTTTGATATGCGTGATTTTGCGCGGTTTCACGCAAAGTATGCACTCACGCACTCTCATGCACGAAGTTTTGTTACGTGAGTAAATTTCCATCTTACTCACATAAACGCATGGTTCATGTCAAGTACGTGACGAGCGCCCATCTCTAGTTCAAAGTCTGACAAACAAGTTGTTGCTTTACAAAACGGTGCTAAAACCTGTATGGAATTATGGCTTAGAATTGTGGAGTTGATATCCTGCAACGTTATCAATCAAAAACATTAAGACTAATAACCAGGGCAACCGGAAAAATGCAACTTAATGTTTTTTTAGAATGAGATATTAACAAATGGATAAGATATTTATATATTTCATACTCTTAAAAGTGTTTTGACACCTATTTTTTAGAGCATATTTTAGCATATTTTACCCATCAAGTCATATTTTAGCATATTGTGGTTAAGAGCATATATTTAAAAAAATACCCTTTTTTAAAAATATTTCATAATTTTTAGAGCATATTTAAAATAAATATCAATATTTAAGCATATTTCATATTTTTCACATTAATTTTCGTTCCTAAAAACAAGGAAATCTTGGCAACTTCTGCTTCTTGATCAATAAATAAACAAAACATAAAAAATTAAGTTTTTCAACAACTACCGATTTCAATCCTGGACAAAATAGATAAAGCTAAAAAGGTAAAAACAGCCAAACTAAAGGCGCTTGCAGAAGAGTTTCCTGACTTGCGAGCTGATTGTAAAATATGCAGCAGATCACAGATTTCAAGTGAAGCAGCATTTGGAAAGCGGCGAACATATTCAACTAAGTCAAAGAAGTGAAAGTAGGATGTTCCGGTAAACTATCAAAATTATTTTGTTTCATGAAATAATGTGCCGAGCTTTGGTGGCTGCTGATATCTCACTTAAAAAATGAGAAACCAACATATAAGTAAACTATTTGACCCATCTGTAAGAGTTCTTAGAACCAAACATTTACATAATGTATACAACGACTGCATGCACAATATACGATCAAAACTAAAAAATCTACTTATATGGATCAGAATAGATGAAACAATATATGCAACAGACAAAAATGTGGCTAATGTTACAGCAGGCTTATTAAGTTATGACAAAGAAATTGCAAGAGAAATTGTTACTGCAGCCTTAAAAATTCAAATTACTCGACAATAGTTCTACGTTGTGACGACACCATCAAAAATCTTGCCGTCAACTTCAATAAGAATAATGTATCCTATACCAGTCTTCTATATAGGATACCAAAAAAAAACACTGCCAATGTCAATATTAACAGAACTATAAGCGTTGTCATACAACAATCCGCCAACAATTTTATTTATTAGTTAGTAAAAAAAAAACTTAATTTCCCTTTTCACCCCATGAATGAGGTATGGGATAGCTTCTCGCGTTGTTGTGAATTAACATATTTTAGTCAATTTGTTTTCTTAATCTAACCGAATCGAAAAAATAAGCTCCATAATATTAAAATGTTTAAAGACTGCAAATTCAATATTAGTTGTATTGAAGATTTAACTATAAACGTATTTCTCAGTTTTGCTTTACTTGTAAATCCAGCAGTGAAAACTTAGAAAGTATGAGGCAAAAATCTTTCCATTTTACAGAAAACATAATTTTTCTGGAAGTTCATCACCTACTTTCTCTAAGGGTTTATAGTGTATATTTTTTTTAATATCGAATAAGACCGGCTGTGCTTTGATCTGTGCAGCTCAAACTTTATGCACACAATGTTCAAAATTGTGGTATCAGGAGATCTGTCCAAACGTTTTTCTATCTCTTGAACCACATTGCTATTTATATTTCAAAGCAAAAACGGAAAACAAATGTGATGGTCACGAATATAGTCATCAATGTGTAATAATATGGTAAGAATTTGTTCTAATAAGTAACCTATGGTCCTAGTGGAATTTACCTTATCAAAAATTTTGATATTGGCTCATTGAATACGCTTAATGATTTTCTGGGAAACCCCGGTCGTATTCCCGGGAAGAAATGTTTAAGATTTTTTAGTGCATATTTTCGGTTGCCCTGCAAATTACTAAAGCTCTTCGATTCCTTACAAATATGGCAATACATAGGGACCTTAAAATATCAACAATAACGTTCGCTTTGGTATTTTTGCCTTAAAAAGCTGAAATATGCATAGAAAATCAACTGTTTATCGCAAAAACCCAAGCGAACGGTCGACCTCGTGGGTCAGGCAGTGAGTCATCATTTTAATCCATTACCTATCTCACTTTTAGATGATCCACATGAAACACGCAGACTAAAGCGGTTTAACATTCTTGGTTTACCATTCCGACGGTAGATTTTATGCAAATAATAGCAATCCTCCGAAACGGCTCGACCACCCTGTATCGGTTAGGCACTTTCCGGTTTTGCAGGCGAGGTGCTTGCAAGGTTTTCCAATATTTTACAATTTTTTAAAACTTGAAACTCGAACTGTGCTGTAAATTAAAACAAAAGTGCGATTATAATATATTCCGTTAAACTGCCGCTGCATAGCTTGGTTATATCTTTAATGTAAAATATCCGTATATAGCTTAATTTTACAAGAAACACTGGCACACCTAACTTTTCAATACAAAATTCACAATGTTTACATTTTTATTTTTGACAGGTAGTGACTCTTTACCTTGGGCTCGACCAATATTTATGAAATCTTCTAATACACCCTGCTACAATTCATTTTTTTTCACACTTGATGAAGACCATATAAACCTTATATAGTATACATATAGACCTTATGTAGTAAAACTGCGTTCTCAGTTTATCGCCAGAACGTCAGGATTTTTTTTAAAAGGAATTCAAAGTTTCAAAGGATACACCACTTTCAAAAAATTAAATCAAATATTTCCACGAACCATATCAAATGAAAGGTAAAAATCTCAGCAATGCAAGCAAATAATAGAGTTTGGTGGATCCGGACCAAAAATTTCAAAAATGTCCTTTTATCGCCTCTGAACCATTGTGTCTGCATCACATTGT
Organism: Muscina levida; assembly: GCA_964034835.1. Taxonomy (NCBI): domain Eukaryota; kingdom Metazoa; phylum Arthropoda; class Insecta; order Diptera; family Muscidae; genus Muscina; species Muscina levida. Next base: position 95,540,636 of record OZ035883.1, on the reverse strand, counting down.
TCACAGACTTGTCTACATCTTCTAGCGGGATGCTACGCGTGTTCATTTGCTGGTATGTCTGTTCACAATAAGAGACAGCAAACCTCAACTCTTTCATTCCTCAGAGTCTAGCCAATAACAACAACAACACTGCATTGGTTCATATGCAGACGACGTACAGTATGTAACGGATATAAGATCCGCATATAAGATTGATTTCCAAAAACAACATGTATTTTTTATATGCCTTATTGAGCCTACCATCGGAAAATCCAGTCTGCACACCGAAACGTCGAACAACGGCATCAGACTGATTGATTTCTCTGCGGCAAGAAATATGGTAGTTTGCAACACTAGATTTGACCATAAAAATATTCATAAGGCAACATGGTTATCTCCAGATCAATTGACAAGGAATCAGATTGATCATGTGGTAGTCGATGGAAGGCACGCATCGAGTGTTCTGGACGTACGAGTGATTAGGGGTGCGAACATTGACTCCGATCACTTCCTTACCGCAGTTAAGGTACGCACAAGGCTAAGCATGGCGAAAAACGTACGTAACCAGACACAACGAAAGCTGGACATCGGTAAACTGCGGACCACAGAGGTAGCAAACGCCTACTCCAACCACCTAACTCAACTGCTGCGGAATGCTCCAACCCCTGACAATATAACCTCGCAGTGGCAAAATATAGCCGACTCCTTAGAACGGGCTGCGAGAAGCGTACTTGAGTACTCAAAGCCGTCTCAAGAAGATGCCTGGTACGATGATGAATGTCGCAATGCCACGAGAGAGACGGTTGCTGCATACAGGGCGAAACTGCAGCTAATGGCAACGCGAGCTGTTCGTGAACGGCACAGGGAGAAGCGACGACAGGCAACGCGTCTTTTTAGAAGAAAAAAGAAGGAGCTGAAGAAGAGGCAGGACGAGTGCACTGAGTTGCTCCGAAGTAGAGGGGAAGCCCGAAAATTCTACAAGAGAGTGAAAGCGAGAATGCGTGGAACAGGGTTGCCCTCCTGCAAGGACAGCGATGGTCAGCTAGTGACGGACCCGGATAACGTTCTGAAGATATGGAGAGATCACTTTAGAAATTTACTGGATACTGACACCACTCCAGAAGACCCCGCTCCAATCCATGACGATGGTATTAACTGTCCACCTCCGAGCCAGAGCGAGATACGTATGGCCATCTCCCGCCTTAAAAACAACAAAGCTGCTGGAGCCGATGGTCCCCCTGCTGAATTGTTTAAGGCTGGCGGGGAGGAGCTGATTAGGAGCATGCATCAGCTCATGGAGAACATCTGGCAAGAGGAGAGCATGCCCGGGGACTGGAGTCTCAGTCTGTTATGTCCCATATACAAGAAAGGAGATCGTAGTGAATGTAAGAACTACCGTGGAATAAGCCTATTACCAATTGCGTACAAGGTCCTTTCAAGGTGCATTCCACTGTTACGTACAGACAAGTTCAACTAATTTTACGGTTTATATTACATATAGCACTTAATTGTTTTATCAGATATAAACTTTTTTTCTCTAATTTAACAGATTATATACTAGTCTTTAATAGTGCGAAGAAACATTTAAAAAAAAGTCATGAAATACTGAAGAAAAATGCAAACAACCCACGTCACGTACGGGACACATCAAGTCAACCAACATTCGAAATCGTTATAGTTTTATTCAGATTTTAGCGAATATACTACAGGTGCATAAAAAGTGTCTTCGAAGGAAATTATAACTAAGAATCAAGCTTGCTACTAGCGAAAAAAAATATTAATTAAAACACATATTTATAATTCAAAAACATTTTTTTATATTTGTCACGTACAGACAAGTTGCGTCACGTACGGGACATAGTTCAACTTAAATCTATAATATATGTAAAAATCAATAGGTAAATACAGTTTTGTCTTGGGAAAGGCAATGTTTTCTGCACTCCACAACTTTCTCCTCAGTTTTAATAAAATGGAAGTTGGAAACTCCAGTTATCCCACGGCGATGCACTTTTAATCCTTTCATAAATTTCAGAGGATGGCACATAAATCACAAATTGGACAACAACATGTTCATTTTGGCTCATCATTTTCTCTCTTACCAGCCTTTTGATATTTCCGCCAACTCCGTCTATCACACCTTTTCCATGCGATGTAGCAAAATATTTCCAATAAAAGGGCCTTTTGTACTTTTCACTCAACATTGATGTTAGTTTAACCATATAAAAGTTCTTAAATTCCGATGAAGGGCCATCACTCCAAATAATTTCCGCTGAAGGTAAGTCTTCATTTTCTTTATGCATCAAGTCAAACAACTTATTGATGAAAACAAGTTCTGTAACAACCGCTTTTTTCTTTCTTGGTGATTGAGTGCTTTTAGAGTCTTTTGAATAGCTTTAGATAAAGTCTGTTTCGACTTGTACGGAGATTCAGTACTTACAGAAGAATCAGTAGGATTTTTAACTTCAACCCGCTTTTTTGCCCTTTGCAATCTCTTCTTACCCCTTTGCTTAAGTTAAATTGCTTTTAACTCACCTTCAGAAAGATCTTCTGCTTTTCGTTTACGAAGCTCACGCAATCTTTTAGTCTCATTAGCGGTAAAATTAAAATTTTCTCGAAATTTTCGCATGCGGCTAGCACTGATTGATGGCTGCTGGTCGCTCATTTTTGCGTTATTGAGATTTGCAGTACAAAAAAGGGCTTTGTTTATTACAAACGCCAGTAAAAGTTGAAGATGTCAGATAACTTATTCTTCGGCGTCACGTACAGACACTTTATTATCACCAAGAATATATTGTAAGCAAAGCGATTTCAAACAAAATTGTTTCACCAGTTTTTAGACCGCTAAAAGTTAGCTGTTAACAGAAAAATTCAACTTGTATAGTCGACTTGTTTTACAATTATTAATAGAAAAAGGAATTAAGCGTCACGTATGGGACATCGAAACTTACCTTTCCGTTATGATTAATTTCTAATCAAAAAAACACTTAACCCAAAAAATGTGTATGCAGTTAAATACAGCGGACCATACACTATAACTAAGAACAGAAATCTAGTTTCTATCTGATAAACAATAGCGGCAGTGACCTCGCAAAAAGTTGTGTAAAGACTAATGAAAAAATCCGACTTGTTGTTACTCTCAATAAGTAACGGTTTTTACAAAAAATGAGACATACTCACTACAACTTTTGTAAATTATTTTAGATGAGATCATAATCTCACTATGTACGTGCAATAATATATAAAAAATGCATATTTGTAAAACAGTTCAGAGTTCCACTTTTTCATGGAATGCTCCTCAAGCATATTGTGTGAACGTCTAAAGCCAATTGTAGAAAAACTAATTGGACCATATCAGTGCGGCTTGAGACCTGGCAAATCTACGACGGATCAAATATTCACCTTACGACAAATCCTGGAAAAAACCCATGAAAAGCAGATCGACACCTACCACCTCTTTGTCGACTACAAAGCTGCCTTCGACTCTCCGATAAGGAATAGGCTTTATGAGGCCATGTCTGAGTTTGGTATTCCTGCAAAGCTGATTCGACTTTGCAAATGTACCTTAGACAACACCAAATCCTCGGTTAAGATTGGTAAGGATCAGTCTGAACCATTCAACACGGAAAGAGGTCTCAGGCAGGGCGATAGCCTGTCCTGTACACTATTTAACATAGTTATGGAGAAGGTGATGAGAAAGGCTGGTATCAACATGTCTGGCACCATATTCCACAAAAGCCACATGCCACTAGCCTACGCCGATGATATAGATATCATTGGCCGAAATCTGCGGGATGTTACTGCAGTTTTCTCATCGCTAGAAAAGGAGTCAGCAAAAATGGGTTTAGCGGTCAACGAGGACAAAACAAAAATAATGATTTCGACGAACAAAGAGTCCTCTCGATGGGGACGCACCGTGAACGTTGACAATTATTGTTTTGAGGTAGTCGACGAATTTACCTACCTCGGATCTTCCGTCAACAAGATGAATAATGTCAGCCAAGAAATTAAACGGAGAATAGTGCTAGCCAATAGATGTTTCTACGGACTTCGGCAGCACTTTAGTAACACCACCTTCTCTCGGAATCCTAAGAAACAGCTATACCAGGTGCTTATCTTACCTGTTCTGTTGTATGGTGCCGAATCATGGGTGCTTACTACAACGGACATACAAAACCTGGGAGTATTCGAGAGAAAAGTACTCCGAAAAATATATGGACCTATCTGTGTCGAAGGCCAGTTTCGCCATCGGATGAACCATGAGCTGTATGAGCTTTACCACGACATCGACGTAGCTAAAAGAGTCAGAATCCAACGACTTCGATGGCTGGGACATGTTGCCAGGATGGATGTAAATGCTCCAGCGAGAAAGGTGTTTGAAGGCGAACCTGAAGGACGGCGCAGAGCAGGGAGACCCAAACTCCGTTGGAAGGACCAAGTGGTAGGCGATGTGCCATCATCTGGTAGGACTAACTGGAGAACACACGCAGAAGACCGAAGCGTGTGGAATTCTTTATTACTTCAGGCCTCAAATTTATGAACTACGTTTCGTAAATTGTAATTGGCCACTTAAGTAAGTAAGTAAGTAAGCAAAAATTCATCTTATAAGAAAAACTTTTATAAGCAAAAACTGATATAAGAAATATTTGCTAACCACCGAACATCAGAAACGCCTGTGAAAAATAGTTCCTATAAGAAAATATGTTTTGTTAAAGGCAACACTGAACAAATTTTTTTTCAAAAAAGAAGTATCATATTTTTTAATTCATAGTTTTACTATCAATATTTTTTCCTCAGCTTTTTACGGAGCTTTCAAAAAAGAAATTTCATACATTAAAACTATTAAACTAACAAATATAACTTTCTACGTTTCTCGATAAAATATAACTGTTATGTAACATTGTTGTATAAGAAACAAATTTCTTTAATCCGTATACACAGTGGTGGATTTAGGACTGCTGCCGCTCTAGGCACTAGTTGATATGCCGCCCTCTTTGGTTATATATTTCTAAATAAAGATGTCGCCAAAATAAGCATATCTCAATAATTCAAAAATAAATTAATTATTTTAAACTTAAAATATCACTTATTTGCTTCCAATAAAGTCTTCGTTTATTTAACATTCCGCTTACGTTTTGCACTAATTAACTGTAAGTTTTTGTTCAATCGTTACATATAATTATTCCAATCTTTGGCCAATTCATACAGATTTCAATTATTTCATGCATGCTTAAGATTTTGTTTATAATATTTATATTTACAAAAAATTTATAAAATTTTGCACATAAACGTGTATAAAAAACAATTGTAAACCAAATTTTATAATAAAAATTTTAACAAATAAATAACAAATTTTATAATTTTCTTTCAAAATTAAAATAAAACCAGTAAGAAAGTTTCAGTCGGACAACCCGACTTACAAATACCCTCATCCTCAGTAAAACAAAACATTTTCTATTATATTCATATTATAACTCGATTTCTAAAGTTGGCGGAGTGGTACATTTGAATGGGAGGTAACAGATGGTGCATGTCTACACTTCAAGATTTTTTTCCAAAACTTACTCCTGTTATAGCTTTACTAAATACATAATTTGGGCACGGTCGTGTCTAGTATATTGATATTATAACTCAATCTCTAAAGTGGGCGGAGTGGTAGATTTGTATGAAAGGTACCAGAAGGGGCGTGTCTAGACTTCCAGATTTTTTATGCAAAACTTTATCCTGCTTGAACTTTACTAAAAACAGAATTTAGGCACGATCGCGTTAGGTCTATTAATAATATTAATCGATTTCTAAAGTGGGCGGTACCAGATGAGGCGTGGCTAGACTTCCAGTTTTTTTTCTCGATACTGTATCCTGCTATAGCTTTACTAAAATTAAGAATTTAGATAGTTGTTTACCCTTTTCAGTGTGGAAAAGGATCTATCTGCTGAACAGTTTGTAGCAGGGATACTCAAAAAAATTCGTAAAGCTATGTGGACATTGGGCTAAACATCTTGTAGATTACTTGAATGTAATGTATCGATATATGCTGTGCAGAGCGCACGTTTTCAGTACTTGCCAATGAATCTTTGAGTTGATAATGTAAATGAATGCATTCATTTGCTAATATCTCTTCTAGATGATCAGGATACTTTTTGGCGAGGTTATTTGCTTGACTTTTTAACTCATTTGTATCTACAGTAAAATTCGCTTAGATGCCCCTTCAGCACATTCTGGATAAGAGCACTTAAACTCGTTATGGCTGCATTTTGTCTCATTAAACTGCATTTTGCTTAGCTGCACTTTCGTCCTAGCAGCCGCGATGATTGTGTTTTACAATTCAATTTCCTATAGAAAAAATTTCGTTTACCAACATTTTGAAAATCATTTGTCTACATGTCTTAAAAAGTAAATGATTTTTCCCGCTTATGTATCTATGTACATTCTTACATATGTATATTGTATTGAATTCACTAAAATGAGTACCTTAAGTATTTTAAAAGAACCTTATATGTATATGCATACATATTTTTTCTTGATTTATTATGCAAAAAACGGTAACAAATTGGGGTAACTGCAACTGAACTTCAACTAAAAATAGTTTTCTGGTTTTTCTGCGACGAGTAATCATAATGTAAACAAAGCAACAAATGTTTCTCCTTCTCATTTGCTCTTCGCTTTTGCTTGATCAATAAAAACAAGAGAGGTAAGAAACTGTAGCTTAGTTTCCAAAATTCACTGAAAAAAAAGTAAACAAAGCAATAAATGTTTCTCCTTCTCAATTGCTTGTTTGACATAACAACATTTTTTTTTACTATTTTCAATTTAAATTTTGGCGCCCTTAAAATCGTGCCGCTCTAAATCCGCCACAGCGTATACATGCGTATAAAAAGTTATTTTCTTTCAAACAATAATTCCTTATAAGAAAAAATCGGATATAAGAAAGAATTTTGTTGTATTTTTTGAGTCTATTACATCCGTTAGCTACTGTACCCAGAGTACGAAAATAAACAAAACGAAACTTTTGCTTTCTTTTTGTTTTGTTCTTTGCAGTGAGTAAAACAAAAACAAAACATAAACAATGGGAACGATTGTGTCCACTTAGTTTTGTATTGTTTTTGCTTGTGAGAGTAAACTGTACACTATTATAAACGTACGCAGTTGGAAAGGGAATGCATGAGAACAATATTGAAACGTTTTAAGAATAAAAGTTTGACAAACGTTTCACTCATTATAGAGAATGTACTAGAGCAGAGTTAACCAAATTTTCATTTTCTGTGCACAGTTGTGCACGTTTCTGCATTTGTTTTGTACTCAAATGTAAGATTCAAACGGTAAATAAAAGCATGAAGATGAGTGAAACTCTAATTGTTTCGTTTTCGCTCATTCTCTCTTGAAAAGTTTTTGTTTTGTATTTTGCTTTTGCACAAAACTCTAAAAAAAATTGAAAAGTTTTTGACATTCTGTAAACGTTTGCGAAATGTTTTGTTTATTTTCGTGCACTGACTGTACCTACATTGCACATACAAACATACATATGTAAAACTAATCGGTTATTCCATTTTTGTGCTATTTGTTTTTGAGTTTAATAAGAATAAAGCATTGCTATTTTTAAGTTATTGGAACAAGTCGTTTGTGTTTTCTTTTGCGCGAACAGTAACATCTTGAATTTTTTTTCCGATCGTTTAATTGAATCAAACAATTGAAAATCCATTTACGGCCATTTTCACAATGTACGATTAAAAATTAACGTGAACTTTAACCGAAAGTTAGTCAAATCTGAATTTCACAAAGTACGATTAACTCTTAACTGACACTATTTAACAAAAGAGTTGCTGTTAAATCTAACCGAATCAACTATGCCGGTTAGCATATTAAGTGTAAGAAAATAACAAAGAGAAAATGGAAAAACAAGATTTATATTTCTGCAATATTTTAAATTTTTAAAATGTAAAGCGGAAAAAAATATGTTTTACACGGCGTGATCACTTTTCTTTAAGAATTTAGACAAAGATTCAGAATTTTAAAGTCCAAAACAAAATACGTTGCTAACCTTATAAGCAGCAAAACAAAAACAGCAACAACTAGGTAAGGTTGTTTAAAAATGTTCTTCTTGCACAAGTTATTGACGTCCTCTCGCAAGAAGACCACAAGCACCATTTCCAGGCCACTTTCCACATTCGCCGTCGTCTCATGTCCGCTCCCCTTTCCAAGGAACTGCGTCAATAGTACAACGTCCGTTCCATGCCTAAGGAAAGCAAAGGAAAGTGTAAATTGTTGTTTAGTTTGTTTCAGGCTTTAATTTATGCACTTACTTTGAGTTGTTACACTTTTTTTAATGTTGAGAGCCCCTTCTCTTTGTTAAATGCCGCCTTTTTAACAAATTTTTGTTTTGTCATCTTTTATTACACTATTTTTCGTAAACAAATATATGCAGTATTGCCATTCTTTCTACTGAATGTTTTTGTTAAGTAATCAAATGATGGTAAAACGTAAATCGGTAACTGTCTGTTAAATGGTCCCTGTTAAGCAAACCAGCAATTAGTTAATTTTTCGTTAAACAGAAAATAATTGTACATTGTGCATGATGACAGAATATTGTTGGACAATATGTCGTGACACAGACGATCAGCATAATCGGCAAAGTTAACGATTACATTTGAATTAATTTTTATTTAGTTTTTTTATATACATACAATTTTTTTAAACAGGATTAATATTTTTTCTTTTTTACTAAACTAGTAAAGCTAGATTAATAAAATGTACATATAATTTCTTCAATATATATTTTTTCAGAAAAAAGGATATTTAAAGGACATTAAGCTTTAAAACATTAAAAGGAAATATTTAAAATTTTTGGTCCAGATCCATTAAAATCTGTTATTTGTTTGCACTGCTGAGATTTTAACCTTTCATTTGATACCCATGTCGTTATCATATGGTTCGTGGAAATATTTCATTTAATTTTTAGTAAGTGGTGCAACAAAAAAAATCCTGACGTTCTGGCGATAAACTGAGAACGCAGTTTTACTACATAAGGAAAACCACTGTTGCAAGGAGATATATAATAATTTCGTGTCGCCGTGTTTGTAATAGCAATTCTCCGAAATGTCTCGACCGAAATGTCTCTGTTTGTATAGTTGGTATAGTAAGATACCTATGATATGATAGATATAGGTACCATTTTATTTGCATACCGCCAGGTGGCGCTGGGATTCGAAATTGGAATGGATGGACCAATTTAACTCAATATCAGAATGTATGTTTATTTGATCATGAGAACAAAGTTTTTGTATATATAGAGCTGATATGTGGCACTGGAGTGGACTAATTTCGAAGATACATTAAACAACTTTGTGTTGAAGGTATGGACCAATTTACCTGAAATTTAGAATGTATAGTTGTTTGATCATGAGAAAAAATTGTCATGTAGAAGTGGACCCGGTAGATGGTGCTGGGGTTTATTAAAACCAAAAATTTACCAAATGGGATAATTTAAGTGAAATTTAGAAAAAATAACTAAAAGGATGCGGTCATGTAAAATGTATTTTTTAGGCACAGAGACATAAAATTCCATGAATGTAAAATATTTGGCACTGCATATATGAATATACAGACCACAGTTTTGTGTTTTATTAGTAAGCGGAATTGGCGTGCCATATGTATTTTTGTATTCACAAAGCATCAACATTCATTGCACATGTGGTTTTGGCCCTATAGATATGAAGGTGCAGATGGTAAATAAAGTTTTAGCTCTAGAGCGACAAAATTCATTTGTGTCCTTAAAGGTTGGTACATCTCATAATTCTGAATTTAAAAATATTTTAACATATGGTACATTAACGACTTCTACTTTTCTTTATGCTCTGATACATTGGGAGATCGAAAATATTAACTTTAATGTTCTAAACAGGAGAACGAATAGAAAGCAAATGCGTCTTTGTGGAAGCTCCATAGTCCATGTTTGCATTTATAGCTGGTACGTTTTTAATTGTACCGGCTCCAATTCTCTACAGCGCAACAATACAATTCAGCCATAGATCCAATCCCCATGCACTACGTGTTTTATTTAGCAACCAAAATATTTACTAAAAAACTGTATGGCAGAACAAAGTTTGCCATACAATAAAAATTTGTGTAACTATTGGTATTATTTCTTTGAATTATGTATCATGTAGCTTACAATGGCAAGGATCATCATAAGTTAGCATATTATTTTTTACATGATTAGCTTATTTTTAATTTCACAGATTGCTAATAAAGAGTATTACAAAAAGAAACAAATAAAAACAAAAGTACATATTGATAGTTTTATTATTTTTTAGCAGGTTATGGCCCAATGCACGATCTATTAAATCCGATAAAGTTTTTTACAAAATGTAAAAAAACCCATGCGGTATTTAATCCAAAAAAAATCTATGAAAATTCAATTATTTTTACATATTAAGCTCTCCTGAGCTTATTAATGCGTAGGACCTATTTGTGTTTTGTTTTATGCCTAAGATCTATTTGTTTTTTGGCATGTAATTAAAAACATTTCAATCTTCTATAGAAATTTTTGCAAAAATTTCGAAAGTGAAATTTTTTTTTTAAATATTGCACATTTTTAGTCATTTGGGTGCGTTTCCAAATGATCATAATTTTACCTCAAATATATTTCCCAAAGTCTTGTCTTTTACAAAAATTTATAAATTTATCTAGGTTTCTTAGGTTGGAATTTCCAAACCTATTGTAGTATTTTTAAATTTTACTAAAGCGTTTTTTTATGAATATAATATTATTTACCTCTAATGGTCGAGTTATTATAATCGGTTGTACATTTTTAATCGGTCATTTGGAATGATTATTTCTAATCATTTTCAAGTTATAAGCACAGCGTTATTAGTTTTCAAGTTATCAGCATTTTCAGTTTGCTGATCTTAATAACTTCGAAACCAATCAAATATCACGAAAGGGATTTTTTGGGACGAACGACAACTACAAGAGCTTTAAAAAATTGTAATAACAAAAATTCTTAAAAATACACATAATTGATTTGGTCGGCGCAGCAATGATATTGGGTTTATTTTATTTAAACGACGTAATGAATGTGCCTATTTTAGTATTAGTTCGTGTGTAAACTTAAATTTCACTTAGATTTTAGTTGGGAAGTTAATCGAAGTTAACAATCATATATATGTTGAAATATTTGTCAACATTTATAGATTACTAGCTGACCCGGCAAACGTTGTTCTGCCAAACCATTTTTTTTCTAGTAAATATTTTGACTGTTAAATAAAACAAAACTAACGCGTATCAATGACAGAAATGGTAATATTGAGCCGCTGACTATTACCGTCGTTTTTTTTCAATTCAATGTATTTCATTAATGTAACGGATATATATTTATTGTTTGATCTCTAAATGTAATGTAAAACAGTATATGTATGTTATCTTATAATTAAGAAATGATGCACTCTACCTTTGTCCTGCCTCCAAAGTTTTTAAAAAAAACAGTACAGAGATTTCAGTCAGGTAAACTGACTGATAAATACCATCACCCAATAATAATTCCTATTACAAGAAAATTAACTACCAAATATGATTATCCTCCAGGTGCCGGTTTAGAAATTATGGGAGAAATATTAATTTTCCAAACAAGGTCATTTTGTATGGGAGGTACCAGAAGGGGTGTTCCGATGTAGTCTATATTCATTCCTGATTCAAATTTTCATAACCGTACAAGTTACGCCAAATTTGAATAAATTCAGTGTACGTACAAAACAGATATGTGTGTAAGACTATGAGGGTGAATTCGGGCATTTGTATGGGAGGTACCAGAAGGGGTGCGTCAAATAGTACGGGTTTCTGAGGTTTTGCTTCCTATCACAAGTTAATTTAACCGACCAATTTTCATTATCCCCCAAAATCCCCGTTCGGAAGTTATGGGAGAAATATTAAATTTGCAAAAATAGGTCATTTTGTATGGGAGGTACCAGAAGGCGTGAACCGATATAGTCCATATTCATTCCTGAGTCCAATTTTCATAAGCAAACATCATAAGCAAAATTTGAGTGAATTCAGTTTACTTACAAAAAAAGATATGTATGTATGTAAAACTATGAGGGTCAATTCGGTCATTTGTATGGGAGGTACCAGAAGGGGTGTGGCAAAGGTTTCGGTTTTCTTAGGGTTTGTCTAATATTGCAAGATATATAAACTGACCAAATTCGTCTGTTTGGCAGTTAAGAAAGAAATATTCATGTTCCAAAAATATGTAATTTTGTATGGGAGGTACCAGAAGGGGTGGGGCTATTCAGCCCATTTACAATCCCATAAGTTCGTTTTGAAAAATATTAATACTGGTAAATTTTTAATACCGATCCGTTAAGGTATACTCGAGTTATCCTGCTCACGAGCCACCCAGCCAGTCAGACAGACGGACATAGCTCAATCGTCTTAAAATGTCCTGAAACGAATTTGGTCTTAAGATACTTTGGGTCTAACTTGTCTCCTTTAATGCGTTACACTTTTTTTCGTATCAAATGATATATACCCTCATCCCTAATGGTGATGGAGTTTCCACAAAAAACACATTCCGGTTTTTATTCGTTCTTTGCAATATTATAGTTAATATTTTCGAGCTCCCAATGTATCAGAGCATAATCTTAAGTAAAAGTCGGTTATGTACCATATGTTAAGATATTTTTAAATAGATAGTTATGAAATGTACCAAGCTCTAAGGACACAAATGGAATATGTCTTAAGAGAAAGTATTCCAATAACATAAGAATAACTTCATATGTGTAGTGCTAAGCAATATATGTGTATCAAATTGTATGTCTTCACTACTAAATACATTTGTACCACGCTACCTCTTCTACTGATCGAAAATAACAATTTCGTGTGTATACTACATTTAGACATAAATTTGTTTGTCGTGATCAAACAATTATATATTCTAAATTTTAGTTAAGTTGGTTCATTCATTCATATTTTTGATATAAATCTACCACAGCGCCACTTAGCGGTAGTGTGTGGGTAGGGTCGCCAGATATAAAATTCGGAAAAACCATACATTAGTGAACAAAAAACAGTAAAATTAAACATTACATACTTTGCAAATTGATTCAATAAGCAACAAAAACAATTTGAATAAAAAATATTATGTCATAAACGTATTTACAAAGAGTACATACATAACGTTGGCTTACCATGCGAAGGCTCTAAGTCCACTTTATTAGAAATTAAAATTTCAATGCAGTAATATACATAAAGTAAAAATACATCATTTATAATAGTTATCTCGTTTTTTGTTGGTGATTTGTAATGATTAGCAAAAGCGCTAATTCTAATTTGTTACATCTTTTTTTAATATCTCACTAATTCCAATATTAAAGTCGGAAAAACAATACATTTACATTAGTAAACAAAAAGAAATACATTTTAATGAAAACATAAAAATGTGTTAAACATCACCCCACCCACACACTAATGCTAGGTGGCGCTGAGGTAGATTTATATCGCAAAATGAAACTTAAATAAAATTTAAAATATATAATTGTTGATCACGACAAACAATTTTATGTACAAATGGAGCCAGTAGGTGGCGCCAGAGTGGATTTAGTGGACGGAAATATAACAAAGAACTCCTCCAAAAGGGTGCGGGACATGTAAAAAGTTATATGTTTATGTTATACGACAAAAGTTATATGTTTGATTATTGGGCGGAATTGGCGTGGCAAATGTATTTTTTATCCACAGAGCATCAAAATACAGAGATGGTATTTCTTATGTTCTTGGACTACTTTCCCCTAAGACATACTCCAATTCCCTTAGACTCTCACAGATATGTATTTAAAATAATCTTAACATATGGTACATAAATGACTTCTATTAAGCTTTATGCTCTGATACATTGGGAGATCCAAAATATTAACTTTAATATTGTAAACAGTAGAACGAATAGGAAGCTTATGTTTTTTTGTGGAAACACCATAGCTCATGTTTGAATTTGTGGCTGTTGTGTTTTTGTTTTTATCGGCTGTAATCGTCTACAGTGCTACATTATAATTTCTGTCAATCCACACACACTACGCGATCGTTTTGTTTTATTTAGCGAGCAAAATATGTACTATAAAAATTTTTTTGCCGGGTCAACTAGTATAAATATAATGTAATGCATATGTACATAGAAATTGCAACCAGAAAAGTAAATGATTATATGGGTATGAGCTTCCCATTATTCTGTATGTCATAGTCGACTTTTGATAACATTCGATGGTTTTTTATATAAATAAAATTAGTAATTATCAACAAAAAGAAGAAGAACATGATACGAGCAAGAGCAGTCGTATTTCAGTCTTACAAACGAAATTAGCGATACCATATTTTAAAAACGACGAAGTTTTGATGTGACTATGACATACATAATACGGGAGAATATACTTTTTTTACTGGATAGAAATTAAACGAGCTTATTGTACGTATATAAATAAAAAAATAGAATTCACTTGTGTGTAATAATATTAGATTAAAAATGTTGTGTTTATATTATATTATTGCAGGAGCCATAAACTACGCTGGAAGCATTTGGATCCTTATACACTTTCTTCCTTAAATTTTGATCCCATACGGAGACCTAGACGTCAGGACTGGACAGGAGAGCTGGAGGAAACCGGAATGTTTTATTTTTCCAGCAGGCAGCTAATTAATCAGGGCGTATTACAAAATCAATGGTATGAATGAATATACAAAAATACAATACGATCAAAAAATAAATACATATTTATAAATATTTAAAGGTGTGGTGTTGTTCATATCGACCCCACGGATGCGATAGAAATCGATTCGCTTGACGACTACAAATTGGCCAAATGCATGTCAAGTACAACACTCCAGAATTAGATGTAAGAAAAGTAAACTTAGTTTCCTAAGTATCACAGTGTTCTTGTATGTTCAGTATTTTAATTAAGATTGTTTCAATAAACTACAAAATATTGAGATAAATTATCGAATGTTTTTGCACATTGAGAACGATCTTTCAACATCCACAGATGTAATTGGAGCGAAAATGTGAAAATGTTAATGTTTGTGCAGATCCACACAATTCTTTACAAATACTTTTCATTTAAACCGTAGTTGAAGCAATACAAATCAAGTCAGATCTAGGTTTGGGGTCTGTCAAAAAATCGTTTGTAGTTTTAATTGATTGAGCATCTTCATCGTTTAATGCACAATAATTTCTTCGAGCCATGTTCCCCAAACGTGTTGTTATAGGTTCTAAAGGTAATGCAAGATCTGGAAACATTTGTTTAAAAAGTTCCACTCTGCATGGAGTAGGCCATAAGCAGTACATGTCACATGCGTCATTTTCGGATAAAATGCCACTACAGCTTTTGCAGTCTTTACCATGTATGGAGATGCATCCATCACAAAGGGCAAAACATTATTCTAATTTAAGTTGACGTCCAGATTTTTGGTGGCGTCGTCAATCAGTCGAGCAATTGTTGATTAATTAGTCCTTTCCAAGGCTGCTGTCTGTGTCTGTCAGAACTTATTACGCCTGCTACAACGTCTGATTTCTGCCTGTTGCATCTATAATTTCATCTATTGAGATCCATATAAATTTATGTTTAGATCGAAGAACTGTTACCGATGGCACTTGGTAGTCCGTGTATTCCTCAAGTAGTGTTCATATTTTTTAGTTCTTATTTGCAAAGTCAGCAGACAGAAAAGCTCGGCCCAGTTTTTCACGAAAATCTTGCTCTTTTGAGAGTCTACTTTATTTTGGCATCGCAACCTGTATCGATCGGTTTGTTTAGCAACAAGTCGCCTGGCAATGACAGCTGTATCTTGTAGTTTAAATTATCGACGCCTTAATTTTTTGGTGCCAAAATGGCTCTTTCTGCCAGCCACACATTGTCTATGCAGAAAGTATTGTACAAAATCAAAGTTGGTCACATCCGGTGTTTCAAAAATTCAAATGTTCGTGAAAAGAAAATTTTTGAACCGATTTAAAAAATTATTTGCATTTATAGCCTTTTTACACCGGAACGTATTTATGCCAATATGCTAAAGTTTTTACATGTATTTTTTTGTTGGAAAGATGTTAGCATATTTTCGCATCCATGATTTTTAGCCGAAAAATATTGGCGGTTTGTAAGGCAAATGGAAAAACGTGTGAGCTTAGCACTCTTAAATCACTTTTTAGGCTATTAAAAAGTGCTTCAAAAAACCTTCACAAACCATTAGGGAGGCCGCGAAATGTAGGTAAATTTTTTTTTGAGGAACAAATGCCCGGCCGGAATATTGTGCACTTAATGTAAAAAATACATGACGGAAATTTGAGTAAGATCAGACAACTATTTCCTGTGCCTCAAAGTGGTCAAAAGTCAGGTTCTCAGTAATTCCTATGTAATAGTCAAATATTGATGAGTGTAGGCGGCGCCCGGTCCATTTCGTCGACTTTCTTTTAAATTGGGAGTGGCACAGCCCACTTCCCACCCAGCCCACTGGCTATAATTCATACTGTACCTACAACATATATCAAATGTCATATTTATACCTCTAATATTTATACCTCGCAGTATAAGTGTGTCGAGTTGATAAGGCATGTCTAATAAAAAGCTTCTCAAACAGTGACGTTCGCATTCGTCAATAAACAAGTAGGCGCCGTTAGTTGTGAATCAAAAAATAGAAAGCGTTTTAATTCACAACAACGGGAGAAGTTATCCCATACCTCATTCATGGGGTGTAAAGAGAAATTAAGTTAAGTTTAAATTGCAGCAACATGAAAATAAGTGACTTTTGGCACCCAGCCAAAATCAAATTTTGGTCCCAAAAGTGCCACGCCTTCAGGTACCTCTGATACAAAGGATAAGGTGGGCTCTGATACTATATCACTCTATAACACCCTATTGGGTTAAACAATTTTCACTATTATCTGACTATTATCCTTATTGTACATAGTTTGAGCAAAATCAGGCCAAGATTTTTCATCAGACTATTACACCTAACTTTATAAACCAATTTTGTCCAAACTTTACAGAACATACTATATTAACATTCGGTACTCTTGCACAAAGTTTATCCGAAATCAGGCCACTATATCTGGTACCTCCAATACAAGTATATTAGATTGATATATTTTAACCAAATTTAGCAAAACTTAAATTCAAATTCAAATTCATACAATAATATTGTACATATACTTTTTTGTAGATATTAAAGACCAGAGTCAAGCAGTATTAAATCAGTTTCATGTTTTTCAACGACTGCATAACATTGTCAACAACACGAGAAAAGAGTTGCTGCCGAGTAACGATTTCCAAGTAGGCAACACAAATTCAACCAAAAGTGACGCGCAAAACCATCCGCTCACTGGCACGAAAGCGACAACGATGTATTGCTTGGATGCTTGTGTGTGTGCGAATTTGAATTGATATTTTGTTGTTTAACATCAAGCTTTGTTGTCATTTATTCTTCTACATTGTGATCATTTGTTATGCGTATGGTTTTTAGGAGTGGGAAATCAGCTCCTGCCGCTTCCATGGTGCCTCCTAGAGGGGTAAAATGTATGACCGACCTTTACTAACTTTTCTCTCTCAAACATACCTTCAGCCCTTAAGGGGGCTCTCATACAAATTACAACCCCAACAGTATTTCAGAACCGCACCCAACAGTACCATTAACTCTTAATGTGCTCCCCATGCAATTTTTTTATATTTGTAATTTTTTAATTAAATTAGCTCCCACGGTGCCCCCTAGAGGTAAAATGTATGACCGACCGTCACTAATTTTTTCCTATTTCTTGACCTAAAAAGTAAGTAAAAATTCTTAGGCAATATTAACACTTATGCAAAATTATTTATGTTCTTTAGACGCTGGAATAACTTTTCGAAGCTTTAAATTTTTGTCAAAAGAAATCATTGCGGAAGCGTTAAGGAATATTGGTATTCGAGCGGAGTTTAGAGAAAAGTTGTTAATCTGGCGCAAGTCAAAGGTAAATATAATATTAATTTTGAAGCTTATTTGCGATGTTACGTAATTACATTGATACAATTCCCATTTCCATATTACTACGTTTATATTTATTTATTTATTTATTTATTAGTCTTCCTATACAACAAGATTTACATCTTAATATTACGGTATAGAAGTGTAGATGTGCATTTGAATTAATATCATCATAATTAAAACTTATATTAGTAATAGGTAATAGTAATAGTTAATAAATAAGCTGAGTTAGTGCTAATGAAATGAAAAAATAGTAAATAATAAAATAAATTTATCAAATCAGGTCATTAAAATTGAGAAGAAATAAAAAAACAACGAACAAATAAAATATCAACGTAAAAGGTTAGAAAAGGTAATATGTTACATTAATTTTGAAACAAAAAAGGTCAAACAGTGTGTATATTTACTTGGTGTCGCCACGATGACATATAGTGGTTTTTAATGCGAAAAATAGTCATGCAAAAGATTTTTAAAACGAGTAGCGTTGCTGGTGGTCTGAAGAAGGTGCGGTAAGCTATTCCAGAGACGTAGCGCATGGATATAAAAGTGCCAATCTGAGACAAGAGTTCGATGTCTAAAAGGAATTAACATTTTTCCTCTGTTTGATCTTGCAAATTTAATACGTTCGAGAAGGTAAGACGGAGAATTTTGGTAGACAAGTGGTCAAGTGATACACCATATATATTTGGACTGACAGTTGACATATGTACATATTTTCCTTTGGCAAAAACGTATCTACATATATTATTAAAAATTACATTTAATCTTCTTCTACTCACAGAGTCACAACACGAGAACAATTCACAACCATAAAACAACGATGGCATTAGATAGGCCTTTGCTAATAAAATTCGTATACGTTGGGGCGTAAATGTCTGTGGTGACCATAGAGCTCTTAGTTTGTTATAAGTAGTTCCCACAATGCTATTTACGTGGTTCGACCACGTCAATGTGTTATTAAAAATGGCACCCAAATTTTTTACGCTCTGAACATTTTCAATTTTTTGACCGTTAAAGAGCAAATTTATATTAAAATTAATTTTCTGGTCCTACCGTGAACGATGAGGCATTTTGATTTCTTAGGGTTAAGACAAAGACCATTTGCCGTGGCCCAAGTATGGATATTATGCAGGTCAAAATTTACCCTATGTACTGCTTCCCTAAGAGACCCTAATGTAGTTCCTAGATAAATCTGTACATCATCCGCATACATGTGAACCTTACAGTGTGACAAACGTTGTGGGAGGTCGTTTACAAAACATGAGAAAAGTAAAGGTCCCAGGATTGATCCCTGTGGCACACCTCTCGTTATGTTAAGTGGATCAGAAATCTCATTTTTCATGTAAACAGATTGAGTTCGGCCTGCGAGGTATGATCGAAACAACTGGATAGCCGTATTCGAGCAATTAAAAAAGCATCTAAGCTTTGAGCACAGTATATCATGATCGACGGTGTCGAACGCTTTAGAATGATCGAGCAGTACCAATATATTTATTTTACCTTCATCAACGTCACGTCTTAAATCCTCAGCTACATTAATTAGTGCCGTAATGCAACTGTTTTTCGGTCTAAACCCAGATTGGAATTTTGACAAATAGCTATGAGTAATTAGGTATGAGTTTAATTGAAAATGCAGAAATTTATACAATACTTTTGAAAAATAAGGCAGGATAGCAATTTGCCTAAATTCCGTCTTCGTCTTTGGGAGTGGTATAATTTTGGCATGCCTCCAATGGGAAATGACCAGTCATAATTATTGTATTAAATAAATGCGTAATGAAAGGCATACTATGAGGTAGAATTAGTTTTACAAATTTCGGATCTATGTTGTCGTACCCTACCGCATTTGATTTTGATTTATAGTTGGGATATTTACAAAAGATTTATTTATATCATTGGCACTATGTGGGAAGTCGTTGTGGTCGGTAGTTTTGCAATGTCCGATGTCTCTTATTGTTTGCCACGTCTTCCCAGTATCTAGACAACTGTTAAACCGATTTGTATAATATTCATTCTTTGCTCTCTTAATTTCGTTGTTGACTGCCTTTCTTGCACATCTGAATTCGTTAAAATGAGTCGGTTTTAAATCTTTTATACCGGAAAAAAAAGCTACGTTTCGTTTTTGTATTCAGATTTTTATTTTTTGACTAAACCAGGATCTTAAAGTGGAACGTTTTATTCTAGTTTTAAGTGGGACAGCTATATCATAGAGTTTAATTATGTTACCCTCTATAAAAGATGCTTGGTCATCCGTAAAAGTCATCATGAAAACTCTGCTCCATTCAGAATAAATAAAGTTTTCCTGCAGAATTTTGTGATTTATCTTACAGAAGTTGCGATAATAATAAATTTGTTCGTCTAAAATTGCATGAGACTCATATGACAAAAATATAAGGTCATGTATTCCTACAGTTTGTTTCTCCAGCCTTGTGTCCACTATTTGTAGAAGACGTAAAGGAGAGTCAGATAGTCGCGGAGTTCGCGCGGCGCTCTCGCGGAGAGAAATTTCCTTGAATCTCTTAGGCGGTGGTGGATTCATTGTATTTATTGTTGTTATTTTGTTCTTTGTTTCGCGTTTGTTTTGTTCTAATTTATTGTTTAGGCTTTCTTTTTCAAGTTTTAGATTTAACTTTGTTTTGATTTAACACCAGATGTGTTTTGGTATTGGTATTTGGTATTAAAAGGGATTAGAAGTTAGATGAACAATGTAAATAGCGGAGGGATAAAAAACACGTCCGATCGCTGCAACGTTGAAGTTCGTAATTTAGCAAGCTTATTTTTTCAGTTTGGAATAGAAGACGAAACGTTGTGCCAGACTTCGAAGTTGTTGGTTGGCTGGAAAAAAAGCGTCACAACGATTCACCTTGTTCTTTGAATAATTTAAGAAACGTATTTGGATCACAGGTAAGAATATACAGTAAAAAGTTTCGTATTAAGTTTAATGATACACTGCATTGCAGCCCCTTTCAACATTTTTAAAGAATTACTCAGCCGGAAAACAACTTATTCAATATTATGAGTAAAGGGCATGTTTTACGAATAAGCAACGCGATGACCTCATTAAAATAATTTAAAAAGATGTCATGTTAACAAAGGCAAAGCTTAGACCGAAACACTTTGCTAGTATTGTGGAAGAAATAATTGGTTTATTTCCCAAAGAAAAAAAAGTCCCAGGTATTATTAAAAACGATATATTAAAAAGAACATATTATAAACTTATTCCTTTAGGATTATTACTACATTCCTCGTCAAAGAAAAAAAACCCATCAGGCAAGCTCTATTCCAAATATTTTAACTTAAAGACAGTGATTAGAAAGAGTAGTTCAACTGCGGAAAGATCACTTCGAGTGAAGTACGTGATCCATTAGTGGAAGAAAACGCTGTCGTTATGTTTCAAAACTTCGCTACAAAAAGATGCCAGTAGTTGGGATGAGGTTAATGACAAATGACAAAAAACATTTACATTTCGGAAGAAGGATTTGGCAAAGCGCTCAAATTCTAATTTTTTTATTTTTTTAAAAGACTGCAGAGCACCATTTCTGTGTTTTAAAAATAACCTTAGCACAAAATTCAAGGACATACAAATTTTTATATTTTTTTAGATTAATCTAGATTTCAATTTGATTTGTGGACAAATATATAATAATAATAATAATATATTAGATAATCTTTTAAAAACAAAGTGGGATAATTTAAAAAAAAAGATAGTGAACTACTACGATGTCAACATACGGAATAGCAATCAATAGATATTCTGAACCAAGCAAAAACGACGAAAAAATATTTTTTTTTCAGAATGTCATGACTACATTTTTACAATTCTTCTCAATTCAGTTCTGCTGCCTTCAGCAAGATTTAGTGCAGATGGAAATACAAAAAAAGAAGGCCACCATTCAAGATGCTAATAAAAGCTTCGTATTGCAGTTAACAACAATTAGCGATTACTCAAGACGAATAAAAGAAAATATCGGTAAATACTATTTTAATAAATTGACTGTACATTAGACCATTTCATTTTACCAATTTTTTCGAACAGTCATTGGGATAATATATTTTCTAATTCTACTTCAAAAATCAAAAATTTTGGTATATAAAACTTGAAAATTGATCGATGTTTAGCGGTCGCGCAAAATCGTTTAAGGTTTTTGGCTGCAAAAAGGCATGTTTCAAAAATACTGATTTACTTATATTATTAAAAGTTTTGATACGCTTGACCGATTTTAATCAGATTAGGCTTGTTTTAAAGGTAATAATATTTCACACATTTTCTGTGAAGAGTTGAGTTTAATAACCTTTCAAACCTAAAAAATTTTAAATTTTAATTCAAAATTTACCTACTTTTGCCCATTAAAAATTTTTTTTTTTAGTTTTGGGTCTAATTTTTGTACATCTTTAAATGCAATAAAATTCGTATACGTTGGGGCGTAAATGTCTGTGGTGACCATAGAGCTCTTAGTTTGTTATAAGTAGTTCCCACAATGCTATTTACGTGGTTCGACCACGTCAATGTGTTATTAAAAATGGCACCCAAATTTTTTACGCTCTGAACATTTTCAATTTTTTGACCGTTAAAGAGCAAATTTATATTAAAATTAAATTTTCTGGTCCTACCGTGAACGATGAGGCATTTTGATTTCTTAGGGTTAAGACAAAGACCATTTGCCGTGGCCCAAGTATGGATATTATGCAGGTCAAAATTTACCCTATGTACTGCTTCCCTAAGAGACCCTAATGTAGTTCCTAGATAAATCTGTACATCATCCGCATACATGTGTACCTTACAGTGTGACAAACGTTGTGGGAGGTCGTTTACAAAACATGAGAAAAGTAAAGGTCCCAGGATTGATCCCTGTGGCACACCTCTCGTTATGTTAAGTGGATCAGAAATCTCATTTTTCATGTAAACAGATTGAGTTCGGCCTGCGAGGTATGATCGAAACAACTGGATAGCCGTATTCGAGCAATTAAAAA
Source organism: Muscina levida (assembly GCA_964034835.1). Classification (NCBI taxonomy): domain Eukaryota; kingdom Metazoa; phylum Arthropoda; class Insecta; order Diptera; family Muscidae; genus Muscina; species Muscina levida. The sequence goes on along the minus strand of OZ035883.1, from coordinate 95,517,707 downwards.
AGCATCTAAGCTTTGAGCACAGTATATCATGATCGACGGTGTCGAACGCTTTAGAATGATCGAGCAGTACCAATATATTTATTTTACCTTCATCAACGTCACGTCTTAAATCCTCAGCTACATTAATTAGTGCCGTAATGCAACTGTTTTTCGGTCTAAACCCAGATTGGAATTTTGACAAATAGCTATGAGTAATTAGGTATGAGTTTAATTGAAAATGCAGAAATTTTTACAATACTTTTGAAAAATAAGGCAGGATAGCAATTTGCCTAAATTCCGTCTTCGTCTTTGGGAGTGGTATAATTTTGGCATGCCTCCAATGGGAAATGACCAGTCATAATTATTGTATTAAATAAATGCGTAATGAAAGGCATACTATGAGGTAGAATTAGTTTTACAAATTTCGGATCTATGTTGTCGTACCCTACCGCATTTGATTTTGATTTATGGTTGGGATATTTACAAAAGATTTATTTATATCATTGGCACTATGTGGGAAGTCGTTGTGGTCGGTAGTTTTGCAATGTCCGATGTCTCTTATTGTTTGCCACGTCCTCCCAGTATCTAGACAACTGTTAAACCGATTTGTATAATATTCATTCTTTGCTCTCTTAATTTCGTTGTTGACTGCCTTTCTTGCACATCTGAATTCGTTAAAATGAGTCGGTTTTAAATCTTTTATACCGGAAAAAAAAAGCTACGTTTCGTTTTTGTATTCAGATTTTTATTTTTTGACTAAACCAGGATCTTAAAGTGGAACGTTTTATTCTAGTTTTAAGTGGGACAGCTATATCATAGAGTTTAATTATGTTACCCTCTATAAAAGATGCTTGGTCATCCGTAGAAGTCATCATGAAAACTCTGCTCCATTCAGAATAAATAAAGTTTTCCTGCAGAATTTTGTGATTTATCTTACAGAAGTTGCGATAATAATAAATTTGTTCGTCTAAAATTGCATGAGACTCATATGACAAAAATATAAGGTCATGTATTCCTACAGTTTGTTTCTCCAGCCTTGTGTCCACTATTTGTAGAAGACGTAAAGGAGAGTCAGATAGTCGCGGAGTTCGCGCGGCGCTCTCGCGGAGAGAAATTTCCTTGAATCTCTTAGGCGGTGGTGGATTCATTGTATTTATTGTTGTTATTTTGTTCTTTGTTTCGCGTTTGTTTTGTTCTAATTTATTCTAATTTATTAGGCTTTCTTTTTCAAGTTTTAGATTTAACTTTGTTTTGATTTAACACCAGATGTGTTTTGGTATTGGTAGTTGGTATTAAAAGGGATTAGAAGTTAGATGAACAATGTAAATAGCGGAGGGATAAAAAACACGTCCGATCGCTGCAACGTTGAAGTTCGTAATTTAGCAAGCTTATTTTTTCAGTTTGGAATAGAAGACGAAACGTTGTGCCAGACTTCGAAGGTTGTTGGTTGGCTGGAAAAAAAGCGTCACAACGATTCACCTTGTTCTTTGAATAATTTAAGAAACGTATTTGGATCACAGGTAAGAATATACAGTAAAAAGTTTCGTATTAAGTTTAATGATACACTGCATTGCAGCCCCTTTCAACATTTTTAAAGAATTACTCAGCCGGAAAACAACTTATTCAATATTATGAGTAAAGGGCATGTTTTACGAATAAGCAACGCGATGACCTCATTAAAATAATTTAAAAAGATGTCATGTTAACAAAGGCAAAGCTTAGACCGAAACACTTTGCTAGTATTGTGGAAGAAATAATTGGTTTATTTCCCAAAGAAAAAAAAGTCCCAGGTATTATTAAAAACGATATATTAAAAAGAACATATTATAAACTTATTCCTTTAGGATTATTACTACATTCCTCGTCAAAGAAAAAAAACCCATCAGGCAAGCTCTATTCCAAATATTTTAACTTAAAGACAGTGATTAGAAAGAGTAGTTCAACTGCGGAAAGATCACTTCGAGTGAAGTACGTGATCCATTAGTGGAAGAAAACGCTGTCGTTATGTTTCAAAACTTCGCTACAAAAAGATGCCAGTAGTTGGGATGAGGTTAATGACAAATGACGAAAAACATTTACATTTCGGAAGAAGGATTTGGCAAAGCGCTCAAATTCTAATTTTTTTATTTTTTTAAAAGACTGCAGAGCACCATTTCTGTGTTTTAAAAATAACCTTAGCACAAAATTCAAGGACATACAAATTTTTATATTTTTTTAGATTAATCTAGATTTCAATTTGATTTGTGGACAAATATATAATAATAATAATATATTAGATAATCTTTTAAAAACAAAGTGGGATAATTTAAAAAAAAAAGATAGTGAACTACTACGATGTCAACATACGGAATAGCAATCAATAGATATTCTGAACCAAGCAAAAACGACGAAAAAATATTTTTTTTTCAGAATGTCATGACTACATTTTTACAATTCTTCTCAATTCAGTTCTGCTGCCTTCAGCAAGATTTAGTGCAGATGGAAATACAAAAAAAGAAGGCCACCATTCAAGATGCTAATAAAAGCTTCGTATTGCAGTTAACAACAATTAGCGATTACTCAAGACGAATAAAAGAAAATATCGGTAAATACTATTTTAATAAATTGACTGTACATTAGACCATTTCATTTTACCAATTTTTTCGAACAGTCATTGGGATAATATATTTTCTAATTCTACTTAAAAAAACAAAAATGTTGGTATATAAAACTTGAAAATTGATCGATGTTTAGGGGTCGCGCAAAATCGTTTAAGGTTTTTGGCTGCAAAAAGGCATGTTTCAAAAATACTGATTTACTTATATGATTAAAAGTTTTGATACGCTTGACCGATTTTAATCAGATTAGGCTTGTTTTAAAGGTAATAATATTTCACACATTTTCTGTGAAGACATCAAAACATTTTAGATAATATTTTGAGTTTAATAACCTTTCAAACCTAAAAAATTTTAAATTTTAACTCAAAATTTACCTACTTTTGCCCATTAAAAATTTTTTTTTTTAGTTTTGGGTCTAATTTTTGTATATCTTTAAATGCACAATTGACAAACACTTTCTAACGATACTTTTAAAAGGTTATTAAACTCAAACTATTATCTAAAATGTTTTGATATCTTCACAGAAAATGTGTGAAATATTATTACCTTTAAAACAAGTCTAATCTGATTAAAATCGGTCAAGCGTATCAAAATTTTTGTTTTTTTAAGTAGAATTAGAAAATATATTATCCCAATGACTTTTCGAAAAAATTGGTAAAATGAAATGGTCTACTGTACATCTTAAAACCTTTTATATTTACTTTGACAAAACTTTGTACAAACTAAATTCTTTTATTAAAAGTTTGGACATATGCTGAAAAATCTTTCACGTGTTTAATCTTAGATATTTGAATAAAAAAATGCGAATTAAAATAATCTGTTTCCTTTAAAGTTTATAGCGCTTTTAATTTTAGATTGAATGTATTAACTTTTAATTTATTAAATTGGGTTAAAAGTGTGAACTTTAAAATCAAAAGTGTTTAAATTGTATTCAAGAATGCGCAAATTAAAATGTTAAGTTTTCACTTTAATATTCAAATTGCTAACATTAATAATTTACATTTTAAAGTGTAAACTTTAAAATTAAATATTTTTCAATACGTCTGGTTTTCATACATGAAAATTTTTAATTTTAATGTCCCTTGTACTGGATTTAAAGTGAGTTTAAAGTGTTTCTTTTCTGAGTGTAGTTGTTATTGTTTTGGATGCATACAATTTTTAAAATAAGTTTGAAAATTATTTTGGCAAAGCTCGCGAATTGCATTCGGTTTAATTTTATTTTTGGATTTACATTGAGTGATTGTGTGCTTTAATTTGGTGAATTTTACACTACGAATAATTCTCTTCTACTGAGTGTTCGTAGTTTGTGCTAACATTGTGTGTTTCCTGTGTTTTTATTAAATTTTTGTGACACTGCACTATGGTCCCAATGACAGGTTTTTGAGGCAAAAAGTCAATTTTTCAAGTCAACCATTTGATATTTATATTTAACACTTTGAAACACTCAAATATTAAAAATTAAAGGCAGGTGGCAACTCATGACGACATGCCGAGCTGTCAAAGTTGTCATGTTTTGCTTTGTTACATTTGCTGACATTCAATCATAAACAAACATCAAAGGAATTTTGCACGTCATACCAACACTTTGAAGATTATAAAAATTTTGTAAAATGGAAAACACTTGTAAAGGTATGCAAATTAAAATGTTATTCAAAATTTAAAAGAAAATAATTTGTGGTAAATAGTATTGTGTATTAACATGTGTTATATTTTTTGTGCAGTTTTTGTTGTCGTCCGTAGGTTATTTGGAGTAGAACTATGTTTATCCGAGTGTATCCGTGAAAAAATGTATGGGTTGGGAAAGGTAATAATATGTACTATAATTTTTTAGTAAAACTATCTGCCCCAATCTGCCGTTTTTCATAAAAATCTATTTCCAGATAATGTAAAACTTAAAAATCTGGATATTTTTAACTTTTGGTTGGAAAATGATAGAAAACCCATTAATGTTATCAACTGGATTTCTGCGAAATTTAATAGAAGTGTCAATGAAAACTGTATGTCGACAGTGAAAAATCAAATTAATAATTTCTGCGCACATGCTAAACAAAAGTGGGTTAAAAACCGGAGGACCACGAAGCGTTTTCTGGAAAATGAAAGACTGTGGTTATCTCATGAGACAGTATTCAAAATATTAGAAAGTGATGTTGCAAAGAAAAAAGGCCGCCCTTATGTGGGCTATGGCAAGGGAAGTGAGCGACAAAAAAGAAAACTGGCTTCAGAAGTGCCGTCCGAACAGGGAAATGATACCAAGCTACTGATTCATGCTGCTTCTATTTCAGCTAATTTATCAAAAGAAAATGATTTGAATTTTATTTTAAAGAAAGCTGCCTCGTCTCCATTTGAACCAAGTAGAATGAGAAAAAAAATAACTTCTAATGAGAAAATGACATTACCGCTCTCCCCTGAAGAAGCATTAAGCTTTTTGCTAGAGAATAGTTTAACAAAACAACAATATACTAACATAAGAGAGATGTGCAAGTCAAGAAACTGTGATATTTTCCCCAGTTACAAAAATATTCTAGAGAGCAAGTTAGAATGCAGACCCGATGGACTAACGGTAACGGATTCATCAGCATATATTCCTCTCCAAAGTTTAGTTAATCATACAGCAAAAAGAATTTTGTCATGCCAGGAAGAAGTTCTGATGCAAATGGATGAGGTCAGTGAAATCAATTTTGTTTTAAGTTACGGTTTTGACGGTTCCACAGGCCAAAGTGCATTTAAACAAATATTTACTAGTAATGCCCCGGAAAGTTTAGATAACTCGCTGTTTGTAACGTCAGTGATACCATTAAAAATAGTCACATCATGTAATACAATAGTTTGGAATAACCGTACTCCTCAATCTGTCCGTTTCCGCCGACCGCTTAAAATTGAATTTATAAAGGAAACTAAAGAGCATATATTGATAGAAAAAGCAAATCTTGATGTGGAAATATCAAATATTAAGCCTTTGGAATATTATATGGTAAACGGTAGAAAGATCACTGTGAAGTACGAGCTTATTATGAGTTTAATTGATGGAAAAGTGTTAAACGTACTAACGGGAACAAAGAGTACTCAGTCGTGTCCAATATGCGGTGCAAATCCGAAACAGTTTTTGTTGATAAAAGATTTAATCTCATCGGTGTTTCAGCCAAAATCGAATATATTAAAATATGGTATAAGCCCATTACACGCCTGGATTCGATGCTTTGAATTTGTCCTTAATCTTTTATATAGACTTAATGTTAAAAAATGGCAAATTCGGAGTGCTGAGGACAAACTTATTATGCTAAAGAGAAAGACTGAAATTCAAGAACAATTTTGGCAAAAAATGGGCCTTCATGTCCATAAGCCAAAAACTAATGGGAGTGGCTCCACGAACGATGGCAATACGGCACGAAAAGCATTTTCTAATCCGGAACTATTTTCTTCTATAACCAACATTAATATCGACTTTTTAAAACATTTACGTATAATTCTTATCACAATTAACTCTGAATTTGAAATAAGTGACGACCACTTAAAAAAATTTTGCAGTGAGACTGCAGATATATATTTCAAAAATTATGAATGGTGCCCAATGTCAGCCACATTACATAAAATTTTAGCACATTCTTATCAAATATTGCAAGCGTCAATCGTACCTCTCGGATGTGCTGGTGAACATGCTTCTGAGGCGAGAAATAAATTTTATAAAAAAGACCGCATAGAGCATGCAAGAAAGGACTCTAGGGAGCATAATATAATGGATGTTTTTAACAGGGCCCTGGATTCTTCTGACCCATTATTATCAAGTATATATCTGAAAACCCGTCTTTCAAAAAAGAGAAGTTTGCAGTTTCCAAGAGAAGTTATTTCTCTTCTAAAGATTCCTGAAATCCCTGAGTATCAACTGCCAAGTACGTCAAATGCAGCTATAAATAAAGATATTTCAGATTCTGAAGAGGACGAAGAGGAATCATTTCATTTTAATTTCGAATTAGAAGTTGATGAATCAGAAAAGTGTCGAGTAAGAATTTATTACAAAAGACAATATTTTGTACGTATTAATTAAATTTTCTCTTTTAGATTGATTCATGATACCTTACAATCCAAACACCCATTATGTTCTGAACACTCAACACTAAATAATTTTCAGCAAGAAATTTATTAGTTTTTAAGTAATTTTCTGAAATGTATTAATGAATTATTTTGTGATTTTAAGTTAGTTGCTAAATATATGTTATATCAAACAGAATGCTGCAATTATCGCTAAATTTCAAAGAGAGCTGTCTCTAGAGGTGGGTGTGGCAATAGGCGGATTGACTTGAAATGTTTACTCAAATTTTTGGTGACAGTTATAGTGCGTTAATTGAAAATTAGACAATTATAATTTGCCCGTGATCTTCAACCGCAGTGGCACTCTAATTCACCTACTGGAAGTGGGCGTGGCACTGTCCGATCGACTTGAATTTTTTACTGAAAACTTAAAAACACATTATAATCGTCTGTACGAAATTTGAAAGGTCTAGCTGTTTCCTGTGATTTATTGCCTCCAAAACCTGTCATTGGGACCATAGTGCACTGTCTGCAGCGACAAAAAAGAAAACTGGCTTCAGAAGTGCCGTCCGAACAGGGAAATGATACCAAGCTACTGATTCATGCTGCTTCTATTTCAGCTAATTTATCAAAAGAAAATGATTTGAATTTTATTTTAAAGAAAGCTGCCTCGTCTCCATTTGAACCAAGTAGAATGAGAAAAAAAATAACTTCTAATGAGAAAATGACATTACCGCTCTCCCCTGAAGAAGCATTAAGCTTTTTGCTAGAGAATAGTTTAACAAAACAACAATATACTAACATAAGAGAGATGTGCAAGTCAAGAAACTGTGATATTTTCCCCAGTTACAAAAATATTCTAGAGAGCAAGTTAGAATGCAGACCCGATGGACTAACGGTAACGGATTCATCAGCATATATTCCTCTCCAAAGTTTAGTTAATCATACAGCAAAAAGAATTTTGTCATGCCACGAAGAAGTTCTGATGCAAATGGATGAGGTCAGTGAAATCAATTTTGTTTTAAGTTACGGTTTTGACGGTTCCACAGGCCAAAGTGCATTTAAACAAATATTTACTAGTAATGCCCCGGAAAGTTTAGATAACTCGCTGTTTGTAACGTCAGTGATACCATTAAAAATAGTCACATCATGTAATACAATAGTTTGGAATAACCGTACTCCTCAATCTGTCCGTTTCCGCCGACCGCTTAAAATTGAATTTATAAAGGAAACTAAAGAGCATATATTGATAGAAAAAGCAAATCTTGATGTGGAAATATCAAATATTAAGCCTTTGGAATATTATATGGTAAACGGTAGAAAGATCACTGTGAAGTACGAGCTTATTATGAGTTTAATTGATGGAAAAGTGTTAAACGTACTAACGGGAACAAAGAGTACTCAGTCGTGTCCAATATGCGGTGCAAATCCGAAACAGTTTTTGTTGATAAAAGATTTAATCTCATCGGTGTTTCAGCCAAAATCGAATATATTAAAATATGGTATAAGCCCATTACACGCCTGGATTCGATGCTTTGAATTTGTCCTTAATCTTTTATATAGACTTAATGTTAAAAAATGGCAAATTCGGAGTGCTGAGGACAAACTTATTATGCTAAAGAGAAAGACTGAAATTCAAGAACAATTTTGGCAAAAAATGGGCCTTCATGTCCATAAGCCAAAAACTAATGGGAGTGGCTCCACGAACGATGGCAATACGGCACGAAAAGCATTTTCTAATCCGGAACTATTTTCTTCTATAACCAACATTAATATCGACTTTTTAAAACATTTACGTATAATTCTTATCACAATTAACTCTGAATTTGAAATAAGTGACGACCACTTAAAATAATTTTGCAGTGAGACTGCAGATATATATTTCAAAAATTATGAATGGTGCCCAATGTCAGCCACATTACATAAAATTTTAGCACATTCTTATCAAATATTGCAAGCGTCAATCGTACCTCTCGGATGTGCTGGTGAACATGCTTCTGAGGCGAGAAATAAATTTTATAAAAAAGACCGCATAGAGCATGCAAGAAAGGACTCTAGGGAGCATAATATAATGGATGTTTTTAACAGGGCCCTGGATTCTTCTGACCCATTATTATCAAGTATATATCTGAAAACCCGTCTTTCAAAAAAGAGAAGTTTGCAGTTTCCAAGAGAAGTTATTTCTCTTCTAAAGATTCCTGAAATCCCTGAGTATCAACTGCCAAGTACGTCAAATGCAGCTATAAATAAAGATATTTCAGATTCTGAAGAGGACGAAGAGGAATCATTTCATTTTAATTTCGAATTAGAAGTTGATGAATCAGAAAAGTGTCGAGTAAGAATTTATTACAAAAGACAATATTTTGTACGTATTAATTAAATTTTCTCTTTTAGATTGATTCATGATACCTTACAATCCAAACACCCATTATGTTCTGAACACTCAACACTAAATAATTTTCAGCAAGAAATTTATTAGTTTTTAAGTAATTTTCTGAAATGTATTAATGAATTATTTTGTGATTTTAAGTTAGTTGCTAAATATATGTTATATCAAACAGAATGCTGCAATTATCGCTAAATTTCAAAGAGAGCTGTCTCTAGAGGTGGGTGTGGCAATAGGCGGATTGACTTGAAATGTTTACTCAAATTTTTGGTGACAGTTATAGTGCGTTAATTGAAAATTAGACAATTATAATTTGCCCGTGATCTTCAACCGCAGTGGCACTCTAATTCACCTACTGGAAGTGGGCGTGGCACTGTCCGATCGACTTGAATTTTTTACTGAAAACTTAAAAACACATTATAATCGTCTGTACGAAATTTGAAAGGTCTAGCTGTTTCCTGTGATTTATTGCCTCCAAAACCTGTCATTGGGACCATAGTGCACTGCATAAAACGCTCGCTGGCGTTTGTGATTGAGCACTTATCAAAGACACAATCCATGTTCTAAAAGATCTATTAACAATAGGCAACAGAGAAACGCCTTACGGTATGCAAACAAAATTGAAATTAGTACACCGTCTCAGAAAAAGGGAACAAAGCGCAATCAAATGTAAACAAATGATCACCAACAGAAGTGATAGAGAAGCAAAAAGATGTAACAACAACTAACCTTGCAGACAGTGCACTATGGTCCCAATGACAGGTTTTGGAGGCAATAAATCACAGGAAACAGCTAGACCTTTCAAATTTCGTACAGACGATTATAATGTGTTTTTAAGTTTTCAGTAAAAAATTCAAGTCGATCGGACAGTGCCACGCCCACTTCCAGTAGGTGAATTAGAGTGCCACTGCGGTTGAAGATCACGGGCAAATTATAATTGTCTAATTTTCAATTAACGCACTATAACTGTCACCAAAAACTTGAGTAAACATTTCAAGTCAATCCGCCTATTGCCACACCCACCTCTAGAGACAGCTCTCTTTGAAATTTAGCGATAATTGCAGCATTCTGTTTGATATAACATATATTTAGCAACTAACTTAAAATCACAAAATAATTCATTAATACATTTCAGAAAATTACTTAAAAACTAATAAATTTCTTGCTGAAAATTATTTAGTGTTGAGTGTTCAGAACATAATGGTTGTTTGGATTGTAAGGTATCATGAATCAATCTAAAAGAGAAAATTTAATTAATACGTACAAAATATTGTCTTTTGTAATAAATTCTTACTTGACACTTTTCTGATTCATCAACTTCTAATTCGAAATTAAAATGAAATGATTCCTCTTCGTCCTCTTCAGAATCTGAAATATCTTTATTTATAGCTGCATTTGACGTACTTGGCAGTTGATACTCAGGGATTTCAGGAATCTTTAGAAGAGAAATAACTTCTCTTGGAAACTGCAAACTTCTCTTTTTTGAAAGACGGTTTTTCAGATATATACTTGATAATAATGGGTCAGAAGAATCCAGGGCCCTGTTAAAAACATCCATTATATTATGCTCCCTAGAATCCTTTCTTGCATGCTCTATGCGGTCTGTTTTATAAAATTTATTTCTCGCCTCAGAAGCATGTTCACCAGCACATCCGAGAGGTACGATTGACGCTTGCAATATTTGATAATAATGTGCTAAAATTTTATGTAATGTCGCTGACATTGGGCACCATTCATAATTTTTGAAATATATATCTGCAGTCTCACTGCAAAATTTTTTTAAGTGGTCGTCACTTATTTAAAATTCAGAGTTAATTGTGATAAGAATTATACGTAAATGTTTTAAAAAGTCGATATTAATGTTGGTTATAGAAAAAAATAGGATTAGAAAATGCTTTTCGTGCCGTATTGCCATCGTTCGTGGAGCCACTCCCATTAGTTTTTGGCTTATGGACATGAAGGCCCATTTTTTGCCAAAATTGTTCTTGAATTTCAGTCTTTCTCTTTAGCATAATAAGTTTGTCCTCAGCACTCCGAATTTGCCATTTTTTAACATTAAGTCTATATGAAAGATTAAGGACAAATTCAAAGCATCGAATCCAGGCGTGTAATGGGCTTATACCATATTTTAATATATTCGATTTTGGCTGAAACACCGATGAGCTTAAATCTTTTATCAACCAAAACTGTTTCGGATTTGCACCGCATATTGGACACGACTGAGTACTCTTTGTACCCGTTAGTACGTTTAACACTTTTCCATCAATTAAACTCATAATAAGCTCGTACTTCACAGTGATCTTTCTACCGTTTACCATATAATATTCCAAAGGCTTAATATTTGATATTTCCACATCAAGATTTGCTTTTTCTATCAATATATGCTCTTTAGTTTCCTTTATAAATTCAATTTTAAGCGGTCGGCAGAAACGGACAGATTGAGGAGTAAGGTTATTCCAAACTATTGTATTACATGATGTGACTATTTTTAATGGTATCACTGACGTTACAAACAGCGAGTTATCTAAACTTTCCGGGGCATTACTAGTAAATATTTGTTTAAATGCACTTTGGCCTGTGGAACCGCCAAAACCGTAACTTAAAACAAAATTGATTTCACTGACCTCATCCATTTGCATCAGAACTTCTTCCTGGCATGACAAAATTCTTTTTGCTGTATGATTAACTAAACTATGGAGAGGAATATATGCTGATGAATCCGTTACCGTTAGTCCATCGGGTCTGCATTCTAACTTGCTCTCTAGAATATTTTTGTAACTGGGGAAAATATCACAGTTTCTTGACTTGCACATCTCTCTTATGTTAGTATATTGTTGTTTTGTTAAACTATTCTCTAGCAAAAAGCTTAATGCTTCTTCAGGGGAGAGCGGTAATGGCATTTTCTCATTAGAAGTTATTTTTTTTCTCATTCTACTTTGTTCAAATGGAGACGAGGCAGCTTTCTTTAAAATAAAATTCAAATCATTTTCTTTTGATAAATTAGCTGAAATAGAAGCAGCATGAGGGCGTCGGGAGTGTGATGCAAGGTAAAGCTTCTGATCGGTTTAACTTGGCAAACCCAGAGTGATCCTTGCCAATTGCACTTCAAGTCTACTCACAGAGCTCCGTATTCGTAGTACTACTGCGGACGGAGTACCTCCACGTGGTGACGCCTGGAAGCGTGCCTCTGACACCCGTCAGAGCACGACTAACTGTGAGGGGCGAAACCTAAAACCCAGGCACGTCTGCTCAGAGTGAGCGGTACCCTGGTCAGCGTCTGACCCAGAATGGGCGGCTGTAATAAAATCCTGGCAGGAGGAGAAAACTGCGACGTGGTGCGCTGGGCTTGCAACCCGCCACTGACGTATAACCAATTGCAATGAAAAGAAGTAAGAAAAGAATAAAATGGACCCCCGAAAATGTTGACGACCACCGCAAACGAATTAAGGACCATGATTTAAGGATATGCACCTGGAATGTTAGAACACTGTATAGACCAGGTGCCTCTATCCAACTGGCGGAAGTCCTCGAAGAATACAAGGCTGACATAACCGCTTTACAGGAAATCCGGTGGACGGGACACGGGTGCTCGCGCATGAAGACGTGCGACATCTACTATAGTGGCCATGCGGACAAGCACGAGTTTGGATGTGGATTTGTGGTTGGCAAGAGACTGCGACACCTAGTCTCAAGGTTCAACCCGGTGTGTGAACGTATAGCCACCATAAGAGTCAAAACAAAGTTTTTCCACATAACACTTATATGTGCCCATGCTCCGACAGAAGAGAAAAGCGATGAGGACAAAGACGAGTTCTACGAGAGCCTAGAAAATGTATATGACCGTAGCCCGAGCCATGACATTAAAATTGTACTAGGCGATTTTAATGCTAAAATAGGCAGGGAAACCGCATTTGAGCCTACCATCGGAAAATTCAGTCTGCACACCGAAACGTCGAACAATGGCATCAGACTGATTGATTTCTCTGCGGCAAGAAATATGGTAGTTTGCAGCACTAGATTTGACCATAAAAATATTCATAAGGCGACATGGTTATCTCCAGATCAATTGACAAGGAATCAGATTGATCATGTGGTAGTCGATGGAAGGCACGCATCGAGTGTTCTGGACGTACGAGTGATTAGGGGTGCGAACATTGACTCCGATCACTTCCTTACCGCAGTTAAGGTACGCACAAGGCTAAGCATGGCGAAAAACGTACGTAACCAGGCACAACGAAAGCTGGACATCGGTAAACTGCGGACCACAGAGGTAGCAAACGCCTACTCCAACCACCTAACTCAACTGCTGCGGAATGCTCCAACCCCTGACAATATAACCTCGCAGTGGCAAAATATAGCCGACTCCTTAGAACGGGCTGCGAGAAGCGTACTTGGGTACTCAAAGCCGTCTCAAGAAGATGCCTGGTACGATGATGAATGTCGCAATGCCACGAGAGAGACGGTTGCTGCATACAGGGCGAAACTGCAGCCAATGGCAACGCGAGCTGTTCGTGAACGGCACAGGGAGAAGAGACGACAAGCAACGCGTCTTTTTAGAAGAAAAAAGAAGGAGCTGAAGAAGAGGCAGGACGAGTGTACTGAGTTGCTCCGAAGTAGAGGGGAAGCCCGAAAATTCTACAAGAGAGTGAAAGCGAGAATGCGTGGAACAGGGTTGCCCTCCTGCAAGGACAGCGATGGTCAGCTAGTGACGGACCCGGATAACGTTCTGAAGATATGGAGAGATCACTTTAGAAATTTACTGGATACTGACACCACTCCAGATGACCCCGCTCCAATCCATGACGATGGTATTAACTGTCCACCTCCGAGCCAGAGCGAGATACGTATGGCCATCTCCCGCCTTAAAAACAACAAAGCTGCTGGAGCCGATGGTCTCCCTGCTGAATTGTTTATGGCTGGCGGGGAGGAGCTGATTAGGAGCATGCATCAGCTCATGGAGAACATCTGGCAAGAGGAGAGCATGCCCGGGGATTGGAGTCTCAGTCTGTTATGTCCCATATACAAGAAAGGAGATCGTAGTGAATGTAAGAACTACCGTGGAATAAGCCTATTACCAATTGCGTACAAGGTCCTTTCAAGCATATTGTGTGAACGTCTAAAGCCAATTGTAGAAAAACTAATTGGACCATATCAGTGCGGCTTTAGACCTGGCAAATCTACGACGGATCAAATATTCACCTTACGACAAATCCTGGAAAAAACCCATGAAAAGCAGATCGACACCTACCACCTCTTTGTCGACTACAAAGCTGCCTTCGACTCTCCGATAAGGAATAGGCTTTATGAGGCCATGTCTGAGTTTGGTATTCCTGCAAAGCTGATTAGACTTTGCAAATGTACCTTAGACAACACCAAATCCTCGGTTAAGATTGGTAAGGATCAGTCTGAACCATTCAACACGGAAAGAGGTCTCAGGCAGGGCGATAGCCTATCCTGTACACTATTTAACATAGTTATGGAGAAGGTGATGAGAAAGGCTGGTATCAACATGTCTGGCACCATATTCCACAAAAGCCACATGCCACTAGCCTACGCCGATGATATAGATATCATTGGCCGAAATCTGCGGGATGTTACTGCAGTTTTCTCATCGCTAGAAAAGGAGTCAGCAAAAATGGGTTTAGCGGTCAACGAGGACAAAACAAAAATAATGATTTCGACGAACAAAGAGTCCTCTCGATGGGGACGCACCGTGAACGTTGACAATTATTGTTTTGAGGTAGTCGACGAATTTACCTACCTCGGATCTTCCGTCAACAAGATGAATAATGTCAGCCAAGAAATTAAACGGAGAATAGTGCTAGCCAATAGATGTTTCTACGGACTTCGGCAGCACTTTAGTAACACCACCTTCTCTCGGAATACTAAGAAACAGCTGTACCAGGTGCTTATCTTACCTGTTCTGTTGTATGGTGCCGAATCATGGGTGCTTACTACAACGGACATACAAAACCTGGGAGTATTCGAGAGAAAAGTACTCCGAAAAATATATGGACCTATCTGTGTCGAAGGCCAGTTTCGCCATCGGATGAACCATGAGCTGTATGAGCTTTACCACGACATCGACGTAGCTAAAAGAGTCAGAATCCAACGACTTCGATGGCTGGGACATGTTGCCAGGATGGATGTAAATGCTCCAGCGAGAAAGGTGTTTGAAGGCGAACCAGAAGGACGGCGCAGAGCAGGGAGACCCAAACTCCGTTGGAAGGACCAAGTGGTAGGCGATGTGCCATCATCTGGTAGGACTAACTGGAGAACACACGCAGAAGACCGAAGCGTGTGGAATTCTTTATTACTTCAGGCCTCAAATTTATGAACTACGTTTCGTAAATTGTAATTGGCCACTTAAGTAAGTAAGTAAGTAAGAAGCAGCATGAATCAGTAGCTTGGTATCATTTCCCTGTTCGGACGACACTTCTGAAGCCAGTTTTCTTTTTTGTCGCTCACTTCCCTTGCCATAGCCCACATAAGGGCGGCCTTTTTTCTTTGCAACATCACTTTCTAATATTTTGAATACAGTCTCATGAGATAACCACAGTCTTTCATTTTCCAGAAAACGCTTCGTGGTCCTCCGGTTTTTAACCCACTTTTGTTTAGCATGTGCGCAGAAATTATTAATTTGATTTTTCACTGTCGACATACAGTTTTCATTGACACTTCTATTAAATTTCGCAGAAATCCAGTTGATAACATTAATGGGTTTTCTATCATTTTCCAACCAAAAGTTAAAAATATCCAGATTTTTAAGTTTTACATTATCTGGAAATAGATTTTTATGAAAAACGGCAGATTGGGGCAGATAGTTTTACTAAAAAATTATAGTACATATTATTACCTTTCCCAACCCATACATTTTTTCACGGATACACTCGGATAAACATAGTTCTACTCCAAATAACCTACGAACGACAACAAAAACTGCACAAAAAATATAACACATGTTAATACACAATACTATTTACCACAAATTATTTTCTTTTAAATTTTGAATAACATTTTAATTTGCATACCTTTACAAGTGTTTTCCATTTTACAAAATTTTTATAATCTTCAAAGTGTTGGTATGACGAGCAAAATTCCTTTGATGTTTGTTTATGATTGAATGTCAGCAAATGTAACAAAGCAAAACATGACAACTTTGACAGCTCGGCATGTCGTCATGAGTTGCCACCTGCCTTTAATTTTTAATATTTGAGTGTTTCAAAGTGTTAAATATAAAATTCCGTTACTATTTTTTTCAAATGGTTGACTTGAAAAATTGACTTTTTGCCTCAAAAACCTGTCATTGGGACCATAGTGCAGTGCTGGCTCTGTGATGAGTATGCACATGTTAAGTGTGCTGGGCTTAATGGTAGGCATTTTGATCAGTATATGGTACGTTCAAGTGGCCTTCGTAGGGCTTGTTGGAGCTGTAGAGTTATTTCAATTCCGGAGAAAATGCCTAATGTTTCTCACTCCCCTCCCCCTTCAAATCTGGCTGCGATTCGTGATCAGTTACCTGATGGTGAAGGGCATGTGATCAATGATAATGTTGTTGCTTCCCCTAAAAATATCCAACCCGCTAATATATCTTCGCAGAATATCCCTTCTGGAGTTTCTGTCGTTGCAGGTGTTGACAGACCTGCAACTAATATTAGCTATGCGTCAGTTTTGAGCAGTGCGGCTTCTGAGAATTCATTAAAGCCACCAAATTCTCCTTGTACCCTAGTTGTGGTTCCTCCCCGGAAAACTATATTTTTATCAAGACTTGCGGCGGATACATCCCCGGAGAAAATTAAGGAATTGATAAAATCTAAATGTTTAGAATTTGATAATTCTGACTGTACTGTTTTTAAATTTAACAATATTCGTCTTAGGGATATTGCATCTTTTAAAATTATAGTACCATTCAAATTATTCGATGTCCTTATTAAGGAATCTTTCTGGCCATCCGGAGTCCTCGTAAGGGAATTTGTTCCAAGAATTAATAATCGAATTAGTGAGGGTGTAAATTTGAATGCTGCACCAAAAAACTAAGTTCATCCCTATTACCGTCCAATTGCTTTGTTATTGTGTATCAGAATGTACGTGGTCTCAACACTAAGCTTCCGAAACTGTATAGCAATAGCTTCGGTTTTGACTGTGATGTTATTGCTTTTACTGAGACATGATTGCATGATAGCATATGTGATGCCGAAATTATGTGTAGTGACTTTCAAATTTTTCGTCGTGACAGAATTGGAAAAAGTGGAGGTGGTGTTTTAATTGCAGTTAGTAATAAGTACACTGCGTATTTGGTAGATACGCCTAATGTTGAGAACCTGGAGCTTATTTGTGTAAAGGTGAAAGTTTTACCGAAAACTATATATGTTTTTTGTTCATATGTACCGCCTTGCTCTGACATTGAGACTTATAACGCTCTTATCGCAGCGTTTGCCTCTGTGGTTCACTGTCTGGGAAACGATGACTCCATTGTAATACTTGGTGATTTTAACTTACCCAATGTCTCCTGGCATTACTCTGAGGATTTGTTTTCTTATTTACCCTCTACACTGTCAACTAGTCTGGAAACTCTTTTGGAGAATATCTCTGATCTTGGGTTGTACCAAATGAATGGTGTATTGAACTCAATGGGCCGTTTGTTGGATCTTGTTTTTGCTGATAACATTGAAGGGTTTTCTTTGGATCGTATTGATCCTATTTCATTACCCGAAGATCGTTATCACCCTACTATTGCGATCACTTTCGAGGCAGATTCCGCTTATAACCGAAATGATGTTATTCCTTCTACTGTTAAGTCTTTCTATTTCAAGCGAGCCAACTACGTGAAACTTAATTCTTGCTTTAGTGAAATTGACTGGCCATCGCTATTAACAATGGACCCTTTCAATTCCAGATCCATGGATGTAATTTTGGAAAAATTTTATAAGATTATTGAAACATGTTTTTATAAATGCATACCTCTGACTCGCCGTAACTTGATGCACAGTGGTTCACCTTGGAGTACAAGGGAGTTGTCAAGGCTTAAAAACAGAAAATCTCGCCTATTTAAGAGATTTAAAAAATCCGGTTCGACTTTTGATTTTGCTAATTATTCGGCCGTTCGTGCTGAGTACAACATATTAAATAAACATTGCTATGCGCGGTATTTGGATAATCTGAAATCTAACTTTGCTAACGACCCTAAGTCTTTCTACGACTTTGTGCGCTCTAAACGCAAATCGGCGTCCTTTCCGCCTACAATGCATTTCAATGACGATTCATCGTCGGATTACATCGAAATCGCTAATATGTTCGCAGATTTTTTCCAATCCACGTATAGGAATGCTGACTCGAATATTCAATTTTCTTTGAACTATCCATATGCTATTGAGAGTACATCTATCTCAAATATTTTCAGCTTTGACATAAATTCTGTTTTTAAGTCTTTGTCTTCTCTTAAGTTTTCCTGCAAACCAGGTCCTGATGGTATTCCTGCCTGCATTTTGCGTGGTTGTGCATCGAGTCCTTGTTATCCCTTAACTGATATTTTTAACAAGCTTTTGAGATTAGGTAATTTTCCATCCATGTGGAAAGAGTCGTATATATTACCATTATTTAAGTCTGGTACAAAATCAAACATTTCTAACTATAGGGGTATTGCCAAACTCAGTGACATCCCTAAGTTAATGGAAAAACTAGTTACCGAGAACCTCACATTTCAGGTCAAGTCAATTATCTCACCGAAACAACACGGCTTTCTCAAGGCTCGTTCTACGGTTACTAATCTCCTAATCTCTCACATGTTTTCTTGGGATTTGTTAAGAAAATGCAAACTGATGTAATTTACACCGATTTTAGTAAAGCATTCGATAGGGTTGATCATCGTATTTTGTTGATGAAACTAGATCGTATGGGATTTCCTGAGAATCTCCTTCATTTGATCAAATCTTACCTTTCTGGAAGGATGCAACGTGTAATGTTTTATAATACAGTGTCCAGGGTGGTTAATGTAACATCCGGTGTTCCTCAGGGTAGTCATTTAGGCCCTTTGCTATTTTTGTTATTCTTAAATGATCTTCCTTCTATTATCTTGCATAGTTCAATACTTATGTACGCTGATGATGTGAAGTTATTTAGCAGCTGTGGCGATACGGTCAGTATAATTAGACTTCAGAATGATATTGACCGCTTTGTTAATTGGTGCAAGGCCGATTTAATGGATCTCAACTTAAAAAAGTGTAAACATATGTCATTTTTTCGCTGTAATAGAATTTTATCTACATTTTGTATTGATGGTCTTGTTTTGGATTCTATTACCACATTTATTGATCTTGGCGTTCTTATGGACAGGAAATTGGACTTTATATCTCATATAAGCATGGTTGTCAATAGATCTAGATCTACACTTGGATTTATTAAAAGATGGGCTAAGGAATTCTCTGATCCGTACATCACTAAACATCTATACATATCTCTAGTTAGACCTTTGCTGGAATATGCCTGTGTTGTTTGCAATTTTTGTTATTCTGTCTTCGTGGTTTCGGTTGGAGATGTGACAATAATTTGCCGTCGTATGAGAGTAGATTAAAACCCATTAGACTTCCTACTCTTGAGAGTAGAAGGACTATGGTTGGGGTTTCGTTTGCGTGCAGACTCTTGGATGGTGATGCTGATTCGCCATTTCTGCTTTCGAATGTCAATTTCAATGTCCCTTGTAGACTCTCTAGACACTTTTACCCAATATCTTTAAACTTCTATAGGACAAATTATGCAGATTCTTACCCCTTCCGTAGAATTTGTAATGATTACAACCAACTTCGTGATGTAGTAAATTATAATAGTGATATCGGAATGTTGAAACTTTGTATTATGAGACATCTGAACTGAATACCCTAGTTGTCGTCTTATCGTTATTTTTATTATATCTTATCCATTTTAATTCAGCTGATGATTTTCTGTAGCTGATACTAAATTTTCTTTTTTCGGGGTTGCCAACTACTCTAAATTAATCCGCCATAGTCCGGACCTTGGTGTGTACGTTGTCCCATGTATGGGACAGTGCCCTCTCGGCGGTAGGGGCGGGTAAGTGTGAGGCGTGGGAACGTTCGAAAAAAAAAAAAATATTTTATTTAAAATGTACTGTTTTTTCTTCGTTTTACTGTTTTTTATTCACTAATGTACTGTTTTTCCGATTTTAATATTTGGCTAGCCTAAACGGAGGACCCGAATTTAAAACATGGTTTGCACAGTTAAATAACATCAAAAACACATACATCAGCGCCCTTTAATCTGTGCCAAATAAGAAGGAAATGCTAAGGCCTGGCTTTATTATAAATCTCATTACCTGGATGTAAGTGTTGATGACCTGATGAAACAAATGAAAGACATGTTCGAAGTTAACCTTTATGTGCTCGGATGACTTCATTTGTAGTAATTTTGAAATATAACTCTTGTAACTTTTTTGTTACAAAAGGGAATGGTACGAAATTTTCAGTAGCTTCCTAAAAAAGTGTTTTTACCAAATTTAACTTATAAAACCAATAATAAAAAATACTTACGCTGCCTCCACATCATAATTTTAAAATGACCATCCCCTGGCCGGCTGACTACAAATGTAGTCACCATATAAAATGTATGGAAATTCACTTTATTTTCAACTGAAATCAATTTTTTTTGGTTAAGGTTTGTTGAAACTTGTGCTTTTAGTATTGATTTTGTTCATTCACGATCAGTTCTAAAGAATTAACGCGAAATACGAAATTATACTTGCTGGGTACGATCTTGGAGAAGACCGCAAGAGAACGACGTAGCTAAATTATAAGATTTTTAGAACGACTTGGTTGCAGAGCATGAGGCCATTACACGCCAGCGTCATGGTGCAATGGTTGCAAAGTGTAAAAAATCATCAAATTATTCCAAATGTCGAATAAAGAACTATATACTGCAATACTGCAAAACAGACGATATGAAATCAGGTATCTAACTTATATAGAACTAAGAGCGTTCCTTGAACTTATATTGCTAGCAAGCGTCAATAAATTAATCGATGGGGATAAGATGCATTTTGCAGTTTAAACGATGTATATAATAGCTCTGCTACAATGTCCAAATGAAGCTATCCCTTCTGATACTTCCCATATAAATGAGATCACTATATTTTTCTTACAATAGTAGACAAAGAGTCAGAACGCCCCATCCCTTCTAACATACAAATGAGTGAATTAAGTGCTGTGGCGGAACAATATAATGGGAAGAGTATGGAGTCGGGACGCCCCTTGGTTTGACAATTACCATACATGATCAGTTTGACTAGACAGCAATAAAGCCGAACTATATTTACTTAGACCATATCACCAAAGCAGCAAGGTGCGATATAGAAAATGGAAGGTCAGTTTTAGTACTTTCAA
Source organism: Muscina levida (assembly GCA_964034835.1). Classification (NCBI taxonomy): domain Eukaryota; kingdom Metazoa; phylum Arthropoda; class Insecta; order Diptera; family Muscidae; genus Muscina; species Muscina levida. The sequence continues at coordinate 95,496,330 of OZ035883.1, read as the reverse complement.
GTGTCCCTCTAACAAAGTCTGTAGTTCAGAAAAAACAATTCAAAACACATATTAGATTGCAAAAAAAAAAAAAAAACATGCGTAGAAAAGTTAAACTTGGCGTTGCCTTTGACAATGTTCTACAATTTGCTTGATATAAACGTATTAGTCATTATATATTTGGAAAATCTTAGCCATATTCAAGACAAAAGCATGAAGCGAAACTATGTATATTATAGCTCTGCTACAATGTCCAAATGAAGCTATCCCTTCTGATACCACCCATACAATTTTCCATTTTTTTTTTAATTTAGTCAGTTTAATTACCTTGAAATAGTTGACAAATCCTCAGAATTCCGAAACATTTGCCACACCCCTTCTGGTACCTCCCATATAAATGAGATCAGAACGCCCCACCCCTTCTAACATACAAATGAGTGAATTTAGTGCTGTGGCGGAACAATATAATGGGAAAAGTATGGAGACGGGACGCCTCTTGGTTTGACAATTACCATACATGATCGGTTTGACTAGACAGCAATAAAGCCGAACTATATTTACAATGTGCGATATAGAAAATAGAAGGTCAGTTATTATTCTTTCAAGTGTCCCTCTAACAAAGTCTGTAGTTCCGAAAAAACAATTCAAATTACATATTAGATTGCAAAAAAAACCAAAGCATGCGTAGAAAAATTAAACTTGGCGTTGCCTTTGGTAATGTTCTACAATATGCTTGATATAAACGTATATGTCATTATATATATTTGAAAAATCATAGCCATATTCAAGACAATACTTCAAGTGCAACGTTAAAATGTTACAACTGCAACTGTTCAGGACACGTGGCCGCAGACTACCGCAAGCCACGACGTGAGGCTGGTTCCTGATATGCTTGCGGTCAAATAGGACACATTACAAGGATTACAAGAGCGCCCCAAATAAACGAATATGTAATATATTTATGTATTACAGTAAAATCTAGTACTAATATAAGTTTTTTCTTAGAATGGTTTTCTTTTGGTATTAACAATAGCAAGTTAAATATACTTGGAAAGATTTTTTGTTCTATTTTAATAAATGAAAAAAACTTAGATGTAATTATACGTCGTGTCAAATGATTCTATGGGTTTTCCTGTTGTTCTAGGTAGGGATTTCCTAAAAGCAAGCAGTGCTAAGTTAGTTTGAACGAATCCCAATGTATATTCCGTAGACGCTTATAATTTATATAAGAAAATGCCAATGGTTGCTTTAAACAAGGAAACTAAATGTGAAACAAAGGTTGGTACTGTCGATAATTTGAATTTATACGGAAATATGGAGAATACGAGCGATGAAAACTTTGAAAGCCAGATTTTGATGATAGACTGCGACACAAATGGTGAAAACAGTTTTGCTTTGGGAGAAGAGATATATTTTTCTCAACGGGAACATTTCGAACGAATATTTCAAAAATATTATATTTTGCCAAAGAGGCCCGAAACTCCCAAAATTAAATGCGAAATGATTCTTAACTTAAATGAAGTCAAACCGTTTAATTGTCCACCGATCTCATGCTGAGAAATTGACTTTACAGAAAACTTTGCATGAGTATATAGAAAAAGGATATATACAAAGTAGCGAGTCAGAGTTTGTTCCCCCCATAATTTCCCGATATAAAAATGTGCGTCGATTTTCGCAAGGTTAACAAGTCGGCGGCTAAGAACAACTATCCAATTCCACTTATAGATGACCTTTTAGGTTAGTTAATAATAAATTTTTTTCGAAACTTGATTTGAAGAATGGATTCTATTGTTTAAGCATCAGGAAGTACACTTCGTTTATAACGCCGCTGGGCCAATATGAGTTTTTACGAATGCCATTTGGGCTTAAAAATGCACCGTCTACTTTCCAAAGATTCATCAATAAAATCTTTGCCGATATGGTTAGGTCAGAGTCTGTTACTATTTATTTGGACGACATTGTGGTGGCTACGGAAGATATAAGCGAACATTTTAAAATTTTTAAACGGTTAGTAGACAATAAGTTGGAACTTAGGATAGACAAATGTGAATTTTTGCAGGGAAAAATTAAGAATTTTCCGGTGCCGTCTAAAGAACACGAAGTTCAGAGTTTCATTAGATTATGCTCTTATTTTCGACGTTATATCATGGACTTTTCGGTCATGGCCAAACCCTTAAATGGCCTGGCTCGAAAAGATAAGAAATTTAATTTTGGCCCAAAGCAACTCGAGTGCTTTCAAAACTTGAAAGTCAAGTAAGTGGATTCGCCAATATTGGCCATATATCGCACCTGTTCATCAAAAGTAACAACTCAAAATTAAAGACTTTTCAGTAGAGGCAAAAAACTAGTTCCGCCAATATAATGGAATTATTGTTATAAACAAATATAACGTTGTAAAGGAAACTCAATAATATTTCAATAAGTGAAGTGTGAAGTGTGGCAACTCCGTCGTGACTAGACGCAAAATTTGACACGGTCCGTACTCGAGAGAAAGAATAAGCGAATTTCATAAGACAACCAGTGTAAATACATACAAATCTATATTACACTTAAAGATCAAGTTGTGGTATCTGTGTGAGTTGTAAAAAAATGCCAGGCAAAACGCGAAAAAGCATAAACACGAAAAGTAAAAAAGTGATGTGCATTCTTTGCAAAACAGAAGTGTTGGAAAGCGACGAAGCTATTGAGTGTGACTCTTGTAAAAAAAACCCTTCACTCTCTGTGCAAACAGCTGAATAAGGTTGAGATTGATGAGCTAATGAAAGATCCCTCTCTTGAGTTTAAGTGCCAAATATGTGAGCCTAAAGATGATGGCAAATCAGAACTTAAAACAATTTTGAAAGAAATGAGAGAAACGATGAACTTTATGTCATCTCAATATGACAGTATTTTAAAAAAAGAAAATGAATCTCTCAGAGAGGATGTAAAGAAACTTAAGTCTACTGTGACATTTTTAAATGATGTTCGCGTTCAGAACAACTGCATAATAAATGGTGTTGTAACTGACTCTGAGAGCAATGCTCTTGATGTTGTGCTAGATATAGCGAAGAAGGCGAGAGCTGATGTGTGCGAGGGTGACATTGATGACGCGTATTTCATGGATCGTAATAGGCAATCCAATAAATCATCTGTTGTCGTTTAATTTGTAAACAAAAAACACAAAATGGTTTTAATGAAGAACAAGAAGAACTTGAAGTCGTTGGAAGATACGAAATCAGTTTACATAAATGATTTTATGTCAAAGGATAGTCTGGAGGTGTTAAAGCATGCGAAATCTTTGAATACTGTTGGTTTTTATTCTGTTTACACGAGAGATGGGAAGATTTTTGCTAAGAAGGAAGCTAATTCTAGGCACATCAGAATAAGAAGTATGGAAGATGTGGATAAAATGCTCTTAAGCTCTACGTGTAAACGTCCCAGGACAGTTCGTGGTATGCAGCATGATGATGATGAGTTTGATGATGCTGATGCACTATCCTAATTTATTAAATTATAATTGTGTTTAAATTTAAAATTTGAATAATTTAAGAAAATTAATTTGTTTTTTATGATCTCAGGTTATTTTATAGATTCAAATGCATATAATGAAAGTGTTATTGTTGAAAATCTAAACTATTTAAATAATTTTTCGATAAACGTTCGAAGTGTTTCATCTTTAGACAAATTTAATCGTTTCAAAAGTGAGATAAGTGAACTTGTTAAAATTCCGGAAATAATTGCTATCCAGGAAACATGGTTTAGTGGGAATAATTTAAACTTATATTCTATTCCTGGTTTTGATGCTATACACTGTGATAGATCTGATGGTTTTGGTGGCACGACAATGTATGTAAACTCCAGTTTGCGGTATAAAGTTGTTTTTAAAAACAGTGAAAGCAGCTTGGATGTAATTGCAATTGAGTTGGAAGATATAAAATTAGATAATCGCAAATTGTGTGTAATGTCTGTTTATCGATCACAACGATGTGTTTTAAATTTTTTAATGAGTAAAATGGATCGTTATCTTCTTCAATTTGTCACCAACCCTGTATTGATCGTCGGTGATTTTAATATTGACTTGCGAATACCTAGTAGACAATTCAGATTAATAAATGACCTTTTTCATGAGTTTGGTATGCATATGTGTCACAACCATATAACAAGACCTACAAGCAAAACTTCAATTGATTGGGTATGTTGTAATAAACCTGGCAAGATATCTGTAGATTGTATAGAAACCGAATTATCTGATCATAACTTTTTAAGTTGTAAAGTTTGTGTAAATTCAAATCTGAATAGACAGTGTGAGTCACGAAGACAAATTGTACATTATTCAAAAATTGGTCAGATTTTGGACAACAAATTACCGTCTTTAAGAAATGTGACAAGCTCTTCAGATTTGTGCAGGCAATTTATTGATATTTTCACATCAGCAGCTTTGGAAAGTACAGAAATTATTTTAACTCTGATAGATATGAGAAGAATTATAGCTCCATGGATAAACGAAAACCTTGCTGCTTTCAAGATCCTTAAATGTAAACTACTCAAGTCTAGAAGAAAACGTAGACACAATTCCACAGAAGAACGGCTAAAGAGAATAAGCAAAGTTATAAAGATTTGTAGTAAGTGTTTGATGGAAGATTATTATGTACATAATCTCAGCTTGTGTAAGGATGATACCAAGAAAACTTGGGATTTTCTAAATAGGGAACTTGGAAGGAAGAAAGAAGCAACCAAGGAAGTTATATCTGAAGAAGGGAATTGTTTCAGATCCAATGAGGAAATGTCTTCGGTTTTAAACAAATATTTCATAGATTCTGTTAACAATATACATAATAATATTGAACAGCACTCTAATGATAATGTTAATGTTTTCCGAACGTTACGGTCTGAGGTTACCACCTTTACTTTTCAAATGGTAAATAAAACAGAAGTTGAAAACGTTTTACGACAGTTAAAATCCTCTAAAAGCCCTGGTTTTGACAACATTACTACTAGAATGTTGTTTGTAAGACAATCAGCTGTTTCTGATTTATTAGTATGTATTTTTAATAAAATGATTATGGAGGGAACGTATCCGAGTGTTTTAAAAGTTTACAAGAGTGAAATATTACCCGTTAATCATGGTGTTCCTCAGGGCAGTGTCATTGGCCCACTTTTGTTTAAAATATTTATAAATGATATTAAAAATATTGAATTCAATGGAGGACTTAATTTATTTGCTGATGATGTCTGTATTTTTTACAAATATCAACATGCAAAAGTTCTGCAGACCCATATTGAATATGACGCGGCAATATTAGCTGAATTTGCCCGTGTGAACAAATTAATGTTGAATCCGTCAAAAACTAAATTTATTCGTTTTAGACCGCATTGTATTAAAAATGAACAATTGATGACAATTCACGTTGGCGGCACAATAATTCAAGAATCATTAAGTATAAAATATCTTGGTGTTACTTTGAAACAAAATCTGAAATGGGATGAACATATATCCCAGGTAAGAGCAAAGGTATCATCTGCAACTGGAATACTGTTTAAATTCAAAAACAAGTTAAGTACCAATGTCAAAATGCTTATATTTCAAGCTCTTATTAATTCTGTAATATCGTACCTTCCCATTGTGTATGCTACCAAAACATCAAATTCGCTAAGATCTCTACAATCTGCTCAGAACAAATCTTTAAAAATCGTATTCAATTTGCCAATGCGTTACCCTACTTTGGATTTGTATAGAACCAAAGCAACAAACATATTCGATCACTTGAATACAATAGTTTACCTGACGAAATTAAAAATATAGCAATTATTTCCACTTTTAAATAATCTGTAAAAGAATATCTTCTTAACAATATAGAAGCACTTCTTACGTAATATCAAATATATTGCATATATAAAGTATTTTTTTTTCTTCATAAGATTATTTTTGAAATTGTTTTAATTGTAAAATTTTTAATACTTTTTTTGCATAATTGTTTTAACTGAAAAATTTTTAATACTTTTTATTTTGGCTAATTGTTTGATAAACAGATATTTAACATGAAAACAATTAAAACTCTGTAATTGAATCAAAATAAACAATATTAGTTCGCAAAGAAAGACATAAAAGGCATTTCTTATGTGAAATATTATAAATAGAATCCCAAAAATTGTAAAGTGGTTAGATATGGTAATCCATACACTGTTTTCTTCATAAAAGTGAAAAAAATAATTTTTTAAGTTGTGTCACTTTTGATGAACAGGTGCGATATGTTCCTAGGGATGAAACCGAACTTCACTGCGATGTCATGCAGAGAAAAAAAGATGGCTTGTTCCATCCAATCTTTTACTTCCCCAAGAGAACTTCTCCACGATTTCGAGTTTACCTACACTTTTAAAATAGTTACGGATTGCAATTCTTTAGCATGTACTTTGAACAGGAAAGAGCTTAATCCGGGGATCGTACGATGGGCCCTTGAGCTTCAGAACTACGACTATACGTTAGAGCGCAGGGCGGGGAAAATAGTGCAGCATGTTGACGCGCTCAGTACGAATATGAACGTACTTGTAATCGGGACGAATACCTTTGAGGAAAATCTGATTATTTGCCAGGACAAAGACAAAAAATTGAGAGATATTAGGGAAAGCTTACAAGAGTCAGAACATAGCCTGTACGAAATAAGAAATGGTGTCGTTTATAGAAAAAAAAGGATTGTCTGTTGTTTTACGTTCCAGAATTGATGGAGGCACACGTCCTTTATAAATACCATAATGAAATGGGCCAATGGCGACCCAATGGGCGTTGATAAGGTAGTAAAATTAATTTCGAAAAGCTACTGGTTTCCTAATTTGAGGAGAAAGGCAAGTACTCATATTAGAAATTGCTTAAAGTGTATGGCTTTCTCGCCAAAGAGTGGCAAACAAGAAGAATTCTTACATACTATCCCGAAGGGAAATGTGCCGTTCGAGGTAATTCATGTTGATCATTATGGTCCCATTCATAGCCAACCGCTAAGAATAAACACATTTTAGTTGTTATAGACGCCTACACAAAGCTAGTCAAATTGTACCCGACAAAGACTACGAACTCTAAAGAAGTGATGATTGCGCTGAGGGAATATTTTAGGTATTATAGCCGACCTAGTTGTGAAACATTTGACAGAGGAATTTGTTTCACGTCCAGCGAATTCGAAGATTTTCTTGCGGAGAACAACTTTAAGCATATTAAGATTGCAACGGCGTCCCCACAGGCCAACAGACAGGTCGAGGGTTAATAGTATGATATCAAGATTAGTGGACAGCGAAAACAAAAATTGGTTGGGATAAGACGTTGGAGAAAATTGAATTTGCCTTAAACAATACAATGCACCGTACAATTAGGGAACATCCTAGCATTATGCTTTTCGGTACTAGCCAAAAGGATGAAGTAATGGATACTCTGAGGGAAAAGGTCGTTAATGTTGAACAGCCAGAAAATAATATTGATAGAAATCTGATAAGGAATCGGGCAGAGGTGCACCAAGAACAGGCTCGACAATACAACGAATGTTATGTAGATACCCGCCGAAAATCCCTTATCAAGTATAAAGAGGGTGCTTACGTAGTAGTTAGGAATTTTGATTCGCGTTTTGGCGTGTCGAGCAAACTTATTCCTAAATACAAGGGACCGTATGTGGTCACGAAAATATTGGAAAACGATAGATACGTCTTGGAGGATGTCGAAGGTTTCCAGCAAACACAAATACCATACAAGGGCATTTGGGCCGTTGCTAACATAAAACCCTGGCCTTACGAAAAACAAACTATTGAAGATAAGAACGAGGACCAATCTAGTTTCACAAAAGTCAGTTACACAGATAATTTAGCAAGTAGAGATAAAAGTCATACAAGCGGAATGTATTACAATGCAATAAAGAATACAAAAGTGTAAAGAGTAAATTGAAAGAAATGAAAATGTAAAGACTAACTGAAAAGAAAACGTTAAGACTAAATGTAAAGAAGATGAAAATGTAAAAACTAAATGTAAAGAAAATGAAAGAGTGCTGAAATGACGGCAAAACAAAAAACCGACTTTAAAAAGAATTATTTGTTAGAAAATTTAATACTAAAATATTTGTATATAGTAATTATTAAACAAAAACGCAAAAGTTTTAGGGCATCTATTATAAGGATCAGGAGATCCTTGCTGTCAGAACGGCCGAATTGTAAGCATTTGTATTATATACCACATTATAATATACTACTAGTTTACTCTATGTTATATTTAATACACCCATTACCATATAAGTTAAATTAATGCATAATCATTTATCTACTATTTTACCGATTACTTATCTCGCAACCCTGTATTGTAATAGATCTAGTTTTAAGCTACATCTTTTGTATCATCTGGCAATCCATGGGTTGAAATATAGATCTTGGTATGAGAATAAAGTGAAGACAGTCTTGTGCTGTCGGTGAAAGAGAGCGTTTACAATAGTTAGCAAGGTAATTTTTAACAAAGCTTTAGGATTTTCCAATATTTTTATGTAGCCGGAACGTTTTAGCAAGGTTTTAGAAATTTTCGAATAGTTTAGGTCTCAGGTAAGTAAATTTGTAGGTGATTGGTAAGTATAAACACGAGTTTTTAGCTATTTTTAATTAGCAGGTAAGTTTTAGAACATCTATTTATTTTTAGGTAGTTAATTTCAGCAAAATTAAGATTTTAGATTTTTAGAAAAAATTTGTCCACCACTATACTAGATTTTCTTGTAATTAATGTTTTTCAAAATTGTAGTTTGTTCAAAAATTGTTTTGTGAAGGTTTTTTATTGATTTTAAACTTTGTTTAAAAATGTTTAGTGTTTGTCTCAATAGTTTTTTACGAATTTTGTTTCAGGTTTCTACCATATTTAGTTTTATTGTGCACCGAAGTTATTATTATTTTTTTTCAAAAATGTATTTTTAAATTTCTTCCAAATTGTTTATTGTTTGTCTTTTGACACCACCACAACACTTTTTACAAATTTTCACTGTTTTATTGTTTTCAAAGTTATAAAAGATATTCTTGTCACACACTTTTGATATCCACTGTTTTATCGTTTGTACAAAACTGCCGATACTTCGATGGTCCGGCAAGCAAAAACACTCCGCCCGGGTCGAAGGACCAAAATGTCGATAGATGAGTGTTTCTTTGTCTTTAGTTAACCTTTTTGTTGTTGCAATTATAACACTTGTTTTTTTTTCATTTTAATTTGTACAATGTTTTGTTAATTTGTGTTCTTCGAGTGTTATAATGCAAGGCATACTCGTTACAACCGTTGGTACAACTCGGTGAGTAGTCAAGTTGTGTGCTTCGGTCACAAACAATACAACGTTGTGTACAACCTCTTTGTACAACTTCATTTTGCAAGCAGTTTATTTTGAGTTAAGATGGCATCGGAAATAATTGTGTGCGATATAATTGTCGAATCATTTTTAATTTTTTATTTATATATTTTTTTTTTATTTTTTTTTATTTTATATTTATTTTTTTATCATTTTAAATTTTTTTATATTCACTCAACAGTTTATTATAGCTTTTATCGCGAGTGTTTTTATTTTTATAATTTTAATTTTTGCAATTCCATAGTTCCGGCATACTTTTAGTATATTCAATAAAATAACGCATTTGAGCGGAGTCTGCAATTTTCGTGTTGTTTAAATGCGCGCACAATGATTTTTTCCTGTGTTGTCTCTACGAAAATAAACACAAAATGAATAATGTATGCGACATGCCCACAAACGTTGCAACCGACTGGTACAACATGCCAAAAATCAAAAAATTTTGATTTTTCGTACAACCTCTCCAAGTTGTACCAACAGTTGTAACGTGTATGCCTTCATAATAATTTCTTTGTGTTTTATGTTCAATACTAGTGTACCAGCAATGCTTCGCTATTGCTTACTTGACAAATACTTTTATTTTTTTGGCACGCATATATAAAGGGCTAAGCTTAAGCATCGTTCTTGTACGTTCTGTAAACAATTCGTTACCCAAAGTTACTTCTAAACCAAATCAAACTAACCACGTCTCACTAACCGGTATTATAACATTGGTCTGCAAATTTATATCTAAAGCGCTAAGTACTATCTGTATACAAATTAAGGTAATATTTGATTAATATTAATAATAAATATTACGTCGGTATGTTTATGTCTACATTGCCGAGTACTACAAAGGCTCATTTACACTACTGACGTCATTGTCAGTGTTTCCCTTTAAGCATCAGTGTATTTCAGCATCGTGTAAATGAGGTTGTCAGAATTTACCGACATACATTTTTCTGGCGCCTTATTGCCAAAATTTTTGATAAAACAAACTGACGCAGTATAAATAATCCTTAAACTTTACTGATTAAACTCTGAAAAACATATTGTCAAAAGTGTCAGCAAATAAAATTAAAAAATATTAGGAATTTAAAATGAAAACTCTTCTAGTCCCTGCTCTTGTTTCAACAACAGTAGTTTTTTATAAAAATAAAAGTACTTTTTGATAAAGTATAAATAATTAATGGCACATTTAAAGAACTTTTTGGTACAATTAAAGTACTTATTAGTTCATTTGAAGTACTTTTTGATACAATAAAGGTACTCTGTGGAACAATTTATTGTTCTTTTTGTAATAAAAGTACTCTTTAATACAATAAATTGTACTTTTTACTTTTTGGAACAATAAATGTACTTTATAATAAAATAAATTGTACTTTTTGGTATCGCATATTATCTGTATATCAAATATTATCGCTCTAGGGCTAAAATACAGTTTTGTCACGTCCTCTTCGGCCACTAATTGAAAATAACAATTTCGTCTGCAAAATTAAACCTGAAGTGCCGAGTACTGACCTTGTATCAAATTTTATCTCTCTAGGACTAAAATACAGTTTTGCCAACCACCTTCCCCCAATGATCCAAAATTAAAATATCGTTTGCACATTCATATTAGTGTTGCCGTGTGCTATCTGGTTGTCAAATTTTATCTCTCTGGGGCTAAAATACAGTTTTTTCTCGCCCATTGATCCTAAATTTTAATTTCGTCTGCATATTAATTTTCGTGATCTTGAGTATCATCAAACTTTTAAACGTTTTGCCAGGCCCCCTCTGCCCACTGATTCAAAATTAAAATGTCGTCTACTTTCTCATATTCGTGTTGTCGTGTACTATCTGGGGGCCAAATTGTATCTCTCTAGGGCTGTAAATCAGTTTTCAATAGAACTTTTGCCGACAAGGAAATATTCAAAAAATGTCGTGCTTTTCAGCAAATCGTCATATAATTGTTGAAATTTCTCTTCTGTTGAATTCCCTATGGAGACCAATAAAGGTGCCCTCTATGTGCGGGTACTCAAATGAAAGATATTTTTTAAACAAATTTCAAGTGTCAATTTCAGGACTCTACGGGCGTACCGTTGTATTCGTCTCAAAAATATCTTTAATTTGAGTAGCAGCACATAGGCGGTAAATTGTAACCTACCATTACGATATATTCTCTTCTGCAATACTTCATTTCTTTGTTGAGTAGTAAGCTTTACGCAGACGGTTTCAAAAAAATTTTATCTTGAGATTTCGATTTTTCCTGAGATGCTTACATCTTTCCAACAACAAAATACATATAAAAAAATTAAGCATTTTGGCCGCATCTTTTAACAATACGGAATAATGCAAAAATATGCTAAATGTGTTCCGGTGTAAAAAGGCTAAGGCATGTTCTGAAAAACAAAACGAAAACAGGAATATAGCACCGTCTTACAAGCATGGTGTACTCCAATCAGTACGATTTGTTTTTTTTTTTCATATTTCTTTCGAATTCAGTTTTGTCTGCAAGCAGTCAGCTGTTTGTCTGCAAATAAAAGGAAAAAGAAACAAGTTAAAATAGGTGCTGACCCATATTTTTAGGAAAATTCCATCCTGAGAGTTTTACTTCATATTTTCTCTATAACATACTATATCTATATTTTATTGATAATAATCAAATTTCCAGAAATTCTTTTTGTATTGAGTTTTTCCATTTCTTGTTTGTTTACATTTGAACATATGTTTTCTGCACAGTGTGGTTACCATACATTTATACAATGACCGTTTTTATAAAAACATAACAAATATCGTTTAATATGGTTGCGTTCTGTTGGTAACTTATACACGCTAAGCCATACAAATGATATCCTATATACGCTAACAGGGATAAAATGCTTAGCCAAACGGGCATAAGTTGTTCAAAATAGTAGCAAACATAAAAATGTGATCAAATGTTTTTTTTGCAGATGTAAACAAAAAAAAATGGAAAGAGAACGTCAAACAAAATAATTTGCATTTGAATGATATTTTTTCAAAGAATATTATTTTATAACTAATTGAAAAGTCTGGCAACTGTGTGGTGTTTAAGTCGTGTTTTTAATTGTGCTCCGTATTTTTGGTTCATTTTTCTTCAATATATTGTGAATTAATTTATTATTTACAGTTTGAAAGTGTCAAAAGAGCTTAAATCGATTATTTTTCAAAACGTTCGTGGTCTGAAAACAAAACTTTCGAGACTTTATGTTGATAGTTTTGGATTTGTTCACGATGTGGTAGTATTTTCTGAAACTTCTTAATTCGAAAATCTTTTGCGATCATTATGTGATTACTCGTCAGGATCGTGAAGATAAAATTGGCGGTGGTGTTTTAATTGAAATTCGTAATTTGCTGTCCCATGCGATAATTCCATCAAATTTTGATGACATTGAATTTGTTGCAGTTTCGGTAAATATTTTATCTACGAAAATCGATATCATATTACTTAATAATCTTCTTAAAACCGTAAATTGGGATCAAATGTTGCAATGTGATGATCGCAATACGCTTGATAGATCCTTGATAGAGTTCTATAATACTATGTGGGTTTTCAAAAAAAAATCTGTTCCCTTTATATCTATTACAGTTGAAAGAAGTTCTACCCCATGGTCATCCAAACATTTGAAACAACATAAGAATGCAAAGACTCGTTTATTTGGGAAGTATAAAAAGTCGGGTAGTATTTACGATTATAGTAGATATTCCAGAGCTAGACGCGAATATGATGCTAAATCCAGGATGTGCTATTCTACATTTTTGAAAAGAATTTCAAACAATTTTATGAATAATCCTAAAAACTTTTTCAGATTTGTAAATATTAAACGTAACTCCTCTCCAATTCCCACAAGAGTCGTCATGAATAATGTTGAATATACGGAAGTTGGGTCAATTACTTGGCGGACTTTTTCTCATCTGTTTACTTTAATACTTCAATCCCTGACAATTATGATTATCCATATCAAATCCGCTTTTTGGACCCTTTTAGTGTCCCTTATTTTAATCACATGTGGGTTAATAAAAATTTATTTATTTTAAAGGCAACAAATTCCTTTGGTCCCGATGGTATTCCAAATTCTGTGTTGATGTATTGTTCTGGCACGTTGGCTAAACTTTTGACTATATTATTCAATGCGTCCTTAAAACTAGGTTATTTTCCGGATATGTGGAAGAGTTCCTACTTGCTTCCTCTTCACAAATCCGGTAGTATTTTAAATGTTTCAAATTATAGGGGAATCGCAAAACTTAGCGCAATTCCAAAACTTTTTGAAAAATTGATTACAAACATTATATTGTATAACGTTTCTTCTATTATTGATAGCCGATAACATGACATTCGTAAGGGTTTGTCAACTGTGACAAACCTCCTACAGATTTCTTCACACGTGATTAAAGGTTTTATTTCTGGTAAGCAGACCGATGTTATTTACACTGATTTCAGTAAAGCTTACGATAATTAACCGTCTTCTTATTCATAAATTAAATTCTATCGGTTTTAATGGCAATATCACTAATTGGATATCGACCTATCTTACAGGGCGGGAACAAATGGTCACATTCGGGGATTCTATTTCTAGGCCTATCCATGTGACGTCTGATTTTCCACAAGGTAGCCACCTTGGCCCTGTACTGTTTTTGTTATTCATAAATGATTTGCCAAACGCGGTAACCGAATCTAATTTGCTAATGTACGCAGATGATGTAAACATTTTTATTACTTGCGATAATGCTCCAGATTACGTCCGTCTGCAATATGATTTGGATGCTTTTTATACTTGGTGCAATATTAACCTTAGTGTAAACATATGATGTTCTCCAGATCTCGTCCAATTATTTCTTTTGGTGTTCTGTCATTTAGTAAATATGTAGGATGGCCCTGATTTAATTACCTACTTTAGCTAGTAGACGGACCATGCTTATTTCTATAACTATTTATAACATCCTTATGGGTGATATTCGCTCACAATTCCTACTTAGTTGTGCTTCAATAAATGTTCCTGTAAGAACTTCAAGATATTATAAACCCCTCTTCATCCCATTTAAACGATCAAATTATGCTTTGTCTGAACCACTACAGAGAATGTGTTCAGATTTTAATAACGTGTACCAATTTGTTGACTTCTCCTCCTCCTCAATTAAGATGAAATCATATATGATAAATTATCTGAATAGCTAAAATTTTTGTTTGCTTTAGTTTAATTTTTTTGTGTGTTCAAATTTATTTGTCTAACAACGACAATCGTTCCGATTATGTCGATAAGTTTGTAATTTATAATTGTAAGTGTACTTTTTACATTCGGCTGATGATTTGTTAATCTGTATCCGAATATTTACAATCTCGATGTTTGCTCGCCACTACAGACCGATCTGCAGTGTGTACGTTGGCCCTACGGGGATGTGGGATCGAGGCGTTGGGATCGTTCAAAAAAAAAATTGTTATGCAAACCCTAGAAAAAAAACGTTCAAATTCGTGGCTTAAGGTCCCTGCGAAACAATAGATCCTAAGAAGTTTCATGCGAATCATTTTATATATAGATTACACATTTTTCGAAAATATCAAAAAAATCTAAAACGACAGTTAATACAATATTTACGAATGAATAAAAAGAAAAAAAAAATATTTGACACAAATTACTGTGCTGCCAAGTAATTTCTTTTTGTTTGTTGTTAAAGTAGGCGAAGCACTTAAACCACTACTGTTGTTTCCGGCTAATGTAAGCTTGGAATCAAAGAGGAAGAAGAAGATACGATAGTATGTGATAAATGCCAGAAAAACTTTCATGTCATGTAAACTAATTTGGATAAACGTAAATACGAATATCTTCTAAAACATAATAATGAAGAGTATGTGTGCCACTTGTGTTATGAGAATAGTGGTATCATTAAAGATGAATTTAAGCAAATAAGAGAAGAGTTGAAGAAGCTTGATAATCTCTCTGCAATGCAAGAGACAATGGACTTTATGTCGAAACAGTACGACGATATTTTGAGAGGAATGGAAGAGAACAAAAAGAAGCTGAAGATAGTTCAAAAAGAGAACAAACCGTTGAAGGTGGAGATAAAAGCGTTAAAAAGCTCTATTAAATACTTGAACGATAAGTGCGTGAAACATGATTGTTTAATCACAGGAGTGAAAGCATCAATGAAATCAAAGAAGTCGAAAGATATAATTATGTCTATAAAACCCAAATTGAGGCAAAATGAGGAAACAAAAAATATTTGTGTCCAAGACTTTCAGGGTGGAGAAACAATGAATGTTTTAAACTATGCTAGAAGTTTAAAAGCCGTAGGATATCGCTCCATATATGCTGTTGGAGGAAAAATGTTTGTTAAAAGAAGTGAATTGTCAAAGACCAGAATTATTAATAGCGAAGATGATGTGGATAAATGGCTCCTACAGGCAGCAACTCACAGGCCACGTTTGCGTTCTTCACAGAATGCTGATATTGTTGCGGTGGATTCCGAAGATTTGTATTTAACATCTTAAAATTATATTTTGTTTTAATTAAGATTAATAATTGATTTATATTTTAATTTTTTTATTAATTACTTTTCCAATATTAAACAATTTAATTGCAGTTTCTATTATACAGTAAATTCTTTTTTAAACGATATTTCGATTAATAGCAGAAGTATTTCTTCAATAGACAAATTTAACAAATTTAGGTCAATTATTGCCGAACTTCCTATACTTCCCAGTGTAATTTGTATCCAGGAAACTTGGATAAATAGAGGATTGCAGGCAAGCTGGATATAATTTTGTTCATTGTTGTAGATTAGACAGCCATGGTGGTACTTCCATTTACGTTAGAAACGGTTTTGATTTCAAGACGGAATTTCGCGAGAACAAACGATATGTGGATACATTAAATAATATGAAAGTAAATGGTTAATCTATTATTTATGCACGAAATCCATGTATAATCGTTGATGCGAACTTTGACCTCTTTGATCCCAGTGCATCGCAAACTGTTTTGAATGTATTGTCAATGTGTTGCGTCCAAAATTGTCATACCTTGACAACTCGACCAATGAGTAAAACGTGCATAAGTTCTGTCAAATGTAATTTATCGGATCATAATATGATATACTAGCTGACCGGGCAGACTTCGCCCTGTCTAAAGAAGTATTGACTTAAATGTAACTTTTTCGAGTGGAATGACATTCTCATCGAAATTAAACAAAAAATTCTCTCTTTCTACACGTAAACATGCAACTTTTCATGCGAAAAAATATGGATTTTCTAAATTCAAGACGAAAACTTGAATATACTGCCCTTCAGCTTTATTGATTGTCATCGCAAATTTTAACAGAACTGCAAACTGTACATAGTATAAATACATCGGTTCCCTTATATTTTCTGGTTAAATAATTTAAGAAAGATATATCAATAATGTATTGCTTCTTAAATTCTGAAAATCGCGGTCAAGGGGTTCCAACGATTTTTTTGTGTGCCTCACTATTATTTGACATGTTTGAAACTTTTTTTATTTTTAATTTATTGCGCTTTTTTTCAACGTTCAAAAGAGTTGCGCAATACAGGAGGATGCACTTTTCAACGCAATACGTTTTTCCCCAAACATTTACCAAAATCAACGATATCAAAACCGATGGGTGCATCAAGGAAATAAAATCCAATACATCTTTTCGTTGCTCTTCCTTTAATAGATGCATATTTGAGAAATGTTCAAATTCGTAAGTATTCTCGGTCACATACAACACAGGTCTCAAATAACGACATATCAAATAAGAGTCTTACAGCTATTGCGTTTGTATGACAGAAATGGGCAGGGCCACCCGTTTTTGGCTTGATCACACATATTGGTGTTTATTCAACACCCTTTCTCTTTAGAACATGTATATTGATCTTTTTGAATCCACACCAAATTTCATGACCATTCGCACAATAGTTCTTCAGATATCGCCCTATAACAAATTACGTCCAATGGACGGGTCACGCCTACTGATTTAGTACTTTAGACATTGCACTCTACAAATAAAGTCCTATGGGCCATGCCTACTAAACTAGTACTTCAGATACCGCATTTTTACAAATTACCTCCTATGGGCGGAGCCACGCCTAATAACCTATTCCATCCAGTTTTTGACCTCGTCATATTGCATCCACACCTTATTTAAAGTCAGTTATTGTAATTATGGGGTTGAACAGGTGGACCACACCTCAAGAACATCAGTTGAAATATATCCAATCTAAATTTTATATCATTTGTCGGCGCCATTTGAAATTTTGAATATGGACAAATATAAATGTTCACTATTAAAATATTTTGGATAATTTTTGTATGGAAAAAATCGAAAATCGACTCAATGAATAGACCAAATGTGTATAATGCTATGGTAACGGGTGATCAATCTATTGATGCTTCTTCCTTAGTAACGATATTTGATGATGCCAAAAAAGAATTTACTTTTCAGAAAAGCCAAAAAACCGGTTGTAGATATGATGTCACACCCTGGGTTAATGGAAACTTGCGAAAGTTATTTGAGCTTAAGGAAAAACTCTTAAAGGAACGAAGAAAAAGAAAAAAAGGAGGTTGATGTGAATTTTGAAGCCCGGTTAAAGGCGATAAGCAAAATTATTATAAAAGCATATGGCGATTCAATGAATTATTATTATAAAGAAACCCTTTTGGATATTTTGAGTGAGCCAAAAAAAAGTTGGAGATTTTTAAATGAAACTCTTGGTAGAACACAAAAGAAGGGCGTAAATATTCGTGATAATAACGGTAACCTAATTTCAAATGATGCCGATAAGGCAAAACTATTTAGTGAACACTTCCTTCAATCTGTGGAAGGCTTACTATCTCAAATTGAACAAAATCCTAATGATAATTTGAACTATTTTAACTCTAGTACGGCACAGCAACAGTTTTCAATTTATTTGCACTGCAGAAAATGAAGTTAGGGATGTCATTAGAAGTTTGCCTAGAGGAAAAAGCTCGGGTGTTGATAATATTTCATTAAAAATAGTTAGTGATTGATTTTGCGCAGTTGTACCTGTATTAGTTAAACTTTATAATAATATATTAGATACAGTCGACCCTCGGTTAACGAACGCCTCGCTTAACGAACAATTCGCACAACGAACACATTTAAAAAATAAAAAATGTTTCCCTTAACGAACAAAGTTTCGTATAACGACCAACGCAAAATGGGAAATACCGAATTGCGCGAAAAACTTCTGTCGGTGTTCAGCTTTGGCATCACTTGTGTTCATACAATTAAGAAGAAGTGTTGAGACATACAAACATATAGTACATGTTCATTATGTATTTGATTTTGTTAAAAAAGGGGAACTACCGAATTGCGCATAAAACTTCTCTGTTTGTGTTAAGCTTTAGCATCACTTGTGGTCATACAATTAAGAAGACGTGTTGTTATTTTTTGTGAAAGTGTAACGCAACATACAAATGCTGTGCCGCATTTTCAACAAATTTTGAAGCGTCGCCAAAAACAAACGACTCTAGACAGTTTTTTGTTAAGGAAGAACTAGGTATGCGTTCAAGTATCATACAAAATTGTTTCTTTTGTAATTTTTTCGTTTTTTCCATTGCATATTGTCTCATTTCGTTCTATATTCAGTTCCTTAAAAATGTTGATAAATATATGTTATATTACTTTCAATAAATATTGATGTTTAAATATGTTAGTGTGTACTTTTTCCGACTTGGAACGCATTATTTTAATTTGCACTGATATATATGGAAATAATGGTTTTGCTTAACGAACGTTTCGCATAACGACCACGCTTCTGGAACGAATTGTGTTCGTTAACCGAGGGCCCACTATAGTTGCAAATACCCTGAAAATTTTTAAATACACAAGGTGTACCAATTCCGAAAGAGCCAAATGCAACATCGATGGACAAATACAGACCGATAGCTGTTTTGCCAGTTTTTAATAATATTTTTGAGAGAATTTTACACAACCAAATTTCTTTCTATTTAAATCCAAACAAATTGCTAAGCGATTTTCAGTTTGGATTTAGGAAAGTTTGTGGTACTGAGGAAGCTGCCATTAGTGTTGTGAATTGCATTTATAAACGGTTGGATGAAGGTCATAGAGGTTTTGCAGGAGTTTTCTATGACTTCTCAAAAGCTTTTGACCTCATAGATCATTCCATTTTGCTAAAAAATTTAAAGATTTTTGGAATACGTGGAAGAGAATTATTGCTTATTCAAAACTACTTGCACAACCGTAAGCAATATGTTTGCATTGCTGATAAGAAAAGTTCGCTTTTGTACAGTAAAGCATGGGGTTCTACAGGGCAGTGTTCTTGGTGCCTTATTATTCAAATTTTACATTAATCATAATGTAAATTTAGCTTTATCTGGAAAAAAAAATTTTTATGCTGATGAGATTTGTCTCATTTATACTTAAAATCACGAGACAGTTGTAAAATCGTACATGGAACGGAACGCGGCTATCCGAGTTTGTAAGAATAAACAAATTTTTCCTGAATGCGGCTAAAACCAAAATTATTAGATTTAAACCCCATTGCGACCATAACACTTACTTTTCAATACATTTTGATGGTAGAGAGATTTCTGAAGCGACTTCAATTAAATATCTAGGATTATATCTACAGTAATCTTTCGTGGGATAAACATTAGACCATGTCAATAATAATTTTTTTTCGAAAAGTCATTGGGGTAATATATTTTCTAATTCTACTTAAAAAAACAAAAATTTTGGTCGCGCAAAATCGTTTAAGGTTTTTGGCTGCAAAAAGGCATGTTTCAAAAATACTGATTTACTTATATAATTAAAAGTTTTGATACGCTTGACCGATTTTGATCAGAATAGACTTGTTTTAAAGGTAATAATATTTCACACATTTTCTGTGAAGACATCACATTTCTTCAAAATTTACCCACTTTCGCCCAGTAAAATTTTTTTATTTTTAGGTTTGGCTCTAATTTTTGTATATCTGTAAATGCACTTTTGACGAGCACTTCCTAGCGATAGTTTTGATATATGACAGTACCATTCAAATGATATATGTTCAGCAGCAGCAATATTAACCAAAAGTGACAAAAATTAAACGAAAAAATTAATTAATTTTCCACAACTCGCTTCGTTTGAATTAGCTTGAAAATTTGTTTGTATTTATTCGCGACGCGAATGTCAGGCGAATAAATCTCAGTCACAATGGTTTTAATGTATGCAAAAGCTGAACGCTGCATAAACCCAATATTGTCAGATTATCCATCTAAAAGCCAGGGACATTTTATTACAAGTCACGAAGTTTTCTTTCGTGTGATAGGAGAGATACTCGTCCTAATTGGATTAAAACCACGTGAGTGAGAAGACGCAAAAGAACTTATAAAAGAACGATATACTAGTTTTATTACTAATCGGTAAACTAATTTTTTTTAATTTAAAACCGATAAAAGTACTAGTTTTTTTTTGGTATAACGTTATTTAGAATTTCAAGTGGCATCTAAATTTATTTATGATAGAGCCATTTTCGATCAATTTCCTTGGTATTTCGACGATAAAAACCAAATTAATCGGAATCCAAGTCTATTGGCTATTACCGCAATCCAGTGGGAACAGCATTCAATTTGTTGGTGTCTGTGGGTTGTGTAGGAAACTGTCATCACCGTCAATTAGGGTGTTCAAAACCGAAACCGAAAAACCGTAAACCGGTTTTTTTATTTAAAACCGTATGCCGGATTTTGCAAAAGTGCCGGTTTAACAGAGTTTTTTCCTTCGGGTACTCGGTTTTTTTAAATTGCTTTGTTACAACTCTAAAAGGAGTTATTGAAAAAGTAAAAATTTCAAAATTGAATTTGAAATTAATTTAGAAAAAACTTTTTACATATTGTAAACGAGAATGTTTTTAGAAGCTTTGTAAAATTTTAAAATTCAAGTTCAAATTAGTTTAGAAAATGCATTTTACACGTTATTTAAATGGATCAACAAGTCGAAGTGGATCTCGCCGAAGATGATAGTGACGATGATGAATGGGGTGAAAAAAATCATACGAGCTCATTAAAAACGTGTCTTAAATAATCGAAAAATTGTGCAAGAATTATAATTCATTTAACAAGTCGAGCGAAAAACAAATAAAATTGCATAGCTATGTTTTCCATAAATAAAGAATAAAGAACTAAGGCTCATTGTCGATGTTAAACACCGATGGAGCTCCTTATCTGCAATGATTGAACAGTTTAAAGAATTAACCCATGTGTCAACCATGCGCTTACAAGAAATAACAATTTTGAGAGATTTAAGCTCAGCGCTTCAGCCTTTAGCGCTCGCAATTAAATAATTATCAAATCATTCAGAATGAAATTAAAGCAAGATTTAAGAAAAGAAGAATACAGACGTTGAATAGCTTAATTATATAATATATCATAGCTTTGGAAAATGTCCTACAAGCTCATCCTGTATAAAGTATTCTAAAGAGGCGGAAACGATGGAATATGCGAACGAACTTTTTAAAAGACTTTATCCTGCAATTTCCACAACAACGGAAGAGTCTAGTAACAGTTCAGATTGTGAGATGAAGTAAACCCCTAATGGTAGTCTATGCAACGATTTAAAAAGGACAATAAATCAATTGCAATGACACAAGACTATATCGTCCCCTTAATATAACAATAGTGTATGTGCTCATGCACCATTATTTATTGCATATTTCGAATCTCCACCATTGATTCTATGCCTGGTCAAAATTTCGTCAAAATCTACTTCCACAAAGTGAGTCAAAAGGTCATTGGAAAAAGTAGTGTATAATTTCTTCTTCAAAAATTTCATAGACATCCGATTTGACGAAAACTTTAAACTCGATTTTCTCAAAACACCAAAAAAAAATATACACTATTGTTTAAAAAAAAAAAAATAAAAATATTCCAAATATTTATTCCTTTCCAAAAATACTACTTCAAAAAAAATGGGAGATTCCAAAAATTTATTAAAAAGTAAAAACACAAAATAAAACAACACATTTCTATTTATTTGTAAAAAAATGCATTTTATTATACCAAATTATTGTTTTTTTATTTTTATTTTTAACTTTTTAGGAAAAACCCGAAAAAAACCCGGTTAAACCGGTTTTCTTTCAAATGCTGTATTCGAAATCCGAGTTTTCTAAAAAATAATTTTTTCGAATAACTCGGAAACCGGGTTTTTGAAAAAACGGAGGTATTTGAACACTCTACCGTCAATTCAATTTCCTTGGTATTTCGGCGGTAAAACCCAATTTAATCGGTATCCAAGTCTATTGGCTATTACCGCAATCCAGTGGGAACAGCATTCAATTTGTTGGTGTCTGTGGGTAGTGTAGGAAAGTGTCATCACCGTACCAGAAAACCCCTATTCTGGTTCAAAACCAGGAAAAAAGGCCTACTCACCATACGGATGTCAAAAAAATAGAATATTCAGCAATTACCATCGACAGTGGAACCCCGTTAGAAAGGTAAAACAAAATAATTGAATGTCTGAAGTAAATTTAGAAAAATTGAGGAAATTTGAACTGAATATGTCTTTCAGTTATATGAGAGGAGAAAACTAACCAAAAAAAAAATAACCATTGTGCACGTGTTTGTCCAGTCAGAGTGTAATAGACCAGTAAAAAAAATCTTGTAAAATTTAAATTGAAAACTTAACGAACAAAATTGTTAACAAAAAAAAGTACAAACAAAAATAGATTAGGGTCTAAGAAATATATATAAAAATACAAAAAAAAACAAAGATATTCAAAACGGCCGTTAGATATAATTAGCAAGAAAGTAAAAATTGTAAATATTAAAGGGGATATATTAGGTATATATATTATATATAGGATAGGAATAAATCTGAATATTATGACTAATGTAAAAATGTAAAAAAAAAGTCCCATACATGTATATATAACTTCTTGCTATAAAAAAAAAATATTATATAATTAGAAAAAAAGAGGAGATAATTGTATATAGTTAACCTTTTTCATTATGTTAGTTTTAGTAATCTTCTATGAATAAATTTTTTTTTGTTATTATTAATATTGTAATCCAATATGTGTTAACAATCTTCAGAAAAAGGTTGAAGGTGGCGAAATGAAAAAAGATCGGTGAGTTGTGTTTGGGGCTTTTCCATGAAGCAGAAACGGGAAGGAAAATGCCACGGATGACTGAAATGTCATGATGGGGTGGGCCAACCCGTCAGGGTAATAATATCAATATCCTGGGAAAACCATTTGTAATGTAGAAGTCGAAATCCCGTGTTTCCAAGAGTATCAACGAATATCTGTTCCTTTCCTTTTCCTCTCCCGTCAACCAAAACCCCCTCCTCATCATACTCTGTCGTGCAGTGTGGTATGTTTTTTTTTGGAAATCAAAAGGCACTACAAAAATAACTGTGAAACCCCGCGGAGAGAACCCCCCCGTCCGGCGAGCTGAGCCGTAGCCGAGATCCTAGTGCCAACTCCGCCAACATCAGCTTAGGGGTTTGTCACAAATTAGAAAATATATTATCCCAATGACTTTTCGAAAAAAAATGGTGAAATGAAATGGTCTAATAAACATATTTATTGTTTGAAAACTAAGTCATCTTATGTTGTTGGTATGTTATATAAAAATAAAAACAAGTTTAACCAGCAAGTAAAATTTTTAATATATTAAGCACTAATACATAGTAATCTCAACTTAAAAAACTTAAACTTAATTTCCCTTTGCACCCCATGAATGAGGTATGGGATAGCTTCTCGCGTTGTTGTGAATTAACACGCTTTCTGTTTTTAGATTCACAACTAACGGCACCTACTTGTTTATCGACGAATGCGAACGTCACTGTTTGAGAAGCTCTTACTAGACACGACGATTGAATCGACGCTTAATACTGCGAAGTTGCTGTCATAAACATTCGAGGGGAACCGACAATGAAAGAAAATTTTATTTATTTTTTTTCTTTTAAGATGACTGGAATCAGGTTTGAACCTGCGATCTCCCGCATGGTAGTCGCGTGTTCTAACCACTATGCCACGGCCGGTCCAACTACATGGCGGTTTTATATGGGTTTAGAAAGGGCAAGGAACTTAAATCGTTGCACGGGCCTGAGCGCCAACTTTGACCTATCATTCCGATGTTTGCGGACCAGGACGAAGACAATTGTATATTTTTTTTTTAATCGGGCTCCCGCCCCATATTCTGCACTTCAGCCAAACATTCCATAGGACATCATTCAATATCGTTTACAAAGTCATTTTAACACAAGCTATAATAGCAATTTGCGTGTAGTGAGATGTAGGATTAAATGTACAAAACAAAGAGTCGAATACATGGATGTCGGGAATTCAATAATTTATCTGAAATAATTAAAAGTGAAAATAGAATCTCTGTATTTAAAAGTCTGTTGAAGAATCACATTCTCGAATTATTGTAATTTTCCTTCTCTTTAACTCTGAATTATGTATTATTTTTCTCCAAATAATTGCATTTGTAAAATTTTTTATGTTTATGTAAATGTCAACTATTGCCTCTACAAAGTCTATTGGACGCTGAGGCTTAAAATCAAAAATGTTTTGCTGAAAAAAGATTGAAATAAAAAAAAAATAAAAAAAGCGTTTTGTTGGTATTCTATATCGACCTCCTACATAGGACACCATATTCAATAATAGTTTCTTAATCATTAATAACTATTTCACTGACTTTCTATAGTGAATTATTTCACCAATTTTTACATATCAGTTGATCGCATATTGAGCTGAATACGCGAACTGCTAAAAAGTTGCTTTATACTGCAGTTTCGCATATTGTCAGCTTTGCTTAACTCACTAACGTTTTTCCATTTGTCTTGTAAACCGCCAATATTTTCGTGCCAGAAATTTATTAACATTGCTTCGGAGGCAGTAGGCGACGAAGCGCGAATGCTTTTAACTAATTGGAATAATAATATATTAATATTTCGGCAATATTTCCGGATGCGAAAATATGCAAACCTCTTTCCAACAACAAAATCTTTGAAATATGCGGAATAACGCAAAAATATTCTTAATGCGTTCCGGTGTTAAAAGGCATTACTCTTTGTTCTTTAATCATTTCTGTTTCAAATATTTTATTATTTCATATCAATAAAGCCTAATCACTTAGCTTTAGACAGTCTTTGCAATTGCTATTTTAAAAAGTCAAAAAAATTGCTGAATTGTTTTGCAAAACACCCCATAAGTGAAACCGTTTTCGTTTTTGGTGCGCAGAACACCTTTTTGCCGATTTCGCTCTCTTTACAAATCGAATTAATTTCCAAAACATGGATGTGAGCCACAAAACTTCAGACGAAACACTAATACTGAGTTTTTATTACCGCTCAAACCATTTGCTTAACTTTAAATATTTTAAATCATTTCAAACAACACAATAATTGCATATAAAGGTGCCATTACACGATGATTATTTTACATATGTCATGTCACTTCTACAGCCGATATGTAATTCTGCATGTCTGTCAAAATTCGTATACATTTGGTTTAAAATGTTTGCGTTCAAACGAGCTTGTGTATGTATAACTGTGTTTGACATTAACAGCTGATTTTGTTTTGTCTCACCAGTTTTCAGTTTTTATTCTCAAACATGAGAATGGAGGATATTTTATCCCCACGATTCCCTTTTTACCTCAAAGCTCAAGCTTTACCACAAAGCCAAAAAGGGAATCGTGGGGATAAAATATCCTCCATTCTCATGTTTGATTGTCAATGGTCAAATTCATAACTATGCTGGACATTTTCGGCTGATATCTACTTCACATGCACATGTTTGACATAATTGTAGATATATATACAGCTGATGATGTACCATTGTGCATCAGTTCATCACAAAGGGGTCTGAAGATGAACTCGTCATGGAGTTCGAAACGCGTCATCCTAGTGCGTGACACACTGAATTTGACCAAAAATATCAAACAATAAATAAAAAACACTTTTCTGATCTCGAGCCGAATTTGTTGTATCATTTTCGATACACTAACGTAAAATTAATAAAAAATACTATAAATTAGAACATCATTTATAATTTGTAAATTAGTTACATATCAGTTTAATTAACTCTGTAGTACACTATGCGACAAGAATCAAATACATTATAGTATAAATGTAAATATAATTATATTATCTATATATATAAAAGGCTTGGGTGACTGACTGATCACTCCCCAGCCCAGACGGCTAAAGCTAGAACCGTGAAATTTAGAATGTATGTTTCTTGTATGACGTATGCGCGCACTAAGAAGCGATTTAATCCTTTAATGTATGTCTCCGAAGACATGAACTATCCCAAACTTATTTTTACACATGATTTTTTCATTTTCTTTTATTTGACTTTTGACTAAAAAAAATCCAACTTTAAACCACTGTATACAAAAATTGTGACGTAGTGGATCAAAATGGAGTTTAGGGTTTTGTTACTGAGGTCAAATGCTTTGGTTTGATATTGGTTTGGTTCACCCCCGAGACAATGACCATCAAATTGTGTCATAGTGTTATTCAAGTTTGTTTTTAAGTTCTAATATTCTTTAATTATGGAGATTTTGTTGTATTTTTTTTTCACTATTTTTTTGACTATTTCATTTGTGGCATTTGTAAGTTTATTAATATTTTCAAGTGACAGAGGAATAATTACGATTTAATTGCTATTATTTTCTACGACATTTTCCATCTTTCTCTGAATTATTTCAAAATCATGACGGTCTGGGCTTCCGACAATCCATTTCCATTCGGTGCCGAGAAAGTCCAGTGAACGTTTAGCCTTTAAATTTGGTTGAGTCGGGATATGTAGGATTTTATTTGGGATATGGTGTATTTTAGGTAAGGGATCAGAGAGTTATTTAAGGTGATATTCTGAAAAATTTTTTGTTTCTATTTGCCGTTAAAATTAACAATCTGTAAACGAAAATTTGAAAATTAGTTTCTTATATGTTTCTTTGGAACGACACGTCCGTTTTCGGGGACTATTGCAAAGTTTCTGTTCTCCTTTACTATTTCTTCCTTATATTTCTCAGATAGTTAGTTCCTAATCTTTTATTAATTCTTACAAAAACTGTATACTCCTTTTTATCATTTTAAAAAACTTAATTTCCCTTTACACCCCTTGAATGAGGTATGGGATAGCTTCTCGCGTTGTTGTGAATTAAAACGCTTTCTATTTTTAGATTCACAACTAAAGGCACCTACTTGTTTATCGACGAATGCGAACGTCACTGTTTGAGAAGCACTTACTAGAAATGCCGATTGACTCGACACTAATACTGCGAAGTTGCTGTCGGCAACATTCGAGGAGAGCCGACACTGAAAGAATTTTTTTTTTAAGATGAGTGAATACTAGCTTTTTGTCTGTAGAAAATATATCGATATGGATCACCTGTCCACGATAGGAGGGTATATGTGTTTATTTTATTTTTTTTATCGTTTGGATGTCTATCGTATTTATTCTTGCATATTGAGCATATTTTACTATACGCTTTATCTTCGAAAACATACTAGGAAAATACTACTTTTCAAAAATCTGCAGTTTGTTTTCCGCTGCATTCCTTTTAGTTCTGTTATGAGTGCCGTTAATGGCATTTTTCTGATCGTTCTCAAAATTGACTTCTTCTACGAGTATTCGTGTAAACGAAACTCTATAATTTTTAAGATGCAATGGATAAATCTCCTTTATTTTTCCCATTACAAACTCTGGTGCATTTATAGCATTTTTCACAGAAGGATTTAGGTATCTTTTCAATAATGCCAGCAAACTCTGCTGGACGTATTCCCTTTCTACGATGGTGTGTCTATGATAACCTGGCTACGAACGGTACCTATTAATGAGTTTACATTAGTGGTTGGTGCTCTAGAGAGAGCATCTGCCACGACATTAGCTTTCCTGGTTTATATTTGATCTCGCAGTTGTATTCTTCAAGAATTGCCCTCGTGCGAACCTGCCGGACATGGCTCAAACGACTTAAAAAGTCATGAATCGAATTTGGTTCAAAGAAACCTAGGGTCTAAAGTGACTCCTTCTATGTGTTACACTTTTGGGTCGTATCAAATGATATATACCCTCATCCCTAAGGGTGATGGTATAATGAGATCAATTTGAACAAATTCTAGTGATTTTCTTTGCCACATTTGGTAAAAAAATTTGACCTTATTTTGTCATTTGGTATATCTTTGGGCAATTCTCCATAAACAGCTCGAAGATTGCAGTAGTCGCTGTACAACATGTCATTGTCCACTGCATCTGATATTTGTAGAACTTTGGGAATTTCTCCCATGTCAATAGTGAGACTTTTAGATTAAATGCTGCAATTTGTCCAATAATTTACATTTCTTTAAAGTCGTAATGTTTTTTTAAAATAATCAATTGCTGTTGTAAAAAAGATTTCCACCTCACTTTCATAAATTGTTTTATCGTCCGTTGAGAGTCCTTTTGTTATATAATTGGGTTTGCTTCTATTATTGTTATAAGTATAGGTAGTAAATATTAATAAGTCGGGATTTTCCCCTAAATTACTTCAATACTCGGAACTCGGGATTTGCGCGAGAAGTCGGGAAAATCCCGCCTAATCCCGACCATCTGGCAAGCCTAGTTCAGGGTCAAGGCGAAACCATCGACAGTTTCATTACAGAACTACACGTTTTGGCTGAAAACTGTGAATATGGCGACTTGAAAGAACAGTTAATCAGAGACCGAATTGTTTTTGGAATGATGAATACAAAAGTCAGTGAGCAGATGCAGTTAAAATCAGATCTGACTCTCAAAATAGCGACGGATACTGCAGGTCAAGCAGAGCTTCAAAATAAACAAACGCAAATCATTAAGGATGACAAGAATGTTTGCAGCATAGAGACAAGTGGTGGCGTAAAGAAACAAAACCACAGCAGTCAACAGCGAGGCTCTCAGGGTTCAACATATAAGGGTAATGGTAACTATAATCATAAGAATAAAAATGCGAAATGTAACTATTGTGGCTATGGACCACATGAGAGAAAAGATTGTCCCGCGAGAGATAAAAATTGTAATATTAGTAAATTACGTGGACATTTTGCAAAACATATAAATCTAAAAGTGTACATACAATAGAAATTGAAAAATCAGAGAATCACGAAAATTCTGGGTATATGGTTGGTACAGTCAGGAAATTAAATGTTAGTACAGTCGAGTACGTTTATAACGAACTTTCAGTAATAACGAACACTTTATCTGGTCCCAACGGTTTTGTTTCATTACTTCATATAAATCTATACTGTTATAGTGAACATCGTTTATAGCGAACTTTACGTATAACGAACAGTATTTGTAGTCCCATTTTTTAGTTTTCATACATTTCATACACGGTTATAACGAACTCCCTACAATGTTTTTAATTATTTCGGCAACGGTAACGTAATTTCTTTAAAACAGATACAGAAATGTTATTCTGTTGTTGTTATTACTGAAGATTTGTTTGATTTATTTTAAAGTTGATTGATCTCATTTTTTTAACGTAATAAAATACTGTTAAAAAAAATAAAACTGATAAAAATAATAATAAGAATAATTTTTAGTCTACTTTTTTAATTCCTCGGATATAACGAACTTCGCATATAACGAACTTAAATGCCTGGTCCCTGGGAGTTCGCTATAACCGTACTCGACTGTAATATTAAAAAGTCCGGTGAAAACCCGTGGTACGTAAAGTGTTCGGTATTGGGGTTGGAAAGTCCACTTAATTTTCTCATGGATACAGGGGCAGACTGTGTGTGCATTCCAGACAATTTAATTTCGAATAATAATAAACTATCCGTATTAAAAACGTGTACGCGTTTGAGAGGTCCGATATAAAATCTAGTAATTTATCTCTAGACGGCCATCCTTCTGCGGCATACTGAACTAAATGTTTGCAAAATTGGTCTTGCTTCTGAGCTTCAACTATCTTGGTGATATAATAATCTTTTACTGGAAAATTTCGTACTATAAATCTTACAAACGCTTCAGTTTTCATTCCCAGCACTTGAGATTCATTGGGGTTGCAGGGAATCGGACTGCGAGACAAAGCGTCCGCTATTTTTAAATCTTTCCCTGGAACATATACACTGTATAGGCGTATCGCATGAGGCGCAGTCCAAAACGTTGAAGTCTAGGTGTTAATGTATCTAAATTTTTCGATTGTAAAATTACGAAAAATAGTGTAATAAAAGATGACAAAACATAAAATTGTTAAAAAGGCGGCATTAAACAAAGGAAAGGAGCACTCAACATTAAAAAAAGTGTAACAACTCAAAATAAGAACGGACGTTGTACTTTTGACGCAGTTCCTTGGAAAGGGGAGCGGACATAACGACGGCGAATGTGGAAAGTGGCCTGGAAATGTGGTTTTCTGGAAAATGGTGCTTGTGGTCTTCTTACTGCTTATAAGGTTAGCAACGCATTTTGCTGTGGACTTTGAAATTCTGAATCTTTGTCTTCATTCTTCATCAAAGAAAAAAAAAGTGATCACGCCGTGTAAAACATCTTTTTTTAAAAAATAAAAATATTGCAGAAGTATAAATGATGTTGTTCCATTTTCTCTTTGTTATTTTCTTACAATTAACATGCTAACCGGCGTAGTTGGTTCGGTTAGATTTTACAGCAACTCTTTTGTTAAATAGTGTCGGGTAAGAGTTAATCGTACTTTGTGAAATTCAGATTTGCCTAACTTTCGGTTAAAGTTCACGTTAATCTTTAATCGTACATTGTGAAAATGGCGGTTAGTTGTTTTGTTTTTTGGAAAATAAACAATTTTTGTCTTTAATTTCAAATATTTTTTGGGGTTTATGGGATCAAATCGCTTTTCGCAGACTATAGTTGGATTTTCGGATATGCCGTCTTCGACAAAGTTGTTTTAAATAAGTCATGCTTATCCGAAATCCCAACTATTGCTTGTCGAAGATCTATTCAACCCCTTAAATCACTACTCAAAGTCAAAATAACTTTGTTTCGTTTGATATCGTTCGGCTTGAGGTCAATGATATTAATTTGTGAAAAACACTGATTTTATTGCATTTTTCCTTGTTTTATTTTTCCAATATTTCGATTGACATCGTCAATCATCATCAGGGAATTTCTACATAAAAATTACAAAAAATATAACAACAAAAACACTGTTAGACAAATAATTTACATCAAAAACACAACATAGTTACATTTAATAAAACGTAGAACAAAACACATTAAACGTCTGTGTCTTCTATTAAGTAGGTAGTGACTAAATTTTTATTTTCTCCTATTATGTTTACTAACTGTGTGCCTATAGATTCTCGCTAATCCTTCCGTGTCTCTCTTATAATTCATGCTATGCTCTTTTGGTATGTCCATAATGTGTAACATCTCTAGTGTATACCTTCTCTTATAATTGGTCTCTTGCGTAAAAATAACTTAATAAAAAGTTGTACGAAACCGTCATTGTAACTCAAAAATGTATTGATACAGTACGATTCCGAATTAGGTTAAAACCGTCGAGTTCGGTCTTGTATATTTTTTCGACTACCACAGTGTTCTTTTACACTGAATGTAATCAACAAATCCAAACTACTAATTAATTTAATCTCATGTCTTGTTAAAAGAATCGATTCGGAAATCGAGTACGGAATCAGTTGCCTCAAAAATTCTTAATTCCACACTCGATTGCTATTTTTAATATTTTTACTGCGTTCGTTCAATTGGCTGCATCCGGCTCGCATCGAAGTACCTCATTATGTCACTCCAATTTTCCAAGACCTTGTTAATGCCTTCGGGCTGTAGCTCATGTGTTTGAATAGCTTCTGGATTAAAATAAACAATGATTTTAAAATTAACTTGTCTTTGTGCCACCTTCTATATCATTTGACACGAGAAAAAGTGTAACGTGTTAAAGGAGACACGTTGGATCTTAAGTATCTGAAAAGCGAATTCAATTCTGGAAAAGTATCCGTCTGTCTGGTTGGCTGGCTGGTGCTCAGGAGAACTCGAGTAATCTTTACTGATCCTTTTAAATTTAACAGCTTTATTATCTTTCAAAATTTAGTTTTACTTCCTAAATAAAAAAAATAACTTCGTAATGAAAATCTTAAAGATATTTGAATTTAGTACATTTACATATATTCTAAGTATCTTTCTTTCAAGTGTTAAAATTTTGCACAATCTTATCGCTTATTGAACGTTAACTTACGAATACAAAAGTGCCTCGCTCTGCATACTAGTACTTCCAATACAAGGAACTGTAACCATTTCTACTTTTGGCGAACAGTTACCACTGCACAAACAGGGCAATAACAACACATAAGTACTTTTACTAAAAAATCAGTTAATTTTATTGACAGAGTTTAAAATATCCGCTAGAATTGTGGAGAATGTACATAGTCAGGTCACCTTAGTGAAATTTCTGTACTATTTTATTTTAATTTTCTTATTTTCAGGGATTTTGACAGATTTTCCAAGCTGTAGCCCCTGCTCCTACCTGGCTACGCCCTTGCACCAAGGCATTACGAAATGTCGCCGATTGGCTCAGACATCTGTTTGGTGGTTGGGATTAAGTTCCCAATTGGAAATTTTAATAATAAATTGCTCCAACTGCATCGAGCAGCGAACTAACAATCAAGAAACCTTTATGTATGAAAATCCACCTACTCGACCAATGGAAAATATAGGTTTAGATCATTTTAAATTTAACAAGTGGTACCTTATAATAACTGATTATTATTCTCGTTATTTTGAATTTTTTTCGCTAACTTCAATGACCGAAGACGATATAATAGAAAAAGTAAAATAATTTTTTTCACGTTTTGGTATATGCTCTGTTTGTAGAAGCGACAACGGTCCTCAGTTCCAATCAAAATTTAAAAAACTTGCAAAAGATTTTAATTTTAAACATGTCACTAGTAGTCCTTATTATAGCCAGTCAAATGGAGCTGCTGAGGCGGCAGTAAAGGTGGCGAAAATGTTACAGTAGATAACGGATATAAGAAACTCAAAAAATACAAGAAATTTGTTTCTTATATGCGATTTTTTCTTATAAGCAATTATTGTCCGAAGAAAATTAATGTCCTGTACTTTAATAAACATTCTTATATGCGGGTTTTTCTTATAAAAGATGTTCTTATATCCGATAACTACTGTATTGAAGAAATGCGACAATATTCACGAAGCTCTTTTAAATTATCGTTCGACACCTTTAGCAAATGGATTCTCTCCCGCGGAACATATGATAGGTCGTAAAATATAAACTTTGGTTCCAGTTTTACCTAGTTTACTTGAAACGGATAGTGGTAAAAAGGTTACAGCGGAAGAGAGCCGCATTAAGAAAAAAACAAATGGAACAGTATAACAAACGACATAAAACTAGAGATTTGCCCGAACTCAAAAGTGGAGGTGTTGTATGGATAGTCGATCTGAAAAAATACGGTAAAGTTTTTAAAAAATTAGATGAACCACGATCATATCTCGTTAAGTCAAATAATCAACAATAAAGACGGAATAGGTAACATTTAATTTTATCACCAAATATCAGTACCGAGAATTTTACAGATTCGGAAGAATTTTATACTCCAAATGAAAATTTTATTATTCATAACAATAATGAGAATGGCAATGGCCAAAGTAACATTAATGATCAAGTTAATCCAAGCACTCTTGAGGAATCACCTTATAGGGAAAATCTACCCCAAGTACAACATTCGGTGGAATTTGTAGAAAATCCAGAAGTTGGTTCCTCACCAAGAGTCAGTAGGCAAAAGAAAACACCTCGATGGTTAAATGATTATGTACTTGAATAACAAAATTGTATTACAAAAGAAAATAAACTTTTTATTATAATTCTAATATTTGTATAAAACAGAAAATTGTAAAACAAATCCAAAAGAAAGTAACAACAAAATTATGACCGTTGTATAAAATTAAAAATAAGAAAAGAAAAAAAAAATTTAAATTGAACATGAATTCCCATTAATTACAATAACTAATTTGCTGTAAATATATATGTATCTGAAAAAGGGGGATGTAGTATAAGCCTTATTTGATGTAAGTGTAACTACACCTATTGTGCATAATGAACACAGCTTTGTATTTACACAGTTATATATATATATGAATATTTGTAACTAGATCAGTATTAATCTCCTCATCCACCCATATGGCTGTGTAATACGCCAATTATTAATATTATAATAAACGCATTATCATTAGGATTTTAAATCCATCGTTTCATTTACTAATAAGTTCCTGGCCCTCTTGGCCAGTAATGCAAAAGGTTCCCGGCTCTCTTGGCCAACAATACCCACAGTACAACTCATGGTTATGGGATTCAATTCTGAGAACTGCACGTGAAAGTAGCCCCGAAAAGAAGTTTTGCATCATTCGTTTTGTCAAGTTACATGCCATAATAATTTAATATCGATTTGAAGTTAGTATACTAACTAGGCTGGTTAGAAAGCTTTTCGAAAACCTTTTACTTACTTAATTTCCCTACCTACTTGTTCATAGGCGAATGTGAACATCAGCTGTTTGAGGAGACTTTACTTGACATGCCGATTGACTCGGAAGTTGCTGTCGACAACATCGAAGGGTCGCATTATATTTTTATTGCAGAAAAGATGGATTAAACATATACACTTCCATTGGATTAATGGATCTTGTACATATACAAAATATTTATTTATTTATTATTAAATTTATATATATATATATGTATATGTGAATAATATATATACAAATTTTGATGACCCATAATTTTGGTATGGACCAGTGATCTACGGCGATAGGAGTTTTCGCCACTACTGGTGTACTCGTGTTTATGCGGCTGCGGTAACAAACTGCTTGGATATTTTTGTGCCTTTTGTTATATTGTTTTCTTTTACCGGGATATTTTGCCACCGCATCAAAAAACCATGTACCAAAAAATTATTCTTTGTTGTGTGAGCTTTTTCTATGGTGGTGGTTAAGCACGACGACGAAGAAACACAAACAAAAATATTACGAAGAAGAATACGACGTCGGTGCGATCGCCACCAACATACTAACCGCCTCGCTGTCGATTTGTTACGTTTTTATTTGCTTATGTTTTGGCGACAAATGTTAAAACTAGTTCATTAGGCCGACAAATTTCCAACAGAAACAAAAAGAGTTTTAAAATGTCAGATCATACATATGTTTTAGACAAAATTATTGAACTTTTTCATTGCATTTTCCTGACCTATAAAGAATGTCTCCAAAAAATAAGCAAAAAAGAAAACGGTACAAATCCACAGCGAGGCGGTTAGTATGTTGGAGGCGATCGCACCGACGTCGTATTCTTCTTCGTAATATTTTTGTTTGTGTTTCTTCGTTGTTGTGCTAAACCACCACCATAAAACAAGCACACACAACAAAGCGTCACATTTTTGTTTTTGGTTTTTTTGATACGATGCTAAACTATTGCAACAAAAAAAGTAAACACAAAAAAGAGCTTTACTCCACCGCATAAGTTTTCGTTCGATATTTCGAACACTTGCGTATGAAAAATACTAAGTACGGACGCGGTGCACCGGCGGTTGCGATATATCGGTGTTGATCTCTGGTATGGACTTTGCTCCAAAAATTTTCCCCTTCTTCTTCCTCTAAATTAATTCCGTATACCGCAAAAAGATTAAAAATCAGGGCTATGTCCGTAAAGTAGGTTTTATGAATTGCATCTTAAGCGGCTATTACACAGATACTTATGTAGTTAAACATGTGTGATGCCACACACTGTCTAATAGCATATATATCGTGTGGTCACTCATGTTGGTTGGTTTTCAAAAATATTTGATTTTCTGACGTCTGTCGCATACCAACATACTCGTCGAATAGCGTTTCTGCAACACTTCATATAAAAATTCAGTTTGCTTTGTGACGTTGATGTGCGCATATCGTGTATTAACGAAAAGTATTTGTAAAATAAAAGTTATATAAAATAGTCAATTAATAGTTGATTTGCCCAATTGTACTGAAATAGGTACAAAAGTCATATTTAATAGTTTTTGCTGTGTTTGAGGATAACAATAACAATTCGTAATAACAGTAGCCCGTACAATTTTCCGCTTCATTACCATCCCTGCAGTAAGCTTGGGGCCAAGCAGCCCCAAGTCAATATATCCCCAGCTGCAAATGATCTAGTGCATATGTCGATAATTGTTTCTCTTTTGCAGAAGTACAAAGTCACCAGGGACAATGACTGTAACGACTTCGTGTGAACACTGTCTATAGTTTGTCAACAAGCAGAACAGCTGTTGTTCTTTTTGCTAATTTTGTTTGTTTACTATATTGGTTGCGTTTTGTTGGTAACTTATACGCGCTTAGCCACAGAAATGTTATCCCATATACGCTAACGGGGATAAAATTACATGCTAAGCTAAACGGGGATAGGTTGTTCAAAATAGTAGTAAAAATAAAAATGTGACCAAATTTTTCATTGAATATGTAAACAAAATATTGAAAAGAAAAGAGAAAGTCAAAAAATTGTATTTGATTTTGAATGATTTTTTTCAATGAAATGCTATCGTACAGCAATTTATGTAAGTAAATCATTGAAAAAACAATTTCAAATTGTAGCTTAAGATCTCTGCGACACATTAAATCCCAAGAAGGGTCACGAGAATCATTTTTATATAGATATTAAAACATTTTTAGAAAATATCAACCAAAAATTATAAAACACAATTTATTCAATATTTACGAATGACTGAAAAGAGAATACAAAATTTTTTGACACAAATTACTGTGCTGCCAAGTAATTTATTTTCGTTAACGGCGAAGCGTTTTGTTGGTATCCTATACCGGTCTCCTATATAGGATACCAAAAAAACACGACCATTGTTTCGTAAATGGGTCCGCACGGGAATGCAAAAGAGTTGGATAAATATATTAAAAGTTTAAAGGTGAATAAAATTGGTTTTTAAAAAAGTTAATATTTCAAAGAATTTGCTATTTGTATTAATAATTTAGTGACACAGAACACAGAAACCGTTACTTCTAGAATATGTGTGCAAAAGCTTCTTAAAATTTTGCTGCAAGAAGGCTTGGATTTACCACTTTCAGCAGAAACTTTGATGGGTAAAAGGGACCAGGTTGTAGTTCGAAACGTATTCCTTGGAATTTATTGCCATATTGGAGTGAAGAAGCAGTTAAAGAAAATAGCACCATATTTTAATAGCTATGACGAAATCATCGCAGACATTAATGTCGACGGGGTCCCTCTATTTAAAAGTTATCGCATGTAGTTTTGGCCAATTCTATTTAAGACTTCAACATTCAAGAGGAAGTGTCACCTTTCCCAGAGGGAATTTATGGCTGCAATGCTTTTAATTTTTTAATTTATCTGTATAAAATCTAAATATTATATTTTTTTATTGTTAGAAAGGTTTAGCTGGGCTTGGAGAAATACGCTTGAATGTTTCTTTTTTTGTTAAAAAGTACAATTTATATTATAAACATAAAAAAGACTGCACTATTTG
The DNA here is from genome assembly GCA_964034835.1 of Muscina levida. NCBI lineage: Eukaryota > Metazoa > Arthropoda > Insecta > Diptera > Muscidae > Muscina > Muscina levida. The sequence continues at coordinate 95,458,611 of OZ035883.1, read as the reverse complement.
TAAGTAAACACTAAAAACTTAATGCAACAGAAATTTAGCTAGTCTTGAAAATGTATGCTAAAAACGAAGTACCTTTTTATTCAAATTTTTATAAATAAAAGGTTTTTGTGAATAATATACATACATTAATGTGTTTAAATTAATAGTTTGGCAAACACCAGAAAGGTATAAAAATATGTAGACAAGTACTAGAGATTCACTGGTTCTAACGTCACCGCGGGGTACCAAAAGAACCACATTGTCTCCACCCCTGTAGAATTGCAATGACAAATACATGTGGAAAATCCAAGCCTTCTTCATGCAAAGTTTTAAGAAGCTTTTGTACACATTTTCTGGAATGAGCGGTTTCTGTGTACCAATTTTTTAATTTCTGCACTAATGGCAAGTTGGGTGTCACTAAATTATTAATACAAACAGCAAATGCTTTGTTTTCTTAGCTTTCAAAAACATCACCATCAGTTTCTGCCGAAATATTAAAATTTTTAAAAACCAATTTTATTCACCTTTAAACGTTTAATATATATATCCAACTCTTTTGCTCTCCCGCGCGGACACATTTAACGAAACAATATAGTAAACAAACAGAATTAGAAAAAAGAACAACAGATGTTCTGCTTGTTGACAAAGTATAGACAGTGTTTACACGAAGTCGCTACAGTCATTGCCCCTGGTGACTTTGTACTTCTGCAAAAGAGAAACAATTATCGACATTTGCACTAGTTCAGTTATGTGTTACAATCAGTTTGACATAACAACGTACTTTAGTACCAAAAAAAAGAATCTTTGAACAAAGTTAAAGCTCTTAAAAAGGGTTACCATCTGATGGAAAACCGGAGAATATTAAATGATTAACGAAGTTACGATCTGGCGTAAACAGTAAGCATCAAAGAAGGGAAAGTATTTTGAAAGCTAATTAAAAAATATATCCATGGTACATTTTTTCTAGTGTATCATTATTATTCCACATAATATAAACTTGGCTTCACTATATTCCATTACCACTCTGTTTTAGCACTGTGTAGGCACGATTATAGTGGCAACGCTGTTAAATGTATGTGTCAAATAAGAATTGAGTTAAACAAATTCGGATTAGGACACTAGAGTTAATGTTTTCCGCTGAAGTAAAACAAAAATAAAATATACAAAAAGTGTTTTCGCCCTCGTCCGCTATAAGAAATAGTGAGTTCAAATCGCGTTTACATCGGTTACGTTGATAATGAAAGCAGATAGTGTGCATTACTTTCTCAGGATAACAGAGTTCTAAGATAAAAAATACATACACAATACCACTTTTATCCATACATACATTTGTACATAGACGCATTACTGCGAAAAAGGAAAATCCTGCAAAAAATATTATTTGTGTCGAATCAATATCCTACAATCTTATTACATTATAATGATTTTATCCGTATATTCTACACTCAACCAATAAAAGCTCAGCACAACATCATAAGCTATAAAGTCACGACGTTTAGTCATAGCATTTTAGAGGAGTGGTTCGTTTATATCTAGTCTGAAAAAATGTCTGCGGGTATTTTGGGTGGTGCAGATATGTCTCTTCCTGCAGATGTACGCGAAAAGTTGGCTGAACTAGATTTGGAACTGTCTGAAGGTGAGTAGAACTACCAATCAACAATTAATGAGATGCAGGAAATTTATGAACGTTATGGTATATCGTGTGTCCAAATAGTGAGAATTCATCCCCATTATACTGTATTCATTCATGTATCTAGGTAAATATGTATGTAGCAAGGTAGATATATATACAACATCCAAAACTCTTATGTAGAATTTAATTTAGCGCCCATACAAAAATATGACTTTGTTGTAGCATCGTCTATAGACAATACCGAATTCCTGTATACATTATAGGGCGGAATACCAAGTTAGCATTCGCTGCCTAATATTAAAGTCGTGATCCACGTCTGCTCGTGGGGTCCTATGGATCAATGTGACCGTTATATATATGAACAAAACTAAAGCAAACATAGGGTTTGTGTAAAAAAAATATTAGGAACTAGGATCGAAGAAAGTATATTTAACTTTTAAAAAGTATTTGTTATACTGAAAAATGTTTATAGATTAAAAAAATACATCAAAATATTACTTATTATTCAGCTCAAAACTTTGTTTTGAATTATTTTTGGATTAGTATTTAAATCAAAAGGAGAGTGGTAAAAACGTCTTTAATCCAGTTGTCGGCACTTAAATGGTCTTTTCTAGCTCCCTAAAGCGCTATTTACTCCGACCTTGAATATTTCGTGCTTGGTAAACAAGCATATATTTTATTAAATTTATTTTTGAAATGTTCTAAAGACTCAAGATAATACAAAATAAATTCATGGTTATACAAAATTTATTATTTAATTTGTTCTTCGTCTGTTTCTGGTATCTAATATATATTTAATAATACCAGCGTGGTCTAAATATTCGTTGTGGGATTTTTTACAAAGTGCATGCTTTGTTAAATCATTGTGCAGTCGAGTACGTTTTTAGTTCGTTATAATAACATTCCAATATTTGTTTGAAAATTACTGAAATAAGTCGGTATACCAACTACTTCTTGTTCTTAAAATTCAAATTTATTGCGTTTACTTTCAAAATATTGATTGAGTGTCCCTTAAGTTTTAATCCGGAGATTCTTCGCAAATGTTCTGTCCTAAAAATTGGGCTACTTTCACTGGATTGGCCCATAAATCTAATGGGCTAAGTGGATTACGGTGGGCTAGGCAAGTGGAAATGTGGCAGGTATCGTGGGGACCCTGACCACACGCTGGGCATACATTGGGGACGACACGGTCTATGCGAGACCAGTAGCCCGTTTCTGTAAAAAAGTCGGCAAGTTACCGATTTGTTTGACGTCACACCGTTTCAGTCTTTAGTTACCGATATCGACAGAACTGCCGTTTCTGTATGTTGAAATCGTTAAAAGTTCGGTATGCGATGAAAAGGAACAGAAATCGAGTGAAATGAATCAAATGACAACAACTATAAAAAGTAACGTAAATGTAATGGAAAAGTTGTAGTACAAATTCAAAATATTAGTTGTATCCAAATAAATAAAAAATTGTTTGTTACTTCATAACACCGAGGTATAAAAATCGTTTTTCCGTTATTACTGTGATAATAATCGTTTATGAATCCTTGATTTGGCTGATCCCCATTTTTCTATGAGTACTGGTTATTTCACATATGCACAACATTTTCTACATTTATGGAAATCGGTAAATTTCTCACTTGCCAAAAAGTCAGTAAGAAATCTATCGATTAAAATTTCTTACGAAAACACTATTTAAATTTTCCTACGATCGGAACATGCGATAGTTTGTCGATTTGGAATAAGTGAATTGGACAAAAATCGTTTCAGATGTTTACATAAACATATCAGGTGAGAGTGACGTCAGGGTGACGTCATATCGGTAATATAGTTCGGTAACTGCAAACGTTACGAGTTAAAGAAACGGCGTTGACCCTGTTGCTCCATCCCGATCTGAGTTGTGCCAGGGCCACTCTTGTTTTCGGTAGCAGACTTATCTCTGTTTCGGCTACAGGGGGCGGGCGACCTCGAAGAACGACATTTATGCGGTAACTTGAAACCGCGGAATTGGTGGCGTCTCTATGAATGTCGTTCAAAGGTGCAGCATACTAGGAGCAGTCCAAGGGATCCTGCACATAGTTGCGTATGTTATCCTCGCATACTCGACGGTTGTTTAAGTCTAAACGTCCTTTTTCTTGCCCACAATACGATTTACAATCACTCAATACTATCTGTTATAAACTTCTTTTTATGACAACATTGTTTTGTTATTAGGCAAATAGTTTAAAGCTTATATCGATAACACTATCGGCGCCACCTTCTCCTTCTTGGTTTAGATCCTGCAGTAGAACTTTCCTACCAAGAGCATCTACGGATCCATCCTAGTCATACTTACATACTTCTTTTACAAGAGCATCTACGGCTCCATCCTAACTACATCTTATACAAGGGTTCTACGACCCTTTCAACCTACCAACATTTATTCACAACAAATCCTTTATACGAAGGTAACATATAAAATAAACGCTATTTACGATAGCAACATAACACTAAATATCATTTGAATTATTATTTCATCCCCCAACCTATGGAAATACATCACATTGCTCCGCAAACAACGGTCCTTCCTGACATGCCTCGGGGGAACATCCAACTGTGTGATGTTAAAGTTGGGATGACATCCCAGGAGGAACTGTTTGGTCAACATGACATTATGTTCCTTGAATAGAAGGACCTTCGTTTCCTCATGTAGATGGTGTTCTAAGGTAATCAGCATGCAGCCCGTTACAGTCCTCAGGGCGGCATTTTGGCAGCTTTGAATATTTCTCCACTGGGTATCACTCAGCGAAGGAGACCACACTGGAGCGGCATAGTTAACCACTGACCGGCGAATAGTTTTGTAGGTAGCCAACAAGGTTTCTTTGTCCATTTCCCAATTGCTGCCGGCTAGCGCTTTGAGGACCTTGTTCCTACCTCGCAGTTTAAGCGTAATTGCAGTGGTGTGAGCTGAGGAGGTAAACAGGCTGTCAAAAGGCCCCCAAAATTTTTGGGTGGTTCACAGTCGGTATTTGCTGACGACTTCGCCGGTGAGGTTGCGTCCAGTGAAGAAATTGTGTAATATTCCGAGATATCCATTCACACAATCCATTTACCCATCGCCATAATAGTACAGTATCGGCGTATGATATCACATCTACACCTTGTGGTGGTGTGGGGGGTTTAGAGAGGTAGAAGTTAAACAAAAGGGGGGATAGAACGATAGAGACAAGGCTTTGAGCACTTGTCTCTAAACTCCACGAACAACCGACTACCACTTAGATAGTTCGCAATCCATCTCTTAAAATTATTAGAAAAGGTGAACTGCAGGATGTCCTGGAAGAGTGTGGTGTGGCTGACTTTGTCGAAGGCCCTCGACAGGCCCAGTGCCACTAGGAGTGTTCTTTCACACGGCCTCTGCTGATTCAAGCTTTGTGAGTTCTTAGTGGTTATGGCGGTCAATGCAGTGATGGTGCTGTGAATTTTACGAAATCCATGCTGGTTGTGAGCTGCTGTTAGTTGGCTGGGTGAGGAGGAGAGTCTTCGCGACTGGTGACAGGAGGGAAATCGGCCTGTAGGATTGTACCACTTTTGCGTCCATCCCTGGCCTGAGTACCGGGATGACTCTACTCTTTTTCCAGGCATCGGGTATTGTTTGGATACTCAGTGACAGGTTGAAAACCACTGTCAGTTAATCGACTCCCCGCTCGCCAAGTTGTTTTAGCATCAGCATGGAATGCCGTCGGTTCCAATCGCCTTGGATGGTTTGGCTGCATTGATGGCCTCCGAGACTTCAGAAGGGGTGTAGGGTTGTGGTATGTCCGAGATTGGAAGGTTGTGAAGTTTGGGAACAACACATCTTCGCCTTGTCCATTCTCATAAAAAAAAATTGTAATAAATCGGGCTTGACCTTTACAGCTGATTTTTGTATGTTAGAGTGTTAATTAAATTATCTCTTCAATAATGCGTATAGCTTGAGGGTTGAAATTGGTTACTGATCAGTTTTGCATCATTAAAATTAAAATTTGTAATTTATCCCTACTTTTCAGTCTTACCGGCTATTAAGTACGAAAAATGTCGAATTAACTTCTGTTTTTTTTTTGCGAAAAAAATTATGAAATTTCTTCCTAAATGATGATAAAAATTTTGTGTCAGTATTTTGAATGAAAGCCACGACACTCTGTAAAATAAAAACACATTATAATCGGAAAAAAACAAAAGTCTTTATTAATTCAGTCTTGTTAATTTTTTGCAAAATTAAAGCATAGCTTCAGTTGAAGTTTTTTTTAACGTAAATAAACATGAAATATCACAAAAAAAGCAATCTTAATTGTATCCCTGCTGAGCTGCTATTTCGTCCCCAATGGTACGGATTTGGTGCGAAGACGAAATGTCACGAATGTTTTTTGCGTTTGCGAAAATTGTGGCCGTATCCAAAATGGTGTTTATTTTTTTAAACTCTTCTTCAGCAACTTCCGCAACTAATATTTGCGATTGTGTATATTCGAACGCCTCAACGAATTCCCATGCACTGTTTACTATGCAGTGACGAGCTTTTTCCTTTTGCAATCGTCGTATTTGTTACTTTCTTTAAGCTTTTTAACATAACGCTTGTCTCTTTGTGCACCAGGAATCGGACTCTATCAATTAAAACCCAAATTATTAAGCAAAAAAGTAAAAAAAATAAATTTTAATAATCCGTCAGTAACGTCACACTATCTTTTTTGGAAAAATACCGTGCTATGTGATAATAATGCTTCATTTAAGCATTGATTATGAAAGTACTTCAAAAATACTCAAAAAATCAGCTCACCCAACTTCTTTTATAATTAGTTAATGCATAAAAAAACATTTTATTAAAATTTGTCAGTAACGTCACCATATATTTGCGGCTGATTACTTTAAGCCCTAATTGGTCCAAAACCCAAGCTTTGTACACAAATTTGCTTGCTAATCAATAGTTTGATTTGTATTCTATCCAAAAAAAAGTAATCATCTGTATAAAGTATAAAAAAATAACAACAAAATTTACCTTTTTCGCCGACATTGGTATATTTTCCAACTACACTTTGCACGTGCCACTTATAAAAAGGATGTAAAATGTCTAAGCAGACACAAATTTTGCACTGGCACACAGTTCTGCCATATTCTATACATATTAGACATTTGAAATATAAAAAAAAATTTGGACCTTGTCACAGAAAAAAAAAATCTATGTGGTTTCATTTTTCGTGGCCTTGCCGATATAAGGACCATTATTTAAGGATATGCACCTGGAATTTCCGAACTCTATACAGAGATGGTGCCTCTATCAAACTGGCGGATGTCCTCGACAAATACAAGGCTGACATCACCGCCATAAGGGAAATGAGATGGACGGGACAGGGATGCACACGACGGAAGAACTGTGACATCTTTTACAGCTGCCATGCAGAAAGACACGAATTTGGATGTGGTTTCATAGTCGGCAAGAGACTTCGACACCTGGTCTCGCGGTTTAACCCTGTAAGTGACCGAATAGCCACCATTTGCATCCGGGCGAAATATTTTTACATTACGCTGATTTGTGTACACGCCCCGACGGAAGACAAAGACGATGACAGCAAAGATGCATTCTATGAAAGCCTAGAGGATATATATGACCGCTGCCCTGCACATGACATTAAAATTGTTCTGGGAGATTTTCATGCTAAAATAGGAAGGGAAGATGCTCTTGGTTCAGCAGTCGGAAAATTCAGTCTACACAACAACACCTCCGATAACGGATTCAGACTGGTAAGTTTCGCGTCGGCAAGAAACATGGTTATGAGTGGAACCAGATTCCCGCATAATGATATCCACAATGCAACCTGTATATCTACCGATCAAAATACAGGAAATCAGATTGATCACGTGGTAATTGATGGAAGGCATGTCTCAAACGTTATGGAGGATTGCAATCTGAGTGCCCTATGTCCCGTGCTTAAGAAAGGCGATCCTAGTGCGTGTACCAACTATCGCGGGATTAGCCTTTTACCCATCGCATACAAGGTCCTGTCTAGTGTGTTATGTGAAAGACTAAAGCCCATTCTGACGAACCTTATTGGACCTTATCAGTGTGGCTTTAGACCTGGTAAATCCACCACCGACCAAGAAATGCAGATTGATACCTACCATCTGTTCATCGATTACAAAGCTGCATTTGACAGTTCGATACGACAATAATTGTTGGATGCTATGGCTGAGTTTGGTATCCCCGCAAAGCTAATTCGACTCTGCCGGATGACACTGACTGACACGAAGTCTTCAGTGAAAATTGGCAAAAAATCTGTCAGAGGCGTTTTCTACCAAGCGAGGCTTTAGACAAGGCGATAGTCTGTCCTGCGATCTCTTTAACGTCGTAATGGAGATGATCATGCGGAAAGCAGCAGTAAACAGGAATGGCACCATATTTAACAAAAGCCATATGTTGCTCGCGTATGCTGATGATATAGATATTATTGGACGTGGATTGCGAGATGTTACTGCGGCTTTTTCGAGCATTGAAAAGCAGTCGGCTGAGAACACACTTTATACTTTAAACAAATCAGTTTTTTAAGAGTTTTGGGCCATTGTGCAATGTTTTTAATTGCTATCTTTACCAAAAACGTTCTTATTGTATAACTGAACAACTTCTGTACACAACCAATATGATCGGAATACTCTTCCCCTTCACAAAGAGCATAAGGGTGTTTCTTATATGGTATTTTTTCGATCTTTGTTAAAAAAATATGTATTAATCGCGATGTTGGTCATCTAGCTTCACCTTACGCTTGTTTTTGCCAAAATTACGAATATATTGTGAAAAATTTCGTATCGGTAGTTAGGCATAACCCAGCAAAATATTTTGTTGCATAGAAACAATTACAGAATAGCTTTTACTGATAAGTAGCAAGTTACACTTTCGGTTGCACAATATATTATTTTTGTTTAAAATTGTCCCAAAACCAACATGTTCTTTGAAAATGTTATGAAATGAAATGCTCCATAATAACATATGCTGTTTTTTTAAATTTAATTGGTTTTCAATTGGGTACTAATTCGAAATATATTTTAACGCCGATTTTTAAGTTTTTCTTAATAAATGCCCTCTAAAAAGTACCTATTTCGAATACGATGTATGTAAAGTTTCATAACGGGTAAATATAATCTTGTTTTTATGTAATCTCTACACAAATTATAATGGCCAGGTCTAGTCACAGCAAAAAAAAAAAGTTTTATTCATTTTTTGTTCTTCGGAATCTGTGGTGCAACATGTTGTACATAATCGATTATATGGAACCAGAAACAGAATGGAAGAAACGATTCTAGCATCAATACCAATCGCAACAAGTTCTAAAAAATTTTCCTGGGAGGGGTGTACCGCAATAAGGTTTAAGTTCGAATTTGTTCTCAAATCAGTTTATTGCCGCTGAGTAATTTTCTTTTGACTACTGACTAAGTAGTAATAAGCCGTTCAATAGCTGATGTGAAGACCTAAAATAGTATGTTTTTGCTTTTACCATATTTCTTATAGACGCCGAGATATTTGATGTATTATTGAAAAAAATTATAAAAAATTGAGATTTGGCCTTTAGAATTTTTTTTAAATTCTTGCTGATGGATTTTATTATCTGCAACAAAATAGTACGATATATAAACTTTTTAAATTTTAAATAAAGACAAAACTATTTTTAAGAAAAAATCCATCTTTAATTTTTTCCGATATTAGATAAAATTCTGGTTGAGCCTCCAAGTAAGTTTCATGTCTCTTTAAACTTCTTGACAAACAAATAAGGAAATTTTCTTTTTGATTTTGGCGGATTAAAGTTGCCTGTTGGTTGGTAATTAAAACAGCAGGTGTCTTAAATTTTCAAAAAAAAAATTTCCTCTACAACAGAATTATTGTTGTTGTCGACAATATAACCTTGGACTCATTCTGGATAAAAAAGTGAAATTTGAAGCTTCTTTTTTCGAGATTCTACCTTTAGCCTGGGTGATAGTACCAGTTTTATCCCTTTTTCGGCCAAAATCTTCGTAAAAATTCGAAATATCCCTACAAATAGCGCAAATACTCCAAAAAAGGGATACCAGTTTTATGTTTTTTCTCCCCTGAAAGTGCGAATTTAAAAATAACTACTTAACTACTTAACGCAACTACTTAAAAAAATCCCCAAAAATTAAACAACTACTCAAAAAAAAAAAAAATATTTACCCCCATTTTGAAGATTCTACTTCTAGCCTGGTGACAGTACCAGTTTTACTCCTTCTTCGGCCTTATTCCTTGTAAAAGTGCGAATTTCTAAAAATCCCTTCAAATCGCACAACTTTTCTTGAGCCATTTTATCCATTTCGGCCTTTTCTGTCTAAAAGTGCGAAATTTGAAAAAAACGCCTTCATATCGCCTAACTCCCCCAAAGAGTTAATATTCACCACCATTTTCGAGAGTTTACTTTTCGCCGTTTTTACTGGGTGATTCCTTTTTGTGAATCATAACCTCTGTTATGTTAAGTGAGTGGGTTGAGTAATTAAATATGAGATATATGAATATAATGCATTTTACGAGCGCCTAGAGGAAACATACGACCGCTGCCCTGGCCACGACATTAAAATTGTTCTGGGAGACTTTAATGCAAAAATAGGAAGGGAAGATGTTCTTGGTCCATCGAGTGGTAAATTCAGCCTGCATACCGACACGTCAGACAACGGGTTTAGGCTGGTTAGCTTCGCAGCGGGAAAGAACATGGTAGTGAGTGGAACCAGATTCCAGCACAAAGATATGCACAAGGCAACTTGGCTATCCCCCGATCAAAACACCAAAAATCAAATTGATCATGTGGTAATTGATGACAGGCATGCATCTAGTGTCATGGATGTGCGTGTGTTCCGTGGTGCTAATATTGGCTCGGATCATTACCTGGTTGCAGCCAAGGTGCGCACAAGATTGAGCAGAGCGAAAAAACGCACGTAACCAAACACAAAGAAAGCTGGACATCGCAAAGCTGCAAACCCCAGAGATAGCTACTGCCTACTCCAACCAGCTCTCCCAACTTTTACGACACAACGCCTCTACTTCTGACGTTCCCGATACAGCATATTGCGCATTCCATGGCAACCGCCGCAACAACCGTGCTAGGATATGAAAAGCGGCGCTCGGACGAATCCTGGTACGATGAAGAATGTCGCATAGCGTCTGAGGAACAGGATGCTGCTTATAGGGCGGCGCTACAGCCAATTGTAACCCGTGCTGGTAGGGAACGGCATAAGGAGAAAGCAAAACGGGCGAGACAGCTATTTAGGCGAAAAAAACGTCAGATGAAGGAACGGGAGAACGAGGATATAGAGCGATACAGGGATAGAGGTGAGGCCTGAAAATTTTACCAGAAAGTAAGAGCAAATGGATACGGTAATGGCCTCCCCACCTGTAAGGACAGTGATGGAAATCTGGTCACGGATACGCAGAGTGTGCTGCACATATGGAGAGAACACTTCCAGCAACTGCTGGTTCCAGAAGGCAGCGCACATGAAGTTATCACGCCAATTGTCGATGACGGCTTAGATTGCCCACCACCAAGTCAAGCCGAGGTAAGAAGAGCAATATCGCGGCTGAAAAACAACAAAGCAGCCGGTGCCGACGGTCTGCCCGCAGAGCTCTTCAAGTCCGGTGGCGAGGAGCTGATAACGAGCATGCACCAGCTCCTGCGCACGGTTTGGCTTAAAGAGTGCATGCCCGACGATTGAAATGTAAGCGTATTATGTCCTGTGCTGAAAAAAGGTGATCCAAGTGTGTGCTCCAACTACCGCGGGATCAGCCTTTTACCCATCGCATATAATGTCCTGTCGAGTGTGCTATGTGAACGACTAAAGCCAGTGTTATCCAACCTGATCGGGCCTTATCAGTGTGGCTTTAGACCTGGAAAATCAACAACTGACCAGATTTTCACACTTCGGCAAATCCTGGAAAAGACCCAAGAGAAACAGATCGACACGTTCCATCTTTTTGTCGACTATAAAGCTGCCTTCGACAGCCCGATACGGCAGAAATTACTTGAAGCCATGGTTGAGTTTGGTATTCCAGCGAAGCTGATACGTCTTTGCGGAATGACGCTGACTGACACGAAGTCTTCAGTGAAGATTGGACCTTACGGAGCCATTCTATACCAGACGAGGCCTAAAACAAGGCGACGACCTATCGTGCGATCTCTTCAACATTGTGATGGAGATGATAATGAGAAAAGCTGCAGTAAACACGAGTGGCACTATATTCAACAAAAGCCACATGCTACTCGCGTACGCTGATGACGTAGACATCATCGGTCGAAAACTGCGGGATGTGACTGCAGCCTTCTCAGGTATTCAGAAGGAATCAGCGAAAATGGGCCTAACGGTGAACGAGGACAAAACGAAGTTATTAGTTTCAACGAACAAAGAATCTACTCGTTTGGGAAACTGCGTGAACGTTGACAACTATAATTTCGAGGTGGTAGATAATTTTGTCTACCTAGGCTCCGCCATCTTAAAAAAAAAACTTAATTTCCCTTTGCACCCCATGAATGAGGTATGGGATAGCTTCTCGCGTTGTTGTGAATTAACACGCTTTCTATTTTTAGATTCACAACTAACGGCACCTACTTATTTATCGACGAATGCGAACGTCACTGTTTTGAGAAGCTCTTACTAGACACGACTATTGAATCGTTTTCTTTTAAGATGACTGGAGCCAGGTTTGAACCTGCGATCTCCCGCATGGTAGTCGCGTGTTCTAACCACTATGCCACGGCTCCGCCATCAACAAAGCAAATAAAAAGCCTTGAAATCCGGAGAAGAATCCTGCTTGCAAATAAATGCTACTACGGACTAAGCAAGCGATTCAATGACAAAACCCTCTCTCGACGAACAAAACTCCAGCTATACCAGATACTGGTTCTACCTGTCTTAATGTATGGCTCAGAATCCTGGGTTATGACTAGGGCGACCATTTTTCAGCACGAAAAACCCGGTTTTCAGTACTTAAAAAAGCACGAAAAACACTTGAAATAAGCACGATAATTTTATATTCAGCATTTATTAATTTTTTTATTAATTGAAAAACAAACAAAAAACAATTTCACATCTATTAAAGAAGTAATAAAAAACAATAAGTAAAGGGATTGATGCTCCTTTCGCGAAAATTTCTTATTAGAGATTGTTCACTCTCGTTCCTGCTTTCTCGTCTTTTAATTGAATCTTTGTGTTTTGACGAGTCCATATCCTGCTTGACATTGGTAAGCCTAGTGCTATTGATCTTTGTGTTGCAATAAACACAAAACAAAATACTCTCGTCCGTACGGACACCACCACTATACATCCCACTGACTTGTGAGAAAATCACTTGATTGTTCTTGTTCTTTTGGCATTGTCAAAAAAACTCAACCACCAAACCAGTTTGAGTATACACATTTAATAGCAAGACCTTTTTCGCTAAAGTACAACCAATTCGTCTTTGCATACACCTTACTAAATTCACATTGAGTACAACGATATAGATAAAGATAGAGTGTGAAACGGACAACTATAGGAATATAACGAATCGAACGATCTAAGCTATCAATAAAAACAGGGCTGTTGCAAAATCTTAAACAATGGCTGTGTTTAAAATATGAGGATAGTTTCAAACCGGCCATGGCATAGTGGTTAGAACATGTGACTACCATGTGGGAGATCCCGGGTTCGATTCCCGGCTCCAGTCATCTGCATTTTTCTTTCATTGCCGGCCCCCTCGATGTTGCCGGCAGCAACTTCGAAGTATAAGAGTCGAGATAATCGGCATGTCTAGTAAAAGCTTCTCAAACAGTGACGTTCGCATTCGTCGATAAACAATAAAGTGCCGTTTGTTGTGAATCTAAAATAGAAAGGGTGTTAATTCACAACAACGCGTAAGCATCCCATACCTCAATCATGGGGTGTAAAGGGAAAGTAAGTTTTTAAGTTTCAAATTTAATACTACCTGGCATATTTTTATGAACCGCAAGGGCTTGTGATATGTAAAAATGTCAATTAACAGAAACACATTTTATCAAAATGTATTAAAATGGCCAAAAACAGCATAAAAAAGCAAAAACCTTTTAAATAAGCAAGATCCCTTGAAATGGTTAAATTAAGCAGCATCAGCAATATTCAGCATATGCTGAAAATTGGTCGCCCTAGTTATGACACAAGCGGATGAATCGGTTCTGGCGGTATTCGAGAGAAAAATACTCCGTAAAATATATGGGTCCATCACCGTTAACGGAGAGTATCGGCGTCGTATGAATCATGACGGTTGCGTTGGCTAGGTCATGTTGTACGCATGGACGAAAATGGTCCAGCTCGAAAAGTCTTCGACAATGAACTCGATGGACGGCGCAGAAGAGGGCGACAAAACTCCGTTGGAAAGACCAGGTTACTGAGAACCTTACAGAATTCGGTGTGACTAACTGGAGAAGTGCGCAGAAGATCGAGGCGCTTAAAATATTTTTCTACGTGCGGTATATAATCCACTGGGATTGCATAGAAGTACCAGCTAAGTAAGTAAGTAAGTATATGAATATAATAAATATCTCTTGATCTACAAAGGATATTTCACAGCAATTAGTAAACAGTACGAGGGAAGTCTCAGTGAAATTTGGGAACAATATTACGGGGATAGTCTGAATAATAAGCTTATAAAGATTGACATTTTTTCCTAAATAATATGTGTACATTCTGAAGATTCTGGAAGATTTGCGTCAATCGGACTAATGGCAATTAATAACTATTATATACTTGTTTAATAGTTTATAACCCGTTTTCCACAAAAAATTTCCTGAATAAGAAATTTTTCACAAAATGTTAAAAATGTATATGGAAGTCGGATGAACTGGGTCCATGGTGGCCATCTGAAGAGATTTGCGTCGATCGGACTAATGGCAAATAATAGCTCTACTATCTAATATACTCTACTTTAATACGTTATAACTCGTTTTCTCCAAAAAATTTCCTGAATATGAAATTTTTGACAAAATGTTAAAAATTTGTATGTGGAACGGCCTAATGCGTCCGTGGTGGCAAATTGGAGAGACTTGCGTCTATCAGACTATTGACAATTATAGCCTCAAAAAATTTCCAGAATATGCAATTTTTTTTTTACAAAATTCGGTAAATTCAGTTTCACACGTATTCACATGTTTTACTGTTAACCAAATTCAAATCTGAGTTTCTGTTAACATGTTAACAGTGCTATGCTAAGGACAGATGCATATATATTATATATGAATATAATTGTAAATATCTCTTGATCTACAAAAGATATTGAAACAAAATTTTTACAGCAATTAGAAAACAGTACGAGGAAACAATATTGCGACGGTAGTCTAAATAATTAGGAGGGAAATACTTATGGGTGTCGGTGGTACATTTTCTCCCTGGAGGCACCATGGGAGCAGCAGGAGCTGATTATATATATATATATATAAATATTATTATAAATATAAAAAAAATAAAAGGGGACCACCTTAAGGGTTGAAGATATGGGGTAGATATGATCTGTAAAATTGTCGTGGTTGAAATAATATTGGCTCCTCTAGGCGCGACTCCTGGGCAAAAAATTTTCCGTATCGAACCACCCTTAGGGAGAGAAGAGTATGTATGTTTGGGAAAAATGTTAGGAGTAAAAAATGACTGGTGCACAGTGGTTGCCGTTTCATACAAAGAGCGACCAAAAATAGAAGGAGTTATCATAGGTCAATAATATTTGGCACATCTCACTGTCTCATTAAATGACACCAATTTCTAAAATTTGGTTAACATCTGTGAAAGGATTAAATGATCTCTCTTAGATCCTGAAAATTTAAATTTCATAGTAGGCACACCGAAGCCGGCATATCCATTAATTCCATCAGTCTATGACTAAATCTAAAATTTGGTTAATATCGGACAAAGGATTCAAGGACCTCTCTTAGATCTTGAAAATTTAAATTTCATAGTAGGCATACCAAAGTCGGTATACCCATTGATTTCAGAAATCTATGACTAAATCTACAGTTTGGTCAATTTCGGAAAAAGGATTCAAGGACCTCTCTTAGAGTACACAATCAAAAAAAAAACACCGAAAAGGCCGCTTTGTTCTATTGAAGATAACTCAACACATCGCAAATTTCCGCAGCTGAAATTTACATCATTTAGTCTGTAAATATTGGTAAACATTTTACAAAAAATTTGGTTGTCAACTTCGATCGACTACGCAACTAAAACTCTAAGTGAAATTTAAGTCTACACACGAGTTAGTACTGAAATAGGCACATATAAAAAATTAATTTATTAAAATAGACACAAGATGCTGAGAACGTTTTAATAGATAACATGCGAAATTGTCTTGTATTTTTCAGGTGACATTACGCAAAAAGGATATGAGAAAAAACGTGCAAAGTTGCTACAGCCATTTCTTTTAAAAGCAAAGGACGGTAAGATTCAGATTAAATCAATGTTATTGTAATCTGCTGATTTATAACACTACTTTAGCGACTGAGGAAACTCCAAGCAAAGTGCTACCCCCGTATTACAATCTGCGCGAAACAAATTTGGATAATACAAAGACTGTTCGAGACGGTGCTCTTATTTCTAGTGAAGGCTACAGCTATGTTTCCGAGGTACCATCTCTTCCATCATCTCACCAAAGGCATTCCAACTTGTCCAAAAAGGCTGAATATTACCAACCAGCTGATAACCAACCAGAGCCAGGGTATGAAAACAGTCGTGTGCGCAGAACACATCGAAAAATAACGCACAACGAAAAGCGATATCATTCCGGTAAGTCATTCTTGTATCATTATTTAGTTTGAGAGGATAACATAAAATTTTTGGTTGACTAATCAATGTTTTTTTTTTCAAGCACTTTATATTGTTTTAAGTTTATCTATATATATATATATGTATATAAACATAAGTTGCATTATGAAGTCAATGGTACGGTTTTTTTTGTACAAGGTCTTTGTATGGGTAGTGCTTTATTAGTTATAGGCATTTACCTTGAGACTACCTGCAGATTCGGTGTATATAAGGAAATATTTGCAATGTTGAGTTGCAAATTAGAATTAATTACTAATGTAATCGAATTTGTTTTAACATATCGGCATCCTGCAGTAAGGTCTCAAGTCCACATTTTGTATTTGTTAGTAATTAATGATTTAAATTTAATACCACATGTATTTTGTACATAAAATGAAATAGAATTTTGATACAATAACAATAAAACTACGTATTTGACACAGACATGGGATATCTTTGCAGGGCATAGATTATAATTTTTGGAACACTTTTACATCATTAAGTCCACTTCATAAAAAGTTGACCGACAATATATAGATTGATGTTGGTCCCCAGATTGATTAGAATCACAATAAAATTCTGTAAGTAATATTTTTTTGCGGTTTTTGTCGCGCGTCGCCCATACAAAGTTTGTTCCGTTATCGGAGAAAATTGTATGAGGACAGCCGCGTCGCGCATTAAATCAATAAGCTCTTGGTCTTTACATAACAGGCTTCCTGTGAACATTATGAAAACAAAGGCTATGTTATTTTCAAATCATGTTTTTAATTTAAATTTAATTTATAATGGATCACCAGTTGAAATTGTACACGATATTAACTGTTTGGGAGTAGTCATTGATGATAAATTAACTTTTAATCATCAAGTTAACAGAGTTGTTCGACGACTTAATTTTACGCTTCGAAGTTTTTACAATTCTAATTTATTATTACCTCTACATGTTAAGGCAAAATTGATTCATGTTCTAATTATGCCCAGTTTGTTATACGGCATAGAAATATATAGTGGTACAACCAATCAGAATATGAGAAAAATTCAAGTAGTGTTTAATAAAGTTATGAGATATCTGTACTCTCTTAGAGGCAGTGTTCATATATCGCTATATGTAATTCTTGGGGTGTAGTTTCCAAAATTTTGTTTGTCTCAGATCATTGTTTTTATTCTACAAAGTTATTCAAACTGGCTACCCTTTTTTTCTTTGTAATCTATTTAATTTTTCACATTCTACCCGTAATATACAAATTATAATACCTGCATTAACCACCCTTATGAATCGTTCGTTTGTAGTGCGAATAGCACGGATTTACAATTCGCTTCCGCGTTCGCTTAGAAGTTTTAATTTAAGTCCAAACACTTTCAAAAATAATGTTATATTACACTTGTCATTAACTCCTTAATTTCATTATTGTCCTTATTACAATCCTATTAATTTTCCAAAATATTGATTATTTTGTATTTCTTGATTATTTTAATATTCCTTTCTTAATTTTTATTGCTTAATTCTTAGCATTATCGCTAAATACCGGTTATCTTAATTTTTTTTTATCTCAATTTTATATATTTTTTTACCATCTATTTATATTTTTTACCTACACTTTATGTATTTAAATTATAACCTGTGGCATATTGTAATTTATTTTAATTGGCCGTAAGGCTTCAAATTACAAGCTAATAAATGAAATGAAATAAACAAGACACAGACATAAGCTTTAAAGTATTTACCGAATTTACTCGGACATGACTTTACGTCGAACGGTCCAGCGAAATCAATGCCAGTAGTGACAGATTGTTGAATCAGTCCAGCAAAAAACCCTGTTCAATCTTACCAATTTCACTTGAAGTTGTTTTCAGAAGCTCAGAGGAAAATACTGCACCGAGTTCTAGAAATTGATTTTAGGGGGACAACTTTTGTTTTAGACGATAATAAATGTGTCTCTATTGCCCCATCTGGGCATTCGACTCTTATATAAGTTAACGTTTGGAATATTTCCAAGTTAAACATTGATTTTTCAATAACCGTTCTATGCGGTTTCCAAATTCAAACTGATTTTATTTTTATTTTATCAAAAATATGTAAGTTCGAAGTTTGAAAATAATTTCATAACATACAATTCTAAGGTAAGTCTAATAATTTATATTAAAGCAAAGTAAAGTATAACAAGTATGGCAAATAGGTAAGTATAATAAGTATAGTAAATAGGTAAGTAGGTGAGTATAACAAGTATGGTAAATAGGTAAGTATAAATAAGTATAATTACTTTCTAATACAACAAATATGTTTACCAGGTAAGGTTGCTAACTCTTCCCCCTTTTTAAATCGGGGCGTCTCTGCGCCGGCTTATTATCTTAACAATTGTTTAAAATATATGGCATTTTTTTTAAAAAACAAAATTATAATATTTATGCCTCTAAACATGCTTACATTATTTACATAAAAAATATTATTTATGCCAAATGGTACCACATCATATTTTTTAATTGTTTAATTAGCAATATTCGCTTTTGCAGGGTTAATCGACAATGTCAAATGATTTAGTAAAATAGGGTTTCATTAATTTTTCCGTTTAGGAACTCAAATTAATTTGTTCCTTCTCTGTCGAGAACGTTAGATGTCCTTAGCCTGATTTTCAGTCGTTTATTCATTCTATTTGTTTTAACACCAGGGTCGCGAAAAACAGCAAATAATTTGTTAAAAAATTACCTCAAATTATTTTTGTGTACCCGTTTACCATCTATGCTTCCTATGTCTTTCTGTACCACACCCTCAACATACCACTTGTCAAATTAATTTCCAAGTCTTCTATTTCTTTTTACGGAGATCCTCGTTTTTATAGATGCACCTGCATTAACTGTTTTTAAAATTTTCTCTTGGGCACACTGAAGCTTACGCTTGACATCATCCACTATATCTTGACATAAAGCGTAAAGAACGTCTATAGGCTATCTACCAGTCACCGAATGTACAGAGTTATTGTACTTGACAGTAGATATCAATAATAAATCGACCATATCATCAATACTCTGTTGAACTTTAACACATCTGTCGATTTCTAATAGTGTCGAGTGAAAACGTTCAACCTGACCATTGCTTTCGCTATGTGGTGAAATGAAATATTGTTCAGATCCGAAATGATCTCTTAACAATGTCCCAATTACACTCGATTTTAATGCCTTCTCGTTGTCAGAAACAACCAACTTTATGTTTTAAAATTTGTTCATCATTTGTAAAAGAGCAGTTTTTATATCTAGACTATTTCTGGACGATATGGGGTTTACTATAGCAAATTTTGAAAACTTATCTACACATGTCAAAAAATTTGTTTTATTTGTAATTAAAATGTCGATATGGAGAATTTGACCGGGATAATCTGGAATTGGTGTAGGGGCTATTCCCGTGTTACTCGGCTTCCTCTGATACTTATTCTCCAAACAAATTTTGCAATTTGCAACAACAGATTTTAGCATTTTTTTTATTCCTGGAAAATAATATTCGCTGATAATTTGACTAAAATTTTCCTGCAGAGACCTATGAGCCCTATTATGCTCCGTTGTTATAATATTCCACTGGTCATCCTCCCTAATTACGTCCATTACCATATTTTCCGTATGGAGAAATTTTGTAGATGGAAAGTTTGATACTATGTGATTCTGGATTTCTGCTAGAGTCGGGAGATCGCAATGAATGACGTTTGTGCCAGTAAAATTTACAACTTCAATAAGTGTCTTACGTAAATTATCCCAATTATCATACACGATTTTATGTCTAAGCAAACGTTGAAAGATTATCTGTTTACCTTTCGAAAAGTATTCACCTTTTGATATAAGTATTTGATTCTTATATTGGTTTATGGGGAAATGTATGGTTTTAATAGTGTTTGACAAGGAGAGTTCACTGTGAGTTATTTCAATATCCGATTCTTCAATATTATTGTTAATGTACTGTCGAGAAAGAGCATCTGCTACTACATTTTCTTTCCCTGGTGTGTAGAAGAATTTGGGAGAAAATTCTTCAATAATTAAACGCCATCTCCTCATCTTCGAGTTCGGATTTTTTTCTGACGTTGCGAATGTCAGTGGCTGATGATCAGTGAAAATGTGAATGTCAGAGACGCCGTAAAGGTAGTGTCTAAGTTCCTTCAGAGCCCATACTATGGCCAATAGTTCCCTTTCATTCGTAGCATAATTCGTTCAGCTCGTGACAAATTACGAGAATTCATCGTTAAGGGTCTTCCTTCTTGAGACAACACTGCCCCTAAAGCGATGGCAGACGCGTAAGTTGTTAATTTAAATCTTTTGTTGTAGTCGGGATACGTTAGTAGTACATCTTCTGATGCTAAAACTTTTTTCAATGTATTAACCGCTGCTAATGATTCCGCGTTCAAAGTGGTTCGCACGTTTTTGGATTTTCTTGCCGATACATGTCCATTTTCACCTTGTAGGTACTTTGTTAAGGGTTTAGCAATGTCTGCATAATCCTTAATAAACCTTCTGTAATACCCAGCAAGACCCAAAAATGATCGAAGGCCCTTTAGGCTTTGTGGTAAATTAAATTCCTCAATATCCTTTACTTTGCCCGGGCATATTTTGATTCCTTGGTCCGTAACTACAAATCCAAGAAATTCCACTTTCTTTTTGAAAAACGGGATTTTTCTGCTGAAATTCTCATACCCGCATTTCCAATTTTTTTCAAAATATTTTCAACGTGTTCGAGATGGCTGATTTCATCAGGAGAAAAAATAATGATATCGTCCATATAGACTTGGCAAGTTTTACCTATATCTTCACGGAGAATATCGTCGATTGTGCGTTGAAAAATGCTTGGCGCATTTTTTAATCCAAACGGCAATCTACAAAATTCGTACTTACCGTTATTTACGCTGAACTCTGTTTTAAGTCTATCTTTTTCCGACAACAGAATTTGGTGGTATCCTGACTTTAGATCTAAAGTAGTAAAATACTTTGACTTCCCTAAAGTTGATAGAATCACAGGGATTTTTGGTATTGGGTACTTGTCATCTGTCGTATTTTCATTTAATTTTCGAAAATCGATAACTAGTCTATGATTTGCATTCCCATTTTCGTCCACGCTTTTTTTTCTCACGACAATTGCCGGGGAATTATATGGTGAATGTGATTTACGTATTATCCCGTCTCTAAGGAGGTGTGCTATTTCATCGTTAACAAAGTCTGCCATATTTACCGGGTAGGGGTATGGCTTACCATAAATTGGCTCGTCGGTTTTTGTTTTGATTGAAGCCACAACGTTTGTGTTAAATGGCAATGCTCGATCTGGGTCGGCAAACGCTTTATAATTCCTGAATACCATTTAATTAAAATCATTTCGTACAATTTCGGGTATCTCATCAGTATCAATTTTTACAAAATTGATTTGTTCATTTCTTTTAGTAAACATTAATTCACATTTGCTTATTTTGTATGATAAGCTATTCTCCTTTGGATTAATTCTCACACCTACCTCAGCTAAGAACTCAAAGCCTATTATTCTATCAAAATTTTTTAATGATGGTAAAATATAAAAATTGGTTACATGACCGAAAAGTACCATTTTACATTTTTCCTTTATTAAATTTGTCCCATTAATTGAATTTACATTGAATGGTTGTTCCAATGAAACAATACCAACTAAATAATTTAATGGTTTTATAAAATTTTTTGTAGTTCCTGTATCTATTAACAGCTTCAACTCCCTACCTTTAATTTTTTTTATAATAAAAGGGAGTTGAGGCCCTACTCTAAAAAATTAAAAAATTTCTTTTCATTTGAAAATATCTTTCATTTTCATCGCCATGTCGTCCTTGTGAAGAAAACTCTGTTTGACGTCGAAACACGGAAGACCCTGGGTCAACTTTCATAGGAATCGGGGTTTGTTGTTGGTCTAAATTTACGCCAGTGTTTCGAGTATTTGGATTTTTGTATGATGGATGAGGTACGGGAGATGTATTTGTATCAAATCGATCTAAATTGACGCTAGTGTTCCGAATCCTTGGATTTCCGTACGATGAATGAGCTATGGGTAATGTATTTGTGTTAAATCTTTGCGGCCGAGAAGTTCTAGCCAGGGTCCCTATTTCATAAATTTTTGCAAATTCTTGTCTTTTTTGGTCAGAATATAATTCCTGTGCCGTGGCTAGAGCGGTTGGCAAATCGCATGGCTTAGCGGAAAAGTACTATTGGGTACTTGTCATCTGTCGTATTTTCATTTAATTTTCGAAAATCGATAACTAGTCTATGATTTGCATTCCCATTTTCGTCCACGCTTTTTTTTCTCACGACAATTGCCGGGGAATTATATGGTGAATGTGATTTACGTATTATCCCGTCTCTAAGGAGGTGTGCTATTTCCTCGTTAACAAAGTCTGCCATATTTACCGGTATGGCTTACCATAAATTGGCTCGTCGGTTTTTGTTTTGATTGAAGCCACAACGTTTGTGTTAAATGGCAATGCTCGATCTGGGTCGGCAAACGCTTTATAATTCCTGAATACCATTTAATTAAAATCATTTCGTACAATTTCGGGTATCTCATCAGTATCAATTTTTACAAAATTGATTTGTTCATTTCTTTTAGTAAACATTAATTCACATTTGCTTATTTTGTATGATAAGCTATTCTCCTTTGGATTAATTCTCACACCTACCTCAGCTAAGAACTCAAAGCCTATTATTCTATCAAAATTTTTTAATGATGGTAAAATATAAAAATTGGTTACATGACCGAAAAGTACCATTTTACATTTTTCCTTTATTAAATTTGTCCCATTAATTGAATTTACATTGAATGGTTGTTCCAATGAAACAATACCAACTAAATAATTTAATGGTTTTATAAAATTTTTTGTAGTTCCTGTATCTATTAACAGCTCCAACTCCCTACCTTTAATTTTTTTTATAATAAAAGGGAGTTGAGGCCCTACTCTAAAAAATTAAAAAATTTCTTTTCATTTGAAAATATCTTTCATTTTCATCGCCATGTCGTCCTTGTGAAGAAAACTCTGTTTGACGTCGAAACACGGAAGACCCTGGGTCAACTTTCATAGGAATCGGGGTTTGTTGTTGGTCTAAATTTACGCCAGTGTTTCGAGTATTTGGATTTTTGTATGATGGATGAGGTACGGGAGATGTATTTGTATCAAATCGATCTAAATTGACGCTAGTGTTCCGAATCCTTGGATTTCCGTACGATGAATGAGCTATGGGTAATGTATTTGTGTTAAATCTTTGCGGCCGAGAAGTTCTAGCCAGGGTCCCTATTTCATAAATTTTTGCAAATTCTTGTCTTTTTTGGTCAGAATATAATTCCTGTGCCGTGGCTAGAGCGGTTGGCAAATCGCATGGCTTAGCGGAAAAGAGAATATCACTTAATGGACGTTTTAATCCTGATATAAAAACGCGTAGTGCATTATCTCGAGCTCTACTATTTAATGCATTAGCAACATCAATATTTCCGGGAAAACTCATTTTATTTTTATTTATTACACAGTGCAACAGTGAAAAAAATACAAAAACGGGATAGTATAGGTTCGATTCTACTATCGAAGGGTAATAAAACCCTATACTCAGTTTGGCGAGATTGGTGACCAATTTTTTTATGGGCCCCTAAAGATTCTCAAAATCAGCGAGCTCCATGAAAAATTTTGTCCAGCGTAGGATATGAAAGTTGCGTCCCTCGGAAAACATGAATAACTTACCTATTTGTTACCCGATTTTTACAAACAAGTATGCGTTTATTTCATGAAAGCGTGCACTTTCTGAATAAAATAGTAAACATTAGGGTGTCCTTATAAAATAGGGGCTACAAACTTCATCAAACTAAAAAAATTGTCAAAAAATTACAAAAGTTTGAAATTTCGAGGCAAAAAACAAACAGATATGACAAGTTACCAATATTACTATATATATGGTTGGAAAGGCCGCAGTCTCTTCTTTCTAAATTCACTGAGAAATTAAAAATCGGTTGATATTGAACCACGTTACTGGCTTATAAGTGCGTAAAGGTTCGAAAAACCGGTATCAACGTAGACTTTATGAGCTATTTAGGTTGCCTATACACGTTCAGATTGGATTGATATGTTCACGAAAGTTGTTTATTATTACCAGGGCTACAATTTTAGAGTTAGAGAAAATGTTGGACTCCCTTAAAGTAATGCTCAAAAAAGTGAAAAAATAAAAAATTCTTCTTAAACTTTTATTGAAAAAGAGCAATAATAACCAACCTTTTTGACATAATTTGTTAATAAAGTTAGTAAGCAAAACTCCCAGCTACATTATTGCCGAATACAGTTTAGCGCTATCACGAAGTGTGAGTTAGCTGTTGGACAAAAACTGATGACACCTTTTTTCATGGGGTTCACTGATTTTGAGAATCTTTAGGGGCCCATAAAAAAAAGGTCACCAATCTCGTCAAACTGAGTATAGGGTTTTATTACCCTTCGATAGTAGAATCGAACCTATACTATCCCGTTTTTGTATTTCACAAAAAGTCGTCATTTGTTGCATAGTGTTATTAGTGTAAGGTGTTGGTCAACTATGTCGTAAAAATCCGAAATTGATATATTTCCCTGTTGTAAAATGCTTAACCCATTTTCAAGTGCCTGTAACGATCTTTTATCGCCGAAACATTGGTCTAGTCTGGCAATTATAGCCTCAAAATTAAGCACTGTATTAAAGGATGATAGCTTATCATTTGCGGGGCCCGTGATTTTATTTCTAAAGATGCCTATTGCTACGTAATAATTTTCTGATCCTTTTACATAAAAATTCATTGCAAAATAGGGTGCAACCCAACGTGGGGCGCCAGTTAATGTTTGGAATATTTCCAGGTTAAACAATAATCTTTTAATAACCGTTCTATGCGGTTTCCAAATTCAAACTGATTTTATTTTGTCAAAAATATGTAAGTTCGAAGTTTGAAAATAATTTCATAACATACAATTCTAAGGTAAGTCTAATAATTAATATTAAAGCAAAGTAAAGTATAACAAGTATTGCAAATAGGTAAGTATAATAAGTATGGTAAATAGGTAAGTAGGTGAGTATAACAAGTATGGTAAATAGGTAAGTATAAATAAGTATAATTACTATCTAATACAACAATTATGTTTACCAGGTAAGGTTGCTAACTTATATATTACCCCCGCGTATACTGTCTCCGATGCATCGAAAAAAACATGTAGTTTAGCAAGCGCGTGAGGCACGTAGCCGACCCAGGTGGATATTTGTATGGAATTTATATTACTGCAATTCTCGATGAAAGAAAGCCAATTACGATTAGTTGGTTCCAGCAAAGGCGCATCCCAATGGATGTTATCACGCCATACTTGCTGCATAATGAGCTTAGCTACGGCAATAAAAGGACTCAGTCAGCCCACGGGATCAAACAATCTGTAAATGACAGATAATACTTCCTTTTTAGAAAAGGATAGTTTTGTCACTATTGTATTTACGTCAAGGTAAAACAAGTCCAGTTGGGCATTCCAACGAAGGCCCAATGGTTTGGAGCTTCTAGAGTCCACAAACGACAGTACTTACTAAAAATTCTGACGGAAACGATCTATTATTTCCTGGCGATTGGCGGTCCATTTACGAAGTTCAAACCCTGCGGAAGCGAGCACTTCAATTAACTAATCACGGGCGACTACTGCCGTTTTCATGTCATGTGCCCAATACGTCATCAACATACATGCACTTATGTATAATATGAGCAGCGAGAGGTTATTGAACTTCATTTTCCTTAGATAGTTGTAATAATACTCAAATGGCTAAAAATGGAGCACAATTCACTCCGAATGTGACCGTCAGTAATTCAGTCGTGAATGATCGCACCAGCACCATCGCGATATAAAATACGCTGATACGGTGTATGAGACGAGTTTACCCGGACGACAATACATTTGTGTTATGTCGCAATTGAAAACGAACTTAAAGAGTTTACATTGCCAAATCAGCTTTACTAAATCAGACTGTAAAGTCGGGCTTATGTGTAAGACCTCGTTAAAGCTATTTCCACTTGATGTTGGATTGGAGGAGTTGAAGAACACTTTCAATTTTGACGACAGTCTCAGAATTTATAACGGGATGATAAGACAATTAGCAAGTGGAGTTAACCCCCTATTAGGGAACCTTTACAGGCCTCATATGACTCAGATTCAGATATTCACGGATTACGCGATCGTATTCCGCTTTTATTGTTGTTGTTGTTGTAACAGCTGGTGGATGTAGCTGGGGTGATAATTATCTTTGTACCGATTTTCATTTTTATCGGCACTCGATCGGGCGTATAATCCGATTATCATACGATCATTGTTGGCAACTCTGTTTCGTTCCTTTGTAAACAACAAGGTTTGTGTCAAAGATTGTTAGGTGTTGTTGTTGTGATGTTGATAAATCATTTTCCTTTTTCCTTGGTCCTTGCGCAATGTGGATTTTTTTTGTAGTGGAAGCATCTATGTTGAGTTTTGTTGGCTGGAGAACTCGAAAGTATTTGTAAAGTAATTTTTCATCGATGTTGATTTGGTCAGTGCCCCGGCCGGGAATCGAACCCGGCACCTTCGGATTGCTAGTCTACGTCGCTTCCACTAAGCTATCGAAGGCCATTTTCCGCATTTATTTCTGGTCGCCGTTTTAGGGAAGCTTCGTTGAGGAGAAATTGGCCAAGCACCCTTCCAAACCTCAAAGTTTGTGAAAACTGACTGACTTAAATGGGAGTTTTACAACGAAGCACACTGGAGCAATAATAAATAATAGCCAATAGAACTGATCTCATTGGCTTTGAGATGCTTTCTACCATTAAGGTTTGTGATGATAGAGGAGAAGGCTCAGAAAAGGGCGCTGACGAGACATTGTGGTTAATGTCGAAATGACGTCATACGCCTAACCTGCTGTCAACGTAATACATTTCACAACTCTTGATTAAAAACCTATTATGACAATACCATAATTCATTATAGATCAATAAAAAACAAAATCAAGAACGATGATATACACTGACGGTACACAGAACGGGGTTGGCACTTTGTCAACAACAAAACTCATTATCTTTAAGATGCTTTCTTCCCTTAAGGTTTGTGATGATAGAGGAGAAGGCACAGCAAAGGGCACTGACGAGACGTTGTGGTTAATGTCGAAATGACGTCATACGCCTAACCTGCTGTCAACGTAATACATTTCACAACTCTTGATTAAAAACCTATTGGCAATAATAAATAATTGCCAATAGAACTGATCTTAGCCGAACTATGACAATATTAGACTTAAAAATTGTTTACAGTATATACAAAGTGATAATTTTATCAGCACCTCTTGCATCATATTAAGTTTATATACCCAAGAAATTTAAACCAAAATATATTTTTGCAAAGTATTTGTATTAATGAAGTACCCAAAATGATACCCGAATATCTACTTGATACTTTCACAGTTCTAGATGCGATGCGAATAACAATTTCGTTCGAGCGTTAGCTAAAACGCCTGATCTATTATTTAGGTTGTTCTTATGCAAATAACCAATTCTGTGTTAAGTGCAATTTTGTTTTTGCTTTGCGTGATTGGTGTGAGATGAGTGATTCACGCAAAGTATGCACTAAATCGTGGTCGGTCATTCATTTTACCCCTCTAGGAGGCACCATGGGAGCAGCAGGATTTTTGTTTTATTACAAATTATAAAAAATAAAATAAATTGTATGGGGAGCACATAAAGAGTTAAAGATAAAGGGTAGATATGTCCTGAAAAACTATTGGGGTTGCAAAAATATTAGGGGTCGGTCATACATTTGACACTACCAGGGGCACCTTTGGGATAGTGGGAGCAAATTCAATAAAAGAATTTTGTATGAGAGCCCCCTTAACCCTAGAAGGGTAATCTCCGTCGATTCGACGAACACTGCACAGTGGTTCCTTTTTGGTTTTTTTGGAATTAATTCTGTAACTTTTGAACGGATAATGCTATCTTGATGAAATTTGAAATAGTTAAAGCTAAGGTGTTTTCGAGATGATTTGGAAATATTCGGCTCCCTAGGGGGTGTGGGGGCCACTGCGTGGCCCTCCAAAGTTGGTTACCTCGGGTGTTTCAAAATTTCAAATGCTTGAGGAATGTGCATTTATGAACCGATTTAAAAGATATTTTGCATTTAGATAGTGCTTCGAAAAACCTTCAAAAAACATGCTTTAAAATGCACATGTTATCTCATTTATGTCAAGAGATATTTGAGAAAATAAAAAAAATTGTGTCATTTTTGGACGAGGTTGATTTGGTATTTTTAAGGGTGTTTTTAAAGATATTTATATCGTTAGTTAGCTTATAAAATTCTGAATGAAATTGCTGAAAAATAATGCAAATATTTTGTTCCAATCAAAAGTTATAAGCATCGCAAGTAAAAGTTTCCAAAAAAAGGCATATTTTTACTGTTTTTTTGCAAAAAGGCGACTACATTCTTTCGTTTGTAAAAAAAATATTTCTTCCGGGAAGTGGCAATTTCTTAATTATTTCTCATAGAAATGTTGATGCAGATGCATTTAATGCTAAATTTGAATCAGTTCAGCAAAATAGTTCCCCGGCAAGGGAAGTCAAAACTACCCCATTTTTGAAAAACAAATTTTTTTTGTTTTTGAAAATTCTCAAATCGCAAAGCGCCAACGTGAAAGCTTATTATATATTTTTTTGACCACATATGAGGACTAGTTAACCGTAATGTATTTCAACATCCCTGCCATAAACAAAGACAGTGTGGCCATTTTAGTAAAAAATTCGGAATTTTGGAACATATTTTCCCCGTTTTGGGAATTTGGGTATTTTGTTATAAGATATGGCAACATATTGTTATTCGTTTTTTTAAGGACAATTTTATGTATATTATTCCAATATTTCGTTAAGATATTCCAGTTCGTTTGAATTTTACGCTATTTTTCATATAAGATATTATTTCTCCAAAAAATACGTTTTGAGCAAATTTTATATTTGACTCAGAATCATGCCCAATATAAAATGTGCTTTTAATAAATTTTGTAAATTATTAAACTTCATGTCGTTACCTTTCCAACGATATGCATACCTTGTGTGCCAAGAGTTTAATTATTGTTTATAATTATAATCAAACTTCAATACCTCTGTAAAAAAAAGTATATATCATGAAACACACATATATATGAGGGCTATATCTAAATCTGAACCGATATGCTTAGTTTTGTTACCACATTAGAATAGTGTGAAAAAACTAAGATGTGCAAAGTTTTGTTAACATCAGAACAAAAATTTGGTTTTTGGCTACAATAATCTATAAAAGGTTATGCTCATTTGTATGGGAGGTACCAGAAGGGGCGGGGCAAGTGGACCCATTATTTCAGTATATACTTCACGATGTCAAATAATAATACCATCCAAATTTTAGCTTCGTAGAGCCCTCCAGCATGAAGTTATTGACAGAATAGTGGTTTTAGTAAAATAGGTCATTTTGTATGGGAGGTACTTGAGGGGGCGTGGATATTTCGCCCATTTTCCAACCAACATTACGACTAGTGAATTTTATGCCACTGGTAAATTTCTATTCAAATTGATTAAGAACTACTCCAATTATCGTCTTAACCATTTACCCAGCCGGCCAGACGGACATAGCTTTATTGGGTTAAAAAGCTCCAAAACTTATTTTTTCTAAAGAAATCTGGGGTCTCAGTTATATTCTCTGTTGTGTTAAACTTTTTCCCGTTTAAAATTATATAGTCCCTCTACACTGTAGCTGAGCTTGTACAAATTTTATTCAAAATTTGTTAAAAATAGTAATAATAACACACAAAAGCCACAAAAACATATAAATATTGCATTAAAAATCAAATTTTTAACTTAAAAAATAATTTTGCTTAACATATTTATGCAATTAGAGACATTTTTAGTAGACATGAGACTAAAACATCATTATGGAGTCTTTACTTATTAATAAAACTTACAAGCTCATAGACTCTGTAATTAAGTTATTTATGATTTATAAATCCCTATGCACAGGAATGCGAGACAAATTACGAAAAATGTCCCTTATTGCATAAATATGTTAAGCATAATTATTTTTTAAGTTAAAAATTTGATTTTTAATGCAATATTTATATGTTTTTGTGGCTTTTGTGTGTTATTCGGCCTTATTCCCGTAGACGTCGTCGACGCAAAACGACGTCGTCTTGTGACGACGCTGTAAAATCAGTATTCTCGTAGTCGTTTTCGATAACTATCGGTTACTATTGACACAAATTTGGTATTCTGTAAGGAAATGTGACGACGACGTTGAATCGAAACGACTCTGAATCTGTCGTCACAGTTGTTAGTAACGACTTGAAACAATTTGAAAGAATAACTTTAGTTTTTGTAAATTTAAAAAAAGGTTTTGTTTAATGACGTCAAGAATAACAATGTCGAGTAACAAATAGGGGCTTGGAAACAAAATCCCTCATAGGTACAAGGATTTTGTCTAATTTTAAGGGGTAATGTGAGAAAATTGGTGAAAAACAATTAAATTCCTTTGGAGCGCCTTTAAGAATCCTTTGCGGTTGTAGTTACGAATCTGGTCTTCTATATTTGTAGCAAAAATTTTGATATGGGTTCCAACGACATATCCAATTACTGCAGTAAATCCTGTTTTGTTAAAAAAAAATTAGTTTATGCTTCCGATTTGTCATCTTCAGTTACTTCCAATTGTATACAAGGTGGACAAATCACCTCTCTAATGCATTCAGACAGGAATCTTGCAACTACTGGCTGCACTTACACTTAGGTTGTAAGGCCCCTGTCCAAAGGACCTCAATGTTGCTGACAACTTAATTATGACTGAAACATATGTCCTGAGTTCACTTTTCATGATAGGAACTATTTCTATAGGAACGATTACGTAATTAAATGCTGTCTTATTAAGACTTAAGTAGTTCTCGAATCTAAAAAAAGTTGGAAGGCCGGCCAACAGATAACCTCAAATTACGATTTTAACACCGATGAACATACTCGTTATTTGGCATGTTTAAGATCATCGGATCATAGTCGAAGTATTATCCTTTCCAGTATAAGATTATTTTTACTTTCCTCATCGCTTGAATCTGAATCGGACACAAAAAACATTTCTTCACAACAGAAAATAAAAGTCAAAATTAATCAGCTGATGTACAAATGTTACATCAGCTGTTGTTATTTCTTTCATGTTATCGATTACTAGTCGACGTCGTCTGATAGTAGTTACAGAATACCGAAATAGCATTGATGTGACAACGATGTTGACTCGAAGTGATGTTGACATAAAAACGACGACGATGTCGACGACGTCTACGGGAATAGGGGTGATTATTACAATTTTTAACAAATTTTGAATAAAATTTGTACAAGCTCAGCTACAGTGTAGAGGGACTAAATAATTTTAAACGGTAAAATGTTTAACACAACAGAGCATATAACTGAGACCCTAGATTTGTTTAGATAAAATAAGTTTTGGAGCTTTTTAACCCAATAAAGCTATGTCCGTCTGGCCGGCTGGGTAAATGGTTAAGACGATAATTGGAGTAGTTCTTAATCAATTTGAATAGAAATTTACCAGTGGCATAAAATGCACTAGTCGTAATGTTGGTTGGAAAATGGGCGAAATATCCACGCCCCCTCAAGTACCTCCCATACAAAATGACCTATTTTACTAAAACCACTATTCTGTCAATAACTTCATGCTGGAGGGCTCTACGAAGCTAAAATTTGGATGGTATTATTATTTGACATCGTGAAGTATATACTGAAATAATGGGTCCACTTGTCCCGCCCCTTCTGGTACCTCCCATACAAATTAGCATAACCTTTTATAGATTATTGTAGCCAAAAACCAAATTTTTGTTCTGATGTTAACAAAACTTTGCACATCTTAGTATTTTCACACTATTCTAATGTGATAACAAAACTAAGCATATCGGTTCAGATTTAGATATAGCCCCCATATATATGTGTGTTTCATGATATATACTTTTTTTTACAGAGGTATTGAAGTTTGATTATAATTATAAACAATAATTAAACTCTTGGCACACAAGGTATGCATATTAGGGATATAACTTTTTAACAATTTTTTTAAATATCAAAATTGGCATAGCACAGTCCAATAGAGCATAAAAAACTATAAGGAAACGTATATTTATTTTTTCGCTAAGGTCAAAAAAGTTCACGCACCAACCGCGATGAAGTTTTGAAAATTTTTAATTTTCTTTTTGGTTAAGAAAAATTAATCATATTTTTATTTAAAACAAAAAATAGCTCAAGTATGAAATTTCATTAATACTTAGAGATGGTAAGAGATTTTTCCGCAAACCAAAACGTATATTTAACATTTTTTTTTAACGAAAAAAAAAAAATAAAAATGTGTAACGAATAATCTCTCCTAATGCTAATAGTTAATTTGTTTTCTAACACTTGCAACATTTATCGTAGGTGGCAGCCTGTTGATAATTGACCAATGAGCCTAGGAGATCTGTTTAAAAAAACCAATTGGTGCGTGAACTTTTTTCAGATAAAATACAAAAGATTATGATTTTCGTGGTTACTAGGACATGGTTGACCTCATGGTACTATGCCAAAAAATTGGTTATACCCCTAATGCATATCGTTGGAAAGGTAACGACATGAAGTTTAATAATTTACAAAATTTATTAAAAGCACATTTTATATTGGGCATGATTCTGAGTCAAATATAAAATTTGCTCAAAACGTATTTTTTGGAGAAATAATATCTTATATGAAAAATAGCGTAAAATTCAAACGAACTGGAATATCTTAACGAAATATTGGATTAATATACATAAAATTGTCCTTAAAAAAAAACGAATAACAATATGTTGCCATATCTTATAACAAAATACCCAAATTCCTAAAACGGGGAAAATATGTTCCAAAATTCCGAATTTTTTACTAAAATGGCCACACTGTCTTTGTTTATGGCAGGGATGTTGAAATACATTACGGTTAACTAGTCCACATATGTGGTGAAAAAAATATATAATGAGCTTTCACGTTGGCGCTTTGCGATTTGAGAATTTTCAAAAACAAAAAAAATTTGTTTTTCAAAAATGGGGTAGTTTTGACTTCCCTTGCCGGGGAACTATTTTGCTGAACTGATTCAAATTTAGCATTAAATGCATCTGCATCAACATTTCTATGAGGAATAATTAAGAAATTGCCACTTCCCGGAAGAAATATTTTTTTTACAAACGAAAGAATGTAGTCGCCTTTTTGCAAAAAAACAGTAAAAATATGCCTTTTTTGGAAACTTTTACTTGCGATGCTTATAACTTTTGACTGGAACAAAATATTTGCATTATTTTTTCAGCAATTTCATTCAGAATTTTATAAGCTAACTAACGATATAAATATCTTTAAAATCAAGGAAAAACTGAGCTCACACCCTTAAAAATACCAAATCAAATCCAAAAATGACACAATTTTTTTTATTTTCTCAAATATCTCTTGACATAAATGAGATGACATTTGCATGTAAGCATGCTTTTTGAAGGTTTTTCGAAGCACTATCTAAATGCAAAATATCTTTTAAATCGGTTCATAAATGCACATTCCTCAAGCATTTGAAATTTTGCAACACCCGAGGTGACCAACTTTAGAGGGGCACGCAGTGGCCCCCACACCCCCTAGGGAGCCGAATATTTCCAAATCATCTCGAAAACACCTCAGCTTTAACTATTTCAAATTTCATCAAGATAGCATTATCCGTTCAAAAGTTACAGAATTAATTAAAAAAAAAAAACGAAAAAGGAACCACTGTGCACTGTAGCTTTTTTTTCAAATTTCTCTCTTATTTTTTACAATATTCTATTGTCTTTTGCAATAGTGTTAGTTTGTGATGTTTTGTTCAAGCTAAGCTGGCATATGACAGCATTAGTTTAGAGTTTTTGCAATAAACAAAAACTCGCGTCGTCGAAACGACGAAGATTACCTTTTGTCTGACTTTTTGCACTTGCAAAAAAGTCACAAAATCAAAATATATTTAGATTTTTTTTAATTAAAATATTTAAAATGTGTGAAATATCAGATGATTTAATTGAAAATTGTGTAAATGCTCCTGACGACTCCAATTTCAATTCAAAAACCGAAGAGAAAATTGAAGAAATAACGAGGAAGATGTATTTTTGCATGAAAAGGAGTACGACGACGGTGACGATATTATACCAGATTCGGGCGATGAAAATAATCGTGCGCCACGAAATTTGCTCCAAAATTACTAATACTGTGTAAAAAAAACATTTCGTGGGAAACAATTAAAATTTTTTTCGGCTAAAAATAGATTGATTAAAGGCGTGGAACAAATATGTTGCATCAAAGGAGAGGACTGACTTGTGAAGCAAGTGACCGAACTAACCTGCAGTCGTGTTTCTAAGAATTCGAATGCGATGAAATTTTGGACGAATTCGTAGTTTCCGAATATTGTTCTTACGAAAAAAGAAAATGCAAAAAAATGTTTGTAATACCATGTTCTAACTTGTACCTACTGTACAAAAAAATAACTTATCCATGTTTTTTTTTTGTTTTAATTGATAAAATGAAGTATATTATATATTTTATTGTAATAGTTGAGAGGCCATGACTACTTAATTTTATACGAATGTAGTCTTTAAATACATACTAGTATCTACTTGAGACCAAAAAAATTGGCTGAAAAGAGAATTGCTCGTCGAGGGCAATTATTAAAGATCACATCGAGACAACGATAAAAAAACAATTTTGGCTGTTTTTCCGGGGGTGGGGGAAGAAAAAATTTTTTTTTTTGAAGTTGTCTCGATGTGATCTTTAATATTTGCCCTCGACTTTGGAAATTTTTTTTCGTGACCCGGTCTAGTGGGTAGGTATGTTTGAGAAAAATGTTAGGAGAGAAATAAGTAGGGTTCGGTCATTCATTCTACCCCTCTAGGAGACACCATGGAAGCGGCAGGAGCTGATTTCATTAACAACGCTATCCCACCCCTAAAAAACATACGCATAATAAAAGATCACAATGTAGAAGAATGTCAAGAAGCTTGATCTTAAAAAACGAAATATCAATTCAAATTCGCACACACACACAAGCATCCAAGCAATTAATCGTTGTCGCTTTCATGGCAGTGAGATGCTAGCTTTGCGCGTCGCTTGTCATGTAACATAGTTTTGTTTTCGCTTTTAGTTGAATTTGTGTGTGTTACTTCGAAATCTTTCCTCTGCAGTCACCTTTTGCTCGTGTTGTTGATAATGTTATGCAGTCGTTCAAAACTATGAAAGCCATTTGAAACTGATTTAATACCGCTAGAGATTTTTTTGACGCCTTGCTAATTTTCAACTTATATTCACGCGTGAATTACGCGTGATTTACGCCAATCACGTGACGAGTGCCCATCCCTAATACAAATATTTGGCACAAAATCAAATTGTTTTAAAACTTGACCTACACGCTCCAGTGTTTCGTAAGTGGTAGTATCTAAAATAATGCTATTAATGAATTTGCATCGTATACACTTACCAAAGTTAAAATGTATAACTTTTTGGTAATATTTTTGTTACTTGTCATGTTTTCAGCAACTTAAAGTTAAAAAATGAAAATGGTTGACGATTTCTAGTGTTTTGATGATCTTATTTCGTTTGTATACGTGTGGTTCGTCATAGGGAAAAGTGATCTCCGGAAAAGATGCAGATTACACTTAGTGCTACAAAACTCTAATATAGGATAATGGCGTATAGTCAACCAGTTAGGTTTTATTGACCGTCAAAAATTGAAGACGGTTTTTTGTGCCTTAAAGCTCGTTAAAAAATAATAAATAAAAATTCTACACATCAGTTTTCCCCGCTGCAGAAATTTGAAAAAAAAATGTATCACATTATTTTTTTAAATTTTTGGCGCTTAACAGAGGTTAATGTCAATCAATAGAGAGTCTGTGATAAGAATTATTTCCCAGGAAAGTGAAGTGTTATCATACTCAAGGCTTTAGGCGGATATATTGGAACTTTTATCTCCAGAGAATTTTCAATTTGACATCGAAGGCGTTAATCAAATTTTGTTGAAATAAAGTCTTATCTGTGGTATATTTAATGCGTCATATCAATATCAATGGCACATTATACACATTTAATAGTGGTAATTTCACAGCCATTTTAAAATATTTTAGACCCCTAATTTCGCGCAAGATGACAATCAAGATGCCAAATACATGGCAATCCCAAGGATTACTTACCGCGATTCTCCATATTTTTGGCACTTTAATGAAAAATCAAAACTGCAAACTTTACGGACATTTTAAATCTTCGTTGCATCAAAAATAATAATAAAATGTATTTTAAACTGTATTGTTTGTTAGTTTTAGTCGATCGTATTGATTGTGTATCACAATTTACGTTAGTGTATCAATTGATACATCAAATTCGGCTAACGATCAGAAAAGTGTTTTTTATTGTTTGATATTTTTTTGATCCTAGTGCGTGACACGCTGAAATTGACCAAAAAATATCAAACAATAAAAAACACTTTTCTGATCGTTAGCCGAATTTGATGTATCAATTGATACACTAACGTAATTTGTGAAAATGTATTAAGAATTAATATAATTACCAGGGCCAAAAAAAGTATGCAATACATATGAAAATGCATATTACAGTCTTGCCGGCATGTTTTGGGGGTTTTGCATATAAAAGCATATTTCGGGGTTTTTTAAATTTTCGTATATATTTTTCGCAGTATATACAACACCTGATTATTTCTTTAAAATAGGAAGATAATTTCTGTAATTTTTCTATATTAAGGATTCCGCCTTCAAGAATTTCAATGAGTTCTACCTAGCGTAGCGTTGCCACCAGTTCCATCCATTACTCGCTGGTTGAGTTGGCAGAACTATCAAAAAACATAAGGAAAGTTGTGAATTAGTGTAACAGTCAAAAGGCTGAAGCAATGCGTACTTCAGTCAATTAGCATTTAACTTTTCAAATACGGTAAAGCAGTTAGCATTGCGACTTTTTACGTTGAAACAATGGGCGGTGGGACTTTAAAAGTCAAAACACATTATACTAGTTGGACTTTCTAACTCCCTCAGAAAGAAACCATATACATTTGAAATATTCCCGTTGTCTCATATAAATCACTTAGAAAGTTTCATCATTTCTTTTACAAATCAAGATTTCAATAGCGGAAATCAATAGTCTGTATCTTATAAATGTAATGTAAAATATAACTTCATTTAATTTTCAACTATTTGCAAAGAATATTTATTAAAAAAAATAAATGTATTCAGTGAATAAAATTAACTATAAATCAAAATCAGTTGTGAATTTTTTAATCAGTTTCAAAGGCATTTTTTTTAGTGTTTTTCATGCTTATCTAATGCGCATATATTTATTTTTTTCGAACATATTTGTGTTGGCCCTGATAATTACTAATTAATACGTTTATTTAAAGGAATGCACTTTCTTATATATTTGCCGCCTCTAATCATCAAAAAATCTATGGTATAAGAAACATAATATGTCCAAAAGAGCAAAAAGCGTTTATTAATTTTTTATAAATTAAAAATTTTTGCTTCGAAAATAAAATATATTGTATTGAAAATGAGTGTATTTATTTTTTCATAATTTTCAGAAAATTTTTAATCCAAATTTTCAATCGTATAAAGCGTCTTTTACTCTGCCTTGACGAATGTAGTGCACGCGAACAGTTTAGGAATGTAAAAAAATTCCACAATGTGGGGGCAAAACAACATTGAAGTCACTCAAAAAAAAATTTTGATATTTTTTCAACTCCAAATTTTAAAACCATTTGACTTTGTCCCATATATGGGAGATTTCATGTCAAGTGACCCAACTTTTGAAACCGATGTCTTCCGATCGGGATGAAATTTACTCCAAGGTTAGTCAAATTGGATAGTAGTTGTATATTGAATAATTTGTTTTTATTTTAATTCCCTTCAAGCTCTTGTAACTTGAAAGGTGAACAGAATAATAAAACACAGCTTATTACTTACTGATGATTATGTTAAGTTTATTGACAATATTTATACACAAAAAATGCTGACATGCTAATATTTGGCCAAACCAATCAGCATGTCGTAAGTGCTATAATTGGTCAGTTCAATAAAATACGCAATTCTTGCATTAACAAGTGTTTCAATATAAGGGGGTGGTCACAAATTATATGACTAAAATTAAATGTACACATTTTGTAGTAATTCAAACATTCTCCCCCGCGTTGAACGGATGTTCAACAAATTGAATATGTGGACGACCATTTTGGATTCTGGATTCAGTTTTGGCTAGACATCAATCATGAATCTGCGTACTTGTTGACGTTATTTTCCGAGTCATATTGGTGATCTTGGATGTTTTCCATAGTATATTCAATAGGACTTGTCGGGTGTGGGTTTTGTCTGTTTCCGCAGTTTTTGTAGTATCTGCACCATATAATAAAGCATGTCGTGAGACTAAGAGAGATGGAAAACTAACCAATTGCATGGTTGTACTTCTGGTGGGATTTAATTTCGTTGAGAAGGTCCATGATTTTCTGCTCTTTTAGTGATGTTTGTAAGGCTGCTAGTTCCTTCATACTATTTTGTATAGCTCATCCGTGTTCGTGGAAATTGAATTGTTGTTGTTAATGTAATGTTAAATGTTGTTTTGCTAAAATAAGTCCGAAACTTTGCCTAGACTTGTGTATAAAGATCTTACTGAACTTTTTATGGCTTGACGCCCATTCATAGTGGCAAAAATGTGTTTGAGCATACATTCTGGATCAAGCGTAAGCAATTCGGATCCTTTCAATGAAATATGAATTATATCCCTGTTACAAATAGCTGTGGCCCTTGATGCTAAAGAGGTTGCGTATATCCATTTATTTTTCTCGTTAAGTGGTATCCAATTAGCAGTAGTTTTTTCTAGAATGCAGGTTGGGGTGGTTTTGTTGTTGTACAAATTTATTTCACATCCACACATATCTGCACCAAAATCGTAACGAATTTGAACGTTGGAGCACACAAAATTGTCGTCTTTTATCACATAACACATAACAAGAATCCAGCTCAGACCTTGTGAGAAGAATGTATTGTTTACGGGATGCTGATATGCCCATAAAGGTTGTACACGGTTTGATGGCTATCATGGTGCTGTTTATGATGTTGGGTACTGGAATTAAATAGAACATCTTAAATAGTTCCTGTTCAACCAATGGTATGGTTATTTTAAACACTGCATGCAGATGTGTAAGTCGGCCCTGAATCTTCATGAGTTTAAATAGTTGTAACAATTCATCTTTTCCGGTTACAGGAAGAATCATTGAAGCTGGTGAATGGAGTTTAATTTGATCAATTTCATTTTGTAATTGTTCGGGAGTTAGTAGTAATGGGCTCATCTTTCTATGATGTGTATCCATCAGGGTGTCAAGAATTGAAGATTGTATTTTCTGAACGTTGTTGGCAATTAGAGCCAGCTCGGCCACGCCGGAATTGAATAGTTGTGTTTGGTGTACTTGAAATAGTACATTATCAATGTCTTGCATTTGTTTCGTATAAGTTTTAATCTCCTGCTCCAGTTGTTCGAATCTAGCCTTAGTTGCCAATTGATGTTGTCGTATGATATTAATTGTTGAGTCAACAATTGACGTTTGAACAAATGTAACAAATGCGACTCAATTTCCTTTACCCTTTGTATCGTATCCGATATCTGGTCAGCATATTCTGAGTCTAATATGCCAAATAGTGAGTGAGCAACATTGTCGACTATATCGAGTGCTCCCCTCCTGTTTCGTAGCAGTGTATTCTCCAGTCGTAATTCACCTTTCATACGCTCAAAGTGATTAATGATGCTGAGACAGTTTTCATTTGCGTTCATAAGATTGCACAGATTTTGTAGGGATTTGGTTCCATTTCACAATGGTAACTCTGAGCAAATATGTGGCCAAAATTAGATTTTTTTACTTTGTGATTTACTATTTTTGTCGTTACACAAAAGTTAAAAACACATCAAAGCAACCAGAAATTAATTCTATTTTTGTAAACTGTTGTTTACCGTTAGTCATTGAAGCGACAAAGTTAGACATTTTTAGTATAGTTTTGAAAACAATTGAGTGCAGTACAACATATGTATTATATGTATATGCGAATACTTGAGATTATTAAATGTATATACATTTTTATAAACAACCTTCGCTTCAAAAATATGAAGACGAATATGACAAAATATGAAGAATATGAAGAAGAATTCGAAGATGGCAATATAATCTAAGAGAGCAAGCTAGACATAACTGACACTTAATGTATAATTTTATTTTCACAGCATAAAAATAAGATTTTAATTGAATTAATATTTGTTTTTATTCTTTAATTATAAGCTAGCAAAGCAGAAAGCAGATTTGGATCAATAAGGAAGAAAAAGTTATACAATTGACAACATATAATAATATTAATTTATTTCTGAACAAAAATTATCATTTTCTTAACTTAAATAATTTTGGCCAGAAAAAATTAATTTGAAACCATTGTGCATTTATCAGAGTTGAGATTTCGGATCAGTAAGTAATAAGCTGTGTTTTGTTATTCTGTTCACCTTTCAAGTTACAAGTGCTTGAAGGGAATTAAAAAAAAAAACAAATTAATACAATCCAAATTCAAGTGTTTGGTTTGAGTAATACTTATTATTCAATATACATTTTGACACAATTATTCAACAAGATCGGTTAAGAACTCTCAGAGTAATACTTATTATTCAATATACATTTTGACACAATTATTCAACAAGATCGGTCAAGAACTCTCAGAGTTAGAGGGGGTCAAAATTTGACATTTTGGCCTACCAGGTGTTTTTACTCATTTATGTTACATTTTACATATTGTTTTCCGCAAAATTTGTCACAAACAGTTCAGATAGCCATTTCTCCAATCTTCCAAAAATAAATCTAAAAAAATGAAAAAATAGCTAAAAATCCACAAAAAGCCATAGAAACGCAAAAAATTTTGAGTCTCTTTTATGCGGGCGGTCTCGCATTACACCTCTAATGCTGCTATGGGGCTTGTTGCGGATTTTTACCTCCTTACGTCCAACATTGTCAAAAATTATTATTTGGAGAAATAATATCTTAGTTATATGAAAAATAGTTTAAAATTCAAACGGACTGAAATATCTTAAAGCAATTTTTTAAAAAAAGTACAAAAAATTGTGACTTAAAAATGGATATTAATATGTTCCCATATCTTATAACGAAAAACACAAATTCTCAAAATGGATAAAATATTTTCCAATATTTCGAATTTTGTAGTAAAATGACCAGCCATACTGTCTATGTTTATGGCAGGGATGTTGAAATACGTTTTGGTTAACTAGTCCACATATGTTGTCAAAAAAATATGTATTGAGCTTTTTGGTTGATGCTTTGCGATTTGAGAATTTTCAAAAACAAATGGGGTATTTTTGGCTTCCCTTGTCGGGGAACTATTTTGCTAAAATGATTCGAATTTGTCTGCAATGGATCTACATGAACATTTATATGAGAAATAATAAAAAAAATTGACAACTCCAGGAAGAAATATTCAATTTACAAATTATAATAAGTCGCCTTTTTGCCAAAAAAAAAACATTCAAAGTAGGCCTTTTTTTTATTTTATTACTTGCAATGCTTATAACTTTTGATTGGAGCAACTTATTTGCATCATTCTTTCAGCAATTTCATTTAGAATTTTTTGAGAAAACCAACGATAATAATTACTTTACGGTTCAGAAATGCATTTTCCCCGAACATTTGAAATTTTAAAACATCCGAGAAGCTATCCCATACCTCATTCATGGGGTGCAAAGGGAAATTAAGTTTTTTTTTAAGTAGAATTTTTTTTCTCAGGTCAAAAGCTTTAGAAAAATCGATGGAACAATATCGATTGCTAAATCTACCCACCCTAATTTACATGTATTCTTAAACCAAAAAAAGCCATACCGAGTAACACACAGCTTAACTACGATTTTATTTCTTTTGTTTTTATAAAATTTCTTTCTCTCATGTCGACATATCGTCGGTATCCTGTAAAATGGTCTCGAGTCCACTTTTTTGTGAAATAGACGTATTGATGCAAAAGAGCCCCAAAAGTCATTGTCTATGCCCTGTAAAGAAATCTATTTTGAATAGTTGTTTTTGGCCGGTTATTGAAAACCGGGCCGATCACCCTAGTTTCAATGTTGTAATTTCAAATATAATTTTTTCGAAGATGTTTTCTATTTTTGTATTATGAGACCTTACATTGTCTTAATGTTGCACCTTTTCTCCTTTACTTGGAGTTATATGTGCTATACATGTGGGCATTTCCAGGATTGCGAATGGGACACTCGTACGCTTTCAATTTAAAAAATGGTATGAAAACCTAACGGGACCGGCCGTGGCATAGTGGTTAGAACGTGCGACTACCATGCGGGAGATCGCAGGTTCAAACCTGGCTCCAGTCATCTTAAAAGAAAAAAAATAAAGAAAATTTTCTTTCATTGTCGGCTCCCCTCGAATGTTGTTGACAGCTACTTCGCAGTATTAAGCGTCGATTCAATCGACGTGTCTAGTAAGAGCTTCTCCAACAGTGACGTTCGCATTCGTCGAAAAACAGGTAGGTGCCGTTAGTTGTGAATCTAAAAATAGAAAGCGTGTTAATTCACAACAACGCGAGAAGCTATCCCATACCTCATTCATGGGGTGCAAAAGGAAATTAAGTGTTTTTTTTTTTATGAAAACCTAACATTTTTTTAAGATCTTTATAAAGGCTTATTTGTGTTTCAGTAGCACTATTTATGAGTGCAAAATGAAAATTGTATACCTTCAAAGTTCTCAAACATAAGATCGCGAACGGGACAAAAAACGAAAGTCATAAGTGTCAGTTTGTGGAAACATCTTAAAATAATCGCTTTATTTGGGAGAGAATGTTTTAATTTATAATGGATTAATAATAATTTCTTAATAAAGTTATTGCTTTCAAATAATTGAAATTCTTAATTTAAAAAAAAAAAAACATTTTTAATTTTTGCGAACTGGAAATAATTTACAAACTCAAACAAAATATAATTTACAAACTCTTTCGGCCAATGATCACGGAGAACTGACAACAAATGTTTATTTGTGATCGCGAATGGGACATTCGGCTTTTCTAAATATGTCCTGTTTTTTTAACTGTATTTGTCGTTAGTACAATAACTATATAAGAAGGGAGCAAACGTTATGATACTTACGAGTCAATAATAAGTAAAGAAAAAATTACATTAAGATAAACCGAGAGTAAGAAATCCAAATATGCACCTTTTAAATCAATTTACTCAAAATAAAAAGGGAAACTATTTTACAAGTTACTGTATTATTAAAATGTTAGCAATTCTCTTATTAATTTTAAATAAGACGCAATTTAGCGGTTGGCCTCTTTTTGGAAATTACCATATTTAAAATTTACTTTATCCCAAACATCTTTGATTTCAATTGTG
Organism: Muscina levida; assembly: GCA_964034835.1. NCBI lineage: Eukaryota > Metazoa > Arthropoda > Insecta > Diptera > Muscidae > Muscina > Muscina levida. Next base: position 95,414,743 of record OZ035883.1, on the reverse strand, counting down.
CTTTTGAAATTTTGATTTGGTAATTTCCATATTAGCGTGTCTTATAAGCTGCCTTGGTTACAATAGGCCTTAAAAATATTCAAAACCTACGAAACAAGATTTATTCATTTTTCATGAACCAGAAATTAATTGTTTAAAAAAAAATATCACGGAAAATATCACAATAGTTTGGAGCAGAACTGAAAAAAATGACCGAGATTCACCGAATTATTAAAAAATATAAAGACGTTTATGAGAGTACATCGAACGTATTGATTAGTTATCAATTTGTGTTAGTGGATCATTTGATACTTTGGCTAAACGATCGGAAAAGTTTTTTATTGTTGGTATTAAAGGTCAATTCATTGTCACGCACTAGGATGACGCGTTTCGAACTCTATGACGAGTTCATCTTCAGACCCCTTTGCGACGAATTGATGCATCATCAGCTGTATATCTATCTACAATTATTTCAAACATGCGGAGTAATAACAGCCGAAAATGTCCAACATCAATATTTGAATTTAACCGTTAATTCAACATGAGAATGGAGGATATTTTTTCCCCACAATTCCCTTTTTACCTCAAAGCTCAAGCTTTTTTTCAAGGAGATTTGTTAGTAAACTAACCTTACTTCAAGTTTTACATCAAGTGAAGCATAGATTTTTGTCCGCGCCATGCCAGTGTATTTTCATACAGTGTTGTTCGTGAGAGTTCATGGATCGTATTGATTAGTTATTAGTTTGTGTTAGTGCACCGTTTGAAACTTTGGCTAAACGATCAGAAAAGTTTTTTATTGTTGATATTAATGTTTTTGCAGCAATTTTTATATTGGAACGTCCGAACACTAGGTGTTAATATAAGTAATTTTAACTTAATATAATTATATTAGATTTGTTAGTAGTTATTCATACTTATATATGTCTAATTCATCAGCAGCGAGTTCACAAGTGGCAAAGGTCCAAGAAAAAATAAGCTTTCTACGTTAAAACTTCACACAGTCGGATTTTTATTGCTGTCATATAAATATAAGCAAATTCGCGTTAATCGCATATAAAATATTTAGAAAGTTATATAATATTTTTACAAAACAGCATGTAAAAATCAGTTGTATTTATGAACAAAATATGGGGTAAGATTTATAGCTTTTTTGGGGGGTGAAAGTCCCGAAAATCACAAACCACAATGGGATCAATTGTATACATATGTATAATGTTTTCATATTCGAATTCGCACTCTAATTATTGCTGCAGGTATTGGTTAGTTGTTACAGTTACATATTTCCCATTAGTTTAAATGAAGCAAAATAGTTCACAAAAAAAAAACTGGGTAAATCCTAAAAAAAATTTGAGGCTAATTTGCGAAAAAAAACTGTGGCGTCCGAACAAATAAAATACATAACTATCAGTCCTGTTCTGTTAATCACGTGAATTCATATCACATGCCGTTTTGAAATCACACGTGTGATGTTTGCCTGTTCTGTAAATCACACGATTTTTTCTTTTTCGGTGTGATTTTAATTTTTCGAAATCACAATAAAACAGCTGATTTATTGACTTATTTTGTTGTGATTTAATAAAGATTATTCAAGGGAGTAGAAATTTTAAAGTTTTTAAGTTGAAAAAGAAAGAAAAGTTTAAAATAAAATGCCGGGTGCTATATTTTTTGCTCTGGAAAATTTACGAAGGACGCAATTAAAAAACGAACGCATAAGGAAGAGGAAATTTCGGGACTTATCCAACCCTTTGGATACAAGCGAAACATGGTAAGTGAATTAAAATGAAGTAGACATAAAGATTTTAAATAATGTACTTTTCAGTTTTACATCGTTATACAGGCTGAACAAGAGAGCTTTTCAAATGATTTTGGACGATTTAGCACCACTTCTGCCAACTAGTTCCATTCCACCAAGTATTCAGCTTGCCGCTGTACTTAGATTTCTTGCAGTCGGGTCGTACCAAGCAGTGATAGCAAACGATATCAATTTATGCTTGGGACGCTCAACCTTCTGCAAGATCTTGTGGAATGTGAAGAAGCTGTTGGAGGAAAAGTTATGCGCAACATGGATAAAAATACCTTTGGATTACGAAGCAGAAAGTGGTGCTAAATCGTATTCGATTTGGAAAAACAGTACTTTTTGCAGTACATATTTACATAGCATATATATTTTATTCAATATGTAAAAAAAAATAAACAATCATTTTCAGAATCAACTTTTGTAGATTTTTTGTATTTGTCGTTTGAAGCAATTTGAATAAGCAATGCCAGCTTCGTTTTGAGGTAATTGTAGAAATCAACGTATTGTACTTCATATTACATTTGACGGTCAGAATCGCCTTCAATGTTTGCACATCTAATCGGGTTTTGTCTGACGTCTTAGTTTTGTTCACTGCAGAGAAGATTTGCTCCACTGATGCTGAAGTTTCAGGAAAACATAAAATAAACGATCGTGGCCATTTCTTTGAATTCAAATTCAGCGTTGTTGAGATTAATATGATGAATAAATATCTCTACCCACCGATCCACATTTGAAACATTGCCTTCTCTCCATTGCATAATTTTGTCGCTCGTTTTTGATATATGTAAATTGGGTGTGCAAATATACCGCATTTTCATTGGCATAGTACAAATTCTTTTCCCTTAACTCATAACGGCTTCGACTTCATTCCATTAGTATAAAAGCATTCAAATCAAAGCAGGCAAAATTACCGAAAAAATCAGTGCGTAAAGCAGCCATCTCAATCGAATTGTATCCATTGTCAATAAGTTTTTGCTTTTCTGCTACTACAGCGAGGATAAAAATTATCCTCATGACGCATTTTTAGTGTTTCTTCGAGCTTATTTTTGAAGTAAACAATATTATTGCATGAATTCGCTGTTCACCGTTTTTATTTCTATTATGTATCGAAAAACAGTTCTTTGAGGGAGAAAAGCAGTACGCAGTTTTTGGTGTCGAAAAACAGTACTGTACTGCGAAAAACAGTACAGATACGAGCCTTAAACATGAGTGATGCGAAAAGGTACTACTCAGAAAAATGTGAAGATGCTCGCAATTTTTGGCTCTTGGGAGATTCTGGCTATCCGCTTAAGCCATATCTAATGACCCCCTACAAAAGCCCTAGTTACGGATCTGAACAGCATACATTTAATTAAAAACATGCCTCAGCACAAAATATTGTGGGGAGAACCATAGGCGTTTTGAAAAGTCGGTTTAGGTGCCTTCTAAATGCTCTTCCTTATAGTCCACCTAAAGTGGTCACAATAGTTAATGTTTGTTGTGCACTACATAATATATGTTCCCACTATGGTGTCCCACTTCCGGAGGAAATTCTTACAGATCCAACCGTTGATGATCTTGAAATTGAAGAAGATGAAATCAATATTGCAGCATCAACAATTAGGGACAATATTGCCCGCTCTCTACATTCAAACAACATGGCTTAAAATAAAAAATAAAACTTAATTAAATTAAAAACATAAGAAAAAAAAACAATTCACTTATTCAATCCAATTTACTAATTAACATAAAAAACAACAAAAATAATTCATTAGAGTATAAATTAACATTAAAAACAAAAAAAAAAAACAAGAAATTTTTGGAAGGTATAAACGCCGGTTAAGGATTTAGCTTCATACCGATCTTCATTTGCTCAAGTTCTAAAAACTTAATCTTGAGTTCGACCTTGGACGCCAAATTTTGCTCCAGAGCCATATGATGCCTTATGTTCTCCTCCAACACTTGTTCCTGCACTTTTATTTCCTTTTCCTTTAGTTTTCTAATTTCCCTTATATTTTTTGAAATTTCTTTGAGGTAGTTTCTATTCTCCTTTATTTCCCCCTTCACCTCTTTTATGCTCTTTGCAATTTTATTAAAATGTTCTGCTTCCATCTCCATTACGTCTCCAACATCCGCAATGTGCCTTTTTCTGTTGCGCACTAGCATTGGAGACTTTGGCGTCTGGCTGTCATGCCGCAAACAATGTAATGGAGACGTTGGCAGTTCGGAAAGGGCTTCTTGCTGTTCATCTGCGTCGTGCGAAGAAGTTGGCAGATCAAGAACAGCTTCTGTGGGTGTAGATGGAACGGCTCCACGAAAAGCCTCCCAATGAAATAACGCCCAAACGAGAAATGAAATATTCCCCAAATTTTTTTCATACATTTTTGGGTGTTATTTCATATGAAATAACTCCCAATTTTTTTGGGCCGTTTTTCATTTTTTTTTGGGAATTATTTCATTCCTCATTTGGGGTTTTCAAATTATGTAATAATCTCCAAAGAAATAACCACCAACCATTTTTTTAAATTCGGGGCTTGTTTCATATCGGGTATAATTTGGGTGTTATTTCATTTTTTATTCAGGGGTTTTTTAATTTTTAAAGCTGTTGGTTTTTAGGGGTTATAATTATATAAAAATAGGCCTTTTACAAGAAAACTTTTAGCCTGTGAATATATTACAATATCTTTTGAATGTTTACAGATTTTTCCATTTGTGTTCATATTGACGGATAGAAAATCAACAAAATTTAATGCGATTTTTACTTTTGAGAATGATATCTAAGAACGGAAATTTTTTAAATTTGTAAGACTTCTTCAAAAGGAAAAAATCAATAAAAGCTGAGAGTTTGATTTACTTGTGAACATTGGAAGTGGTTGTGTAAAGGTCAAACGTAAAAGTATCCGAACTGCAAAAATAGAGCAGGGCTGCAACGATCTAAGATCCACACGATTCATTTCAATAATTTTGCGACTTTGCTGTTGGTCCATATTGACTTCATGAAATCCTTGGTGAAACTGACTTTTTTATGAATTTTGGGCATAATTTCATTTTTGTTGCTGATGGGGTTTATTTCATTGGGGGTTATTTCATTTTCAATATTGGGTGTTATTTCATATGAAATAACTCCCAAATATTGGGGGTTGTTTCGTTTACGCTTTGGGGTTTATTTAATTAATTTTTGGATGTTATTTCATTCAGTGTTTTTGGGTGTTTTTCCAATTTTTTGGGGTTTATTTCATTGGGTTATTTCCTGGGCGTTATTTCATTGGGGGGCTTTTCGTGGAGCCGATGGAACACTATTTTTTGGCACGCCATAGCTCTGCGTGTTCTTGACACCGTCAACTGACGCATAAAGCCGGCAAATAACTACCACCTGCTCATCAGTAGGCGACAAAATATATTTATTGAAACGCCCGCCTCCAGTCTTATTGGTCTCCACTCGGTTATGCGGGAGACGTTGCTTGACCAGTGCTGCCAGTTTGGCATTTTTTATGCTTTTTTGGCTGCTGCACTTTATTTTTGAAACCAAATACTAAATGCTTTTTAATTCCTCGAGCGGGAGGACAGATCCCCTCTAAGCCTAACTCTCCTTAATGGTCTGATAAAGTTTTCGATTTGAACTGCAATAAAATTTAAAAAAAGGTCCTAATTAAATAAACACAATTTAGTAATTTAATAGTTAAATAAGATATCGTAGTTACAAAAAAAGTTAAAAAAGGTGTAAAATTCTTTTTGCAATATATTTTTTTTTATTTTTACTTACATAAAAACAATAAGAGTAAATGGTTTCAAAAATTTTACATGTTTCACAATCAATAAGATGGATTACAAATCATATATATAAAATAATGATATTGACTTCTTATGTACTATTCTGCCCTCCTAAGAAAGAAAGTCATAAGCGCCAAAAATCCAAAGTTGAGATAATGGCATATTCGGTAGCGTGAATTAGTTTCTGATTTTTGCATTAAACTTTTTGCAACTGTAATTAGCCGAAAAAGGTTAAGCAAAATGGTCACATCTACAACTTCTAGCGTGTTTCCTAGGCAAAAAAGTCGTACTTGCAACTTACTATGTTAAAATGTCGGCTTTTAAGACTTATTTCCTTAGTATCTATGATTTTTTTTTTGATAGTATGACTTATTCTTTGTTTGTGCAATATCACGCTCAAGTTCTTGCAAATATGACAGAACTTAATTTATTATATAAATTAAAAATAGCAACTAATATACGTAAAGTCACTATTATTGTTGCGAACAAATGTAAAGAAATTTATAACTTATTTGTTAAATTTGGTTTTTGTAAGAGTTTTTTATGTGCTATTCTTCTTCTTTACTGGCAGCAACAACAGAAATTCATCCATCAGTAGCCGCACGTAGAAAACCATTCCAAGAGCTTCGGTCTTTTGCGCTCCGTAGATAGTTCGTCATACCAAGCTTACTTAACATTTCCGTCACCTGGTCTATCCATCGGAGTTTTGGTCGCCCCCTCCTGCGCCGCCCATCGAGTTTATTGCCGAAGACTTTTCGAGCCGGAGCGTTATCGTCCATTCGTACAACGTGTCCAAGCCAGCGCATTCGGTCTATTTGAACGCGCTTGACCACGTCGATGTCGTTGTACAGCTCATACAGCTCATGATTCATTCGACGACGGTACTCGCCGTTCACGATGATGGGTCCAAATATTTTGCGGAGTATTTTTCTCTCGAAGACTCCCAGAATAGATTGATCCGCTTGTGTCATTACCCACGATTCTGCGCTGTAGAGCAAGACAGGTAGGATTAGAGTCTGGTAGAGCTGGATCTTTGTTTTTCGAGAGAGCGCTTTGTCGTTAAATCGCTTGCTTAGCGCATAGTAGCAGCGGTTTGCGATCAATACTCGTCTTTTGATTTCGAGGCTGACATTATTATTTTTGTTTATGGCGGAGCCAAGGTAGACAAAATCATCTACCACTTCAAAATTATAGTTGTCAACGTTCACGCAGCGTCCCAGACGAGTGGAGTCTTTGTTCGTTGAAACAAATAACTTGGTTTTGTCCTCGTTTATCACCAGACCCACTTCAGCCGACTGCTTTTCAATGCTCGAAAAAGCCGCAGTAACATCTCGCAATCCACGTCCAATAATATCGATATCATCAGCATACGCGAGCAACATGTGGCTTTTGTTAAATATGGTGCCATTCCTGTTTACTGCTGCTTTCCGCATGATCATCTCCATTACGATGTTAAAGAGATCGCAGGACAGACTATCGCCTTGTCTAAAGCCTCGCTTGGTAGAAAATGGCTCTGACAGATTTTTGCCAATTTTCACTGAAGACTTCGTGTCAGTCAGTGTCATCCCGCAGAGTCGAATTAGTTTTGCGGGGATACCAAACTCAGCCATAGCATCCAACAATTTCTGTCGTATCGGACTGTCAAATGCAGCTTTGTAATCGATGAACAGATGGTAGGTATCGATCTGCATTTCTTGGGTCTTCTCCAGGATTTGTCGTAGCGTAAATATCTGGTCGGTGGTGGATTTACCAGGTCTAAAGCCACACTGATAAGGTCCAATCAGGTTCGCCAGGAGGGGCTTTAGTCTTTCACATAACACACTAGACAGGACCTTGTATGCGATGGGTAAAAGGCTAATCCCGCGATGGTTGGTACACACACTAGGGTCGCCTTTCTTAAGCACGGGACATAGGACACTCAGATTCCAATCATCGGGCATGCATTCCCTGAGCCAAATCGTGTTTATGAGCTGGTGCATTCATGTTACCAGGTCATCGCCGCCGGCTTTAAAAAGCTCTGCCGGCAGTCCATCGGCTCCCGCAGCTTTATTATTTTTAAGCCGGGCAATTGCCGTGCTGATCTCGTTTTGGCTCGGTGGTGGACAATCTACTCCATCGTCGATGATTGGTGCGATTCCGTCACTTATGCTGCCTTCGGGAACGAAGGCATTGGCTGCAGTTTTGCCTTGTATGCAGCATCCATTTCCTCAGACATTTCGCGACATTCGTCATCGTACCAGGGCTTGTCTGAGCGTGGTTTTTCATAACCCAGTACGGTTGTTGCGGCAGTGGTCATAGAATTCGCAATATGCTGCCACTGCATGTCGGGAACATCAGAACTAGGGGGATTTGTTTGGAGTAATTGAGAGAGTTGGTTGGAGTAGGCATTGGCTATCTCAGTGGTCTGCAGCTTTGTGATGTCTAGCTTCCTTTGCGTTTGATTAAGAGTGTGTTTAGCTCTACTTAATCGTGTGCGTACCTTGGCTGCAACTAGGTGGTGATCCGAGTCGATATTTGCACCGCGCATCACACGCACGTCCATAACGCTTGAGACATGCCTTCCATCAATTACCACGTGATCAATCTGATTTCTTGTATTATGATCGGGAGATATTCAGATTGCCTTGTGGATATCTTTATGCGGGAATCTGGTTCCGCTCACAACCATGTTTCATGTGCAGGGCAGCGGTCATATATATCCTCCAGGCGCTCATAGAATGCATCTTTGATGTCATCGTCTTTGTCTTCCGTCGGGGCGTGTACACAAATCAGCGTAATTTTAAAATATTTCGCCCGGATGCGAATGGTGGCTATACGGTCATTTACAGGGTTAAACCGCGAGACCAGGTGTCGAAGTCTCTTGCCGACTATGAAACCACATCCAAATTCGTGTCTTTCTGCATGGCAGCTGTAAAAGATGTCACAGTTCTTCCGTCGTGTGCATCCCTGTCCCGTCCATCTCATTTCCTGTATGGCGGTGATGTCAGCCTTGTATTTGTCGAGGACATCCGACAGTTGGATAGAGGCACCATCTCTGTATAGAGTTCGGACATTCCAGGTGCATATCCTTAAATCATGGTCCTTATATCGTTTGCGGGGGTCGTCAACATTTGGGGGGGTTCTTGTTTTTCGTTTTCTTCGTGTTTTCATAATAAATTTTTGTTTAAGGAGAGTGGCTTATTAGGCCACCGCTCCCGATCTTAGTTTCTTGGGGCTGCCAAAGCCACTAAGAGAGCCTGTGTTGAGTTTCAGTAACTTCTGTTACCTAGTTCCTAAGACGCATCGGTGGTAGCATGCCGATTAGGTTACTCAACATGTCGCCTTCTAACTCTAGCTAACTTCAAAGCGGTTGCTTTAAAGTCATTGCCCAGGGAATACTTGGTCTAAGACCGGAAGTAGTTAGCTGCTTGGACAGTGCCGCAAAGGAATCGATTCTGGTTACTCCCAAGTGAGTGACAATCAGTAACTTTCAGCCTCTGGGCAAAGTCCCATTCCCCTTTTATGTGCTATACTAGGCGAAAAAGTCATAAGTCCATTTTCTCCTCTTTATCATCAAAATTTTCCCAGTTTGTTACGATAATAAAATTGAAAAAAATAATGTATTTAGAAATTTTTCAAAATCATTTAATTTTAAGGCGCGAGAGATAAAAATACATAAAAGCTAAACATTTCAAAACTATGGATATGGAGATGTGACTTTTTTAGGAGGGCAGTATTGAACTGAATTACAACTACATATTTAAAATGTATTTATATAAAATAAAAGTAAACAAAAAAAAGATTTATTATCAAAAATAAACCATTAATGCGCATGGTACTCTTAACACACATATTTAAAATGCATTTATATAAAATTTAATTAAATTATTACAATTATCAAAAATTGGTGGAACCCAATTAAGCATATTGGATATTATTTTTCCTATATGTATTAGGTATAACATTAAAAAGTTGTAGTGAGATTGCATTTTTTCAAAATGTGAGCTACTTTTAACAATTAATCTTATCTTCTTCTGTATAAAAATGAATTGTTGTTCGTTGGTAAGGTCATCACTTGAGAACTAATGGACCGATTAGACTAATGTTCGTAATAGGATGAGAATGGTTTTTAAATAAAAAAATATTGGCCACGCCCATATCCACGCCTACCTTTTTTATATATCTTAAATTCCTAAAAAATTTAATTTCTTTACAGATTTAGCTCTATAATGTTCTATATCTAAAATATAATACGTCATATATTTTTTTCAATTTTGATTTAATGGGCGGAGTGAGCGTGTCAAAAATTTTTTTTGAGACAAAGTGATAAAATTTGTACGCAGATAGTACTCGACACCTCAGGTTCAAATTTGCAGACGAAATTTGTATTTTGGATCAGTGGGCGGTGGGGGCTGGCAAAACTGTAATTTAATCCTAGAGAGATAATATTTGGGACAAAGCACTGTTTTAGTGGGGAAAAAAAGTTTTTCTTGGACATTTGAAATTTTAGGCCGCAATTCTTGACCGATTTTCAAAATTCTTTTTTTGTATTATTGAAAACAAAATTGTGCACAGAATGTACCTTTATTTTTTATTCTGAATTCCTTACCGTTATTTTTTTAAAATTTGTCAAAGTCGAAGAAAAAATAATTTTTGACTTTAATGTCAAATATTTTTTGGAATACACGTCCTAAATTTCGAACTGACCTTAATTAATGCGAACATATGTTACGAATTGGGACCGGCCGTGGCATAGTGGTTAAAACACGCGACTACCATGCGGGAGATCTCAGGTTCAAACCTGGCTCCAGTCATCTTAAAAGAAAAAAAAATTTCTTTCATTGTCGGCTCTCCTCAAATGTTGTTGACAGCAACTTCGCAGTATTAAGCGTCGATTCAATCGTCGTGTCTAGTAAGAGCTTCTCAAACAGTGACGTTCGCTTTCGTCGATAAACAAGTAGGTGCTGTTAGTTGTGAATCTAAAAATAGAAAGCGTGTTAATTCACAACAACGCGAGAAGCTATCCCATACCTCATTCATGGGGTGCAAAGGGAAATTAAGTTTAAGTTTTATGTTACGAATAAAAATCAGTGAAAAAAAGACTAAACAATTTTTTTGGCTCAACTGCAAGCAAACATATGGAGGCACTATTTTCACACTTTGACTCGGTGTCTTGCTCATAATTATTATCCGATTAGAACAAAACTTAATTTACAACCTGGAAAAGTTTTAAGAAAGTCGTCTGTAAAAAATATGCTAAATCGGTGAAGGTCACTATGCAATTTTTTTGCATAAGTACCAAAATAATGCATTTTTAAAATTCCAATAAAATAAAATTTTGTGTTTACAAGTAGCTTAAGTGGTATGCTATTCATTTAAAAAACCAATATCATTATACGTTACACCATCTGTCAAAATAAGGAAATTTGTTAAACGCATATACAAAATTCAAATATAGTTGCAATATATGGGGCCTAAAATCGCAATATAAACATTTCATATGTATTAGTAGGCTTAATTATGTATGCCTTATGATCAGGGCAACCGGAAATATGCTACAGCATGTTTTTTTTACAACGAGATATTAACAAATGGGTAATGTATTTACACGTTTCATGGTCCTACAAGTGTTTAGAGATCTTTTTGTTAGAGCATATTTTGGCATATTTTACCTATAAAGTCATATTTCGCCAAATTTTGGTTTTAGGAGCATAATTTTTTAAAAAACCTCCTTTTTTAAAGCATAATTTATATTTTTTAGGGCATATTTTTTCAAAAATATCCCTTTTTAAGCATATTTTAGGTTTTTTACATTATTTTTTTGTTCGTTAAAACAAGTGTCTTTGAAACTTTGGTTTTTAAAATGTAACAGCCAAATTTACTACATGTTTTACACAACTGTGAAATGTTAATCGTTTATGAATCCTGTTTTTCGCGCTTTCTTATTCAATAAGTAAACAAAACTTAAAAAACAGGTGCTTTTTAACGACCACCGATTTCGACCCTGGACGTAATGCTAATCTGACAAAAGCAGCAAAACTAAAGGCGGTTGTAGAAAAGTTTCCTGACTTACGAGCTGATGGTGGATTCCTCTATTCTAAAATCAGATCGCAGATTTCAAGTGAAGCAACATGTGGAAAGCGGCAAACATATTCAACTAAGTCATAGAAGAGAAAATAAGCAGACCAAACAATTATTTTTGCCAGAATGTTCCGGTAGACTCTCAAAAGACCATGATTTTCAAGAAAAACTGTGTAGAGCTTTTGTTCCTGCTGACATTCCACTTTACAAAATTAGGAATCAAAATATAAGAACACTATTTGAGGAATACACGGACTACCAAGTGCCATCCGAAACAGTTCTTCCAACTAAACATTTAAAAAATGTATACAACGACTGCATGGACAATATACGAGAAAAACTAAAAACTTATATGGATCTCAATCGATGAAACTATAGATGCAGCAGGCATAAATGTGGCAAAAATTATAGCAGGTGTATTAAGGAAATTGCAAGTAAGAAATCTTTACTACATACAGCAGCCTTGGAAAGGGCTAATTACTCAACAATTGCTCGACTGTGGGACGACGCCATCAAAAATCTGGACATCAACTTCAATAAGAATAATGTTTTGCTTTTTGTGACGGATGCAGCTCCATTTATGGTAAAGGCTGCAATGTATTGCTCATTGTGTCCATCGATCGTGTGAATGTATTAGGAATTTATATGAAAACGTAAATAAAACTATTGCTAATGTGAAGAAGGTATTTTTAAAAGCTACAATTAATAGCAAAAAAAAATTTAATCAAATTATATTAAAAAACGTTGGCTTGGAAGAAGTGCAAAGTATTTGTAAAAAATTGTTTGGATCTGCGCCAACATTAACATCAAAATATGAAGTAAAGGAAATACTGTCCCTTAAGTTCGCTCCAATTACACCTGTGGATGTCCAAAAGATTATTCTAAATGCACAAAAACATTTTACGTTGGATAATTTATCTCAATATTTTCTAGTTTATTGCAACAACAATCTCAAATAAGATGCTCAACATAAAAAACACCGTGATACTTAGGAAACATGGTTTAAGATTTTTGTTACTTTAATGTTATAAAAATTCATGCGATATTTTTTTAATTGCTCCTTAAATAATAATACTTAAATATTTACTTCTATTTTATTTTACTTACTCCACATTTGTGTATGTAAACTTACCAAAAATACTGACAAAGTCTGAATTTAAAACAATATTTTTTTTTAATTTTAAAGCTGTTTTTTTTTACTTAAAATAAAAATATTTCTAATTCATATGAAAAAAATTGTGTGACTTTAATTTTTTAGAGCATGTTTTTGTTGATTTTAAGGACATATTTTGACATTTTTCAGGTCATATTTTATGCGCATTAAACACGATTTATAGGGCATATTTCCGGTTGCCCCGCTTATGATATTTTGATACATAAATAAAAATAAGAGAGTATAACAAAAATTTTTCCAATTTCTTCAGGAAATATATCGATTTTTGGGTTAACTTTAGTATTGAAATTTAAAAAGTTTTTAAGCCTTTTACAAATTTCCTTATTTTGACAGATGATGTAACATATTAAGGTGTTAGACTTTTTAACCCTACGGTCAATAACCGGGTACCCGGGTACCTTTTTCAACTTTAAACTGCTGTCATTTCTTTAAAAACAAAGATATGGACATGAAACTCCAAATCGTCGCGATTAAGGTTTTCATGGATATATTAAAAGAAAAAAATTTAATATTTCCAACTGCGTCTATATTAAAAACGCCTTCAAAGTTGAGTTAATAACCGGGTACCCCGGTACCCTCATACAATTTATATTATTTTTCCACTGCTGCTTACGTTTCTTTGCCATTATTTGTAAATGAGAACTAATTTCTAAATTTGGTACAGTTTATATTTTGTAGTAGATTACTATATTTTGTTATTGTATTGATCTTCTGCATTCATTATCTACGGTATATATGGTTTTCTTTCTTAACGTTCCCACAATTATCTATTCATAAGACAACGGATGCTTTGTCAAGGCAAGAAATCACAAATCCACATAGTTTAATTCCATTTTTGCAGGTTTTAATCAGATGTATTGGGCTGCCTCGATAAGAAAACAGAAATTCATCGATAGTAAGATTCTCACTTTGTTTGTAATAAGCTGGTATGTTGCATTCAGCGCTGTCTATATATCACGGATTGGTGTAGCCATGTCCGTAAGTATTTTTTGGGAAATGGAGTTTACATTGTCAAAACCAATAAAACGTATCAATGATCAGAATCCGTTTGTGCCGAGTGTGGCTAGTTATATCGAGTAAGATGTGATTACCCACCAATCTTTTGAAATGAAATTATTTTAATAACTCGCGCCGGACCTTAACCATACGCTAATAAAGGCGTAAATATCAGCTACAGTTACATCCTCATACTTGATTGTGTAGCGCCCAATTATGCTTAATATTTCTACTCTTAGATGGTGTTTAAAGTTTTGAGCTTTCGACATCAATTTTGTTGATCTTGCTGGGCCACAATGTTGGCGAATAGTATTGTAGCTCCTAATATAATGGGACGTTGCAGGATTCTTATACCATTCAGTGCCATTGCGAGAAACATACGTTTCATCCGAGCTTTCATTATAGTATTATCTTCAACAGTCGTCAACAAATATCAAATGGGATCTATGTCTGACATATACTACAAATAATGAATCCACAATGTTACGAAAATTTTGCGATGTAATCTAACTTTTCTTTCATAAATTTTTAAACGTTTGTTATGAACGCACGTCTACATTTCGAAACAAATGTATATTCTTCAAATCTGCAAAACCAGTTGTAGAAAACTAACAAAGAAGTAATACAAGTATGGTACAACTGAGCAAAACATAGAGTGTTTCTAGGATTCTCGGGGGAGAAACTGTCAATACGAATATTGATTGCAAAAGATGTAAACTCCAAATTTGGGTTACTTAGTTGATACAAACCGTACATTTTCAATTTACTTCTGATAGCTGTTGCACTAGTAAGTAAAAAAGTTGGACGCAAAATAAAAAATTTCAATATGATCGCTAATTCCTATAGAAAAAAGTCCTGTTTCGGCAGTGGCTGCAACTTCTAAAAATACCGGCAAGAAAATCAACTTTTGTTGATGGGAATTAAATAATTTTACAGTTTGGAATTTATAACATGAGTTTTGCACATAATTGAAGCAAATGTATAATATTTAACATAAAACCAACAAGAAAGTACGCTTGGGTACCCGGACATTGACTAACGTATATTTTTTTGGTTATTGACCGTAGGGTTAAATAAAAAGCACACCACTTAGCCCTACTTGTAAACACAAAACAGTACTTTATCAAAGTTTAAAACTGCATTATTTTGATACATATGCAAAAAAATTGCATGGTGGCCTTAACCAATTTGGCTTATTTTTTACAGACGACTTTCTTAAAACTTTTCCAGGTTGTAAATTAAGTTTTGTTCTAATCGGATAATAATTATGAGCAAGACACCGAGTTAAAGTGAGAAAATAGTGCCTCCATATATTTGCTTGCAGTTGAGCCAAAAAAAAATTTTAGTTTTATTTTATCACTGATTTTAATTCGTAACATATGTTCACATTAACTGAGGTCAGTTCGAAATTTTTAGGACACGTAATCCAAGAAATATTTGAGTCAAAAATAATTTTTTTTATCGACTTTGACAAATTTTTAAAAAGTAACGGTAACGAATTCAGAATAAGAAAAACGTACATTCTGTGCACAATTTTGTTTCCAATAATACAAAAAAAGAATTTTGAAAATCGGTCGAGAATTGCGGCCTTAAATTTCTAACGTCCAAAAAACTTTTTTTTCCCCACTGTGCAAAGGTAGAACTCGACAGGACTGGTTGAAATTTACTTACTTTATTTACTTGAATTTGTATTTCCGATCAGTGGGCGGGGGAGGAGTGGCAAAACTGCATTTTATTCCTAGAGAGACAAAACTTGACATATGTATATAACTCGGTTCAACAATTATAACATTTCGATAAGGGGGTGGAGTGGGCGTGGTCAAACTGCATTTTAAGCCTAGGCCTACATTGATACCATTTAAAATAGTTTGTAGGGTTAGAGCGATACAATTTGATATGCAGATAATATAGATGCATAACAGATATAAAAATGTAGACGAAATGTTATTTTCTTTTCGGATTTTTTTAAACCGTATTTAAAACAACGATTCTATGTTTATTCGAATGAAGTCGAACATTTCATTTCGAATAGTGGGCGGTTTGGATAATATTTGATACCCATATATGTATACTCGGCGATATAGACAGAAATATACAGACAAAATATTTTATTTCTATAAGTGGTCGAAAGTGGCGTGGAAAAAGTGTTTTAGCACTAGAGCAGTTTTAAAGCATGAACTGTTTTTGGAGCTATATAAGGTAATATTTGTATACTGATAGTACTCGGCAGAATAAATATTTGCAGATTGATTTTTAATTTCAGTGAGTGAGCGAAGGGTGCATGAGGAAAGTAGGCAAGCCCAACATCAGAGTTTACTAAACTTTTCAAAGTATGTTTAAAGGAGAATAAAGTGCTGCCTTTCGCCTGTTGGACAATTCCGTTAAATATGTTATATGAAGTTAATAATTTGAATTTTCTTCAATTATGCAACAGCGAGGCATTGCCGGGCCCACTAGTTTATTAGTAACTTAACTTAACTTTTATAGATATAATTTTTTTTATAAATGTGAATGTTTAATAAACATAAAATTTGCAAAAACGTATATTTTACCAAAAAAAAAATTAGCACTGGTTTTTTAAGAATTGCACTTTTTTTTGGCCTTTTTAGTATATTTTTTTTCCCAAATTTTTTGAGTTTTAGCATATTTTTTTGCCGGCTTCTGGCAACACTGTGCCGCTTAGCTTCATGTCATTCCATGACTAAAAAATATCATAAACAATTTTTCACAAATCACCTGCTATTTACTCGCCTTTTTCCAAGCAGGCACTTATTTAGTAGGAGGTCCGGAATCATTCAGCTCTTTAGCAAGTTAATCCCACAACTGCTCAAAAAAAGCTTTGTCCCCTTTGACAAAGCCTCGCGCCAGGTCTTTGTGCTGCTCCATGAAGCGGATAAATATTTCAATTTGCGCACTGTTTTTGTGTTGTCCCCTAAAAAACGGATTCATTTAATAAAATTTCGTTAGAATTAAATTTATTTGTGCTAAAATACTTACATCTTGAAGCTCATTTGAGTTTTGAATTAAAAAACGTACCCGCAAACACAACAAGTGCCAAAAACCAGAAATGCCACAGTTCTTAATTGGTTTCTGTTGCCATTTGCATTAAAGGTTATGGCTTTTTTCATTGAGTTTAGCCAATGTTGTTGGTCTGGCAAGCATTGATTTAATCTTCGAAAACTAAATCAGCTGATTACCTCAAGCAAAACGAAATCACAAGCACATCACTAATAAATCACAAACAAATTCACATAACAGATACACAAAAGGTAGTGTGTCAAAAAATTGTTAATTTTAGCGCATTTATTGCGCTAAATGCATCATTTTACTACATAAATTAAGAAATAACACATGTAGTTAATAAATTATGCAATTTATTTTTAAATTTCCATAAAAGTACTCGTCAAAATATGCATGTGATTTGAAATCGATAGGTGCTTAGGTGACCGAATTGAAATCACAAAATTTCAAAAAGTTTGGTGTGCAGAACACCATTTTTGTGATTTCAAATCACTTTTGTGATTTGTGATTTTCAGAACAGGCCTGTATAACCGCTCTACTTGATTAGGGCAAGGTATAGTTTTTCTGAAAGCTTGATAAATTTATAAAAGATATTGTCTTCACGAATTTTTTGTACAGCTGATAAATTCGCAGATATTGGCATGAAACGTCCGAACGCATATTAAAAATACAAATTTAGCTTAACGGCTAAGTTTAATAAAAATTGTTTAATTTCTATTTTTTTATACCTATAGCTCTTCGATAATACACACCTTTCAAAAATATATCCTTGGGTAGTATGAAAATTCGTTAAAAGAAGTGTACGAAAAAAAACATTCGACACGCTGAGATTTACCTATATGCAATTTGTTTTATTTTATTAATTAATAACATTGCGTATTGTTTAAATTGAATATTACACTATGAAACAAATTGAGGTTAAATCTCTGCAAATCAATCGCCACTAACACGGTTCGTTAGTGTACGCAGAGTTATGAAGAATGTCTAATGGATTTTTTTACCTAAGGTATCCGTTTCCGATATATCGTTTTGCATTTTCATATTTTCAATAGTTGAGTGGACATTTGTGAGAGCTAATATTTCAGAAACGGTTGCAAATTTCACAGTACCGTTTTCAGTGCCACTATTATAAAGCGAAAATATTTTTTTGTCGACCTTATAGATAAAACGTTAAAAAGAACATTTTTCGATTTTTTTCATGAATTTTAACTTACGTGTAAGAGTTTTATTATTTATTATTTAAAAACGACGCGTGAAATGTTGAATTTCGCTGCAGAAAACCAAGAAGAGCAATAAGGAAGTCTATTTCGTCTTAATGTAGAGATTTTACCTTTAATGTTTTAATGTTGACGATCCGGTGAAAGCGGTTTCAGTTGATCTAGTTGTTTCGTTTGTTACAACATATTGACGTCTATTTCTGATAAGATTTGTACAGATCTTAAAAAGATTTGTAAATTCTTTTTATATATCAATAGGTGTTGTTTAGTCCGATCGAAACATAACGCACATCGTTGTTCACTCTTACTGGAAGGCTACATTTCTGTACAAAAGAACATAAATAATGTGAAATAATGTGTACTTTTGTTGTCTGTCTTTAAATTTTAATATTCCGCTAAACTGAATAATTTTAATGTAAATAATTAAAGGTTGTGTCATTACGGCAATTATAAATCCTCCAGCTTTAATTCGAGGAAATATTTGTCTACACAAGTTTTGAGATGATTAATAAATCACAAATGATTAACTGCTTTAAATGTTTTCGATTTATTTGCAGAAGTTCGTCAGGAAGCCGTTCAACAAGCTCTTGCAGCGCTAAAGACGAGGTCCAAACCCAATTTACCCATGCCGTCAAAACGAAGTTCTGTTCTTAACAGAAGTCCTGACCGAAACAATGATGACACTGGTAAGATTTCGCAAATGTGCTTCTAAAAGTTTACATTTATATATTTTTTTGTCTAGATTCATCAACAGAGGACGAGTCCATTCCGGAAGAAATTATTTCGCCCGACAAAGAATACAACTACCCTCGTGATCACGTTAGCAACATGGTAGAGTCCCATATTAAACCACCGGTGCGAGAATCATCGATGGGTATTGTGTCTGGCAAGGGAGGCCACTCCGATCGTAGGAAAAAGCATGCGTTGCCTCCAGTGGTAAGTGAATATTCCGTTGTTTCTGCAGTTTGTAGGGTTCGTGGAATACCACTCCTCCTAATATCAGTAATATTGATTTATAGTGTGACCGGCCAGACGGCAATGCCCAAGTCGTCTTCACTTCTTACTATTTAATTGAGTGGGTCGAGACAGACGGAGACGTCTTATATCGTCCACACTAGTATTATTTATTGCTTTTTTTTTATCAATAAAAACAATAAGGTTTTCTTCCGAAATTTTTGGTCAGTGACAAAATCCGCTATTTAGAACTTGCCGAACAAGTGAAGTGATAAACTTAAAATTACAAAAACAATCGCACATAAACATAACTACACAGCGACAATTCTTTATACTGGGAGACTTCGAGAGATATAATTGAGAGAGAGAGATATAAAAAACTTGAGCTATAAATACATTAAAGACATGAAACAAAATATTACTCACTTCTTAAAAAAACATGTCATTACACTCAAAAATTAATGTTCGTAAATTCTTTAAATATTCACAAAAATATAATTACAAAATAATTATATCGAAAATAAAATTAATGTGGACAAAATAATTATATTTTAAAATAATATTAAAATATTTGGCCGCTACACTCTCCCCCTCTGCCTTAGAAATCATCCCTGATGATGTGACAGCTTCAGAATTATTTTGGCTGATTTATATTCCTTAAGGATCTTCTGAGTTGAATACTGTCATTGTTTAGGGTTGCTTGAATTTTATCTGTAGCCTTTTCCATTCTTGGTTGCTTGTGATTGTTGAAGACGTTGTTGTTTTGATGATCTGTTGTTGCACTATGGTTGTTGTCTGTGTCTGAACTATTAAAGTCGCGTTTTGGTCTTCCTCGTTGCCTGGTCATGCTGATTCTCCCTTATATAGTTGAATGTCTGACGAGTGGTAAGTTGCTAAGGGTACTTTCGGATTTTTCTGCATGTACAATTTCTCGTAGGTCATGCTGTATCTGCATCGGCGTTCTAAGTTCTCTTCCGAAGGTTTAAATGCGGCAGAGTAACTTGTGCTTGAGCATTTAGCGCTGTTCATGGCGAATCTGATAGATGGCAGCTTTAAATCCCACGAGTTGTGATCTTGGCCGACGTATATAGATAGTTGCGCTTTTAAGTCTCTATTCTTTCGTACTACTGGGTTAGCTTCAGGGTGGTAGACAGGAGTAAAGGATTGTTCAATATTTTGGCAATATGTCAGCTTCTGCATTATAGCTGAAATAAACTGAGTTACATTATCCGAGTGAACTCTTATCGATATTCCATATCGTAGAAATATTTCATTAAATAGAATGACGACACATTTTTCCGCAGATGCTTCTCGAAGATGAAATAGCTCCTACCATCTGCTGCATAAATCCTCGACAATAAAAACCCATTGAATTCCTCTTGGTGTTTTTGGCAGTGGTCCAAAGAGGTCAACTGCAATTATCTCAAATCGTTTATTACTAGAAAAACAGTTTGTAATAAGCCTACAGGTTTCGAATTCGATGGCTTATATTTTTTGCAGTCAATACATGATTTGACATAATCGCAATTTCTGATCGAATTTTCGGCCAATAATAATGAGGAGTTATTCTGTTGATCGTACACTCAGTTGATATGTCATGATTATTATAGAGGATAGTCTTTCTCTTCGATTTTGGAACCACTAATTTTCAGTATCTTCCTCAGAGCGAAAATGCCATTGAGCATCAGATGACCTCTATTGACATAGCGAAGGGCATTTTCGTCATTATCTTCAAATGATTTTATAATAACTTTTAAATAATTGTCTTCCATTTGAGCCTTTCTAAATTCTTTTCCCTTTCCTCGGAAAATCGAACTTTTTTAATCTGGTAAAAGTTTGTTTAAGGTCAGAGCGTTTAGGTTTAGGTTGGTAGAGCGTATTATTATGTCGTCTAAATAAGCCAGGAAGTCCGCAACGAAATTTATCAATTAAGCGCTGAAATGTGGCTGACGCGTTCTCAATCCAAAAGGCATTCTATTAAAGACAAATATACCAAAAGGTGTCGTAAAAGCTGTCTTGGCTCTGTCGACCTTAAATCAAGTGTCGACATATAAGGTGTTGTCTTTGCAGTATGGAGGATGTCATCAATTCTAGGGAGTGGGTATGAACGTATCTGATTGTCTTTCTTCGGTATTAAAACAACTGGGAATGCCCATGGAGGTTCCATTTCCTCTATTATCCCCTTCTTAAGCATATCTTCTAACTTTGAATAACATTTTTATTATGGTGATATTCTGTATGGTGCGGACGATATGGGCTCATGCTCTCCGGTTTTAATATAATGTTCTACCTGTGCAATTGGAACATATGTCTTTAAAAACTCATTTTTCTTCTGTGAGCAACGATTGCAAAGATTCTTTCTCAATTTGATTTAAATAAACAGCTTCATTCGGTCTTAACTTGATATCGAAGGAATTTAAATCAATCGGTTTAAAAATTTCCTCGCAATACTCTCCGCAAATAACATGCTCCTCAATGTTATAGTTTTGGGGAAGTGGGTCTTGAAATAATGTATTAGTAAATCCAGGGGAATAATCGTTACTAGTTGTTTGTGGGGCAATGATATAATGGAAGGTTTTCATAGGTTAAGGGAAGAAATAAGAATCCAAGTGAAATTTAGTGTTTTGTTGCTATCGTCAATAGCGTTTATTTTGTATATTACCTTCTTATAAAGGATTTGTGTGAACAAATGTTGTTAGGTTGATAGGGTCGTAGAGCCCTTGTATAAGATGTAGTTACGATGGTGCCGTATATGCTCTTGTAAGTAACGTGGGTATGTTTAGGATGGAGCCGTAGATGTTCTTCGTAGGAAAGTTCGTATAAACTTGATGGAAAGGTGGCGCCGATAGTGTTATCGATATAAGCCTTTAACAATTTGCCTGATAACACAACCACACAGAAGTGAGTGCGAACAAAATCTTGGACCCTCTCCGAATCGGCCAAACGAAGATTTGATAACCGATTCGAAACACTTGACATATCAATTGGTGGCAAATTGTCAGAGATGTTCGAAAGAACAGCTGCTGAAACATCGATTTGGACCGAAGGTTCGAAAGATGAACCAATTGTAAAATAACAACTTTTTTCCGAAATCGTCAGAGGTGTTTGATTAACACCCCGTATTTTTATATTCTCATTTCGAGTCCTAAGACACACGAGTTTTTGCATGCGTTCAGTAATGAACAATGTTTCCGAAGCGGGGTCAAAAGAGCACGAGCTTTGTAAAAACGCCCATTGTGCGGTAAAAATATCTCTAAATGCTGGCCATGAAGAAAAAATATCAATGTCACAGGGTGGTAGACTAAGATTATGTACATAATCTCGACTGTGATACGAAGATTGCATAGAACATAAGGAAACGTTATCATCAGAAACAGCACGTGATGCTATGGCATTGCAAGTTTGGACAACCCGAGATACATGTTCCTGATTATTTAGTGACCCATTCGACTGGGCCGGCGAATCCTGTTTAATTTCATTTAACATATCGATACTTTCCCATAAGAATGTATTAAGCGACATTTCTAAAATTGTGTAGGAAACGAAAAAAACGTCTCATTTAGTTATTTATTTGTGTATTTTATTGAAAGGAACATATTTGGAAAGCGATTTTCAGAATACAAAACTTGACATCATTGCAAAACCAAAATTTTAATCAGATAATAAGTTTTTGTCGCTTAGTACATTTTCGTGGTCAAGACATTGGCGCTTGATACAATGGTAAATGGCGCTTAAAACATTGACATGGACACAAAAAATAAAGGTTTGAAATAAATTGTGTCGTTTAATTCATTTTTTCTGTTAACCAACAAAATATATAAAAATCTATATAAAAAGTAACAAAACATTTTTTTCAAAACAAAAATTCAAAAATTACACTGAGAGATCAAAACGGAAATTTAAAATTTATTAAAAATCATTTTGATTGTCAGACAATTCATCTTCTTCGTCTGTATAAGCGACAAAAATGGATAATTTCTAGTTGGATGAGTGTGCTAAGCGACAATTTCGGTTAAACTAAGCGACATCTAACAAAATTTTTGTGTGGACCTTTTGTTGCTTACGACAATTACATCTTTAAAAATGTGGCTTAGCATAATTTCTTTGGCGGATAATACAAATTTCAGGGAGCAACATTATTCCAGTGAGAAAACTTGACGGTTGATACAGTTTTATTTTCTCTCTAGTTTCCTTTGCATCCATTATAGGGCATCAAAACCCAGGCAAAAATTTGGCGATTAACCTCTAGTATAGTTCCACATCAAAAAGTCTTTTCGAAAAAAGTGTCGCTTAATACATTCTAATGGGAAGGTATCGATATGTATATGTGATTTTATTGAACCCATATGTTACAACGCACATAAGCCTCAAATGTGCATCGTGTTTGCCTTCGGCCGACTCAACATCTTCTGGGGTAGCCTTAGGATTTGTCCTAATATACGACAAACAGTCTTTGTAGGTCTGTAAGACCTCTTGATAAAGACGTTATAGTTCCTTAGACCTGATTTCAAGAGTGAAAACTGTATGAGACTCCGGCCTCGTCAAGAGGAACTTGGTTTCGAATTTGATCAAAGCATCCGATGCCCAAATACAACTATTAAGTGGTGTGTTGGCCATTTAGAATTCGTATAAATGAAGGAAAACGGAGTTTTCTATTCAGAAAAATCACAACTAATTTGCAATTTAGAATAAATTTGCACTAAATTACTTTTCGCCTACTAGTAGTCGAAGACCTATCGTAGGGTGGACAGAAAGAAAACGGAGTTTTCTCTTAAAAAAACAAAATAAATTTAAAATTCGAATAAATTTTCAACAAAAATTATTTGTGCCTTCTAAGTCCGAAAAGAAAAAATCGAAAAATTTACAACTTATTTTCAACTACTGAGAGTCGAAACGACTTTTAGAAGGGTGCACGAAAATAAAACGGAGTTAAATTTTCAAAAAACTTTATTATTTTTGAAATCACAAAAACTTCAAAAGGAAAATAACAACATAGTGATGGACCTATACAATAGGGTAATAACTTTTTGCATTTTTTGCAAATATCAAATCTCCCCAGACAAAATCGTGTAGGGCATAGAAAAATATTAAGAACTGCGTTTTTAGTTTTTCGCAATCGTTAAAAAAGGTTACGCACCAAACGCGTTAAAGTTTTGAATCAAACAAAGTAAAAAAAAAAAATTTTTATTGAAATAAAAATAGTACAAGATATATATCCGCTTTGTAAAACATCGCGTATTTTGAGCCTAAAGTTTATATCTTACAATAATAATCATTTATTGTTATTATTTGTTAACATACTTACATATGTATAAACCATGCTTTAAAAAATTTTATTAAAAAAAAATTAAAAAAACATATAAAAGGCATTTTAGAAATCGCTGTCGGTGCGTAAGGTTTTTTTTAGCAAATTGAACTGAAATAGTTTTTTTTATCATTAATACAATATTTGCCATTAGAAAAGCCCTGGGGAGAATGTTGTCCAAAAAAAGTTATTACCCTACTATACAAACAAAATATCATCACACAATACGACAAATTTAAAATGACTACTAACTCCGCCACGGCCCCAAGATTATATGGATTGCCTAAAATTCATAAACCCAACATGCCTCTCCGTCCAATTGCTTCTTCGTGTGAAGTACCATGTTACAACTTATCCCAACATATTGGAACCTTACTAAAAACACTTATATTGGAAAAATATAATATTAAAAACTCCATAGAACTCAGGACAAAATTACAAAATGTATCTCTGGACGACGACGAAATTCTTATATCGCTGGACGTGGTATCGTTATTTACCAACATACCGATTCATTTAGCAATTAAAAATATAATGACGCAATTGAACCAATTGGAAAAATCCACAAAAATTCCAAAATCCCATTTCCTGAAAATTCTGCAGTTTTGTCTTAAAGACAACAATTACTTCATTTATGGTAACGATGTGTATAACCAAACATACGGAATGCCTATGGGGAATCCACTTTCCCCCACCATTGCAGATATTGTTTTGGATAAACTACTAGAAGAATGCATTCTAGAGTTGAAAACGAACAACATCCATATAAAATTTATAACTAAATATGTTGATGACCTTTTTGCGATTATAAATAGAGACGATGAAGAGACGATCCTCAAAACATTTAATGTATACCACAACAAATTAAAATTTACTATGGAAAAAGAAGTAAATGGTATGCTACCCTACCTAGATGTACAAATTCACAGGGAAAACGGAAATATCTTAACAGATTGGTATACAAAAACGATAGCATCTGGACGTCTTATAAATTTTCATTCTACACAGCCACTCAAACAGAAAATTAATACGGTAAACAACCTTATTAATAAAGTATTATCACTGTCTGATAATAAATTTATTACTAAAAACGTAACCACGATAGAGGACATTTTAATAAAAAATAGCTTTCCTCCACATTTAGTACATAATCTAATAAGAAAAATAACAAATGAACGGGGAAATCATCCAAACCAGAACATCTGGCAACACCAAATACTTTAGCATCCCATACGTACCTAATAGCCTTTTTACACCAAAAAAGCTTTCCGCATCTTGAGCTGAAGATGCGGAATGCTAAAAAGTGGTTTTACACTGCAGTTTCGCATATTGTCAGCTGTTGTCTAGCTCACACATTTTTCAATTTGCCTTGTAAAACTGCAATATTTTCCTGCCACAAACCTATTAACATTGTTACGGAGGCTGTATTCCACGAAGTGCGAATAGTTTTAACTAATTGAAATAACCATTTATTAATATTTTGGCAAAAATGTAAATTTTTTGTCCGTCCATGTTGTTTGGCATTTTTTCCGATAAATGTAAACAAACGACGAAAATGGTGGTTGCCGGATCAACATTCCTGAGAAAAATCGCTTAAATTCCAATTTTCAGAGTACAACTCAGTGTATTTTTCCGCATCTTTCATGGATGCGAAAATATGTTAACATCTTTCCAACAACAAAATACATGTAAAAATTTTAGCATTTTGGCCGCATCCATCAAAGATGCGGATTAACGCGGAAATATGTTAAATGCGTTCCGGTGTAAAAAGGCTATAAATTAACGGAGAATAAATCAATACAAGAGATAATAAACGACCAACAAATATCTCTCGCACACAAACCTAACCAAATCATAGCTACACTATTTACACAAACACAAACCTTCCAGCTAATGCTCCGAATTATGTGTTATATTTGGAAACCGGGTATAGCTCTCTTTATATTTCTTCACTGAAACTACACTTCTCCTATGTGAACAGGGTACTTTCCTTAAGTGCAGATAGATTACCTCGTATACTGGCGGAAACGATAATAAGAATGAACGTATTTTGGGCTAGAGAATGGGTGAATTTATGTAATACGGTAAATTTTTCTCCTCCTGATAATGACATTCCTGTATGTCTATACTGGAAAGAGATCGTAGATTTAGTGGCGATTAAGGAGAGAGAAAAATTTGTCGTCGATGCTTCCAATTCCCAGTTTCACGATCTGTATTCTCAGCTTGACTACAGTGTTACGCCATTATTGACGGCCGAATTTTCAGCGCGGGCTACGAGTCTGATTATAAGAGCTAGGTGTGGGCTATTAGATCTGAATGCTAGATGCTTCAAGAACAATACTAATGGCATTTGTACAATGTGCAACATGCACGAATCAGAAAATACATTCCATTTCATTGGCATTTGTCCTATTTACAGAGAAATAAGAAGAATACATTTTGGCTATATTTCCCTAGATCATAATGAAGTAATTAATATATTAAATGGCATCAATTTCAACTCGCTATATTTATATCTAGAATCATGTTTGAAATTTAGAAACTTAATAATGAAAGAATTTGAGGTTTAATCAATTATTATATTCCATTTCCATTACATTTAATACGTTTACATTATATAAAGTAAGGAAAACTTTGATTTGCTAAAAACTTTTTAACTTTTGTCAATCTGGCTACAGCAATAAATGCTTCGCCAATTATAGTTCATAATTATATTAACAAATAATACTAACACTTATATTGAATTGTAATACATAATATGAATCTATTAATAAAATAAAATAATAAATAATTTACACAAACAAAAACCAAAATAGACAAAAAACAACAAAGTAACGTTGTTTACGAAATAACATGTAATGGAAAAGAAGAAGAAGCTTGCGGAAAACTATACATAGGGACAACAAAGAGAAGCTTATCAACAAGAATTAGTGAGCATGAGATGGACATAAGGAGACAAAAACAAACAACAGCGCTTGCACAGCACTGTTTTGAAACAGGCCACACAGCTGATCTAGATAATGTGCGAATAATAGACAGAGAAAAGAGAGAAAATAAAAGATATACGTTGGAAAGTTTATATATACAACAAAAAGCGAAGAGTGCAATAAACAGAAAAGAAGATAAGAACAACACCAATGCAAGCTACATCTTAGCATTAAGTTAGTTATATTCCAACTGTGATACTTAGAGTTAAAGAACAATTTTACTGTGATATTTTTTAATTATTTTTGCAATTATTTGAAGTTTTGTGTTTTATGTTGTGCTGTAATGGTGTCATATTACTACAAAAACTTGACAAATATGTAAAGAATACCGCTATTTTTTAATACCGCTCACATTTCATGTAGTTCAAGATGATTTCCCAATACAATGTGATGAAATCATGCTATGGTTTCATGAAAAAAATTAATTGCATATTGATTGAATTTATTAAGGAGCAAAATTACCTCGTTCTATAGAAATTCCATTAACAAACACATGCAATGATGGTATAGCATTACCAGCACGGTCAGAAGTTATACACCAAGTACAACTTTGACTACTGACCAAGAGATGTTGGTTCCTTCCCAAGAACCCTAGCCAGATATTTTCATTGCAAGTACACTAATGGGTGCTAAAAAAGCATTTATTAGAATACTAAACGCGAATAACACACTAGTCACACTACAGCATAATAGAATGTTAACAGAAGATATCAGATTATGACGTAATTACAGAAAATTTATATATGGAAGAAAGTCAGAAATTTTACAAAAATTAAAAAAAATTTCCAAAAAGATTTGAGAAAACTAAGACAAGCTTATGTTCCAAGTACAGTGATATCTTCGGGTTAGAATCAAAAACAATAACAACTAACACGAACTAACAAAAGCTAAGGTAAAACGATACGGAACCCGTGTACATAAAAAAAACTACCGAATTCCACACTCCCCCAAGGAGGAAATTAACAGACATGTCAATAAGTTAATAGATAACAAATTTGTGGAATCATTAACCTAGTACAATATTCCAATTCTGTTAGTGCCGGAAAAAACGCTTCCAGATTCTAAGGAAAAGAGATGCAGATTGGTCTTAGACTACCGCCAGATTAACAAAAATTTGGTAGCAGACAAATTTTCTTTGCCAAAATAATAAAATAATCTAAAACTTCATTCAGAGAAATTTCCATTCTTTATGCACGAGGTAGTAAGGAGTACTTCCAGACGATAATAACTGACAAGGCTTTTCTTTAGTGACGTTATGTATTTCTAAGGGGTTTTGACATGGGGAATTCAAATACGAAATCAAAGTTTTGTTACACTGTTATAACAAAAAACATATTTTTAATTTTTCTGTGTGTCTGAATTGTGATTCATATGGTTATTAATATCATGATTTTAAATATGTTTTCAGATTTTTTTCATCAGGCACAGTTTTTAAGTTATTTGGATTTAAATTTTTCAGTTTTGCAGTGGTACATTTGTATGGGAGGTACCAGAAGGGGGTGTCTAGACTTCCAGATTTTTTCTCAATAACTATATCCTGCTTGAGCTTTACTAAAGACGGAATCTGGGCACGATTGTGTTAGGTCTATTAATAATATTCACCGATTCCTAAAGTGGGCGGTACCAGATGGGCATCGGAGGTACCGGATAGGGCGTGGCTAGACTTCCAGTTTCTTCTCCAAAATTCTATCCTGCTATAGCTTTGCTAATAAAGAATTTGGGTACGATCCCGTTGGGTACATTGATATTATTACTTGATTTCTAAAGTGGGCGGAATGATGAATTTGTATGGGAGGTACTAGAAGGGGCGGAGCCATGTAGGCCATTTGCACTACCGTAAGTAGTTTTGGGGAAATATTTACTCGTGCAAAAATTCAAAACATTTGGTTGCGTCTTTCGAAAGTAATCGTGCGAATCAGCCGGACAGACAGACAGACGGACACTAATTTTGCATTTTTATATATATTTGACCCTTTTTCAAAGAAAACAACGGTTACAAATCACTATCTCTCGATATATATTAACATATATTGACGTATTAACATATAATAATACACATATTGGCACATACATATATAGTTGCAAAAAAAATAACGACAATACTTATTTATCGAAACGACATTACTTATTTAACTTATGTGGTTATATATGAAGATCGGGTAAGAGATACCCAAAATATTATCAAAGTATTAAGCGCACCTTCAAAAATTTAAAAAAAAAAATTCAAAAATTTTTATAAAAAAACGGCACCTAAGAAATTTTTTTAAAAATCAATGTTTAGGAGGTTAAAATCTATGGAAAAAGTGTTTTGAAATCTTGTTTGCAAACAATTGTTGTTCTGTGTTACTAACTAACTTAAGTGGCCAATTACAATTTACGAAAAGTAGTTCATAAATTTGAGGCCTGAAGTAATAAAGAATTCCACACGCTTCGGTCTTCTGCTTGTGTTCTCCAGTTAGTCCTACCACATGATGGCACATCGCCTACCACTTGGTCCTTCCAACGGAGTTTGGGTCTCCCTGCTCTGCGCCGTCCTTAAGGTTCGCCTTCAAACACCTTTCTCGCTGGAGCATTTACATCCATCCTGGCAACATGTCCCAGCCATCGAAGTCGTTGGATTCTGACTCTTTTAGCTACGTCGATGTCGTGGTAAAGCTCATACAGCTCATGGTTCATCCGATGGCGAAACTCGCCTTCGATACAGATAGGTCCATATATATTTCGGAGTACTTTTCTCTCGAATACTCCCAGGTTTTGTATGTCCGTTGTAGTAAGCACCCATGATTCGGCAGCATACAACAGAACAGGTAAGATAAGCACCTGGTATAGCTGTTTCTTAGTATTCCGAGAGAAGGTGGTGTTACTAAAGTGCTGCCGAAGTCCGTAGAAACATCTATTGGCTAGTACTATTCTCCGTTTAATTTCTTGGCTGACATTTTTTTTTCTTGTTGACGGAAGATCCGAGGTAGGTAAATTCGTCGACTACCTCAAAACAATAATTGTCAACGTTCACGGTAGAGGACTCTTTGATCGTCGAAATCATCATTTTTGTTTTGTCCTCGTTGACCGCTAAACCCATTTTTGCTGACTCCTTTTCTTGTGATGAGAAAA
Source organism: Muscina levida (assembly GCA_964034835.1). Classification (NCBI taxonomy): domain Eukaryota; kingdom Metazoa; phylum Arthropoda; class Insecta; order Diptera; family Muscidae; genus Muscina; species Muscina levida. The sequence continues at coordinate 95,384,391 of OZ035883.1, read as the reverse complement.
CTGCAGTAACATCCCGCAGATTTCGGCCAATGATGTCATTATCATCGGCATAGGCTAGTGGCATGTGGCTCTTGTGGAATATGGTGCCAGACATGTTGACACCAGCCTTTCTCATCACCTTCTCCATAACTATATTAAATAGTGTACAGGACAGGCTATCGCCCTGCCTGAGACCTCTTTCCGTGTTGAATGGTTCAGACTGATCCTTACCAATCTTAACCGAGGATTTGGTGTTGTCTAAGGTACATTTGCAAAGTCGAATCAGCTTTGCAGGAATACCAAACTCAGACATGGCCTCATAAAGCCTATTCCTTATCGGAGAGTCGAAGGCAGCTATGTAGTCGACAAAAAGGCCGATCTGCTTTTCATGGGTTTTTTCCAGGATTTGTCGTAAGGTGAATATTTGATCCGTCGTAGATTTGCCAGGTCTAAAGCAGCACTGATATGGTCCAATTAGTTTTTCTATAATTGGCTTTAGACGTTCACACAATATGCTTGAAAGGACCTTGTACGCAATTGGTAATAGGCTTATTCCATGGTAGTTCTTACATTCACTACGATCTCCTTTCTTGTATATGGGACATAACAGACTGAGACTCCAATCCCCGGGCATGCTCTCCTCTTGCCAGATGTTCTCCATGAGCTGATGCATGCTCCTAATCAGCTCCTCCCCGCCAGCCTTAAACAATTCAGCAGGGAGACTATCGGCTCCAGCAGCTTTGTTGTTTTTAAGGCGGGAGATTGCCACACGTATCTCGCTCTGGCTCGGAGGCGGACAGTAAACACCATCGTCATGGATTGGAGAGGGGTCTTCTGGAGTGGTGTCTGCATCCAATAAATTTTTAAAATGATTTCTCCATATCCTCAGAATTTTCGAATTTCCGATGGTAGGCTCAAATGCGGTTTCCCTACCTATTTTAGCATTAAAATCGCCTAGTACAATTTTAATGTCATGGCTCGGGCTACGGCCATATACATTTTCTAGGCTCTCGTAGAACTCGTCTTTGTCCTCATCGCTTTTCTCTTCTGTCGGAGCATGGGCACATATAAGTGTTATGTGGAAAACTTTGTTTTGACTCTTATGATGGCTATACGTTCACACACCGGGTTGAACCTTGAGAATATGTGTCGCAGTCTCTTGCGAACCACAAATCCACATTAAAACTATAGTAGATGCCGCACGTCTTTATGCGCGAGCACCCGTGTCCCGTCCACAAAGTACACTTTATTGTACCAAAAAGTACTTTTATGGTACCAAAACCGGAAATTAAATTTTGGTACATTTTTATACAATAAGTTGTTTGTGGTACAATAAGTTCACATGTTGATACAATAAAGCGTATTTTTTGGTACAATAAATTGTACAAGTAATGTACTTTAGTATACTATAATGTATTTATGTATTTAGCGTGGTGGTGTTTTCTATCATTTTGTGTCAGCACCTGTTTTGTCGCAACGCTTAACTAACAAAAGTAGAGCACATGGCTGCATATGTACATTAGACCATTTCACAAAAAAATGTTTTTGCGAAATGTCAATGGGATAATATGTTTTCCAAATCTACTTAAAAAAACCAAAATTTTGGTGTATAAAACTTGAAAATTGATCGACGTTTAGGGGTCGCGCAAAATCGTTTAAGGTTTTTGACTGCAAAAACACATATTTCAAAAATCCTGATTTACTTATATGATTAAACGATTTGATACGCTTGACCGATTTTGATCGGTATAGACTTGTTTTAAAGGTAATAATAAAAAAAAAATTGCACACATTTTTTGTGAAGACATCAAAACATTTTAGATTGTAGTTTGAGTTCAATAGCCTTTCAAACCTAATAATTTTTAAATTTTTCTTAAAAGTTTACCTACTTTCGCCCAATAATTTTTTTTTTTTAGGTTCGTCTCTAATTTTTCTATATGTTTAAATTCACTTTTGACGAGCACTTCCTAGCGATACTTTTGTATGGCAGTACCATTCAAATGACATATGTTCAGCAGCAGCACTATTAATCAATAGTGATAAAAATGAAAACTGTGTACTAGTATATTTTTGGTAAGGACTACGATTTAGGTATTTAAAGAGGACGATTTTATTTCAAATTGGACACGATAACACCTTTTGTGTTGTCTTTGAATGTTTTATTGCGTTGTTCGTTAACTTGTACCAATTCGTTTTGTTGTACATGATCCTTCGTCAAAGTGTTGTTCACAGTAGTAATACGACCATTAGCAATCGTTGACAACGCTGATGTTTTCCACAATTTCTTTTATCCGTTTAAAATTCTCATTTTTGGCCAATTTGACAAGTGGATAGCAAGAAAACTGCTGCCTACTCCAATAATATCGATGAATTTCATAGTATTTTCTGAAATTATTTCGGTAACAACAACTTCGCAATCTTGGTCAACAGGATGCTTCAATGCTGCTGTAGTTTTTTATTAAAATTCCTTCGGCATGCCTGGGATAGAAAGGAAAAAAGCCGATCGCGATGTCATTTATATACCATAAATGCCGTACAAAAGTTTTGAGTGCAACATTTTGTATCATTTCATTTGATTTAAGGAATTTTTAAAGATTCTATCAAGAAAATGTCGTTTAATGGGGCTTGTGTTGCAAGGGGACACGTGAACTAGTTTTGAATGTAAATTTTGACCACAAAAATGTTGAACTGAATTAATCCATTTAACTCATCACCTGCGAAAAAGTGAAAATTTCAGCAACAATTAAAAATACTATTCATTCTGTTATACATCAAAAGTATTGTTAGGAATACAAAAATTAGAACCAAAACTAAAAAAAAAATTTTAATTGGCGAAAGTAGGTAAATTTTGAATAAAAATTTTAAAATTTTTAGGTTTGAAATGTCATAAAACTCAAACTACCATCTAAAATGTTTTGATGTCTTCACAGAAAATGTGTAAAATATTATTACCTTTTAAACAAGTCTATTCTGATCAAAATCGGTCAAGCATATCAAAACTTTTAATCATATAAGTAAATCAGTATTTTTGAAACATGCCGTTTTGCAGCCCAAAACCTGAAACGATTTTGCGCGACCCATAAACGTTGATCAATTTTCATGTTTTATACACCAAAATTTTTGTTTTTTTTTAAGTAGAATTGGAAAATATATTCCATCCTTCTAACAATATATATTTTTATATATGTAACTTTTTATATCTGTCTGTTTTTGCAAATAAATCGCTAAATGTTTTTTTTTTCGTTATTTTTAAGTTTAAAGAAGTTTTGGTGACTATTTTATAAGGCCTTCGTTCTCACGATTAAAATATTTATTAGTCAATATCGGTTAACAAATGGTTAAGTTATTCATGTGTAATCAAAAACGACTTGTTTAGTTTTTATTGTGGAACAAGACTGATCTTTCGACCGAATTTGTCCCGGTACTTATTTGAAAATATTTCTTAAAGTCTAATACAATGTGGGAGTGGTTATAACAACTTAATTTCTAAAATTATCCATAAGCTTACATTAGTTTACTTATTAATATTTTTGGGTTTATTCAATCCCAATTATTCTACTTACATTTACCCTAGAGTTTCTTTCATTTGATAAGTGGACATTGAGTCATTATTAGGAATCAATGTCCCCCTTTCATTCTAATTTGATTCCGCCTTTTAACATTTGATCGCATTGACCGTGGTCATGGTTTTATATGTACCTTCTGTTGCATTTACTCTAATGTATTTGCATTGGTTGCAATTCATGTATATGAGTGTGAGCGTTTGGTTTTACCGATATATCTCGCTGTGCTATTTTTCATGCGAGCCTCATACGCGTTTAATTTTAAGTATGTTTTCGTTTTTGTTCTGATGTGTTCATTAAACCCTGATCAGTTTACACCAGTGCTAAGTGGGTCATAATTATGGATCATAAGTGCGGTCAGAACAAAAAGGAAAAGTTAAAATCATACATGAAATTACTTAGACCACACAGACAGTGAATGCACTTATTGGAATTTATTCTGTGTTTCGTCACAAGACCGGCGTGCATTGCAATCAAATGTTAAATTATGTCATTTGGATTCATGTTGGGCATAACGAATAAGTGTTGGTTCTTGTCGCCTTATGAATCCACTACACCCCCAACCTTAAAAAAATTGTACGGGTTGTGTCAACTCGTATGATTTTCATACATTCTCTGGGTATTTTTTTTTGTTTGTTCTATAACTACATGTGTTTCGTAAATACAATGTTATTTTGTTTTTGATATTTGATATTGTTCTTATGTCATAAATTTTTGTTTTGTTTTGTTGCTTACATTTAGGAACATTTTTTTTTTGTTTTGGTTATTCTTAATGATATTTTGGTTTTTTTCTTATATCTAACGTGTATATTTCTTAAGAATGTTTTTGTGCATAGTTTTTATTTTATTATCAATTTTTATGTCTACATTTGGGTGGCTTATATTAACTATTTCATAAGGTCCCTTATATGGTAATTGATTTTTCTTTCTATTTTCTACTTTTACTAGTACTAAATCTCCTATTTCTAGTTCAATAGTGTTATTATGTTTGTATGAATCTTGTTTTCTTTGAAATTTAATTTTTTCAATTATTTTTCGAGCGTTTTCCAAAGAAAATTTTAATCTTGCTCTCAATTCGTTGGAGTATTTGTCAAAGTTGTAAAATTTGTCAGTGTTTTTAACTATGTTGTCTCCTGGAAGACTTGGTATTTTACCAAATATTAACTCAAATGGTGAATAGTTTGTGTCGACATGAGGTGTGATGTTGCGGAAGAATAGTAAGGTATCCAAGAACACCAATTGTCATCTTCCACAAATGATAGAAAATATTCGTTTAAGACCCTGTGATTTCTCTCAATAGTTCCCAACGTTTCGTGGTGATACGGTGTGGACAATTTATGTTCTATCTTTAGCAACTCGCATATTTCTTTCATCAATTCATTCACAAATTCTGTTCCTCTGTCTGATTTGAGTGTTTTGAATAATCCATATTTTAGGATTACATTGTGTACTAGTGCTGTCGCTACTGATTTTGCTTCTTTAGTTTCCAACGGACAAGCAATTACATATTTAGTGAGTTCACACTGCATTGTCAATATGTATCTCTGATTTTCTGATGGACGAAGTGGTCCAACAGTGTCGATGACTAAAGTTTCAAAACTATGTGTAGGCGTATCAGTGATGCACAATGGTTCTTTCGTATGTCTGACTTGCTTGTTTCTTTGACATAGGTCGCATTTTCTTACGAATACTTTTACCATTTTGTACATATTTTTCCAGATATATTTTTGTCTTATTTTAGCTAGAGTTCTGCTGACTCCGCTATGACATCCGCATGGTGTACTATGATACAAGCTTATTAACTCTTGTTGCCTCTCAGTATTCTCTATTTTCTGAGGGTTTTCGTACAGGAGTATTTTTATCTCCTTACATTCACTCGTGTTCATTATTTTTTTAAATGAATCAATGCTTATTATGCTGAAGATTTCGTTACCTTTCTCTAGTGCGAACTTTCCATAATAGCCAGATCTGTCTAATCCAGATAGTAGTTTCTCTAACTGATTACCTAAGTAATAGCGATTATCGCTACATCTGACGTACGTTTGATTTAAAGCAGCATCATGTTCGAACCTTAATTTCTTCGAACTTCCTAATATAAACCGCAATTTTCTAGCAGGTTTTATATCGTTCATTGATGTACAATCCCACATGTTGAGTTTATCAGGCTCAGCAGGATTCGTTCCATCATCTTGGTTAATAGCTTTTTTTTTGTATCATATCTCTTTTCATTTTTCTTGTTACTACCAGCGTTTTTTTTCACAGTTTCGTCGTTTTCCTGTGGGGTCATCATCTTTAAAATGTCAGAATCTATATGTATTCTTGACAGTGCGTCTGCGTTAGTGTTGCTGTCACGGTTGTTGTTGTTATTACTGTTGTTGTTCCTTTCTCTGGTATAGCATTTGTTCGCAAAATTATTAGGTCTTCAGCATTTGTTACAGTTTTGACCCTGAGCTGGGCATCTGTCTCCATGATTTCTACCACATTTTCTGCATACACCGCTGTTATTATTTCTGTTGCCTCTATTCTGATTGGATTGTGCTGTTTAAAACAACACTTGCCCATGCTTTACACGTGAATCAACTTTTTCGGCAATGCTAAGAGCTTCTGCAAAAGTCGTTACTTGACTTGCATCAATGGTAGCCAATATGTGTGGATCTTTTAATCTATATATATAAAAGGCTTGGGTGACTGACTGATCACTCCCCTGCCCAAACGGCTGAAGCTATAACCGTGAAATTTGGAATGTAGGTTCCTTTTATGAAGTAGGCGCGCACTTAGACGGGATTTTTGGAAATTCGGACTGGAAGGGTGTAAAATAGGCGTGGTACCGCCCCATACAACTAGAATTTTTAAATGGCTGTATCTTTTAAACCATTTTAGGTACAAAGTCGAGATTTGGTACGTAAATCGGACGTATAAGAAAAAATACTTTGTTTGGAAAAGAGGGCGGTGCCACACCCCTTTTTAAAAAATAGTTATATTGGCCAAATAAATGGACCAATTGCAATTATATTTTCTTTGTGTGATACTGTTCATAGGGTCTCTATTATAGGCTACATGAAAACATAATTAGACAAAGGGGCGTGGCACAGCCCACACAAACCGAAATTTCAGTCGGTCATTAATTGTAAGAAGATGAGATTTGCTAAATATGTAAATGGTTCATGGAGGATTACGTCTCGCTGGAAAATGGGCGGTGCTACGCCCCTTTTGAAAAATTTTTTATGTCGGTCATATTAATAGAACGAAAATTGTCTACTGTCTGTAGATAGGATAATAAAATTTGGGATGGAAGTTCCCCTTTTCGAGTAAACGTCAGCTAAGAACGGATTTGTGGAAATTGTACTTTTATGGGTTAAAAATGACCAATACGTATGGAAATGCTTACTATCAAATTGGACTGAAAAAAGTCTGGGTAAAAAAATCTAAATAGGGATAAAAATTTTACTATCGCCCAGACCAAACGGCTAATGATGTAATCATGACAAGTTATATAGGCTTGCTCCCTATGGAATTAGAACAAAGGAAGGAGGCTTTTTGAAACTCTTACCTTTTAGGGGTAAAATGGACTGGAAAGGGATAAAACTGGTAATAAACGGCTAAAGGTATCGTCTAATTTTAAAATATAGTAATTTTAACATTCGTTCATAAGTTGTAAAAATACTGAAAAAGGGATAAAACTGATGATATCACCCAAATCAAATATCTAAAGGTAGAGTTACGAAAATGTATATAGAATTGTTCCCTACAGAATTAGAGAACTGTCACATGGAGTTTTTTAAAACTCGAATACTTACGGTAAACTGGTACCATCGCCCAGACCAAACGGCTAAAGCTATAATCGTATATGGGCATGTTTCCTATTGCATTAGATGGGGTACCGGTCCATTTTAGTTGTGCGATACGAAAATATTGTTTAAAAATCGTACTTTTAGGGATAAAAGGGACTAAAGCGGTACAATTGCTAAGACCATTTGGATAAAGCTACAATCACATAGATTGGGTATTCGTTCGTCTTATGAAGCGTTGGCATTTTACCTGTATTGCTTAAAGTCATAAGAAGGTTCACTGTAAGTACGGGTGAAGCAACGCGAGCCGGGAAAGCTAGTCCATTCATAAACGAATTGAATGCTATTCTATTATTCGTATTGACAATAGAAGATCTATTCGCTTCACCTTCGTCTGCTATTTGAATCTCATTCAATTCAATTACCAATGATTCTATTTTATTGGCAAAACCCATCAGATTGTCGCCCTTCTGCACAATCTTTGTTAGTTCGTTCAGAACGCTATTCGAAGATCTAACTGGTTTGTAAGATTTTTTCAAAGCAGTTATTAGTTCTTCGATGGATTTTGGTATTGAGTCTTGTTTGATTCTGTTTTGCACTTTCAAATCTAATCTAGACTTAAAAATGAAGGAGAAAAATTAATTTTTCTTTTCCTCAATTATGGCTTGGTATACTATTTCAAGGTTGGTTACAAAATTTTGCAATTCGTCCCTTTTTCCGGTAAAAACTGGAACCAATTTTACGATAACAGACAACTCGTTCAACTCCAAATGTGCCATGATTATACTTTTCTTGTTGTTTTTTTCTTCTAGATGTTTATTTAGTATTTGCAATGCTTCCTCTTTGCATTTGTCAAAAGTAGTCAATAATTCTGCTCTTTGTCCTTCTTTAAGTGTTAATAAAAATTCACCGAATTCTTCCTCAAAAAATATGTATTTCTTCTAACTTTCTATGTTTCCGTGGAATAGGACGATTTAAAGATTTCTTTGCATTTATTAAGATTTGTTTTAAAGATTCTAAGGATGCCATTAGTTACAATTAAAAATATTTTTTTTTTCACAAAATTCTATTATCTTTTTTATAAATTCTATGCACTTTATATTCAACAGCATTTCTAGCGGTATAAATATTATTAATAGTATTATCCATCCAATATATTTGTTGTACAATTCTTTTAGTCTCATTATATCTTTTCTTCAAATACAAATTTTTATACATAATTTTTGTTTTTTTGTTTAATTATCTCATTAACAAAATTCTCCATTCCAGCAACTGCCATTTCTTCTATTCTCCTAGTCTGCTCTTCGACGTAGTCAACGATATTTTTAATCAAGATTATCGAGACTGTTATGATTATGAGTAATACTATAAGTCGTGGATTTCTTTTGATCCACTGTTGAATATCATTATTAGTTCTTTCTTCTTATATTTTTCTTAGTTTTCTTTTTTTTATAAATTTTTATTACTATTTGTCATTTTCTTATTAATTAATAATTATTATTTTTGTTGTCCTTTTTGGCGGTTTGCCAAGTACTGCTTTATTTTGTAGTCGCCTTCTATCTTCCTCTATGGTCAGAGGCATGGGTCCAATTTTCATTATTGTTGACTGATCCTTGTGATCCTTGTTAATTAATGGTCTCAATATATATATATATATTTTTTTTTTTGTTGCCACGAGCGATGTATCGCTTATTGGCCCTATGAGTGCGGCTTGACGCACTTCATTTAAAAGCTAATAAAAAAATTTTTTTCTTTTTGATGGTTGGATCTTCGTTGGGGACCTTCGTCGTCCCACTGCCTCTTGGCCAGGCAGTATCCTCCTTCCTTCTTCGACTGACGGATATTGGCTTCACGTCAGGAATTTCTCCGAGTCCTTGCTTATAGAATTTTTGCGGATTTATACGCAATTCTATTTGTGGCCAGCGCAGTGCAATTAAGCACAGTTCGCAGTGGGCAGGATCAAAAACGACTTGTTTAGTTTTGATTGTGGAACAAGACTGATCTTTCGACCGAATTTGTCCCGGTATTTATTTGAAAATATTTCTTAAAGTCTAATACAATGTGGGAGTGGTTATAACAACTTAATTTCTAAAATTATCCATAAGCTTACATTAGTTTACTTATTAATATTTTTGGGTTTATTCAATCCCAATTATTCTACTTAAATTTACCCTAGAGTTTCTTTCATTTGATTGGTGGACATTGAGTCATTATTAGGAATCAATGTCCCCCTATCATTCTAATTTGATTCCGCTTTTTAACATTTGATCGCATTGACCGTGGTCATGGTTTTATATGTACCTTCTGTTGCATATTCACAGTAAACGGCAAAAACACAATGCACACAAGCACAAAACCACAATGACAGAAAGCTTTATTAAAACGACCGACAGGAGTTTAGAGAGTACATTTATTTCATTTCATTTCATTTATTTGTTTCAGTCTATGGAAATACATTTTCCTTACAGACTATGACTTAAGAAAAAAAAAAAATTACATAAATACTCATATTACAAATGTGTATATTAAATTTCAAGTTACTTAAGATAAGCACTAAGAAATAACTTAAAGCAATCTTTTGAAATGCAATATTCAATACATTGTTGAAACTCTTTTTGTTGACTTAAATTGATTTTATTTAATAGAGAAAAAGCACGGGTTAAGGGACTGTTGAGAGCGTAGTTAGTATGATGGTTTGGAATATAAAAAATATTAGTAAATCTTAAATTTCTCGGAGGAACATAAAATGGAATCAATGAAAGCAATTCAGGACAATCAATACCATTATTTATTAAATCAAAAATTAACAGAGTAGATTGAAATTTTCTCCGATACTCCAAACTTTGCAAACCTAGCAACAAACATTTTGATATGTAAGGCGTAGGCTCAACAAAGCTAAACGATCTGAGAGCAAATTTAACAAACTTATTTTGAACTCGTTCAATACGAGAGATATGAGTGCTACAATGTGGACTCCAAACAACTGACGCATATTCTAATTTAGATCTTACAAACGCTGTGTATACTAACTTTAGAGTATAAGGGTCCGAAAATTCAGAACAATTTCGTCTCAGAAATGCAAGCATTTTGTAAGCTTTTGGAATAATATAATCAATGTGCGGAATAAAAGACATATATGAGTCAAACATTACACCAAGATCAAGTGTGGATTGAATTTTTTCCAAGCTATGATTGCCAATTTTAAAATGGCACTGAATTGGATTTAGGGATCTGAAAAACGAAATATGAAAACATTTTGAAAGATTTAAATGGAGATTATTATTATTACACCATTCAAGCAAATTGCTCAAATCAGATTGCAGATGTATAACATCACCTACAGAATCTACTTTGAAAAATATTTTTAAATCATCAGCGTATAAAAGAAACTTCGACTTCACAAAACAGGTCGCAATGTCGTTAATAAATAAATTAAAAAGCAATGGCCCTAATATACTACCTTGAGGTACACCCGAAGTTTGTGCATATGGCCTTGAATCATATTTACCAATTCTGACTTTACAAACTCTGCCCTTTAAGTAAGACTTTATCCATAACAGGAAAGTCGAATGCAGACCCAATTTTTGCAATTTTGACAAAAGAATGCTGTGAGACAACTTATCAAATGCTTTCGAAAAGTCAGTGTAAATTGACTCAACTTGGCCACCCTTTTCTAAAGTGGTTAAGACATACTCACTAAATACAATCAAATTCGTCGTAGTGGATCTTCCAGAAAAAAATCCATGTTGATTAGGCGAAATCAAGGCTTTAGTGAGAAAAAACAATTTTTTGAAAATAATATGCTCGAAGACTTTTGACACACATGACAACTTGGATATTGGTCTATAACAAGTTACATCATCTCTTCGTCCACTTTTTAAGACAGGTGTTATTAATGACGATTTCCAGCAATCAATAAAAATACCTTCCCTAAGAGATAAATTGAATATATACATTAATGGAAAAGCCATAGTAGCAGCACATTTTTTTAAGAAGTGAGCACACAAACCGTCAATGTCGGGCTTGAAACCATTTTTGGTGCCTATTATCGCACTTAAAACTTCATTTTCGGAAATTGTCATATGACCAACATTTAAGGAAGAACAACAGTCAGCTGATGAAGAAAAATTATCATTAGCTGGCTCAAAATTAGATTTAAAAAAATCAGCAAACATATTAACGACATCATCACAAGAATTAGAAACTCTGCCATTATACATAACTGTAGATGGGATATCTAAAGACTGCTTTTTTGATTTAATAAATGTCCAGAATGATTTTGGATTGTTTTTAATTTCACGTTCCTTACTGAGAATGAATTGCTGATAAAGAAATTTATTTAGGCAATTAAATTCTCGTTGATATAAAATGAAATTAGCTTCGCTTTCTTGCTCACCGGACTCGACAAAACGTTTATGAAACTTGTTGCGTAAGTTTTTAAGCTTTTTAAGCCCCCTTGTATACCATGGCAGCTTATAAGGCTTGGGTTTCTTTAGCGGTATATTATTCCTGCATGCATCCAAAACTGCATCTAAAAATTTTTTGAAGCAACTTTTCGTCTGTTGCCCATCAAACATTGTAGTCCAATCAATACACGCGAATATTGAATTAAGCAAATCAAAATTGCATACAGTAAAATTAAAATCAAAAGAAGTTATAGATGGAGCAAATTTAAAAAATGAATAAGAGTTTAACTCAATGGATAATGGCTTATGATAAATATTAGGAGGAGAAATTGGCAGTAAACACTCACACACTGTAAAATTGCAATCATACGGAACGAATATAAGATCTAAAAAACGATTTAAACGGTTAGAAATGTGATTAATTTGTACTAAATTTAAACTCAACAAAGTATCAATGCAAGCAATTTCATGCTCTCTGTTGACATTACTTGGCGATAAATAAGAATCACGATCAAATTTGGACCACAAAACATCCTTAAGATTAAAATCACCCATAACACAGACGTGAGTGTTTAATGCCAAGTTATCACTCATCAATGAAATATTTGAGATATGCTTAAAATAAATACTATTTGTACTACCCGGAGGTATATAGGATACACATAACAATAAAACAATATTTTCACCAGAAATTGATACAAAAAGTTGATCTAACAAACCACAATCATCATCAATTGTGCACAGCGTTGACTTAAGTCGGCTACTAACAGCAACTAAGACTCCGCCACCACGAGAACAACCAGTAAGATCTGCATTTCTATCCTTTCGATAGACATTAAAAAGGCGAGTATCAAAAAATTCAGCATCATAAAAATCTGCATTTAGCCATGATTCCACCAACACAATGACATCAAATTCACATTGTGACGAAAACTCAAAAACATTTTTTGATTTTGTTCGCATACCTGACAAATTTTGGTAATAAATTTTTAAACCATTATTTGTACAAGCTAACGCTGCTCTTCTACTACAGCTTTCTTTTGAAAATTTACGAAGGGACGAACCCTGATGTCCGTAGGCCATAGCTCAGGGCTAGTTACGTCTTTATAAAAGCATGGAGTTACACCCAATTTGAAATTAACTCGCTTCAAATTGTCAATGTTCACATCCTTCTTAATAAGCTTATAACACTCCAGATGGTGTTTGCCAATTTCCGAATTTCCTTCAATGTAAGCTATTATTTGTTCTGCCGAAACAGTCGGTTTAAAAGATGAAATGTGGATCCACTTTTTTTGGATAACAACATCGAGATCATTAGCGGCCGCATTTACGCCATAAACTACAGGCCCCTTCTTACGCCTACGCCTCTGCACGCTAACCCAATCAGACTCAGTTCTCAATGGTTGGATGTTAGCTTCAAACATGTTGGCTTCACTCGCGACAACCTCAGACCCAAGTGTGTGCACTGATGTGACGGACGAAGCAGCAGACAAAAACGGTGGATTATTAGTTGTTGTTGATGTTTCAACCACAGCTTGCATATCTGAGTTTAAATCGGCACAAACAATGTTGCGTTCTGCAACAACATTTGCACGACGACGCGAAACATTCAGCTTCTCATTTCGCGGTTTATCTTCACATTTATCAACGTTTTTAGAAATGTTTTTAGAAATGTCATTGAACTGCTGTCGCAGCTCTAGCAGTTCTTTGCTCACAGAAGAGTTTATCGTCTGCTTAAGTTCTCTTACTTCATTGGACAAAGCAGCGATGTGTGAGATTAAGTTTGAGGTAACACTTAAACAATCATTGCAATTGAAAACAATGTTGGAATTGTTAAATGCTTCACACCATTTATCCTCAATTTTAGCACAAATAAAGTGGTGTTTAGCTCTGCATAAGTGACAGACAATGAATTTAGATTTTAACGTTTTAAAACACTTCGCGCAAAGAGTATTTGGTGGAAGATCCATAATGACAACCGCACAGTTTGGCAAGCAGAGACTGACTGATGTTTTTTAGTTTAGTTTTTTTGTTCATTGTTCTACTTGTCTATTCTTTCCCTCAGTTCCATTATGTACATCTCTCTCTCGCTAATAGCAACTCATTTCGCAGGTGTGACATAACAGCTTCAATTTTGGACGTTAATGCACTAAAAGTAAGAATTTCGTGCTTACATCAAGTAGTCCACACTTACCCAAAATACATGAGAGTGTTTGAGAGAACAAATATGGTTTCCGCCATTTATTTTTTCACTCTCAGAGCTGGATACAAGCGCTTTTTTCTTATTTTAAGTCATTTGTAAACTTTATTTTCATTCCAAGAAATGTTTACTCGATTTCATGTATTGTTTACTTATTTCAATCCCTTTTACGCTATATATTATGACCGTAGCACGTTCTGTACTTGAATCAAGTATAAACGTACTTAAATTTTTAAGTAAGATTTTGGCTAAAAGTGAGATTTTTTTTCTTAAATTTATCCAGGCTCTTTTTTTCTGTGTAGTTTCGCCAACTGCAGGGATTCAACAGCACACGGCAAATTCTGTAACTCATACGTATCAATTGCATAAGCTACAAACACAGCTAATTGAAGCTGTTATGTCACACCTGCATACAATCATTCAAAAAGACAATCAGCACCATCAAGTAATAAGCTACTCCACACTAGGCCTAGACCGAAGCGATACACACCACGTCATCGAGCTCCAACATTCCTGATGCGATTTGCTTTGGACATTCATTCATCAGAAAATTTGCCGAAATAAACGATATCGTCATAAATGCCTTCAGAAATAAAGCCTAGTTTTTTTTTCACACTCTTCCGAATTTTGTCCGCCGAGTATGGACGTTCTCTGAATTTTTATTCTCGAAAGGGAGTTTTTTGTTCTTTTTCTTCCCACAAGATAAACCTGTCGCTAGCGTATTTTTTGTTTTGTTTTCTCTTAAGGGATCACATTGGAATGCGCAACGCACTTTACAAACAACAACAAAAGAAAACCAGTTTAGGAATTCCTAAAACGGTTTTTTTGTTGTTTCTTCTTTGTCAAGTGCGTTGCGCATTTCAATGTGTGTTTTTCACCCCCTTTATCAGTTATGATTGTGCAATTAATATTAATATTAATAAATATTAATATTGTAAGATATTTTTAAGTGATGATGATAGAAGAAATAAATAATAAAAAAAAAAAAAAAAATGATTGTGCAACAAAATTTTGGTTCATGCACCTAGAATTAGCCGAAGTAATCAAACACAATGAAATCGAGTTTTTAGATTTTTTTGCTCATCAAGCACAATGGGTCTCATACATAAAAACGAGTAAAAGGGCTGAGTTGAGTCAGGTGAGCAATTGCTCGTAAGACGAGTTCGATCAAACAGCATCAGCTTTTGCCCAATTTCGTATGCATAAAAATGAGTTCAAATCAATTGCAATTACTTGAGCAAAGGAAGAACAAACATCTAATTGTTATTGAAGTGCAAACATGTCGTCAAGTGAAAGTGAAGTAGAAGTAGAATCATATAATAATAATGAAATAGAAACTGACGACATTTCTAAATTTTAAGTAGAAAAATAAAAAAAAATATTTACTAGAAAAAAGTCAATTACCGAGCAATACCAATAAGCAAATTTTGGCAACGAATTTGTATTTGTATTTGTTTATTATTTGATATCCTGTACAACAAGAAAATTTCTTATAATTACAGTACAGGAATTATAAAGGTTAAAATATGTTTTGTTACAAAAAAGGGGTTTAAACTAAATAAATGAGTAAAATGAAAAGAAAAATGATAAATATAAATATAAAATCGTTTAAACAATATAAGGAGAGAAAGGAGAGAAAAGAGAGAGAAACCTATTACACAAGTTAATTTTATGCATATAAAAGTATTCAGTTATTATTATCGTGGGTTTTATAAAAATCAGTGATATGTTTTTTAAATTTATTAGCGTTACTGATAGTTTGGAGGCTGTTTGGTAGTGCATTCCAAAGACGAATTGAATGAACAAAGAATTGCCAATCAGACACAAGACTACGGTGAATTAATGGCATAAGCTTCTTACCCCTGTTGGATCTAGAAAATTGCAGTTTTTGAAAGAGGTATAATGGTTTCTGAGTAAATATAATTTTATGAAGGTACAAAAGAGTCTTAATGTTTAAAAGGTTGTTAAAAGAGACTCCATATAGCGAATTTGAAACATGAGAGACAGGTTGAAATCTTTTCAAACCATATATATATCGAATAGTATTATTATATACAACATTCAGTTTTCTTTTGCTAGACGAATCACAGTTTGAGAATAGCTCGCAACCAAAGAACAATCCAGGCAGAATGTATGACTTTGCAAGTAGTACTCGTATTGAAAGAGGTGTATGAATTTGTGTTGACCATAACGCTCTAAGTTTTGAGTAAGTTTGACCGACAACTGTGCTAATGTGATTCGACCAACTTAAGTTATTGTTAAATACTATGCCAAGATTTTTAACATGCTTAACAATTTCAATTTTTTCACCATTTAACAGTATATTAACATCAAGATTAGTAGAAACAAAATTCCTTTTATGAATTAACAGACATTTCGATTTTCGTGGATTAAGGCAGAGTCCATTTGCCGTTGCCCAGGAATGAATTTGAGATAAATCACTATTAATTTTTTCAATATGCTCAACCATATAATTAAGTGGACAACTTAAATAAAGTTGCACGTCATCAGCGTACATATGTATTTTAGAAAATGACAATTGTTGCGGCAAGTCGTTTATGTATACAGAAAACAGTATGGGCCCTAAAATTGATCCCTGTGGTACTCCTTTTGTACATGGAAGTTTTACAGAAACACAATTAGCTGCGTGCACGGATTGTGTGCGGCCAGAGAGATAGGATTGTATAAGCTTTACAGCAGTGGGCGCAAAATTAAAAAAATGATTTAACTTCATACATAATGTAGTGTGATCTACCGTATCGAAAGCCTTGGAGTGATCCAAAAGGACTAGAAAAGTAATATGACGATCTTCCAATTCATTTCTTATGTTTTCAGATACTTCCAATAAAGAACTAGTACAACTGTGGTTTGGACGAAAACCAGATTGTTTTTCATGCATTAATGAATTAGAATTGAGGTGTCCACTGATTTGTTTGTGAAGGAGCTTTTCAAATACTTTAGAAAGAAAGCAAAGTATGGCAATTGGTCTGTATTCATTATTAGATTTCGGGATTGGTAAAATTTTAGCATGTTTCCACATTGTTGGAAATGTACTAGTGGTAATGATGGTATTAAAAAAGTGCGTAATATAATTTAAAATAAACGGCAGAAGGATTCGTAGGAACCTCGGATCAATATTGTCGTAACCTGTGGCGTTAGATTTAACTTCAGAAAAACAGGATAAGACATCAATGTTATTTACAGTAGTAAATTCAAAGTCCGTTGTATTACTTTGCAAAGTATTTCCAAAATTGTAAAAGTTGTTGTTTATTACGACAGTAGGAGTGCTAGTAAAAGTAGTGTTGAGCATGTTTACATCAACCTGGCAATTATTATTATGTTGCTTTCCAATGCCAATTTCGCGGATTGTTTTCCATTTTTGTTTGGAGTCCAATGCAAGTAAGAATTTACTTGAAAAGTATTCGGTTTTAGCTTGTTTAATTTTTCTGTTAACGTCTTTTCTGGCAGCACAATACTCATCTCGCAGTTCAGGTGTTTTAAAACGCTTCCATCTTGAATATGTTATATCTCTTTTTATAATTGCAAGCTTGATCGTGGCCGAAAACCACGGTCTAGCCTTAACCGTAATTACTCGCGTTTTAAAAGGAACGGCAGCATCAAAAATATTAGAGATGTTGTCTTGAAGAAAACGAAGCTTTTCGTCTACTGATGAAATGTAGTATATGCTATCCCAGTCAGTATCATAAATTCTTTGTTCTAATAAATTATAATTAATATTCTTAAAATCTCTATATGAGTACGTGTGCTCAGAACGATGCGTTTGGAAATTATACGTAAGAAAAATTAAGTCATGGTTAGAAAAGCATGGTGCAGAAATTTGATCATACAAAAGTATGCTTGAGGAGTTAGAAACAAAGAAAAGATCTAGCAAAGTGTTATTACTGCGCGAGTAGTGTGTGGGTGTTGTGCAATTGGTTGAGAAAAGGCCCAGAGACGACATGTTTTCTGTAAGAAAATGTTCCGAAAGGATGTTAGAGTTAAAATCACCAGCAATAATCACATCGTTGTATTCCACAGTTAAAAGTTCGAGCATATTAAAAAAATTTCCGAAGTGTATATTTCGGTTAGGGCGATAAACGCAACCCAGTAATATTATCTCGTTAAACGAATAGAGTTCAATAAAAATGTACTCGACTTCTTTACCTGGATCAGATTTTATGCAACATTTGGTGCTTAATTTATTGTTGGCGTAAATTGCTACACCTCCACCGTGAGAATATCTATCAGCTCTATATAGGTGATATCCTTCCAAACTGACTAGTGAATCGGGCGTATCTATGCTAAACCACGTCTCAGAGACGCAAATAATGTCTACGCCAGAATTTTCGAAAGTTAGCCTGAATTCATCTATTTTATTATTTAAGCTCTGTGCATTTATATGACATACTCTTAATCCATCTTTTTGTTTAGCTAGGATTTTCACCATAGCATAACTGACGTCTTTGGAATGTAAATTAGTGCTATGTGTTGTGACCATGTATAAGTAAATGTTCGTTAATAAATTTAATTTCAGCAACGCTAAAGAAGTATAGAATGTTAAAAATTGTGTAATAAAAAGCAATTGAAATAGAAGAAAAAGCATATAAATAAATTAGGAAGTAAAAATATAAAAAACAAGATTTAGAATCAAAAATAATATCTAAAAAATAAAATAAATTAAAATTATTTGAGATTCTATAAATCAAAATTTGTATTATTGGGACGAAACCCATTCAAAATGTCGACGTGCTCGATACATATAGGGTCATCGTTGGCAGTACGCTTTATATATACTAGGCCTCTAAAAGTATAAGCGGACTGAATAAGTTTATCTTTTTTCATCCGTATCGCCTTTTGGAAAATCCTGTAATTCCCATTTGAAAGGTTTTCATTTATGTAAAAAGGTTTATTAGTGTTGAAACCAATGCTATTCAAAGAAAACTTGTTGTTGTTGTTTTTCTTATACATTGATAAATTTTTCAAAAAGAAATTCTTATCATATGGAGACCTCAGTTTGGCGATAATGACTGCATCAGGCGAATCATGTTTTTTTGTATTATTTCTATTTTGCAGGCGGTGTATCGATTTAAGATTCGGAGCTGGTATGTTAATTGTTTCGCAGATAGTGTCAAACATAGTACATAAATTTTCACCTTCAACGAAAGGGATTCCATTTATGCGCAGGTCGCATGCTACCAGCGAGTTTTCCTGCCTTAGCATTTGTAGTTTCAATTCCTTGACCTCCGATTGCAGTACCAAAACACTGTCCGCCAAATTCTCAAGTTTGGACACCCGTTCATTAACATCATCTAAATCTACTCTTACATCGCATATTCTCTTGTCAATTTCATTTACTATGCGGTTCTCAAACTCAAGTAAGAGAGATTTCATTCGGTCGTACAATTGATCGCTTTGCTTGTGTAGTCGATCGTCTATAAGTTGTTTAAGGCGCGAAGAGGAATCAGAGACTCTTGGTGAATTTGAGAAGTCGTCACCTGCAAATCTCTGAGAGCTTGAAGCTCTTAGTCTCTTTGGCGCAGAGCAGCTGTTGTGTGGGTTATTTATCGCGCTAAAATCTTGTTGATGGATGAGAAGCGGGGTTGTTGGAGCATCATCTGGGAGAGTGCGTCGCAGTGATGAGACTCTATTGCTTGTTGATGGTGAACTCATAATTATTGTTGTGTTTGGTTTAGTTTTGTTGTATTGGGCTATTGTTGTTGTTTACACAGAAGTTCTGTTTAGGTTATTAATGTTTTTGGATGTATGTTGTGGTTTGTATTTATATCTTTTTTGTGTTATATTATTTTTTTTTTTGACGTTTTGTTCAGTTTATTTAATGTCTCAGAAAGAGAGTTAAGAGAGTTAAGATCTTCTTCTTATCACTAGATATTGTTCTGTTCGCTCTCTCTCTTTATCAAGATATTTTTATTTATGTTAGCGATAACTCGGGTTGCTTTTGTTTAATTTTGGTAATTTTAGTAGTTTTGATGAATATCAACAAGTGAGTTAACACGGACTTATGAAGTTCGATTAATGTTATAGGTTTGCAGGTTTTGCTTGATACACGAATGTGTTATAATCCAATTTAATAATATTTTATGTGGAGCCGAATCAATACACGTCTGTACTCAACAGATTCTCTTTAGTTTTATAAAAACCAGTGAGAAAAATTTAGTCGGGCAACCAGACATACATATACCCTCACCCTTAGTAAAACATAAAATTTTTTGTTATATTAATATAATTCCTCGATTTCTAAAGTGGGCGGAGTAGTACATTTGTATGGGAGGTACAAGAAGGTGGCGGCTAGACTTTCAGTTTTTTTCTCCAAAACTTTGTCCTGTTATAGCTTCACAAAATACAAAATTTGGGCACGATCGTGTCGAGTGTATTGATATTATTACCCCATTTCCAAAGTGAGAGGAGTTGTACATTTGTATGGGGGGTACCAGAAGGGGCGTGTCCAAACTTCCAGATTTTATCACCAAAACTTTATCCTGTTATAGCTTTACTAAATACAGAATTTGGGTACGATCACGTTGGATTTATTGATATTATTACTCGATTTCTTAAGTGGGAGGAATGATGTATTTGTATGAGAGGTACCAGAAGGGGCGGGGCCAAGTAGCCCATTTGCAATGCCGTAAGTAGTTTTGGGAAATATGAACCCGTGCAAAATTTCAAAACATTTAGTTGCGTCCTTCGAAAGTTTTCGTACGCACCAGCCGGACAGCCAGACAGACAAACGAATATGGCTCAAACGACTTAAAAAGTCACGAATCGAATGTGGTTCAAAGAAACCTAGGGTCTAAAGTGACTTCTTCTATGAGTTACACTTTTGGGCCGAATCAAATGATATATACAATCCTACCCCTAGGGTGAGGGTAAAAAAAATTAAGAATTAAGAATACAAACCTGTATAATTTTTGACACAAAATATTCGGCCATGATTTCTTTTTAGTATACGCGAGTCAACTATAAGGCATGCTCAACAAAATTTGAGCAAAAAATCACTCAAGAAAGCAAAAGCTTGTTTTTATGCATATGAAAATGAGCACAAGCACATCTAACATAGTTCAAACTGAGCAATACGAGATCAAACGTGAGCAGTGAGTAAAAGCAAATACATCAAATTTTATTATGCATACGACAAGCACCTTTTACTCAAAAAATCGAGTCCGAGCTCAAGCTCACGTTTTATGCATGAGACCCAATGTTTTTCATTTGCCTATTTTCAACATCATTATTCCCTTCTGTGCTTAATTGTAATTGGTATCACACAATTATCAGATTTCTTTTCCGTATTTGGCCCAATATACAATGGGTATACGCTCCATGTTATTCATAAGCATTTCCCAAAGGTCATCAATGGCGGGATATTTACTTTCTAATAGTCGAGAGGGTCAAATATATTTTAGAATATATTTATATCGGTGCTCACACATATTCGCCCTGTAGATAGGGTTTTAGTTGTTGACCCACACTGCATACGCAAATGCTTTACTACCACATTGGCTAGCTTTATTCAATCTGTACTTTCTATATTATAATTAAATATAATTATATTAAATCAAAAACGGATTTAATCGTCTCCTACACCATTTATTCCATACCTAGGTATGCACAGACAAGCTTTTACCGTATGAACCATTTCAATTGTAAACATGGATTAAACCGAACCCAAACACACAAGCGTTCTGATTTTGTATTCAATGCGTTCGGCGTAGTCGATTCTAGAAAGCCATGGAGGGATTCTTCCTAAAAGGCAAAACAAAAAAATTATACAGACGTTCATATCCAAAAGGTCTACACAGATCTGGTTAAACCTCCTAGGGTTAAATAATTTAAATAATGCCAGTAATTATAATGAATACTTAATGCACATATCTGCTTTTTTTTAATTTTAAATATTTCAAGTAACACACTACATGTATAAAATTAATCACAAATTATAGCCTTTTTATAAATTAATAATTAAAAGAAAATGTACGCTGTTCAAAACCAAACATGAAAATGTTTTATAAATTTATTGCAATATCTAAAAGAATTTGTTTAATTTAGATAAAAATGAATGCTCTCTTAACGGTTATCTTTTAATTAAAACAACCGTCCCGAGTGGGTAGTTGTAAAGTACTGATTTTATTTATGTAAAATATGCACCTTCTTGCTAACATTGAAAAGAAATATTAAACAATCTAACCTAACGATAGATAAAGAGAGAGAAAGAAAGAAATAGTCTATGTATCATTTGTGTCAATAAGGGAACACTACACATTACAAAAATATAAAACACATGTTCAAATTTGAGTACTTTCCTTAATTTCTTTCGAACAAAGCTTTACTTAAGCTTTAGAGGTAATAATTTTTATTTATTTATTTTGATATTTACTATAATTAAAATTACAATAAATCTTAGGAACTAAGGCACTCGATGCATAGGCTATCGGCTTTTGGTGAATATTATTATGTTTAGTACCATGTAGCGTTGGTTAGTTATATACATGCATATTTATTTTATTTTACAGGTTTATTACATTTCATTTTACATATTAAGGCTTATTAAAAAATCAAAAATTTTATTTACATTATTTACTGAAGGGAATTGGAGTATATCTCTGAGATCGTTGGTATTGCATATACTTAACCGATTATTTCGGAGGGCTCTACATTCTGATAAAATATGAATGACAGTAAGAGGATCGTTTCTGCAGAAAGCACATACTGGTTGAGGGTCTCTAGATATTAGGTGTTGGTGTGTTATTCTGGTGTGCGTTAGACGAAGTCGTGTGAAACATTTGTTTTTATGACAGTTTGTTGAACTTGGAAGATTGAGCGGCATTTTGGTTAGATTGATTGTTCGATAAAGATGGTGGTATCCTTGCCAGCTTGTTTGAGATGAAGTATCGAGTTCCGCAATTGCGCCTCTTAAAATGTAACTTTTATGTGGTGGTATATTGAGATATTTCGGCCGTATGTAGGTGTATTTTGCTGACATCGGCTGCCTCATTGCCTTTTATACCAATATGGCTAGGTATCCATGGAAGTTTAATTCTGTCTTAAAGTCCAATTAACATCTGCTGAATGGAAATTATAATTTCATTTTTATTATGGGTGTTGAGTGATGCATTGAATACAGAATTGCTGTCTGTACAGATGCCATGTCTGTTTCTTTTTGATTTGCAATATTTTAGAGCCTCGAAAGTGGCTATTGCTTCGGCTTCAAATATGTTTGCTTTATGCGGTAACATTTATGATGTTATAGTGAAGCCGGTCTCCAACGTGAAAAGCTGTTTTAGATCCGTCAGTAATAAGAAATTCCCAGTTGTCATTTTTCAGTTCAGAAAAAATTCTGTTAAAATGGTTCTTAAATATAATTGGTGATGTGTCTGTTTTATTGAAAATTTTTAGATTTTTCAGGAAGATACTTTCATTTAATTGCCAAGGTGGAAAGTTTACCGTTGGTGGCTTATATACCTTCAAGTTCAGCTTTTTACCCATTTTAAAAACTTGGGTTCATGTAGATGGATATGCTTATGCATTAGAGAGGATTTCTTGAAGGACAATTTGTGAGTTAACCGTAGTTTTAGTTTCTTGGCGAGTTTTCGAAGAGGATCAAATCCACCCTCCGCTAATAAATTCTTAATGGGGGTTGTTTTAAAAGCTCTTAGGCTAGTCCTTATTGAGGCGTGTAGTATGTTTTCAATTGGCTGGAATACTGACTTAGCCGCTTTGCTGTATATCTCCAGTCCGTAATCAAGTTTTCCCATAACTGTAGACTTAACTAGTTTTAGGAGACTGTTGGTATGCATGTGACTTTTTGCCGATCCAAGGTATTTAATTATATTTAACCTTTGAGTTAGATCACGTTTTAGGTAATTACATTGGTTCTTAAAACTATAGTTTTTCTCTATATATAAACCAATAACTTTACAATTATTTACATTTTGTATGTGATTGTTCCTTAGATACAACATATAGGTCGTCTGCGTATAAG
This sequence comes from Muscina levida, assembly GCA_964034835.1. Classification (NCBI taxonomy): domain Eukaryota; kingdom Metazoa; phylum Arthropoda; class Insecta; order Diptera; family Muscidae; genus Muscina; species Muscina levida. The sequence goes on along the minus strand of OZ035883.1, from coordinate 95,360,461 downwards.
CAATGATCAATGTTTTTATTAATGTTTCTATTAATGTTTGTTACTGACAGTGGGACCCTTGGGGAATTCCATTGTACAAGGGCAATACATCGGATTGGACGTTATTGGCACAAACAGAAAACTTTCTGTATGTTAGGAAGTATTTAATTAAAATTTAACATTTTTGGTCCGATAGACCAGCTGGCGAGTTTTTTAAGAACGATATGTTTTTTTTTATGAACTCCTATTTTATCAAACGCTTTGATAAAGTCAATTGATAAAATTGAGGTGTGTTTTTTGGATGAGCAATTTTTGCAAATTATGTGGTCAATGTATAAAAGTGCATCTGTTGAACTAAGTCCAGATTGAAATCCAGTTTGATTTGGTGATAAAAAAATTGTATTTTCTTATGAACCACATAAGACGACTCGACACCATTTTCTCAAGAAGTTTTGTGATGCATGGAAGCAAAGATATAGGGCGGTAGGAATCTATATCGTCTAGTTTTATTATTTTTAAAAATTGGAATCACCGAAGCGGTTTTGAAAAACTGAGAAATAACGCCTGTAGTTAATATGCAGTTAAATAATTTTAATATTCGCATTTTGAATCCAAATGGAAGATGTTTAAGCATGGGGTAGGATATTTTGTCAAGTCCTGGTGTCTTCCCTTTTAAAGTTTTAAGACTCTGTGTAAATTCGTGAATATTAAAGGATTCTTCTAGCACTTTGGACTTAGGGGAGGCATCCGTGGAGGAAACATGAAGTAGTGTGTGTAGCTTTTCGTTTTGAAACTGTGGAGAAAATTTATCATCATTTGAAATGTCAGACCAATATTTTGCAAATGACTGGGATATAAGTCGTGGATTAGAGATTGCATTTCCATTTTTTGAAATAGTTTTAATTGTGTGTGGAGTGAAGTTACCAGTCAGCTTACGAATGTTTTGCCATAAAATACTGGAGAGGGTGGATGGATTAAGATTTTCCGTGAAGTCATTAAAAGATCTAATTTTTGCAAGTTTTTTGGCCTTGTGGAATTTAGCATTTTTTTTTCTTATATGCAATAAGATTATCTACAGACATATTGCGCCGAAATTCTTTCCAGGCTGTCTGTTTTTCATTTCTGAGTAGTTAGAGTTCTGGCGACCACCAAGGGACGGTTTTTGATCCCCTGCTGGTAGTTGATATGGGTAGAGCATCGATTGTCGCAGACTATAGTTGGGTTTTCGAATATGCCGTCTTCGACAAAGTTGTTTAAAATAAATCAAGCTTCTCCCCTTAAAACACTACTCAAAGTTAGGGTAAAACCATTGAGTTCGGCTTTGTCTTCGAAAATTTTTATAAAAAACTATGAAGTGGAATTAATCGAGTAATCACTAATATTTGTGTTTGTTTTAAGCATGTGTTTTGTAATGCATACTTAGAAATTGGCAACCAGAAAAGTAAGTGATTATACGAGAATGAGCTTACCATATTTTTTTTTTGCTGGGAAGTTGTGATCCATTATTAATGGGAATGTTTTGACCAGTTTTTTTTACTGTCGTCGATTAAAAACTAAAAAGATTTTTGGTCCAGTCTGCAGAAATGAAAAATATCGAAATTTTCAAAAAAGGATCAGCTAGGATTTCAACTCAAGCATTTTTTGATGTATGATCGACCCAGAACACAGTGGCATTTACACTTTTTATCGTCATTTTCATGCAACCTAAAACTGTTTTAAGCCTACCGTCGTCTGTGAAAAAAAGGGGTTTTGAACATATGAAATTTTAGGCCGCAATTCTTGACCGATTTAAAAAAAAAAATTTTATTCTAAAATTCCTACCGATATTTTTCTAAAAATTGCCTAATTTTATGAAAAAATAATTTTTTTACTCGAATTTCAAATGTTTTTCGGATTTAACAAATTTTATTATTTTCACAAATGATGTAACATATTACATAGTGCAGCACTAAAATCTTGAACCAATCGAGACCCCCAAAATCTGAATGCTTATGATGGTGGAAAAATAACGCTAGCTGGGTTTTGAATTATTAGCTACGGTTTTTTTATTCTTTTTTGAATTTTTCGACTTTTGGCTATATTTTTGTCATATATTGGGTCTCATGCATAAAACGTGAGCTTGAGCTCGGACTCGATTTTTTGAGTAAAAGGTGCTTGTCGTATGCATAATAAAATTTGATGTATTTGCTTTTACTCACTGTTCACGTTTGATCTCGTCTTGCTCAGTTTGAACTATGTTAGATGTGCTTGTGCTCATTTTCATATGCATAAAAACAAGCTTTTGCTTTCTTTAGTGAGCTCTTGCTCAAATTTTGTTGAGCATGCCTTATAGTTGACTCGCGTATACTAAAAAGGAATCATGGCCGAATATTTTGTGCCACAAAGTAATAAAAAATGTTATCAACAGCGAAAAAAAATTTAGCAAGTGAGGAAAAAAAATTATACAGGTTGTATTCTTAATTATTAATTTTTTTACCCTCACCCTACGGGTAGGAGGGTATATATCATTTGATTCGGCCCAAAAGTGTAACACATAGAAGGAGTCACTTTAGACCCTAGGTTTCTTTGAACCACATTTGATTCATGACTTTTTAAGTCGTTTGAGCCATGTCCGTCTGTCTGTCTGGCTGTCCGGCTGGTGCGTACGATAACTTTCGAATGACGCAACCAAATGTTTTGAAATTTTGCACGGGTTCATATTTCCCAAAACTACTTACGGCATTGCAAATGGGCTACTTGGCCCCGCCCCTTCTTTTACCTCCCATACAAATACATCATTCCGCCCACTTAAGAAATCGAGTAATAATAGCAATACACCCAACGGAATCGTACCCAGATTCTGTATTTCGTAAAGCTTTAACAGAATAAAGTTTTGGAGAAAAAAATTTGAAGTGTAGCCACGCCCCATCTGGTACCTCCCATACAAATGTACCACTCCACTTAGAGATGGAGTTATACTATCAATATACTCGACACGATCGTGCCCAATTTATGTATTTTGTTAAGTTATAACAGGATAATGTTTTGGAAAAAATATTGGAAGTCTAGCCACGCCCCTTCTGGTACGCCCCATACTCATCTGGTACCGCCCACTTTTGAAATCGATTAATATTATTAATAGAACTAACGCGATCGTGCCCAAATTCTGTATTTAGTAAAGTTCAAGCAGGATAAAGTTTTGGAGAAAAAATGTGGAAGTCTAGACACGCTCCTTCTGGTACCTCCCATACAAATGTACCACTCCGCCCACTTTAGAAATCGAGTAATAATATCAATATAACAGAATTTTTTTTGTTTTACTGAGGGCGATGGTATATGTAAGTCGGGTTGCCCGACTGAAACTTTCTTACTGGTTTTTATTATATTTTTCCCCGTTAATTCAATGCCAAATTTTTGCTTATTGGTAATGCTTGGTAACTGACTTTTTTCTAGTAAATATTTTTTTTATTTTTCTACTAAAAATTTAGAAATGTCGTCAGTTTCTATTTTATTATTATTATATGATTCTTCTTCTACTTCACTTTCACTTGACGACATGTTTGCACTTCAATAACAATTAGATGTTTGATCTTCCTTTGCTCAAGTAATTGCAATTGGTTTGAACTCATTTTTATGCATACGAAATTGAGCAAAAGCTGTTGCTGTTTGTTTGAACTCGACTTACGAGCAATTGCTCACCTGACTCAACTCAGCCCTTTTAGTCGTTTTTATGCATGAGACCCAATGTCTGGTCGAGTTCGTAGCAATTTCTAAAATAAGTTTGAAAGACCATAGAAAAATATGACGAAATTTTACTATTTTTTTACAGTTTTGCCGTTTTGAGTAAGATTTTGTTTATTGGATTTTATCTCAGGGTAAAATTTTTAGATCTGATTAAGAGCTAAAATAACCTTAGCTAATAATTCTAAACCTAGTTAGGGTTTTTCTTCTACTATTTTAAGCTTTTAGATTTTGGGGGTCTTAATTGGTTCAAGACTGTGAAGTTGGAAAATGTGCTACTGTTTTATTGTATTGGTCTTTTTAAATAAAAAGCGCAATACTTATAAACACATAATATTATTTTATTTGTAGTTTAAAACTGAATTTTTGGTATATATGCAAAAAGTTTCTAGTGACTCACTAACATAGTTTTTGTTTAACAGAAGACTTTCTTTAAACTTAACATTTCTTTTCCATGTTATATATTAAGATTTTTTCTAATCTGATAATAATTGCGAGCAGGACAATATAGTTTATTGCGGAAGTTCAAAATTTTGTGGACACGTAATCCAAAAAAATATTTGAAATTGAAGTCAAAAATTATTTTTTCATCGACTTTGACACATTTTAAAAAAATAACGATAAGAAATTCAGAATAAAAAAATTTTAGCTCTGTGCACAATTTTATTTCCAATAACACAAGAAAACAATTTTAAAAATCGCTCAAGAATTGCGGCAAAAAAAAAACAAAACAACTAAGATTGTTATAAATAATTTTTTGGTACTACTTGAATTCGACGTCCTTAAATTTTTTAAAAAAATTTTAGTCTATCTTTGTTGAATAAAATATTGTCAAAACATGATTGATTTTTTGTTAGGTACTTAGTTTTCTTTTTTTTTTTTGTAAACATACTATTAACTTGAAATGTAAAACCGACTGCCCCCCCCCCCTACATCAGATCCTGGCTACGCCCTTGGCTCCAGGCGTTAAAGTATCCAACTATCACTATTGGAGTTTCAATATTTTCAATTAAGTTATTTAGCAAATTGACCGATATTACCTCTTGTGGGTGGAAATAAGTTAAAAAAATTGTGAATTTGGAAGCCGTGTTAATTTCTAACCCTACCGCATTCAGCGATAAGTTCGTATCTATAATTTTATGAGGTATGGTTTTATTAATAAGTATTGCCGCACCTTGTTTAGCATTTGGTTGTGGGTTATAAAAGTAACCGATATATTCTTTTTTTACGATAGGTTTTATATTGCCTTTACATTTAGTTTCCTGAAGACAATAAAAAATTTGGGAAATACTCACGTACTTTAACCTTATACCAAGAGATATCTAGCGTCTCAGGAAGATTGTACAAATCAAACGTAACTAACAAAACTCCTGACGGAGATTTCACACCTTCAATTGTTCTTTCAAACTTATAGACATCAACAACTCCTTGAGAACTAAGTTCTTTTATAATTTCCTCATTTGGAATATTCGAAAGGTAGGGTGCATATATAGTGCCCTTTGTGAAGTTAAGCTTCACCTCTATTTTTTTTCTTTTGCTTTGGGGACTCCGATCTGCAAGGAGAGCAAACCGGTTATCCCCTATAAGGGGGGCCCGGAGGGCATATTATCACTAAATTGTTGTTTTCTCTATTCACACTGTTGTAAGCGGGAGGAAAAGAGAGAAAAGAAACGACTGGAATACGACAAAATTCTATTAATTTAGAATCACAAAACAATTTTTTTGCGCGAGAAAGTATAGAGAAAAGTTGACCGATCACGTTAAGTGCTAGTCGAAAACTGAGGTAATAATAAGAAGGGAATTTGTGGGGAAAAATGTCCTCCATTCTCATGTTTAAAAGTTAACGGTCATACTCAAACTGAATTAGTATTTGGACGTTTTCGGCTGACATTCATGGTAGATATATAATATATACAGCTGATGATGTACCAACGTGCACCAAAATCGTCACAAAGGGATCTGATGATGAACTCGTGACGAAGTTTGAAACGCGTCATCCTTGTCCGTGATTCTGCATATGAACAATAAAAACAAATCTGAACGTAAGCCAATTTGGTGTATTGTTTCAATACACTAAACAAATTACAGTCCTCATTTTTGTTCCTTTTTCATGAACAGTGTTTTCAAAAAGTAAAGTTATTAAACATCCATATCAATATTTTTGCCAGAGGTCAATTAACGACACTGAGTTTTTGCTATCTATAAAAACGCATGCATTTTTGCATACTGTTTTAAGGTAGGATTAAAAGTATTTTCCTATTGAGGCTACCATTATATTTTATTGCGAAGTTTGTTTACTTATTTTTTTTTGTGTTCTTATATTTCAGCCAACAACTGATTCATGTGCAGATTCTCCTGTTTCGTCATTTAGAAAGGATAGCTGCGATTATTTGGATAACATGGATATTCCAAAATCATGTAAGTAAAATCTGTAGCTAAAATTGGGTCCATGACTTGACTTCAATCCACAAGAAAGCAGAGGCATAGGCCGCCAGAAGAACACCTGGGTTCGGCACTTTACTCCATAATTTACTTCTTTACCAAACATATTTTATAGCATTTATAAATAAGATCATTTAGCGCTTTAAATCATTGAAGACACATAAGTTACTAGGAATCTGTTTTATGTAAGATCTGTGGTACACAGATTCAAGAGCTTTACTATAACTCTCAACGAAACAAATCAGCAAATTAAAGGTGATTACTAGGGCAAGGAATTTAATGCACTAAAAAACCGAAAATATGAGTATATAACATGCACGTATATGTAAATTAGGGCGTAAAACCGATGTTGGGGTTTTGTCGGTGCCACCCAAAGTTTGAGCACGTTTGGAGTATGTTAACCCGTGCCGCTTTGGGCTTAAAGTTTTTAAGGTCCTACAGCCACATTTGTAGGACATAACTCAAGAACGACTAGGCCAAATTTGATGGAACAAAAATCCGAAATTAAGAATTAAAATTTCTTTAACCTGTATAAATATATATATATTTCTCTGCAAAATCAACAGTTTCGTGGTTATTAATAAATTTATGAAATAAAAATAAAAAATTTGGTAAATAAAATACAATTTTTTATATATAACAAATAATAAAAAATCCAAAACGAAAATAGGGTATCCAGTAGGGTGAGTCTTAAAAAATGTTTTTGGAATTTTTCATGGGCCAAGTTAAAATTTTATTAAGACGTACAAAAAAACTCTATGTGAATTTTTTTAATTTTTTTCTTAAAGGTTTAGGGGTCGCTACCGGGGTTCGAAATTCAAAATTTTACCGTCATCCTGAGGGATAAGCAGAATAAATCGAGCAAACCTTAACTGATCCTTTTAAAAATTTTTCAGTATTTATATTATCCATAACGAAGTTATGGAATTGTAAATGGGCAAAATTGCCCCACCCCTTCTGGTACCTCCCATACAAAATTACCTATTTTTTGATAATTATTATTTCTCCCATAACTTTCAAACAGGCCGATGGATGGCATATAAACTTGGTCAGTTTAATTACCTTTTAATAACAGATAAACCCCCAGAAAATCAAAACCTTTGTCACACCCCTTCTGGTACCTGCCATACAAATGACCGAATTAACCCCCACATTTTTACCTACATATCTTTTTAGTAAAAATACTGAATTCAATAAAATTTTGTGTGAGATGAACACATGCCAAAATTTGACTCGTGAGTGACTATGGACTATATAGGCCAACCCCTTCTGGTACCTCCCATACAAAATTACCTATTTTTAGACAAATTATTTTTTACCAATAATTTCCAAACGGACAGCTGGATGGCATTTAAACTTGGCCAGCTTAATTACCTTGTAATAGGAGATAAACCCCCAGAAAATCAAGACCTTTGTCACACCCCTTCTGGTACCTCCCATACAAATGACCAAATTAACCCCCATATTTTTACCTACATATCTTTTTAGTAAAAACACTGAATTTAATAAAATTTTGTGTGAGATGAACACATGCAAAAATTTGACTCGTGAGTGAATATGGACTATATCGGCCAACCCCTTCTGGTACCTCCCATACAAAATTACCTATTTTCAGACAAATTATTTTTCTTCAATAATTTCCAAACGGACTGCTGGATGGCATTTAAACTTGGTCAGTTTAATAAGCTTGTAATAACAGATAAACCCCCAGAAAATCGAAACCTTTGTCACACCCCTTCTGGTACCTCCCATACAAATGACCGAATTCACCCTCATTGTTTTACATATTTATGCTACTTATTTGACAGAAAATTTTGATTTTTTTCATAGGTTAACTTAAAAATTTTGTTAAGACGTTCAAAAGAATGCGCAGTTTTAAACGTAGAAGTCATATAATATGACTTATGCATTGTATTTCGGGAATAGCAACCGGTCCTGAAATATTACTTTTTAAGAGGTTTAAAAATGCCTGGACAAAAATTGATCCTTCAAATTCTAAACCTGGCATATCGGATGATCTCATATTAAGACAAGTAAAGAATTCTGCGAATGCTATTTGTTTTGCCGAAAATCAGCTTAAAGAGTTTCAGCCACGAGAGGAATACAAAGAGCTACTTAAGCTGACAATAATATTCTGCGGGATGTTCCAAAAACACAAATATTCTTCAGAGCAGCAGCAGGTCTTCACCGTGCTAGATGGAAGGCTAAGGCAATATATTCCTAAAAATATATTTATTCAGAGAGCAGTTCAAGTTAAACGAAAGCGAATTATGTGGAATACAGGATGTTTGTATTTTTATAATTAATATTTACCTTAAATATTGGTTTGAATCCACTTCTGGACCTTCTGCTTCAAGAAATGACCTTCAGTTATTAAATGACTTGAAGTCTTATGCAACAATTAATAAAGAGACAGCGGCAATAGCCTTAAAAAAATTCTAGGTCATCTCTGGTATTTTTAGGAAGAGCTAGTTGAATTTTCATTTTTGATGACAAAGTTTATCTTGAAATTAAGAAGGAGATTGTAAATGCTTTAAACATAGAAGGAGTAAATAATCCAGAAAAACGAGTTACAGTGGATGGAAACCTACTACATTCCAAAAGTCTTGAGCATTTTGTATCCAACAATACTCTTAATCTTCAATGTTGAAGATTGGGAGCAAGATGCAGTCTTTAAATTAGGTAAAGAATTAGTTCGGTCTAGGTTGAAGGTTGTTAATGATATGGCTGAACACGGAGTGGCCTTGATGCAGGAATACAATAAATTGCATACACATTATGGAGATCAGAAGCAGTTCCTATTATTATTGTTGAAAGAATTTAGAAAAAAATATTCAGATCCAAAAGAATCTACCATGTGTAAATAATATTTTACAATATTTTAAAATTTAAAGAAAATTGTAAGGAGTAATACACTTGTTTATAATTATATTTTTTAATGTTAAGTTTTTCATGCAATGAATTCATGTTTAATATTAATATATTAAATTTTTATTTCGATATTATTTTTTAACTGTTTAATTAAATTTTTATTTTCGAAATGTACCTTTTTAAATAATAATACAACAAAAACTGATGAACAAATTTAAAATAAATCATTTCTTATTAACTGCACTGTAAAAATTCCTAAGTTGGACTGCGAATTAGTGGAGGGGGGCAAGACAATAGCGTTGCATTACCTATGTTGAATATCTAATAACATTCATTAAACTAGATTTATATTTAAGATAAGCATTAGTAAAATTACAATAAGCGTATATCTTTAGCAAAATATAAATGAATTCAGCATACTTACAAAAAAATGTATGTACAAATATGGGGGTTAATTCGGCCATTTTTATGGGAGGTACCAGAAGAAGTGTGACAAAGGTCTTGATTTTCTGGGGGTTTATCTGTTATTACAAGGTTATTAAACTGACCAAGTTTAAATGCCATCCAGCTGTCCATTTGGAAATTATTTGTAAAAAATAATTTGTATAAAAATAGGTAATTTTGTATGGGAGGTACCAGAAGGGGTTGATCGATATAGTCCATATTCACTCACGAGTCAAATTTTTGCATGTGTTCATCTCACACAAAATTTTATTAAATTCAGTGTTTTTACTAAAAAGATATGTAGGTAAAAATATGGGGGTTAATTTGGTCATTTGTATGGGAGGTACCAGAAGGGGTGTGACAAAGGTCTTAATTTTCTAGGGGTTTATCTCCTATTACAAGGTAATTAAGCTGGCCAAGTTTAAATGCCATCCAGCTGTCCGTTTGGAAATTATTGGTAAAAAATAATTTGTCTAAAAATAGGTAATTTTGTATGGGAGGTACCAGAAGGGGTTGGCCTATATAGTCCATAGTCACTCACGAGTCAAATTTTGGCATGTGTTCATCTCACACAAAATTTTATTGAATTCAGTATTTTTACTAAAAAGATATGTAGGTAAAAATGTGGGGGTTAATTCGGTCATTTGTATGGCAGGTACCAGAAGGGGTGTGACAAAGGTTTTGATTTTCTGGGGGTTAATCTGTTATTAAAAGGTAATTAAACTGACCAAGTTTAAATGCCATCCATCTGCCCGTTTGAAAGTTATGGGCGAAATATTAATTATCAAAAAATAGATAATTTTGTATGGGAGGTACCAGAAGGGGTGGGGCATTTCTGCCCATTTACAATTCCATTACTTCGTTATGGAAATTATTAATACTGAAAAATTTTCATAAGGATCAGTTAAGGTTTACTCGAGTTATTCAGCTTATCCCTCAGGATGACGGTAAAATTTTGAATTTCGAACCCCGGTAGCGACCCCTAAACCTTTAAGAAAAAAATTAAAAAAATTCACATAGAGTTTTTTATACGTCTTAATAAAATTTTAACTTGGCCCATGAAAAATTCCAAAAACATTTTTTTTGCCAACTAAGAATCAACCTAGTATCCAGTCTTCTACTTTCACGTAATGTCACATAACCTATGAACCTATGAAGTGAGACATAGATTTGATTTGATTCACAATTAAGTGAAGGTATCTTATTTAGACAATTGTAGTAAAAGAATTTAAAAAAATCTTTAAAAAAACCGGTTTTTGAACCGTTAGTCAAGATTTTAATGGTGTGCTCGACCTGGCCTACAACATGTACTAGGTCACTGCCCAAGTTCATTTAATTTTTTCTATTTTGTCACAGTGTGTTATTTTATATAAAGTCATCATAGAACAAAAAATTTTCAAATCTGGACATACTCAAATGGAGGTTGACAGTGTACATTCAGCAATAGAGCGATATTTGAAAAATATGTTGTACCTTCTAATTATATTGGAATATGCAAATCAGCAAGACAAAATTCGGAAGCAAACAATGGTTCTTTATTGTCCCAAGATTTTTTTAAAACATTCTGCAATGTACAGTTTTGTAAAAATATTCTCACTGGACGTGGCAAGGGCGATGCAAAAATAACCGATATTCGTGACCTTAAATACATTCCAAATGGTAATATATGTTATAAACTCCGGTTTAATGATACTTTCAGACTTCTTCCTCAGAGAATTGACAAACAAGTAATATCGTTGGAGTAGTGAAATTTGAAATAACTACATCAAGAAAGAAAAAGATTACAGCAAAAAAATTCGAAGACCAGCAATATTTTATATCTACGTTGCCGAAAGACCACCATCACTTTTATGAAAATATACCTCATAACATATTTTTTTAAATAACGCTCCAGCAATGAAGTAATACTGTTTTTTTTTTTAATATTTATATGTGTAACATAAACAAACTATTAGAATTTTATTTAAAAAATATATACTTTCTACTTACAAATTTAATGAATAAATTATAATAATAAGAAAATTTTATTTTATTTTTTCTTTAAAATTCTTTATAGGAAAAGGCGCTAAGTCCAAATTATATTGAAAAGTTAAAAAGCGAAAAAGTTCAAAGTCCAAAAAAATGCTCCAAAAAGAGTACCAAGCTTTTTTTCCAAAATGTTTTTAAATATTACCAAAAATATAAATAAGTTACACATAAATGCATTAAATGTTTTGAAAAAGTAAATCGTTAAAGGAAAAAGTAAAGTTTTTGGTCCCTCCTGTACAATTTTGAATTTTGGACTTACACCCTTTGCGACATTAGATCGCGATATAAAAAGAGTTAAGGAATTTCGATTCTTAAATTTCTGATTTTTGTTAATTCAATTTTGGACTAGTCATTCGGCAGTGAATAAAATGAGAAATAAGAGAAAAAGAACCCCCCAAAATGTTGACGACCACCGCAAACGTTTTAAGGACCATGATTTGAGAATATGCACTTGGAATGTTAAAACTCTATGCCAACCAGGTGCCTCTATTCAACTGAGTATAAGGCTGACATAACTGCTATTCAAGAAACCCGGTGGACTGGGTATGGATGCTTGCGGATGAGGATGTGTGAAGTGTACTACAGCTGCCACGCGGATAAGCATGAGTTTAATTGTGTATTTGTGGTAGCCAAGAGACTATGACACCTGGTATCAAAGTTTACTCTTGTCGGTGAACGAATCGCCATCATAAAAGTTAAGGCAACATTTTTATACATCACGCTGAAATGTGCTCATGCACCGCCGAAGTAGGAAAGTGACAGTCAAAGGTCAAATGCGGATTCTACGCCCTACTTGAAAAAACATATGACCGTAGCCCGGGTAGGGTTGCCAGACGATCTTGATTTTTCTTGATTTACAAGAATTGTTAACGCTCGTCAAGAATCAAGAAAAAATATATTTTGTCAAGATTTTTACAGACCAACCGAATAATAACGCAAATATTTTTTAAAAAAAAAATAAAATGAACAGTTCATAGAAATATTATTGTGAAAAGTTGTTGTTAGTGTTTTAGTTCGAAAATATATCATTACTTATTTTCGCCTCCCTATTGAACATTAATAACACTATGCAACAAATGAAAACTTTTTGTAAAATACAAGAAGTTGACAATATAGGCGTCCCTCGGGAAACATGAATAACTTAACTATTTGTTAACCGATCTTTACAAAAAAGTATGCGTTAAACTCGTGAAAACGTGCACTTTCTGAATAAAATAGTGAAAATTAGGGTGTCCTTATAAAATAGTGAATACAAACATGTTCAAACTTTAAAAATAGTAAATAAATCACAAAAGTTTGAAATTTCGATGCAAAAAACAGACAGATATGACAAGTAATCAATATAACTATATATATCGTTAGCATGGCTGTTTCTTCTTTTAAAATCCGCTGAGAAACTTAAAATCGGTTGATATTTAACCACGTAACTGGCTTACACGTGCGTAAAGGTACGAAAAACCGGTATCATAGTAGACTTTATGAGCTATTTAGGTTGCCTAGACACGTTCAGATTGATTTGATATGTTCATGAAAGTTCTTCAACGTTACCATGGCTACAATTTTGGCGAACAAAGTAATGTTCAAAAAAGTAAAAAAATAAATATATAAATTACACAGTGCAACACACTTTTTCGGGAGTGAACCAAACCAATATCAAACGATAGCATTTGACCTCAGTAACAAAACCCTAAACTCCATTTTGCTCCACTACGTCACAATTTTTTTTTACAGTGGTTTGAAGTTCGATAATTTTGGTCAAAAGTCGATTCAAATAATATGAAAAATCATCTATAAAAATACTTTTAGGGTATTTCTTGTCTTCAGAGACTTATATTAAAACAATCAGGGGAATATTTTCTCCGAACATTTTAACCCTCTATCTGCCACCCATGCTGAACATTTTAAGAAATTTGACTTTTAATCTGTTTTTTGTTTGTTTTTAAATTCATCCTAAGATGTCCCATACGGGAGGGAGCTAGAGGGTTCAAATGTTCTGATGAAATATTCCCCAGAAAATTTTAATTTATGTCTCCGAAGAGATGAACTATCCCAGATATATATTTACACATGATTTTTCAAATTCGTTGGTTCGGCATTTTACCAAAAAAATCCAAACTTCAAACCACTGCAAAAACAATTTGTTATTTGTTTTGTAGTTGTGCAAAAAGGAGTTTAGGGTTTTGTTACTGAGGTCAAATGCTACCGTTTGATATCAGTTTGGTTCACTCCCGAAGAAGCTTGTTGCAATTTTTGCTCAAAAGTAGCCTTCTTAACATTTAATTATGATTTTATTTTATAACGTTTGACTCGTAGAGGCTATTTGTCTTCGGTGACTCTTAGTGAAATTTTCCGGAGAATATTTCTATCGAAGATTCTAAGCCTTGACCTCCCTCCAAACTTGACATCTTAACAGTTTTTCAAAATTGAGCCAAAAATGTCCCACACGGGTGGCAGCTAGAGGGTTAAAATGTTCCGAGGAAATATTCCCCTGAATGTTTTAGTATAGGTCTCCGAAGACATGAAATACTCCAAATGTACTTTTATAGCTGATTTTTAATATTCTTTGAATCGGCTTTTGACCAAAAAATTCAAACTTCAAACCACTGTAAAAAAAATTTGTGACGTAGTGGAGCAAAATGGAGTTTAGGGTTTTGTTACTGAGGTCAAATGCTATCGATTGAAATTGGTTTGGTTCACCCCCGAGACAATGACCCTCAAATTGTGTCATAGTGTTATTAAAAATAAATATAATAATATTTCTCATTTTATGCTTCGAAGTATTAAACTTTACCAATAACACTAAGTCGTAAAATAAAAAATCAACATCAGTGTTTACACTATATTTTTTCTATAAGGGGTAATAATAGACAAACCCTCAGAATATCGAAACGTTGTGCCACATTCCTTTTGGTACCTCCCATACATATCATTTTGTTAGTACACCGAATTTAAACATGTAATAAAAATTGGAACCCGGATTGAATATGGACTATATCGGCCGATACCTGATTACTTCTAATGAAAATGACCTATTTTTGGAAAATTGATATTTCTTACATTAAATTCAAACCGACAATTGGAGAATGCTTAAATTTGGTCAGTTTAAAAAAACCTTGGGAAATTTAAACGTTTATCACTCTCTCTGTAGTATCTCCCATAACATTTGACCAAAAACACCCACATAAAAAGTTTATTCCACGTTATCCTGCAAATAAAATCTGACTCGTTTTACTGCCCCTGCTGGTACCTCGTATACAAATATGGCAATTACCTGAAAATTTGTATATTTTGAACAAATTCAAATATAACTCCTCAAGACGTTAAAAAAGTTTACTTTTAATATGTTGCATTTATAGGTAAAACTTGAGAAACTTAAGTGTTTCATCCAACCCATTAGAAACTATGAATTCTTTAGAGATTTTTGGGCGTAAAAGACTCTTTCGGTAACCCCATATAAAATTACAATATGTCCAGAAATATAAAGTTAAAATTCGACATTTGTTGGCAATATTATTAACACTTTTTGCACTGTAATTCTTGAAACGGTGTAACAACATGTCAGCAAAAGTCTGGTCATACGACCGAGAGTCCTATCTCCAAACGTTTACGCTACACAAGCTGAAAAATTTTAATACATAAGTAATTTCATTTAAAAATCGTTTAGTTTCAATACCTCGAGACTTAAGTAATATCATACATAAGGTAAGGGTATTTATCGGTCAGTTAACTGACTGAAATATCTGTAATTGATTTTTTAATGTTTTGTATACTTTTTATATGAAATTATACTTTTATAAAAAAATAAATGAAATTGAAATATGTAAAACATCTAACGTATGAGTGTTTTTATTTGTCAAGATTTTTTTTCACAATCAAGAAAATTTTTGGTGAATGTCAAGAATTTTACAATTTTAAATCTGGCAAGCCTAAGCCCGGGCCATGATGTTAAAATTGTGCTGGGAGATTTTAATCCTTTAGCCCAACAGTCGGAATATTAAGTTTGCAAACTGACACACCTCCAAACGGTATCCGAACGATTGATTCATCTTCAGCAAGGGACGCGTCAAGTGCCTTAGACGTACTATAGATCAGGGGTTGCGAACATCAACTCGGATCACCTCCGTACTGCGGTGAAGGGGCGTACCTGCGTAACAAGCACAGACAAAGCTGGACATCGCTAAACTGCAGACGACGGAGGCAGCCAACGCACAGCGGGGTATGCGAAATCCAAAACGGCAATTAATTGCATTTTTAAAATTAATTTTTCGATTCTTAATTAAAATGCACAAAATTCACTAACACTAGGTGAAAGAACCAAAGACATTCAATGATAACTTTTCCTCCTACAGTGTATACAACTTCAAACTTTTAAAAGTTGTTGTTTGAGTATTAAAAATAGTAAAATTCGCCTTCTTTAAGGAGACGTTTTTCATTTTAAAAGTCCTATTTTTAAAATGCAAAATTCAAATTCAAGAAATTGTGATTTTAGAAACATATTAATATTATAAATATATGTTGCATAAATATCGTATATTATTACGATATTTTGGGGAAAAAAACTGTCGATGTACACGTACATAGCTGTAGTCATATGCTAAAAGCATCAATAAAAATGATTTGCCACTTTTTGCCGCAATCTGAGTATTAACTGTTTTTTTTTTTTAAAAAGTCAATGTGTAAATTTTTTTATTTATATATATACATATATATTTATTTATTTGTTAGTGCCTCTTTAGTGGTCAAAATTAATAAATTTAAAGAAGACGGGTACGATTGCCTGTCATTTTGTAAGATTGGTTTAATGGTATACAAATTTTCCAATTTTACGCTATTTCTTTATACATGGTCCAAAGTTTATACACCGCGTCCTTTTAATAATTAGGGGAACACTTATTTTACCTAAATGATAATTCTTATCTCTGACTTTTTGTTGATTTACGTATGATTGATATTAATCAGTGTCAAAAATTTCAAAAATATTGTGGGGCAGATTTTTTTTCCAAATTTCTGCAGTACGATGTGCACATTATTATTTTTCAAAGCGCTTTTGATTATTTTATGACATGTTGAAAAAACTAAATTCAGGCGATATTTTTTTTTCGTCAAATTCCCGAATCAAAACAAGGATTTAGGGGGATTTTCCCAGCTTCTATAAAAACTACACTAAATGGAGATATATTAAAAGGTTGGTATTGTTAGTACTACAAACAATTTTCTAATCCAAATACAAAAAGTGCCAAAACACCATCTTTAATTTTTGAAGGCTCATAAAACTTTACTGTTTGACTATACCCCATTTTTCTATCTTAGACATTTGTATAGGGTAGGCCATTAAAAATTTTTAATTTAAATCAGCTATAATAAAGAAAGTACTGATAATATTTTCAAATTTTTGGTTTTATTGGAAAGGTTGAACTTTGTTATTTTGTAATTGATCACAATATCATACATATGACTATCAAGACTGGCTCGGCAGTACCTCATCCGATCAACCCATTTTTCGGTACATTTTCGATTGTTTAAGGTCGAATTTCTTCAATAGCAACTTCGATTTCATGTTTTAACGCTTCAATTTCTCTGAATGCTTTGCATAAAATTTTTCCCTAATGGCTTCCTACAGAAAATAATCCAAAGGGTTCAAATCCCAGGTCCGAGGCGGCCAATTGACATCACAATTTCTGCTGATTATTCGATTTTCAGTAACAGATCGTGAAATATCGATGGTTGCGTTGGCTGTGTGACATGTGACCCATTCTTGTTGAAACCAAATGTCGTCCATGTCATTCTCTTGAATTTTGGAGAGCAAAAATTCGTTCAGCATGGCGTGGTAACGCCGTTAACGATAAGAAGCCGCCCTTGCACATTATAGAAGCAAAATGACCCAATGATACCGCCAGCCCAAAATCCACACCAAACAGTGACTCTTAGCGGATGCATTTGCTTCTGAATAGTCACAGTTCTCTGAACCCCATATGCGCCAATTTTGTTTATTGACATAGCCACCGTGATGAAAATGAGCTTTATCTGAAAACACGATGACCGGATGAAGTACTGCCGATCCAGTCGTAGTAGTCATATGAATGATATTCTGTTACATTATTACATTACAAAGTTCAATCTTTCCAATAAAACCAGAAATTATAAAATATTATCAGTACATACTTTCTTTTTTATAGCCGATTCAAATTCAAAATTTAAAATGGCCCCCCCTGTAGTAATAAGTGTGATCTTTATCTTTTCCTAAGACTTATTTTTTACCTACGACGAGCCACGCATATGCAAACTAAAGAAGATCATAAAAAAACGAGAAATGTACAAGGTTTTTTTTACATTTTGTAGCTTTGAGTGGCTGAAAATGTTGCAAGTTATAAAAATATCGTCAAAATCTTTCTATATTGGTTCGTTCCCTTGCTTTTATGCGATAAACAGCTGATTTGCTATACATATTACAGCTGTTTACCGCATAAAACGCCAGCGAACGTTAACATTCGAGTTCATGGCTTAGTCTGTAAGTTTCCGCATGAAAATGATGTACCTAATAAAAGCTTTAAAAAGAAAGATGTCTGTAAGACTCCATAGAGAAATAATCAGCGAATACTAATTTAATAAGGAAGTTCAAGAAAAAAAATTAACTAATATATTAGGAGAAGATCTACAGATGTGTCATGCAATATTGAAATGTATAAATAATAGACAGGGTCAAATCGTATATCAGAATCAGAATCTTCGATGAATTCTAAGAAAATTTCCAAAATCAATTCCTAGTACCCGCTGAGGAGCATGCAAAGGATCAAATTAGGCGCCACTTGGGTTCTATGATGACCCCCTAGGTGCGGGTGTAAAAAGCGTCCACCAGAATTGGAATCTATAATAAATTCTAAGAAAATTTTACCATGAAACTATTTGTCTAAAATCAATTCTTAGCTCCCGATGAGAAGCATGAAGATTTCAGGTAGAGGTATTTTTTTTTAGTTTTTAATACCTGTATTACCAAAATAAATGTTGTTTGTGACCTGTGCTTAGGCGTTGTAGAAAAAAAATATAGTTAAAATTTACTATACCTATAAATCTTTAAAAAAGCCAAAATAAGACTTCCGTGTACCGGAACTTCTGGTATTCGTAGATATTCGAGCTAGAATATTTTTTTTAATTACTATGTTGTCTTGTGATAGTAAAATGTCCAAAATCATTTGCAGCCACCTGCAACTTTACATAATATTTCAGTTTTTAGGAAGCGATAATGTTGTATGGCGATTCTTAATAACCAGATTTGAATATGGCTCACCTCAGAATTTTGTATGGTTGGGAAAAAAATACTGAGCCAAAAAATGTGGGAGGTTGGGTGGGTCAAATGGCTGCACAACGTGGTCAAAGGTGGTGGGGAAGGGCAAAAATCAAAAACAAGACCCGCAACTGCCGTGAAATTATCCCTAGACGGTAAAAATGTATGACCGACCCCAATAATTTTTTCATACTAACATTTTTCCCAAACATACCTACCAGAGAATGTATGTTTGGCAAAACTGCAATAATGAACGGATAATGGTATCTCGATGAAATTTAAAATAGTTAAAGCTGAGGTGTTTTCGAGATGATTTTTTTGCATTTAGATAGTGCTTCCCAAAACCTTCAAAAACATGCTTACATGTATATGTTATCTCGTTTTGGTCAAGAGATGTTGATTTAGTATTTTTAAGGTTGTGAGCTCAGTTTTTCTTTGTTCTTTGTTTCAGT
Organism: Muscina levida; assembly: GCA_964034835.1. Classification (NCBI taxonomy): domain Eukaryota; kingdom Metazoa; phylum Arthropoda; class Insecta; order Diptera; family Muscidae; genus Muscina; species Muscina levida. The sequence goes on along the minus strand of OZ035883.1, from coordinate 95,341,243 downwards.
TTATATCGTTAGTTTGCTTATAAAATGATGAATGAAAATGCTGAAAGAATGATGCAAATATTTTGTTCCGATTAAATGTTATAAGCATCGCAAGTAAAAATGTTTATTTTCTCAAATATCTCTTGATTAAAATGTGATAACATATACATGTAAGCATGTTTTTTAAGGTTTTTCGAAGCACTATCTATTTGAAAAAAAATCTTTTAAATCAGTTCATAAATGCACTTTCCTCAAACATTTGGAATTTTGAAACACCTGAGGTGACCATCTTTGGAGTGGCCCCACACCCAGTAGGGAACCGAATATTTCCAAATCATCTCGAAAACACGATTTCGATTGACTCGCATACGCATTACTAGGGGATAGTAAAATAAACAGACATATTATTTTCATACGCCCCGATTCTGAATGGCAATTCCCCGGGAATTTTTTCCCTATTCCTTGTTCCCCTATTCTAAATGAAATCTCCCCGGGAATTTTTTCCCTTCTCCTTATTCCCTTATTCTAAACGAACTTCGAAAGTGAGGAAAAATTCCCCGGGAAAAAAGTAGGTATTACGAATGTTAATAAAGGGAGAAATTGATGACAAATTTTGCGGAAAATTCCGCCAACAAATTTCAAGGGAATTGTACTAAAAATGAAAGTATTTAATATTTAATTGATATACATAAGTACAAAACATTTGTCAGCCCTTTGGGATATATTTTTTCATCAAGTTAAGCTCGCAATTTGCTGGAATTTCAAGTAAATGAGTCTTGCCACGCACCAGGATGGTAGGTGTCATCGTACCGTATCTCATGATCACACACCTGTAAATAGTTTTTTTTTTTTAATTAAAAAGATGATGTTTCAATAAAATCACTCACAAAACTAAATTTTTAAGCTATCCCTATACCCGTCTGGTAGCCACCTTCGGCAAGGAAGCGAGGAATTGGCCTCAATTTCACAAGCGGGGATATTGCTAAGAGCTTTCTGCTTTGGATATCATCACAAACACAGCACTGAACATTTTTATATTGTTTTTTTGTAGGTATTTGTTGTTTATATTCATTTTATTCGCTTTGTACATTAAAAACTTCATAAAAATAATTTGCAAATTGCCAAACAAAACAGCTGACTTCGAAAAACCGAAACTCTCTCTCCCTTTTATTGTTCTCCCCGTTTGTTTAGAATAGGAGGATTTTATTCCCGGGAAAAATAAAAATTATCTCCCGGGGAGTATTCAGAATCGGGCTGATATTCTTCTTTCTTTTCTCATCACCCTTAGGGATGAGGGTATATATCATTTGATACGACTCAAAAGTGTAACACATAGGAGGAGTCACTTTAGACCCTAAGTTTCTTTGGATTAAATTCGATTCATGACTTTTTAAGTCGTTTGAGCCATGTCCGTCTGTCTGTCTGGCTGGTTCGGACGATAACTTTCGAAAGACGCCACCAAATGTTTTGAAATTTTGCACGAGTTAATATTTCCCCAAAACTACTTACGGTATTCCAAATGGGCTACATGGCCCCGCCCCTTCTGGTACCTCCCATACAAATACATCATTCCGACCACTTAAGAAATCGAGTAATAATATCAATACACCCAACGGATAATTTGGAAAAAAAAATTGGAAGTCTAGCCACATCCCTTCTGGTACCTCCCATACAAATGTACCTTTCCGCCCACTTTAGAGATGGAGTAATAATATCAATAAATCTAACGCGATCGTACCCAAATTCTTTATTTAGTAAAGCTATAGCAGGATATATTTTTTGAGAAAAAAAACTGGAAGTCTACCCACACCCCTTCTGGCACCTCCCATACACATCTGGTACCGCCCACTTTAAAAATCGACTAGACCTAATGCGATTGTGCCCAAATTCTGTATTTAGTAAAGTTCAAGCAGGATAATGTTTTGGAGAAAAAAATCTGGAAGTCTAGACACGCCCCTTTTGGTACCTCTCATACAAATGTACCACTCCGCCTACTTTAGAGATGGAGTTATAATATCAATATAATAGTAAGTCGGGTTGCCCGACTGAAACTTTCTTACTGGTTTTTAAGTCCCGCTATTCTCTGACGTGTTCGTTGCTAAAAAAGAATTTATATTCCCCATAATTAATATGTATATTAATTTAGTGTTTTATCTACAAGTGTCAAGTGAACAATTGTGTTAGAAGTTTAAAGTGTTCGGATGCAAAGTTCTCCCGGCGTTTTTGTTTAGTGTGGGATATAAAAGTAGCGTTCCTCTAAACGCATGAATAACTTAACCACTTGTTAACCGGTTTTTACAACTAAATATGCGCTTAGGCGTAAAACATGCTCTTTCTTTCTTTCTTTCTAAGCAAAACCAACAGTAGGGTATTCAAAATAAAATTGTGACTAAAAACTTAAAAAAAAAGTGAAAAAATCCGAAAAGTGTGCAATATTGAGGCTAAACCAGACAGTTATAGGAAGATATTTATATATAAATATATTTCTTTGGAAATTTCTAAGATTCTTCTTTTCAAAAACAAATAAAAAGACCTGAAAACCCATAAGTCAAGATTTTGGGAGTATCCCAAGTTCTTTCAAATTTTTCCATTCTGTAGTAGTATATTATTAACGAACTAGTTCAACCCACCTCATTATCTATTTCATCATATAATTGGTATCTACGAAAGTTATTACGAATTGCCATTACTGTTTTCGTCAATGGATGGTAAGCGAGAGGGTGGCGATAGTACACCTCCTATGGCATCCCCATGTTAAATTCGTCACTCAAACGCATTGGGGGGGGGGGGGGGGAAACTTTGAATTAAAATTCAAAGTTATTATTTCATCATACATCAATCAGTTCTCTGCGTAAAGCTTTCGGATGAATTCGAAAGGAAATACAGTTTTGAAAATTGTGAACCATTTGCCTTCTCATTCGTCATTGCAACATCGCTTACTTCGCCGGTTTCTTTGCTGTCCGAACCAGAGTTCGAAAAAACAGTACGTTACACGTACGGTACATTGATGCTACGCATACACTATTTTCTTTTTTTTGTGTTTGTTTACAACCAGAATACCGTACGCTACGATTTTCAAAGTTCGAACATAAACGCTATGATAACGTACTGAACTTCGAACATAACCACTAACTCGTAGTGGATGTGTATTTCTTAAGCGAAAACAAACTGAATACACTACGTTCAGTGTATTATATTCGGAATGTCCAAATACACTTTCTTCCATATCCACTTAGCTATACCTATGGTAATGCATAGAGGGAACATTTTACCAGGTTTCAGGCATATTCAGGTTGTGTTTGTTTTTTATCTCAACAAACTAAAAGTTTCGACTTGTCTGATATCTGACATTGTGCAAAAATAAATGATATCGTCATAAATGTCTTCAGAAATAAGTCCGTGTTTTTTTGTACATTCTTCAAAATTAGGTACACCAAGTCTGCACGTTCCCTAAATTTGCATACGACAGTTAACGATTTCTTTTTTTTTTTTGAGCGGAGATTTCCAAATGTTACATACTTTCCTTCCTCGACCAGATTAAATCAAAAAATTATGTGTGACATTATTATTTGAAAAATTAAAAATTGCTCGGTCTGGCTGGGATTCGAACCTGGCACCTTCGCCGTACGCGTTTTATCTTCGGTTAGAAGACTCATCAGTGACGTCGCCTTTACAAACTCAGCTATCAAGACACTTACTTTATAACCTTTCTTATACCACACATGTCCTTGACACACATACGAGAAGTATTTGCTTCCAAATTCTGCACTTTCGTAATTGAAAGTTATTTTTTAATATCACCACAACAAATCTGTAATTGGTGATCATATTTCAGCGGACTCTCTGCTGTGTTTTTGTATGAGTGGGTATATTTATTATGAATTGAATTTTTTTTCGTCTGGGGAAGGAAGGGAGTTTTTTTCTCGACTTATTCCCACAAGATGTCGCTAGGGCATTTTTTGTTTTGCTTTCTCTTAAGGAGCACTTTGGAATGGGCAACGCATTTGACAAACAACAACAAAAAAGAAAACTGCATGTTTAGGTATTCCGAAACATTTTTTTTTCTGTTGTATCTATAATTCGTTGTGTGTTTTCCATCCCCATTATCATTATAATTTCAATCAATGGATCAAAACGTCTCAAAGCAAAAAGTGCGCCTTATTATTAGCAATTTAAAGGTGAATATATGTTTTATGTATAAAATATCCCAATGAATTCGGAAATTAAAATAAATGATGTTTTTTTCAGATGTTGCTAAGTTACAATTTCGTAAACGACACCTTCTACCATTGAGGCACATATGAAATGCAATATTTTAAGAATATTTTTTATGTTATCCTTGTATGTAAATTAAAATGTGAAGTTTGTTTATTTTATTTTTTTTTTAAATAGGAAAAAAATATATTTTTTGCATTTTTGTGTAGGCGCGGTAAGATAAAAAAACTGTAAATTAGCAGAATTCTTCGACGATTTTCGAACATCTATTTAGAGTTCCGTACGAAAATGTCACGATTTCTCGCAAAATTTTTTCGCATATTGTCACATGTTTCTGTCAATTTTCAGATTATTTGTCAGTTACTTCAGAAGAATCAGATAATCCATTCAAAATTTCCCTAAGATATTTGACCGAATTCTGACCGAAAAGTACGCACAAGTTTCCGAATTTCCTAAGACATTTCGGTCCGAATTCTTGTCAACCACCCATACAACATTCGGACAAAAAGCAGACAGACATCGGCATCAGAATCGGGAACTTGTGCAAATATCTGACCGGATTCGGAGAAAATGGTTCGGTGGGATGTTCAGTACGTAATCATGGCATTTATAGTTTATTTAAACAAACGAATCGAACGGTATTCCGGTTGTGTACACATTCACAAACATAACGAAGAGTACTCGTGTATTTGGTTCTTCTTGTTTCGAGCAACTCAAAAAAATGATTGCAGCAACAAGAAGCTATGTTCCAGAATTTCATAAACTCTCTTGTCCTACAAAACGTTTGGTTTTTTTAATATAAAACACAAAAAAACTAACATAAAATACCAAAATTTTTGCAAAGCTTTCCATTAAACTCAAAAGTGGCCAGCCAACAAAACTATTTGGGATACCCTGCAATATACCATTGCTGGTTGTAGTCCCCAGCTTCTGCATACATAATTCGGGCAGGCGTATAGTTCATTTATTCCATTCCTCCGTGTTGCGTTTCCAGTTTAGTTTCTTTCCAAAATGACTTACAAATATTTCGCCTTAGAAAAGAGCTTCAGTTCGACACCATGAATTACAGGCATTCTGATATATCTTAATACGATATTTGCTCATGAATAGTACTAGCTTCGTTTTCTGTGGAATGACATTCAAACCACAACTTGTTGGCCATTCCGATTAAGTCTTAAGGTCGTCTTGTATAAGGTCCCTCAAAGTCGGAACAAACCTTCCTTGGTTGAAGAGTGGCCGAAATTCATTTGTTTCATGTTCGCCGATTTGGATAAATTTTTGGTATTTTGTTGTCAGATATCTGAATATTATGATTCCTTAATATTAGGCTGATATAGTCCTTATTTGTTTAAAATGGCTTGCAAATTTACTGTATATTCAATCTTTTGGTACAGTCACAGTAAACTTATCATTTGACTTTGTTGTATATTTTCGTAAGTGACAATTGTCATAGATGACATTTGCATTGAAAAAGTTTGAAAATGTGGCATATAAAAAATTTCGTGGAACAAAATATGAACAACATCACAATTTCTATGTTCATTAACTTCAGTGTACTGCATCTTTTAGCCCTGTGGAGCCCTGTTTAACGAAAGATGTCAAATAACAGCTTGAAGTCTCAGCTAAAAGTAAAAAAAAAAATGCAGCTGCTCCTACTAACTAGTTTCCAAAACAAACAGTAAAAACTATAAAGTGATAAAGTAACAAAACATGAATTTTCGTTCATGCTTGTTGTTGTTGCCATAGGCTGAGGAAGCCAAAACCGCGCCGAGAAATGTTAAATAAGATCAAACCCACGCAAAACAATAACAACTTCTCGCTCCAAAATTGAGGATCGGAGTTTATGATTTTTTTTTATTGTAACCAGTGCATTTGATTTTTCATATTATTGATATGCTAATTTGCATTACATTGGCAAGTGCAGTGATAAGTGGTGTGTTATTAAGTGATATCAAGATTCTATTTTATTAATTATGGAAAATTTAACAATTTCTTATTTAAATATTTGCGAGTTATTGATTGATACCAATCGTGATATTAATGTTACTGTCAAAGTCATTGCAAATAGGAACGAAGAAATGACTGCTGAGGATGTTGAAGTCTTTACTAGATTTTTGAAAAAACACTTCTTAACATACTTCAATGATAGATGGCAAAAAGCAGACGCATAAAAACCAGATTTCTTGATCTTAATGAAAATTGGTTAAAAATATTTACAAACTGTGCAAATATACCACAAACAATGAATCACCAAGCTGTTCAAATATTGTTAAACGTGGACGTCCAGTAAAAGCCTTCGAGGATTCCCAACCGCCAACGAAGAGGACAAAGGTACAAGATTTTTGTAAAGACACCTCAATGGAGTTGATATCGTCTGTCGCAAAAAAAGTCAGTGTTTAGACACATCCATTAAGGCGTTCACCCCGGAGAAGGCACTTGGGCTGATACTTGATGCTTCGTTGTCTAAGCATCAATATGAGGTTTTGCACAGTACAGCTAGAGAAATTGGATGCGACATTTACCCACCGTTGAGGTGCGAGAAAGTTGTAGCAAAGTTGGTCGACAAGAGTTATTAGATCATACAATTACTCCCCAACGAACTGCAAATGTTCTCAAAATGGGGCTGGGACGGAAGTTCGGGACACAGTGAATACCATCAAAAATTCACAGATCCAAATAACTCTGACAAATATATGTTGTTAACGTCATTTGTTTCACTGACCCTCACGTAATAATATGTCAACAATGTGCTGGAGAAATACAGAGCAGTCAACTAGATTTTGCCGACCGTTAAAATTTGAATTTATACAATTCTGAGGTTAGTCGTGTTAATGACGAAATAGTAAATTTAAGAAATACTGTCGTTGAATTCCATGGCAGAAACTTCAATATTTCTCACACATTGAAATTAACAGTGATTGATGGGAAAGTAGCTACTACGATTTCTGGAAGCTCATCTATGGCGATTTGCTTCATATGTGGAGCGAAGCCCACAGAAATGAATAATTAAGATGCAGTGATTTTGAGGAAATGTTCGGAAGAAGCAATTGTATTTGGTATTTCTCCCTTGCATGCGAGAATCAAATTTATGGAGTGCATTTTGCACATTTCTTACCGTCTAAGTTTCAAAAAATGGAGAACAGATAGTTACACAAAAATTGAAATGGCGGCAAATAAAGCTGAAATTCAGAAGAGATTAAAGTTGACACTGGGCATAAATGTGGACGCAGTGAAGCAAGGTATGGGAACAACCAACGATGGCAATACGGCAAGAAGGTTTTTCGAAAATCCAGCTAAAACTGCAGACGTAATTGGCATAAAAGAAGAGCTAATACATAGATTTAAAATTATTTTGGCCGCAATAAATTTTAATGCAGCGATCGACACTAGCAAATTTCATATATATTGCATGGATACTGCAAAGTTGTTTGTTGATCTTTATGGCTGGTACTACATGCCTGTAACTGTGCATAAGATTCTGGTGCATGGTAGCAAAATTATAGCAGAGGCTATTCTGTCAATAGGTATGTCTCTATCTAAGGCCTTATTCAATGATTTCATTTTAATTTTTTACATTTTAATTGATTATTTGTTTCAGGTATACTGTCCGAGGAAGCGAGGAATAAAGACTATAGAGCCTATAGATTACATCATTCGCGAAGAAGTGGACGTGAAGCCACTAATGAAGATATAATGCATAATCTTTTATTGTCTTCAGACCCATTTATAAATACATTTCGCTCAAAGCTGCAAATCAAAAAATTGGAGTACGATAATGATTTTAAAAAATTATTAGAAGATTATGCTTAAATTACTTATTCATGTTTGTTCTATTTGTTTTTTCTATGGGAGGTGGGCGGATCAGGTATATATTTCTAGGAGCCCATTCTGCAATTATAATATTAATTTTTGCGAAAATTGAGTTAATACAGTAAAAATCGAGGGAGTTATGCCACTTTTTCAATACAAGTTATATGGGAAGTGGGCGGATATTTTTTAAATTTTACACAAATGATTCTGAGTGTTTAAAAATGATATGTGTTTTTACTGAAACCTCGTTGCATGATAAAATATGTGATGCCGAAATTATGTGTAGTGACTTTCAAATTTTTCATCGTGATAGAATTGGAAAAAGTGGAGGTGGTGTTTTAGTTGCAGTCCGTAATAAGTTCACTGAGAATTTTGTAGATACGCCTAATGTTGAGAACCTGAAGCTTATTTGTGTAAGGGTGAACGTTTTATCGAGATCTATTAATGTTTTTTGTTCATATGTACCACCTTATTCTGACATTCAGGCTTATAACGCTCTTAACACAGCGTTTGCCTCTGTGGTTAACTGTCTGGGAAACGATGACTCCATTGTGTTGAACTCAATGGGTCGTTTGTTGGATCTTGTTTTTGCTAATGCCATTGAAGGGGTTTCTTTGAATCGTATTGATCTTATCACCTTACCAGAGAATGGCAAGGGTACACCCTAACAATAAGTGTACCCGAATCATTTGTGCGTTTACGACACTTAGAGTGTGATCGGCACTCTAAAATAAGGGTTGTTGCCTTGTACTGATAATTTCAAACATGCTCATACGCACAATCGCAAACCGATTTCGTGCTCTTTATCTGCATGTATACATGAGTTGAGGCTGATCAAAATGCTCAAGCAAAAGGAATGAGCGAAGTTGAGAGCACAACACTTGAGACAAACAATATGTGAGAGACATGTGTGTGTTGTTATTCTTGCATTACCTACATACATGCAGACATATTTGTTTTTGAATATGCACATATACATACATATATGTGAAATGAAAATAAAAAGCCGTGTTTTGCTGCTTCATTGCGTCCCAATGTGCACAAATGCGGATCAGAAATCAGTTTCGGATCCGGATCGGATTCAAATGCGGATAAAAAACGGATCCGTTTTTAAAAAGGAATTTCAAACGAAATCGGATCTGGATCGGATCCGATACGTAATCCGATTCGGATAAAATGTCCGTAGAATCGGATCAGTATCGGATCCGATACAGCAAAGTTTGATTCGGGTGCCAAAAAGTGACACCTTTGATGTTCTCTGCACCTTACCAATGCGATCACTATCGAGACTTATTCCGCTTATAACCGAAATGATATTATTCTGTTATGTCTTTCTGTTTCAAGCGAGCCACTTAATTCTTGCTTTAGTGAAATTGACTGGTCATCGCTGTTAACTACGAACCCTCTTAATTCCAGATCCATGGAAAAAGATCATTGAAACTTGTTTTTCTAACTGCATACCTCTGACTCGCCGTAGTCTGTTGCACAGTGGTTCACATTGGAGTACAAGGAAGTTGTCAAGGCTTAAAAACAGAAAATCTCGTCTATTTAAGAGATATACAAAATTCGGTTCGACTTTTGATTTAGCTAATTATTCGACCGATTGTGATGAGTATAACATATTGAATAATCATTGCTATGCGCGGTATTTGGATTATCTGAAATCTAACTTTGCTAACGACCCTAAGTCGGCGCTCTTAACGCAAATCGGTGTCCTTTTCAATTCATTTGAATGATGATTCATCGTCGAATTACATTGAAATCGCTAATATGTTCGCAGATTTTTTCCAATCCACGTATAGGAATGCTGACTCGAATATTAAATTTACTTTAAACTATCCATATCGCGACCTAAGGTTGTAAGTCCACTTTTTGCCGAAATGTATTTTTTGATGTAGAACGCTAGATAAAATAAAAACGCACCTGTCTTGAAAAAAAATAGCACCAAAAACATATTCGTTGTCACCTTTCATAACTGAATAGAAAATGTTCTAAGTCCAGCCTTTTTATATTAATCATTCTCTGATTTTGGGAGTAATTAAGTAGTCATAGCATTTCAATGCATGAGGGTGGAGTTTCAGCGAAGAAATTTGCAAGCATTTGAGCATATTTTATTGAAAAACTAATTCCATCCAGAGAAGATGATTACACTATGTGGCAGTCATTTGGAACTTGGGGAGTGACCTAGTGCATGTTGTAGGTCTGGTCGAGTACAACATGACCCTGTATAACAAAGTTTCCTAGCACTTTCAAACCGGGTTTTCGGATCTTTTCTTACTTATTAACTTAGAACTCAGTCACTTCGACTTTTTTTGTGTTTGGAAAAAAGAGTCCTTTCCAACGATATATCCATTTATATAGATAACTTGTCACATCTGCCAAAATATTTTGTTTAACTGTATAATTGATGATATTGGAAAATTGCATTTCTCGGAAAACATAAACAACTTATACATTTGTTCACCAATTTTTACAAACAAATATGGGTTTTAAACATTATAAAATTGACTTTCTGAATAATTTAATAAACATTAGAGGACCTTAATAAAATAGTGGCTAAAAACTCCTTCAAACTTAAAAAATAGTGAAAGAATTCACAAAAGATTTCGAGAAAAAACAGACAGATGTGACAAGTTATCTACGTATATTTCGTTGGAAAGGTTAATGTATAAACGCGGGTAAGAATTGACTGAGTTATTAGCTCATAAGTGAGGAAAGATCCGAAAAACCGGTTTTTGAACCGAGAGTCAAGATTTTCAGGGTGTTAGGCAACTTTGGTATACAGGGTCATGTTGTATGTACTCAAACAGACCTACAACATGCACTAGGTCACTCTCCAAGTTCCTTCAATTTTTTCCATTTTGTCACAGTGTGTTATTAATAGTGATGGATGTACATACCAAAACCGAAATTACGTAATGAGTAATGCCTTATTAATTTCATCAATTAAATAAAAAGTCATCATAGAACAAATTTTTAATTATTTTTGAGCCCGGACATACTCAAATGGATCATGATAGTGTACATTCTGCAATAAACCGATCTTTGAAAAATATGTTGTACTTTCTGATTATATTGGAATATATAAATCAGCAAGACAAAATTCGGAAGCATATAATGTTCTTACTTATCCCAAGATTTTTTTTTAATTTATAACACATGGATATTATTTTTATAACACATTTTTTTTAAAGAACGCACCAGCAATGAATTAAGACTGTTTTTTTTATTTGTAATTTTAATATAAGATAAATAAATGATTAATATTTTACTTAAAAATATATACTTTCTACTTAAAAATTTAATGAATAAACTATAATTAAAAATTTAAAAAAATTATAATAAAAAGAAAATTGAGTATAATTTTTTCCTAAAAATTCCCTATAGGAAAAATGAAAAGTCCAAACCATATCAATAATTTAAAAAGCGAAAAAGTTCAATGTCCAAAAAACTGCTCCAAAAAGAGTACCAGGAATTTTTTCAGGAAAAATATGAATAAAAAATAAAATATGAATAAGTTACACATAATTGCATTAAAAGTTTTGAAAAAGTAAGTCGTTTAAGGAAAAAGGAAAGTTTTTTGTCCCTCCTGTAAAATTTTAAATTTTGGACTTTAGGTCGCGAAATATTTGAGATTGTTGTACTCTCAATAGCATAGAGAGTACAACAATCTCAAATATTTTCAGCTTTGACATAAATTGTGTTTTTAAGTCTTTGTCTTCTCTTAAGTTTTCCTGTAAACCAGATCCTGATGGTATTCCTGCCTGCGTTTTGCGTGGGTGTGCATCGAATCTTTGTTATGTCTTGACTGATATTTTTAACAAGCTTTTGAGATTAGGTAATTTTCCATCCATATGGAAAGAGTCGTATATATTACCATTATTTAAGTATGGTGCAAAATTGAACATTTCTAACTATAGGGGTATTGCTTAACTCAGTGACATCCCTAAGTTAATGGAAAAACTAGTTACTGAGAACCTTACATTTCAAGTCAACCATCTCACCGAAACAACACGGCTTTCTCTAGGCTCGTTCTACGGTTACTAATCTCCATGAATTTACAACTCATTCTTGAGATTTGTCATAGGCTGTAGTCAATTGGCCATCTCTGCATGACTTTTTAATTGACTACTAATTACTTATTTTTCAACCAATTTGTAATCGGTTTTTAAAAAACCACTTTTTTTAAATTAATTTGTAATTAATGTGGGTTGGGCTGACTTAACTTAACTTAATTTCCCTTTGCACCCCATGAGGTATGGGATAGCTTTTCGCGTTGTTGTGAATTAACACGCTTTCTATTTTTAGATTCACAACTAACGGCACCTACTTGTATATCGACGAATGCGAACGTCACTGTTTTGAGAAGCTCTTACTAGACACGCCGATTGAATCGACGCTTAATACTGCGAAGTTGCTGTCAACAACATTCGAACAACATTGAAAGAAAAATTTATTTATTTTTTTCTTTTAAGATGACTGGAGCGAGGTTTGAACCTGCGATCTCCCGCATGGTAGTCGCGTGTTCTAACCACTAACCGGGTTGGGCTGACATTAATTGAAAATTCAAGTACGTTTCATATAACTGCTCATAGAAAATATTACACATATTAATTATTGATATTTTTTTCAACACAAACGACATTTGACTTCATGACATGCTTTTTTTCTTACTTTCATTTCATTTACTAATTTTGCTTTTATTTATTTCTTACGTGAGCTTCTATGATATATGTTTGGTTGATATCTGCATGAGATTTAAACTAAATTGTAGTCATTTCCAAAATAGTTAATTTATAGATAGTATTTTTATCAACCGATTATTTATTTACTACAGGGTACCTACTCTTGAGAGTAGAAGGACTATGATTGCAGACTCTTGGATGGTGATGTTGTTGTTGTCAATTTCAATGTCCCTTGTAGATTCTCTAGACACTTTTACCCAATATCTTTAAATTTTTATAGGACAAATTATGCGAATTCTTGCCCCTTCCGTAGAATTTGTAATGATTACAATGATGTAATAAATTTTAATAGTTATGTCGGAATGTTGAACTTTGGTATTATGAGACATTTGAACTGAATACACTAGTTGCCGTCTTATCGTTATATTATATATGTTATCTCTTTGTTATGCAGCTGATGATTTTCTGTAGCTGATATGAATTTTTTTTTCGGGCTTGCCAACTGCTCTAAATTTATCCGCCAGTCCAGACCTTGGTGTGTACGTTGTTAAGGGACAGTGCCCTCTGGGCGGTAGGGACGGGTGGGAAAGTTCGATAAAAAAAATTTTTTAAAAAAGTTTATGTTGCAGAATTTCCAAAATGGCAAAATATTTCAACTCTGCAACAAAATTTTAAGAATGATGACTTGTAATATTGTAATTTTAACCATGTCGATTTAAAAGTGGCATTTGAAGCATTACATAAATGTATTTTCATTATTATCATTTTAGACGTGGCGCCCGATATTACTCAATTCAATAACACTCGTCGAGCAGCAGATCGAGTTACCCGTTATGTTAATATTTCTCAAACCGACCTGAATGAGGATGGTAATGGAAAATGGAAGGTGTCTGCTAAAATTCAACAGCTATTGAATACCCTAAAGCGCCCAAAGCGAAGACCACTTCCCGAATTTTACGAGGACAATGATATCGAGCTTGAAATTGCTGCTAATCCCAAGGACCCGAATGCGCCAAAGCCTGAAGGCAACACGATGACAGCCGTTCAAGGTGAACAATTAGCGGTTTCGGCAAGTCTGCCAAGATGCCTGGAAGCCGCTGTACAACGTTACGGCACCAATTCATTTAAGTCACCGATGGCTACTGTGGTGGACCCTAATGGAAAGATAACGACTACCTTAACATATGGGAAACTGTTGTCAAGAGCACAAAAAATAGCTTACGCTTTGTCAACAAAAATATTTAGTAAAGGGCCGGAACAGGTTACTTTGAAACCAGGAGATCGAGTTGCTTTGGTCTACCCAAATAACGATCCCTTGAGGTAATTATTACTGACTCATTTATTTTTTTTAGTAATCGAAATTTGCTTCGAAATGTAACGTAACTTAACGTAATCATTTAATATTTTTGACCAAAATATAAGCATTTTATAACAACACTTTTAAAAAGTGTTGTAGTTAAACAAAATTGACTACGAATACCTCCACGCGCATAATCAATATACTAAGTTTGTTTATTCAGCTTCTGCTTTCGTTTGACTCAAACTCTTGCCTTATACTGTATAACTTCTTTAAAGCTTTTAATTTTAAGATTATTGAATCCTCTCCATTGGAGTCTAACAATAAGTATACGAATCTGATGGTTTAGTCATATTTTAATAAACTTTGTTAAGTTTAATTGTTATTCAAGCGTGCCTCGTTATATTGATGACCGAAAGTTAAAGGTTGTTAGAATGTTCAAAAATATCATGCTCGTAATCGTAATTGTTGTTGTTGCCAGAAGATTTCTCGCTAGTTTGTATGTTGTACCAGGCTTTGTTGGAGATTCTGTTCGAAATATTTGATGATAATTGTTTATAAAATTAAGAAATTATTTCACTGTAACCAGAAATTCGTCCTTAAATAATATTTTCTTGAAACTCAATCAATTCCAACTTTTCTTCAGCCTTATTTATGCTTGAAAGCAATAGGACTTCCGGAGAAACCCAGTTTTCAAAAAGTTCAGCAGAAAAATGATTCTTGAGAATATGTTACGAATCACTAAACTGCAGTGGTTTTCTCTCAAATATCGAACAATAACACAGTGATACAAATGTGAAGGAAAAAAATATACAGGGGTTCTCATGTAGCATTTCTGTTAGACTGGAGTCCATAGAGTAAAGTGATACTTTTTGTTTTTCTCAATCACTTCATTAAGTAATGTTTTTATAGAAAATTAAGTTAAATGGCGATATTCCTAAAATTGCAAGTTCCAAAATTCATAAGTCGACATCTGTTGTAAAGCTGTGACTTTCACCTTTTGTTAAAAAAAGAATTTTGAAAATCGGCTAAAAAATAGTGAAACGGCAGCAGTTTAAGCAAAACAACCCCGAAAAAAAATTTCGAATTCTCATTTTCCCAACGCTCTCAGTTGATCAGGAAGCAGCACAATGTATATTTTTTATTTTTGTATTATGCTATATTGAAGTAGCTTTCTAAAATAGTAAAATTTTATGAATCGGTCGAAAAATGAACGAGTTATGCTAATTTTTGTAATATATTTTTCGACATTCTTTGGAATATGTAGTACGAATTACTTGTTGTGATACGTATATAGGCTTGCCAGATTTAAAATTGTAGAATTCTTGACAATCACCAAAAAATATCTTGATTGTGAAAAAAAATTTTGACATATAAAAATACTCATACGTTAGAGTTGTTTATATTTCAATTTCATTTATTTTTAAATAAAAATATAATTTCTGTATAAAAAGTATACAAAATATTAAATAAATCAAGTACATATTTTCAGTCAGATGAACTGACTGATAAATACCCTAAGATAAATACCGAAAGTGTCTTTTACGCATAACAATTTCTCAAGAATTCCTAATTTCTAATGGGTTGGGTTAAAACATCCCGTTTTCGAGGTTTCACCTATGATTGCAAAATATTAAAAGTAAACTATTTTCAACGTCTTAAGGAGTTTCTTTTAGAAATTGTTGGAAATATATAAATTTTTGGGTAGTTGGCATATTTGTATAGAAGGTATCATTAGTGGCAGCAAAAACGTCACATTTTTTTTTCGTAAGTTAAAGTTGAATAAATGTTTACGTTGCGCAAAATTTCACTAAATTCATTGTATTTACAATAAAGACATGCATGTAGAACTATGGGCGTGTTTTCGGTCAATTTTATAGGAGATACTAGAGGAGGTATAGAAAACTATCTCAAGATAAGTAAACTGACCTAATTTAAGAAACTTCCAGTTGTTGGCTTGGAAGTAATAGAAAAAATATAAATTTTCCAAAAAAAATAGGTTATTTTGTATAGGAGGAATCAGATGGGGTCGGCCGAATTAGTCCATATTCATTCCTGAGTCAAATTTTTGTTATATGCTTAAATTCAGTGTACTTACATAAATTATATGTATGCAACATTTTGAGGTTGAATTCGCCCATTTGTATGAAAGGTGCGAGAAGGGGTGTGGCAATCGTTTTGATATTCTAGGTGTTTGTCAACTACTACCTTATACATACCTTTGGGTGAGGTTATAACAAATGTAGTGCAAAAACTGATGTTGACTTTTTTTATTTTGCGACATAGTATAATTGGCAAATTTAATACTTCCAAGCACAAAATGAGAAAAATTAAAAATATCGATATTTTCCAAAAAGGTATGTATGCTTAAAATGCACTATAAATCTCTAGGTTGCATCAACGTCAAAATAATCAAAGATCATGAATGATTATAATAAATAGTTTTTATCTCACTTGTCCTGTTTATTACTGTCATCTTTTGGTCCAGTCTGCAGAAATAAAAATATCGATATTTTCTAAAAAGGATCAGCTAGGCATTCAACTCAAGCATTTTTTTGATGTATGATCAACCCAGAATACAGTGGAATTTCCACTTTTTAGCGTCATTATCATACAACTTAAAGTTGCTTTACGCCTTCAATGAAATGCTTAAAATCAAAAAATTTCCGTTTGTAGTGTCCTCTTAAAAAACGTGTAACTTTCCTGCTTGTCACCCATTTTTTATAAACTATGTCGTGTTTTGCTCGAGGAAGTCGAACCTTTATGCTCAATTTATGAAATTGGAAATATTTTTGCGATTAATATCTTTTATATTTTTTTTATCAATTTAAAACCGTGATTTTTGCACACGAAAAATAATTTTTCAAACTTTAATTAGCATCAAAACGATGTTAAAAGCTTGTTTAGAAATGTTTTAGGGGAGCTCATTACCTTTACTTGGAGACCACTGCGTTAACGAATTATTCTCCAATAGCTGATGCATCTCATAAATATATCGTAAAAAAAATCAAAAATTCATATCTTGAAAACTAAACAGAGGAAACAATTTTAAATTTCATATTCATGTTATGCAGCCGACAAAATATAAATATTTGTAAACTGGTGTTATTAGTGTTGTATAAAGAGGGAAAATATAAGTATTGATATATTTGCAAACAAATGCACTTTGATTTTTACAAAACATTGAGCAAGAAAAATAACTTTGAAAACCATATTTACGTTATTTTTTGGTTGGTCTGTAAAAATCTTGACAAAACATATTTTTTCTTGATTCTCGACGAGCATTAAAAATTCCTGTAAATCAAGAAAAATCAAGACCGCCTGGCAACCCTATACATATACGTCATATGTATTTGTACAAAGTGACACATGTTATTACAAAATTTAGCATAACTCCTTCATTTTTCAACCGATTCTTATAAACTATTACTTAACTTAGCTATTTTAGAAAGCTACTTTAATATAGCATAATACAAAAATAAAAAATATACATTGCGCTGCTTCCTGATCAACTGAGAGCGTTGGGGAAATGAGAATTTTTTTTTCGGGGTTGTTTTGCTGAAACTGCCCCCGTTTCACTTTACTTCAACCGATTTTCAAAATTATTTTTTTTTAATAAAAGGTGAAAGTCATAGCTTTAAAACAGATGTTAACTTTTGAATATAGGTTTACAAAGAGAAGACTTATGAATTTTGGAACTTGTAATTTTAGGAATATCGTCATTTCACCTAATTTGGTATAAAAACATTACTTAACGAAGTGACAGAGAAAAACTAGAAGTATCACTTTACTCTATGGACTCCAGTCTAACAGAAATGCTACATGAGAACCCCTGTATATATTGTGTGTAGCACAGTGTAATTAGTCTTTTTCTTGCAAGGAAAACATACTTATATAGCTTGTACGTCCTTGTAATCGTATTTTTTGATCATAGACCGCACGTAGAAAAGTGTTGTTTGCGCTTTGATCTTCTGCCCTTCTTTTCGAATTCGTAGTTCCAAGTTCTGCAATGTTCTCCATCGAAGTTGTAGTCAGCCTCATCTTCGTCGTCCATCGAGTTCATTGTCGAATACTTTTCGAACTGGAGCATTTTCATCCATGCGTACAACATGACCTAACCAACACAACCGCTGTACGCTGGTGCGTTTGACCACGTTAGTGTCGGTATATAGCTCGAACAGCTCTTAATTCACCCGACGTATATACACTTCGTTAACGATGATCGGCCCATATATTTTACAGAGTATTTTTTTTTCTCGAATACTGCTAGAATCGATTCAACCACTTGTGTCTTTGCCCAGGATTGTGTGCCAAACATCAAGACAGTATAGCTGGATTTTGTTCGTTGACGTAGCTATAACAAAAATTAAAAGCCCGTTTTAAGCGAAACAAAAATTTTAATATTTTTAATAAAAATTACATTAAACAATTTTCATCAAGGGAGATAATCTGCCTTGGTAAGGTAGTAAGAGTTTAATATAAAAATTACATTTATAGACATCTGAATGGGTAAATTAATTTTTTTTACAACCATCCCTTTAAAGTGTAACGGTCTTAATTATAAAACTGTTGGAAATTGGATACAAAGCGTTCTTTAGCTAAAGTATTTAATAGCTGTAGAAGACTTTTTTATAAGATATTGTATTCATAAACGTTTGTTATTAGTCAGCTTTATGTGTTTCGGCCCATAGGCCAAAAATAAAAAAAAATTTTGTCAGAATTATAGGTAAAATTGTGCCAGCCCTTTCTCACAATAGATCCAGCTCTTTAATTTAACTGTTGTTTGTGCGTTATTCTAATTGCCCTTTTAAAGAATGGCTGAAAAAGTCAGAGCATAAAATTAATTTGGTTTTGCCGCGTAAGTAACTTTCAAGTAAAGGTCGCAAAAAAAACATAAGAACATATCGTCACCTAAAATGCAAACGGAAGTAACTACACTTTTATTTATTTTACAGGATTTTACAGGATATAAAATTATAAAATCTATAAAAATAAAGTATTTCTTGCAATTTTTTTCAAAGTTTAGTAACAGTATGGAGACGTATTTATTTTTTGAAAAACTTTTTATTTTTTTTGTATTTTAAAGTTTTTATGTTAGTTACGTCTTTTTGACTTGCTTTTATCTGAAACCAAAAAAAACGTAACTACACTAAAGTCATTTTTAGATGTACAACCAATAATCCCACAAAAATTAAAACATCCATGTTGTGTTAGTTCTTCTTTCAACACTTTTTAATAAAAATACCTATTTATATTATAATTTAATTTTTTTTATTTAAATGTTTATATTTGATTAAAAAAAGAACAAGGATTTAAAATAAAATTAATAAATTTTATAAGTAAGAATTCAAAAGCAAATGATAAGACATTACAAACTAACTAATTTTCGAAAATTATACTATCATAAAATTTATTACAATCTGCTCGTATCAATGGTTTTAAGACTTGGAGATGTTTCCACTTTTTCTATGATATTTTAATTCTCTGAGTATGTAATTGATTGGGTTCGCTATCTACGAATTGTCGTTCAGGTCTTTGTGGGATTAGCTCATAGTCATCGTTTATATTTGTTTTGAAATACAAAAGACCTGTGCAATCATATCCCAAAGTACGAATCATATTGACCATCGGATCGCCAGATTTTTTACTTGTTTACAGAAGTTTCAAATTAAAATTCTAACGGCCTTATTCATAAAAAATTTCTAAAGTGGGTATGAAGCGTTCTCTAGCTAAAATTCTTTAGCTCTAGAAAACCTTTAATAAAAAATTGTATTCATAAACGTTTTTTATCAGTACTTTAGCTTTATGTGTTCCGGTGGTAACACCAAATGTTTTTGGTCATTAATGATGTACAAATAGAAGCTTTATAATCGGATACCAAAGCTTTATATTTGGTTACCAAACATTTATTTGCACTTATAATAACTATGAACATAATTGAAGCTCAATTTCACATTAACTACGATTTTCATGACGGTTAGAAAGACGTTATAGTAAAACTGGCATTTAATGATTGCATTTTCCTTTTCTCATGTTGAAATAATAGTCGGTTACCGATTACATTGTTTCCTTGTTTTGATTGTTTTAACATCAATAATATTATTTTATTATTTACAAAATATTTTTGAAGATTATTGAAGATATTTTTTTCGAAATGGAATTCATGAATGAAAAGTGTCTATTTAGATACTTTTCTATGTGCGCAATGATTATGAAGATAATTCCTACACAATGAATACATGCAACGGCTCTTTCTCATATTAAAAATGCCGAAAAACTCAAAATAAAAATCACAAACTCATAAATATACATTAAATTGTACAAACGTCAAGTTATAGCACGCTTAAAGTAGGGACAACCCTTCTTTAACTTATTGAAGATGTGAATCGTTTATGAATACTGTTTTCTCGAAATTTGCGTAAAAATGGTTTAAAAACCTCTTACAACTTTTTATGAATACGGCCGTAAATAAATATTGGTATTTCCTGGCGTTGCGCACACGTTTTTTTTTATTTTGTAGTTTTCTCGAAAAGTTCAAATATTTTGAAGTTTATGTTCATATTAAAAAACTTAGATTTTTGGCAGTACTACAATGTTCTATTAATAAAACTTTACTTAAAATTTTGTATTTAAATTATGACTAACACAAAGTGCGTTACGAACACACAATTTTCCACAGCAACTTGAAGTGTCTATGAAATGTTATGATGTTTAGCGATATTTCTTATGTTATCAGTATATTCTTTTCTGTAAAATAAAGAAGACATGTTGGGGTTATATAAACAACTTACTTCACATATAAAATACTTTTACCTTTTACGCTACTTCAATCAAAATGTGCGTTGCGGACACACGTTGCGAACACACGCATTTTTCTATGGATAACACAGAGCGACAAAAAAATCAATTCCTGGGAAATTATACTATTTTGCTGCTAAGCACTACAAGATTCTGTTTTTCAAATTTACCAAAACCCCCAACATATTGAGTTACGGATAAAAAACCGGTTTTCGAACTTTTACGCACTTATAAGCCAGTAAAGTGGTTAAATATGAACCGATTTTAAGTTTCTCAGCAGATTTGAAAATCTAGTTTGTTTTTTTAAAGTTCAACAATTTCATTATATGATTACAACAACAAAAAGTTTAAAATATAGAAATTTTTTACTATAAAATCGTCCGTCCGCCCGCTGGAAATACCCATATATTCAAATTCATAGAGATATTGATAACACTGTGCTACACACAAAATATACAGGCGTTCTCATGTAGCATTTCTGTTAGACTGGAGTCCATAGAGTAAAGTGATACTTATAGTTTTTCTCGGTCACTGCGTTAATTAATGTTTTTATAGCAAATTATGTGAAATGGCGATATTCCTAAAATTAAAAGTTCCAAAATTCATAAGTCTTCTCTTTGTAAATTAGCATAACTCATTCATTTTTCCACCGATACTATAAACTTACCTATTTTAGAAAGCTACTTTAATATAGCATAATACAAAAATAAAAAATATACATTGCGTTGCTTCATGATCAACTGAGAGCGTTGAGAAAATGAGAATTCGCAATTTTTTTTCGAGGTTGTTTTGCTTAAACAGCCGCCGTTTCACTATTTTTTAACCGATTTTCAAAATTCTTTTTTTTAATAAAAGGTGAAAGTTATAACTTCACAACAGATGTAAGTTTTTGAAGATCGGTTTACAAAGAAAAGACTTATGAATTTTGGAACTTGTAATTTTAGGAATATCGCCATATCACTTAATTTGCTATAAAAACATTACTTAACGAAGTGACCGAGAAAAACTAAAAGTATCACTTTACTCTATGGTCTTCAGTCTAACAGAAATGCTACATGAGAACCCCTGTATATTTTTTTCCTTCACATTTGTATCACTGTGTAATATACACATATAAGTTTAAAACATATAGATTTTAACTCGATTAACCTTAAAAAGTTGAAATATATAATTGCCCATAATAATCTACATCGGAATCCAATTTCAAAATTTTTAATAATTTTTTTCAAAAATACCCCACCTTCTACATCAAATATCTCGGCGTTTATAAGAGATATGGTAAAAGCAAACACATACTATTTTAGGTCTTCACTTCAGCTATTGAACGGCTTATTACACCTTAGTCTGTATACAAAAGAAAAATACTCAGCGGCAATAAACTGATTCGAGCACAAATTCGAACTTTAACTTCATTGCGGCACACCCTAATGCCAAACTATCGATTCGAAATTTTTCACAATATTTTCGTAATTTTGGCAAAAACAAACGTAAGGTGAAGCTAGATGACCAACATCGCGATTAATACATATTTTCAACGAAATTTGAAAAAATGCAATATTAGGAACACCCTAATGCTCTTTGTGAACAATTAAGGGGGTGGAGTACTCCGATCATATTGGTTGTGTATAGAAGTTGTTCAGTTATACAATAAGTACGTTTTTGGTAAAGATAGCAAGTAAAAACATTGCACAATGGCCCAAAACTCCTTAAAAACTAATTTGTATAAAGCAGAGTGCGTAGAGCAATCAAAATACGCTCTCGCTCTCTTGAGTTATCTTTACAATGAGTTTATCATTTTCAAAACAAGTGAGCGAAAGCAATCAAGCAATCTTCTCTTCTATAAACTCCTCATTAGTTTCACTCATTCAATACATCGCTTTGATAAGTTAAAATGGCGACCGCTTGTTTGAATAGAATTTTTCAATTGAATAACTCATTGTACGCTCATTGAAGCAAACAAGGAGCGCTCACAGGTTTTTTAAATATTTTTCCATTACAATAAAAAGTAAACAATTGTTACACTAAGCAACATAAAAATGTACATGATTCCACTTTTAGTGACTACAGTTTATTATAGTTAAGAAACGTAAATGAATAATGGTAATTGAACAGACGTTTGCCTACTGCTGCTCTGATATTCTTATTAAACAGGAGCACTCAAAACTTAGCTTTGTTGTTGTAAAGAGTTTATCATCGCAATAACTTTTGAGTGAGAAATATCAAAGCATTGAAAGCAATGAGTACACTTTTGTTGAGTGCTTTCGAAAGCGTATTCAACGAGCGATGACGTTCTAGAGCATTAACAAACGAGCGCTTATTTCTTTTTACGTCGAAAATGAAAACACAAAATTGAGTCGCTCGCAAATAGAGTTGTATTTGAGGAGCAGAGCAAAATAATACTTCTCAATGATAAGTATTTACGAACTCTGGTATAAAGTAGATAGTGTGTTTTGAGAGCTATTTAATATCCCTAGACTTGTTCAGATTGCATATGGGTTTGTTCAGAGAAGTTATTCCGTGTTACCTAAACAACAATTTCACTGAATAGAGTATGCAAAAAACCTGGATTCCCAACTACTAATATTAAAAAAGTTAAAAAATTAGAATTTTTATCGGAGTTTTTTGAAAATAAACGTGGGAAGTCTAATTTTTTTTGGGAAATTTTATTATATCAATTTCTTAAGCGGACTATTAGCTACAACTTTGCTTAAGAAGAGAAAGAGCTAGATTAAAAACTGTAGAAACTGTTGGCCAACAACTGATGTCACCTTTTTTCATGGGATCTAAGGGATTTCAAAAAGTTTGGGGGCCAAAAAAAAAGTTTTGTAGCCAACCTAGCCAAACTGAGCTAGCTACTGTGTAATCAATCAAAAACTCGATTTTTTTTCTGTAGTTACGTCCGTTTGCATTTTAGGTGACGATATATAAAAAAGATCGCTTGAACAATAGAAGTGTTAAACATTGTACATATTAGCTATTTTTGTTGTTGATAATTTTCAAGTTGTCAGCATATTGTGTTTATTATATTAAATTAATGTAATGTATGTGCCAAATACTTAAACAGATTTAGTATTAGTTCGTGTGCAAACTTGAAACTATAAGAGGTGGATCTAAATCATTAAAATTTAGCACCAAGCATTATATCGACTAAAATAAGAAAAAAAAATCGGATTTCATCAAAAGCACCCACGCGCACCGCACACCGCTTATGCAATCCAAATCGAATTTTTCCATAAAATCGATTTTCTCGCATAAAATTTTTCCTATCCAAGCAAAAGTGTTAACATTTAGCATATATACTTCCTAGACTAAACAACAGAACAGACAATGAATGACCATTAATATCAACAATAAAAAATCTTTTTCTGATCGTTTAGCCAAGGTACCCATATTACCCATAATGGTTTTATGCACAAAATTGTTCCTTTTCCGGAAATTTCCAATAACTTTTTTATTTTTATTTCATTTTGTTGATATAATAAAGCCCCTATTTACTACTATTTTTTCCATTGAAAATAAAAAACAAGTTAATTTTTAGAAATGATATCTTTTGAAACTTTGTATTTCCTTTTAAGGGGCATATAGTTTCAGATGTATAACTAAGGGATAACGGAAGTTACTAAATTATCACCTTATCGTAGGTCAGGTGAAAATAAAACTGTATTAGTATTATATAATGCTATATTTCATGCTACAATAAAATGTTGTACGGTTTACCTTAATAATTGTGGGGTGTTATTACTTTTATTTTATTCCATTTTTATAGAATTTTAGAAAAAATATCACAATGATATTTCCACTAGAAGCGTTTTTGGCCGCTCGCTCCTTAGTCATTGTCATTTGTCACATTGAATGTTTATAAGTATCGAGGAGCAATTTAAATTGGAAAAAACATTTACCAATCTCAATTGCATATGATTTGGATGGGTCTGTTTAATGAACCGATCGTCATTTTGTTTTGTTCACAAAGAAAGAAAAAACGAAAGAAAACCGAAATTTTCTTTCGATCGCAATATCTGTCATACCTAGTTATTTGTGCTTGCTTGGACCCATTCAAACCCCGCTCACAATGTATGCCATATGAGAACTATCTAATAGTTGCTTGTTTGGACACATCCAATGCTCGTTAGCAATGTATTTGCTGTAAGATCCTTCCTGTATTGGCTTACAATTTTTGCTCTGTTGGACCCATTCGTTGCATTGGACGTCGCCATGAGAATGTACATAGAAATTGTAAACAGGGATTGAATGAGTCAAAATCACATTGTGTTCGCTCTAGGGATGCCAGACGGTCTTGATTTTTTTGATTAGAAAAATGTTTAATCCTCTTCAATAATCAAGAAATAACTATCAACTAACCAAAAAATAAAGTAAATATTTTTTCAGAATGTTTTTTTTCCTTGCACAAAGTTTTGGACCAATCAAATTATTCTCATTTTGTGCTTCGAAATATAAAATTTACCTATTACACTATGTCGGAAAATAAAAAAATAAACATCAGTATTTTCACTGTTTATTTGACACTGTTTTTTGTTGTTTTAGTTCCAAAGTTTGATTTCTTACTTTTCTTTGTTGTTTGTGTCTTTATTGAAAAATGTTGTGTCTTTTGGTTTTTTCTTATGTTTTATTTGTATATTATTTCTTTTCACATTGTTTAGAGTCTAATTTAACACAAATAGCTTTTAAGTTTAATTTCATTTAATATTTGTTTGTATGTTCACATTTGTTTTCAAGGTTTTGTTTGTTTATTTGTCACTGAGTCGCGGGGGATGAAAACGATGTTCGCACAATTGAATGATCACAATAAGAGTGATTTCTTGTTTTCGCTAATCACTGCTGGTTGGCGATGGTCAAAGCAGAGATTAGCGAGAACAAAGAAGAAGGGCAAAACTAAACTATGAGAGCGCGTGTGTGTGTGTGTGTTAAAAAAGGGCGAACTGTTATGCACAGTTGTGTCCGCGTAAAAAGCAAACACACGCGTGGGCAACAAATTAGCACATTTCTAAACATTCCGCCCCCCATGACTCGGTGTGACTCTTCTAAATATAATTTTAAAATTCAAGGGTAAATGATTTATGATATTTGGGTCTGATTTTCGAAAATATTGGCAAAGTTTTTTACAAAAAGAAGTTAATCAGAGAAATTTACAAATTTTTTTGAAAAATAAAATTCAATTTTAAAAATTACTTAAATAACTAATGGTGCGATTAATTTGAACAATTTTATATAATAGAACAAAGTTATTTAAATAGATAAAAGGCAAAAAATAAAGAAATAAGATTTTTACAAAAATAAATTTATAAAGTAAATGGATGTTTGGTGGCTCCACAAAAAACGTATCCCAGTGCTGTGTGGTGGGCATCTACTTGGCCGAGACCCGTGACGATGACGCCGTCCCGTCTGATTGTTGGAAAGACATCTGCTCCGAGTTCCAGTTCTATCGGAGTGTTGCAGCGAGGATCGATATCTGCCGTTGAGTCTTTTGGAAAATCGACTGAGGGGTCATCTTGGATGGGTCTGAATACAGCTTTCTGGGCAAATCGTCTGTAACAAGGGCATTTACTTTGAGCACCCACTTGCTTTTGTCGTGTCGTGACATAATTTTAAAGGTCGTAAACTTATAACCTTTGTAGTGGAATGACGGCGACTTGAGTCTTTCAAAGGTGGATGTGGCAATGCGAGATATTGGTGATGCCTGAGTAATCAAAGTTCTGACAGAGGTCCATGATTCAAAGGTGTCCAACGCAACTCTGACTGTGGCCGTAGGCACGAAAACTGAAGACCACTTGAATGCCGGTTCTTGCATAGTGGCTTTTGGTACTACACCAGTTAATTGGGAAGCGCCGTGCAACAGGGTATGATGTCGAAGTGAGCATATGCGACATACGGCTTCTGATGTGCATTCGGCAATCAAATGGTTTCGGGCTAAACAGTTACGGCAGTACCCTCTTAGAGCTGCCGTCTCATAGCGCTTGTAGGCATTCATGTCCAGGAATTTTTGGCAAGTTTTCAGGGCATGGTCATCTCTGCAAATGCCACAGGAATACTGCCAGTTACTGGGTCTGCGTTGGCGAGATTGGGTCGAAGACATGTCTGTTGAAATAGAGAAGATGGATTAGCGTTTATTTTGATATTAGTTAAATTGGATAGGGAAATCGTATATCAGTCCGAGAATAGTTTGACGACTTTCGTAATTGGTCTGTTTATTACTCCGCTAGAAGTTCGTATTTCAATGACTCGTGTATTTTGATCAGACCCTGGGAAAGTTTTAGTTATCCGACCCATTTTCCACTCGTTTGATGGAAATCTTTCGTCTTTGATTACGACGAGATCGTTGACATTGATGTTCTCCTGCTGGTACTTCCACTTGTATCGTCGATGCAATTCGGTTAAATATTCTATTTTCCATCGTTGACAAAAGTTTTGTGATATGATTTTTAGCCTTTTCCAACGGTTGGCTAGATTTATATTGGCGTCGGCGATGTCAGGCTCAGGTGGGGCTAAGATTGGTGTACCAATGAGGAAGTGGCCAGGTGTTAATGATGATAAATCAGCAGGGTCGTCGCTAGCAGGGCTTAGGGGTCTAGAGTTTAAGCAGGATTCGATACGGGCTAAAATTGTACTAAACTCTTCAAATGTAAAGGTCATGTTTGGCATCATTATTTTTCGAAAATGGATTTTGAACGATTTGACGCCCGCCTCCCACAATCCGCCCATATGAGGTGCGCCGGGAGGTATAAACTTCCACTCGAGGTTGTGATGAGAATTTTGTTGTACAGTGTTTGTTTGAAGCGTCTTTATAAACTCTAGACGATCTCTCTTTAACATTTCAGCTGCTCCGGCAAAATTCGTTCCATTATCGGAAAACATGTAGGCTGGGCATCCACGTCTGGCAATGAATCTTGAGAAAGCAGCTAAGAACGCTTGGGTCGAAAGGTCACTTGAGGCTTCCAAGTGTATAGCTTTTGTAGCAAAACACACAAATATGCATACATAGCCTTTTGTATTAAGGCAAGCTCGACCAGTAATAGTTCTTATGTTAAAGGGTCCTGCGTAGTCAACGCCTGTATTTGTAAAGGGTCTTGACAGCAAGGTTCGTTCAGGAGGCAAAGATGACATAATTTGATTCTGAGTATTACTTTTGAAAATTATGCATGTTTTACAATTACGTATAATTTTCTTGACAAGTGGTTTCAATCTGAATATCCAGAATTCAGAGCGCAGCACTCGAGTCATGAGTTGATTTCCTCCATGAAGTGTGATTTTATGTGTAAATTCGACAAGAAGTTGTGTAAAACGACAGTCATATGGCAAAAGAACTGGGTGACGTTCGTTGTATGACAAAACAGGTGATTGTACTAGTCTACCATTTGCTCTGAGCATTCCTTTGGAGTCCAGGAACGGATTAAGAGTCAAAAGGTTGCTACTGGGTGATATGCGACGATTTTGGGTCAAAGACTGGTACTCCTCAGCAAAATAATATTTTTGGGTCAAAACTATAAGACGAGATTTGATGTCTTGAATTTCCTCAGATTTTATTTCAATGGTTGAGGTGCGAAGGTGAGCTCTGTTGGCACCAGTATTTCTCCAAAACCGAAGTATGTATGCTAAAACTCGATATGCTCTAGTTAGCGATGAAAATCGGGTCAAAGGGTCTTCAAAAGTTGTTGTTGTGAAGACTTTGACTGATTTTGCTTCTAAGTTTGTATCTTGGGTGATTGCGTGAGATGGCCATTGATTTTTTGGTAATTTCAGCCATGTTGGTCCTGACCACCAAAGTTGGTTCGATTTAAGCTCGGAGGGGGAACATCCTCGGCTCGCGACATCAGCAGGATTATGTTGAGAGTCTACATGTTGCCAAGAGTCATTACCCACGTTTTCGATAATTTCTGATACTCTATTACCGACGAAAGTGCTCCAAGAGCATGGGGGGTTTCGAAGCCACGCTAACACGATCGTTGAGTCTGTCCAAAATTGTGTCGAAAAGTTCGCGATCTGAAGATTTGGTATTACAGATGCAGCTAGGTTCGATAACAAGACAGCTCCACATAGCTCGAGTCGGGGTAAAGATAATTTTTTAATGGGGGCAACACGAGTCTTTGAGGTTAAAAGGAATGTATGTACTTCGTTATCAGCATTTTCAATGCGCACATAAAGTGCTGCCGCACAAGCCCTCTCGGATGCATCACAAAATCCGTGGATTTCAACTCTGCTTGAAGGGTTATATTGAGTCCATCTAGGCACCGTTATTTGGTTGATTGCTGTACAATTTTCAATAAAATTTGCCCAATTTCTAGCTGTAATAAGCTTTAAGCTCTCATCCCAATCGATTTTGTCTAGCCAGACTTGCTGCATTATTAGTTTTGCAACAACAATGACCGGTGCTAGCCAACCACAAGGGTCAAAGAATTTGGCTATTATAGACAGAACTTTCCTTTTTGTGTATGACGCATTATTTTCTATGATGGGTGAAGTAAACGTGAATGCGTCGAGAGAAATACTCCAACGAATTCCAAGAGTTTTTGTTGATGTGCCTTCAGATGTATTTAGCTAATTTATCGGTAAAATTGAGTCTGGTGGCAAATCTTGAAGAACTCGTGGGTCGTTTGAAGTCCATTTCATTAGGTCAAACCCAGCTGAGGTCATGGCTGCTATGAGTTCTTTTCTGTGCTTGATTGTGTCCTCTATAGTATGACTACCGGCTAAGACGTCGTCAACGTAAAGATTTTGAAGTATAATTTTTGCGGCTAGAGGGTATTTTTCCATCACATCTTCTGCAAGTTTATTTAGCACCCGTAGAGCAAGAAACGGGGCGCAATTTATACCGAAAGTGACAGTTAAAAGCTCAACTGGGTCACTTGGCGAAAATCGGTATAAAATTCGTTGATATTGCGTTTGAGCTGGGTCAACAAGTATTTGGCGATACATTTTGGTAACATCAGCGTTGAAAACAAATTTGAAGAATCTCCATTTGAGTATCTGCAAAACCAAATCTTGCTGAAGTATGGGTCCTGGATACAATATGTCGTTAAGACTCCGTTTATTAGATTTTGGGTTGGATGCGTTGAAAACGACTCTAAGTTTTGTCGTAACTCGATCTGGCTCTACCACTGCATGGTGTGGCAAATAATAATGTGGGGTCTTTTCTATATCCAGAGGCTCAACTTTCCTCATGTGTCCCAACTCAAGATATTCTTTAATCGTTTTATCATATTGTTCTTTGATTTCTGGACTTTTTGTAAGTGTTCTTTCCATCCTATGGAATTGAGCCATAGCGATGTTTCGAGATGAACCTAACTCCTCACAAGGTTTGAAGGGCAGGCTGACGATGTATCTCCCTAAGTCGGTGCGACGAGTTGTAGTTTTGAAAGTTTCTTCACAAAAGGTGTCCTCCTTTGACCTCAAAACTTTTTTTGGGGTCTCCTCCACCTCCCAAAAGCGTGTGAGGACTTTCTCAATGGCGACGGTGTTACAAAGTGAAATGCGAGTGTCATTTTCATTGGTTTAAGTAATCGGTCCTCCTAAAATCCAGCCAAATACTGTTTTTTGCGCTAAGAGTGATCCAATGGAACGCATAGGACTGCTAGTGTCATATATCAAGGGTCCCAGGTCCAAACCAATTAAAAGATCAATAGGCCGACTCGCATTAAAATTAGGGTCTGCAAGCTCAAATTCTGCAGATTGACTAAGAGGTGATTTTTCTAAGGTTCGTGGCGGCAAATTCGAAGGAAGGGTCTTCAAGACTGGTGCCCAAACTTCCAATTTGAAACTAGGATCCACGCGAGAACAAAGTGTAAAGAGACAGGCTCGGGTCGAAGTTTCCGAAACTGTTTGACTCAAACCCGTAACATGGACTAAATTTCTTTTTGTAGGCAGCTTTAAACGATTTTTCAGTTTCTCAGATATGAATGTGGACTGAGATCCTGAGTCGATGATGGCTCTGGCATCGTATCGTTGTCCTCGTAACTCGATTTGAACGATGGCAGTAAACAGCAAAGTTTCTCTATTATGTTGGCTAGGTGAATTGTTCTCTTGTAGGGTCAAAGTCGTGACTCGAGGTTGTTCTAGGCAAGGTGTGGACTGTATAATTGTAGTTAGAGCGGCAGCACTGTTACTAGGTCGTGTGTCTTCTCTAACTGGATCCGATCCTGAAGATTGGGTCTCGTTACCCTTATGCAGCAAAGTGTTGTGTCTTTGGCGGCATGTTCTACAGCTAAATCGGTTTTTGCACTCCTTGACCCCATGATTTGATGAGAGACAATTATAACAAAGGTGTGAGATTTTTACGTAATGAATCCGATCATTGACGTTCATTTCAAGAAATTTTTGACAAACCCGCAAATAATGGTTGCCTTTGCAAAGGTGGCAACTCTGTTCGTCATTGCTGGGTCCCTTATGCGTTGTTGGTGCAACATTTTTCATCCCCGTGTTTTGTGATAAATTTGTTTGAAATGTGCTTATGCGCTTATCTTTTGAATAATTTTTATCAGATCTAGACTGATTTGTTTTATTATTCGATTGTATATTTCCAACTGACTCCAGGGTCTTGAATTTGTGTGTCAAGAACGTATCAAATTCAACCTACGTTGGTATTTTTGAGCAATCGTCCAAAGATTCCTCAAAATCTTCTAATAATTTTCTAGGCAGCTTCGTTGAGCATAAATAAACTAAAATTGGGTCCCATCCTTCTGTTTTTATTTTCAAGGTGTCTAAAGTTTGAATACAACTATTCACGGTACGTTGAAGTTTCTTTATGGATGATCCAGAATCAGTAGAAACTTGCGGCAGATTAAAAATTGTTTTTAATTGTTCATTCACCTGCATCCGCTTATTTTCGTATCGATCTTGCAGGTTTTTCCAAGCTATGTCAAAGCCATCGTTCGTCAAGGGTACGTGGCTAATAATTTCTCGAGCTTCCCCAGCCGTTTTCTGGGTCAGGGGAAATAATTTTTCAACCTTGCTCAATTTTGAGTTGTTGACATAGATGGCAGAGAATAGGTCTCGAAAAGTTGGCCAAGTGTTGTAGTCACCCCGAAATGTGTCAGTGTCGCAAGGTGGCAACCTTGAAATTGGTGCAAAATCTACCTCGGTGTTAGGTCGTTCCACATTTGATACGCGTTCTAATTTTTCTGAAGATTTTTTTATCATAAATTGACTGTATTTCATCGTTTATGGAACCCAGGCACCTTTTGTATGCCGTGAGAGTCTGCTTGTATCGATTTCTAAGTTTTTCTTTATCGATAGGCTTGACTCCCTCTTCTGTTTTTGAATCCCGACACTCTATATAACATCTTTTGACTTGATCTCATAATGAGTTTAATTCGACCCTTAATACCTCTAAGGCATGGACACTTTCCTCAGATGACCCCTCTGCATGTAGACTTTCAAAGTCCAGCAGGTCGTTTGTACAATTAACAAACGTTTCCAACATTATCGACGATAATTTATGTCATACCGAAGATAAATTCAAAAAATTCCAAAAATTTGGAAAAAAAAACTAAGCCTTGCTAGCGACCAAAGTGTCAAAAAACAGCAGTCGAGTCCGTATTTTTTGTTAAATATTGTCCAAAAATATTTTTCAAAAATATAATGATGGCAACTCTACGTATGAGCATACACGGAAAACGAGAAAAATAATTGTTAGGGTCTAATGGAGGTTAGGGTCAACGCCACAGTTGAATTTTACTGCAATATGCCTTATAATGGTAATTACTAAGGCTATATCAGCACCCCTTATTATTTTGCTTGTTCTGCATGCACTCAGTTTTGGTACTCACTGTATTTCAATTTCTTGTCTACTTGCGTTTTCCTTTTATGTGTCGTTGCTCGTTGTTGTTTTGTTTTGTGTCGTTGCTGCTGATGATGTCGCTCACTCTCTTGTTGCTTTGTTGTTATTGTAGTCATCGACGGCCGGCACTCAAAATCTCCCTCTTTCGCTTTTTCTACGTCTTCGTTGCGACTGCACTGCTGGCTTATGTTGCTGCGTTGATGTGTTGTTGTTGTTGCAATGAATATTTTTGCACAAACACCTTACCGTTATTAACGGGACACTTTTGTGTAGATTACACAAAATTTTTCGTTTTTAGGGAAAAAATTGTTGTTGGGTTTTGTGAAGATGTTGATGCTTATTATGTTCAAGTTCACTGTATGGTTTTTTCACTGTCCAATTTGATTTTATTGTTTTTCTTTTTTGAAGCTAATTTTGCCAAAATTAAATTCACATGAATTTGCACGGGTCACTTTTGAATTTATGTCTTTTTGGGTCACAACACTTTTATGAAGGATGGGTCACAATTTGACGCACAATAAATGTTTGTAGTGCTATATAGTTTTCAGAAAACTTCTTCACCATACACTGTCACTGGTTCTCCAACAATATATGCACTTTTTGTCTTTATTAAAGTTATTTTTCAGTCACAATATTAAGTGCGAATGATGTTGTTTTTCACTGAAAAACTGCACTTATCTGGCTCGCAATGGACCAAATGTTTATTTGACACTGTTTTTTGTTGTTTTAGTTCCAAATTTTGATTTCTTACTTTTCTTTGTTGTTTGTGTCTTTATTGAAAAATGTTGTGTCTTTTGGTTTTTTCTTATGTTTTATTTGTATTCTATATTATTTCTTTTCACATTGTTTAGAGTCTAATTTAACACAAATAGCTTTTAAGCAGGGACCGAAAATAACTGTTATTGATCGATTTTACAACTAAAAAAATCAATGTGAAGGAAATGTGCTAAAATTATTTTAAGTACACCAATACATTGGTTTTTACTCCCTCTGTAGAATTTCGCAATAAACTTTTATTTTGTGATTTTTATTATAAAAGTCCCAAATAACACTTATTTTTGATTTTTATTATATCGCTCATCAAATAAGAGTTATTTTTGATTTATATTATATCCCTCAACAAATAAGAGTTATTGTTGATTTTAATTTTTTGAGTCTTTGAATAAGAGTTATTGAAAACTTTTTGAAATAAAAATTACGAATTGAGTTTTATTTTGTTAAACGAAAAATAAAAATCAATCAAAGACTTATATTTTTCAAAACAAAATTTAAAACTCACCTAATGATTTTTATTTCTTCAGGCCTGAAATAAAAGTCTTTTGCTGATATCGTCATTATTGTTTTTTGTAATAAAAGAAATGTATATATTATTTTGATCAGCTCAATGAGACGAGCAAGTTTAGCTAAAAATAATTGGACTAAGTGTTCACTTATAGTTCGCGAACTGTGAGTTAAACATGGCAAAAAAGGGTGCAAAATTGTTTAACCTCGAAAAAAATTATCTAATTGGCAGGTGTGTACCATCTCACGCAACACCGTTTTACAAGTTCGCAAATGCAACCAAATGCATGCTTTATCAATCCTAAGTATTTGCCGGTATTTCAGCTTGAAGACGTTATTCGCGTTAATCCCAAAGGATCGTTTCACAAGAGCATCATAGCTTCATTGGGATGCTCAGAGGTACTGTAGAAATCTTTATAGAACTCTTGTCCTTTGAAGCTGATTCTTTATTCAACCAAGAATCATTTGTATTGCATAATATTGTCTTTTGTTCCAAAACAACGCTTTAATACAAACATACTTAGTACATTACGTTATAAGAAGCTATTTCCATGCACATACAGTTTCTATCCGATTGTCCGTCCGATTGTGTTTGTTAATTTATAGAAGGGATTTTATATATAAAACAAATCGGTGGTGAAGTTGCAGTCAAGTGAAGAAATTGCTAGTGAGCTAAATATACTTTCAAAAAGTTTTCATGTATAGAAATTAACTATTTCTGGGCATTGGGTCATTTTGAATGGGATTCTTGTTAATTTAAACAAAAATCTTAAATGATATCACAGGTATCTTACTGTTTTTGGGGTCAAGGAATCCATTTTGACATTTATTTTTAACGCCAGAGCGATCTTTTTTAATTTTTTTTTGGGTTAGATCGCATTTATTCTCCGGCCAAATGTAATTATCCTTCAGATTCCTTGAAAATTATGAATAACTTAACGATTTGTTAACCGATTTTTATAAACAAGTATGCGTTTTAATCATGACAGTGTGCACTTTCTGAACAATATAATAAACATTAGGATAACGCAAAAAAGTTTTGGCTAAAAAATTCTTCAAAATTAAAAAAAAAACAAAAGTTTATGACAAGTTACATACCTATATATAGATTTGGAAAGGCCATAGTCTCTCCTTTCCAAATACACAGAAAAATTCAAAATAGGTTTATATTCAACCATTATTCAACGACCTTGTCCAAATTTTGACACAATTCACTCTAATAACAGAAAAAATATGTCTGTAGAACTAAGGAACAAATTTGGTCATTCATATGGGAGGTACAAGAAGGAGTGTGTCAAATGATTCGGTCATCTATGGGTTTGTCTACTTAACTTAAAAATGCTGGCACATTTTCATAATGATCAGTTAAAGTTTACTCGAGTTATCCTGCCCACGACCCATCCAGCTAGCCAAACAGACGGACATGGCTCAATGGTCTTAAGAAGTCCTGAAACAATTTGATCTTAAGATACTTGGGGTCTAACACGTTTCCTTTAATGCGTTAAACTTTTATTTGTAACAAATGATATACATATACCTTCATCCCTAAGGGTGATGGTAAAATTCATCGTTTTTTCGTTACATTGTGTAGCTATGAGTTAAATATGGTCCGAACGTCCCACAATTGTAATTATTTTGGCCAGAATATAAATATTGTTTGCATATCGATTGAACCAAAAGACTTTTATTTGAACAAAAAAAATTAAAAGTCTTCAAGTGAGTTTTATATTTCATCAGAAAAAATATAAGTCTCAGGCTGATTTTTATTTTCGATTTTGATTTGAAAAACTCATTGAATGATTTTTATTTTTGATTTCTATTTCAAAAAGTCTTCAATAATTATTATTGTGGGACTTTTAAAATAGAAATCAAAAATAACTCTTATTTCTGAGCGATAAAATATAAATCAGAAATAATTTTTATTTTGGGACTTTTAAAATATAAATCAAAAATAAGTCTTATGTTCGGAGAGATAAAATAAAAATCAGAAAATAACTCTTACAGAGGGACTTTTATAAATAAAAGTTATAACAGTTACGGTCTCTGCTTTTAAGTTTAATTTCATTTAATATTTGTTATTTGTTTGTATGTTCACATTTGTTTTCAAGGTTTTGTTTGTTTATTTGTCACTGAGTCGCGGGGGATGAAAACGATGTTCGCACAATTGAATGATCACAATAAGAGTGATTTCTTGTTTTCGCTAATCACTGCTGGTTGGCGATGGTCAAAGCAGAGATTAGCGAGAATAAAGAAGGGCAAAACTAAACTATGAGAGCGTGTGTGTGTGTGTGTGTTAAAAAAGGGCGAACACAGTTGTGTCCGCGTAAATAGCAAACACACGCGTGGGCAACAAATTAGCACATTTCTAAACATTCACTATATTTTCTATACCCTCAACCTTAGATATGATGTAATAGTAGACAAACCCGAAACGAAACATTCTGCCCTTTACTCTCATAATTTTACATACATTTCATTTCGCACATACACTAACCCCAACTGATTCCACCCATACAAAATTACCTATTTTTGGAAAATTTTTATTCTTCCATTACATCCAAACCGACAACTGGAGGATGCTTAAGTTTGGTACGTTTAAAAAAATCCTTGGATAACTTGTCATTTTCCATTGATAGGTGAAGCTTAAGAAACTGAGTGTTTCGCCCAACCCATTAGAAATTATGCATTCTTTAGAGATTTTTGTGCGTAAAAGACTCTTTCGGTAACTCCATACAAAATTACAATATGTCCAGAGATATAGAATTAACATTTTTACATTTGTTGAAAAATTTATTAACACTTTTTTCACTGTAACGCTTTCAACGGTGTTACTACGTGTCAGTAACCATACGACCGAGAGTTTTATATCCAACCGTTTACGCTCCACATTTTTATGGAGCGTCAAGTTTTTTTTTCACTATCAAGATATTTTTGGTGAATGTCAATAATTTTACAGTTTTAAATCTGGCAAGCCTAGTTCGCTCTCAGTTCGATGTTGTATGTTGTCAAAATTCCGCCGCTGGGTTGTCGAAGTTGTGAAAGTTAGCGCTTGCAGAGTTATCGTTGCTCAGGAGAAGTCAAGGTACAAGAAAATATGACGAGAGTATTTTGGTGAGCGTATATAGTTTTAGTTTTTCTGAGCGTAAATTTAAATATTTTCATTGTTGTTTTGACTATTGTCACACCTCGCCAGAATAATAAATAGGTTGACCTAAAATAGCAACAAACGATTAATGGGGTTTTGTTGGCGGTCAATTGTACATTAAAAATCCACTTGATTCAAAATCCTAGCTGATCCTTTTTGTAAGATATGTAAAAGGATTTTTTTGTTTTGTATCTCCGTTTTTTTTTTGCTTTTTTAGAAGTGACGTTCTTTGCCCAATGATTCCTCCATCAAATCATAGAGATAATATATCGTGTTATATATCAATGGAAGCGTACGGACTTCAGCTTTCAGACACTTCTGTCCAAATTGATGTTTTCAATACAATTCTAGGTTTTAATAAAAATATAAAAAATAAAATTTATAATAATATAAAAAATCTAAACTTTTGAATTTTTTTTAAAAAAAATATATTTTTTTTTGCCTGTTTTCGTACCTGACACACATCGTGATCACATTTATGGTCTAAGTGACCATTTTTGAGTTTACTGTTTCTTAAAAACATATTTTTCTTCATGGTTTTCAACACAAGAAATAACATAATACCCGATATAATAATTTAATATCGATATTAATTGCTAAGGAATACGCGGTAACACATTTCAAAAATTGTATGTGTACTTACCTTATTGTACTACTTACCTTAAACTTTATTTCAGGTTGCTGTATAATAATGATGTGTGTCAGGTACGAAAACCGCCAAAAAAAATATTTTTTTTTTAAAAATTCAATCATACGTGTTGTTTTTCTTCCCGCAATCTTCCAGTGCGTAACGTTTTGGTGACCCCAGTGAAATTGAATAAATATTAAAAACCAGGCTGTCACCTTCAGACCATTTTGGTGACCGCTGTGAAAGTTTGCAAAACTTCTCTTAATATATGGCTCACCATTTTGGTGACCCTTGTGGAAGTTCGCGAAACTTCTGTTTATTTATGGTTCACCATTTTGGTGACCCCAGTGAAAATGAATAAATATAAAAAAAAACTATGCTGTCATCTTGAGATCTATTTGGTGACCCCTGTAAAAGTTCGCGGAACTTCTGTTTTAGAAATAAATAAATAAAGTGATTTTCAAATAAAATAATATTAAAATAGTGCTAACTATAATGGTGTAATTTCATGAGCAGTGTTGCTCAAACCGGTGTTGTGCTGGAAAAGATGTGAGTTGTGTTTTTTGTGTCAATTTCTTCATTCAAGAGGAGAAGTTTGATGCAAATGATAGGGAACTCCTCCCATCATTTGTCACCTTAGACTTATATTCTACCAAATTTAGTCGAAAAGGTGTGGGAAACGATGAGGAATTGAAATAACATAGTTCGTACCCCCACCACGACATTAAATTTTTTCAATAATTTTTTTTGTTGTGTGTTCATTTCAATCCGTTGAAACAAATTTTGCAATTTATGGACCTCTTAATTTCCCACAATTTCCGCTAATAATAGCTATTAGCAAGTGTTCATAAAAAAATAAACAAATTACGAAAAAATTCGTTATAAATTGAAGCCTAAGTTAGATTTATATGACGATTCACTTCTCCTAGCATTCAGAAAACCTGGTGAAAAAAATTCAACTTGGCTTGTATAACATGGGATACTGGATTCACATTTAGCGATCCAGTTTGAGTTACATCTGGGAAAACTAGCCATTGTCCAAGGTGGTCAGGCTATTGATTTTCTTAACTAGATGTACCATTCTTTGAAGACACGCCAACTTCAAGAATTCCTTAGTTTGGAAAGGTAAATCCTTTCAGATATGTAATACAACCGTTTTTAGATGTTATGATGGTATATGGTTAAGGGCGGGGCGATTTCTATGAAAGGAAAAAAATCTTAATGGGAGCTTCGCGTTTCGGATTCTTGGGATTGTACTGAGCAAAAAAGTCTACTAGACCATAGGTCTACGGTGAAAATCGAAATTCGTTTTCCTGGTCAAAAAGTCGAAAATATAGAAAAATCACAACTTTTTGTCTCTTTTTTTTTTACATATTTTGGCCTATAACAGCCAAACCATTGAGATTTTCTATCCAATACTAACACAAAAATTGTAGACAACACCCTAGTTAAGAATTTTCTAGTACATCAGAGAATGACAATAAGTACTCGGCATTAATGTATACTTAAGTACAACTATACCTTAAGTGGAACTATACCTAACACACAGAGAATACTTACAACCCAATGTGCACAAATGCGGACGCGGATCCGAAACTGATCAGTATCGGATCCGACAAAACGGAATCCGCGCAGTCGGATACGAAACTGATCAGTTCCGGATCCGACAAAACGGAATCCGCGCAGTCGGATCCGAAACTGATCAGATCCGGATCCGACAAAACGGAATCCGTGAAATCATAATTATAGTAAAAATTCTCAAACTTGGTTGAAAATGCATTCATATTATTTTTTTTTATTGTAGGAAGTATTATATAATTGTAATTGAATTGTATAATATAAACACAATAACATAATATTAGTTTAGTTTATTGAATTAGGGGCAAAAAATACAGTGTTTTCCTAGTTTAATTTTAAAAATCTTGGTTATGTTAGTAAGCACATTCTGCTGCAGCTCGCTTTCAATTCGCATAGAACTATTTGTCATAATATTAATGTTACTGTCATTAGTAAACAACCTACGTGCATCTTTTGGGTAACCAAAAACCACATGTTTTCCTGAAATTTTTTTAATTGTGTCAATTTTGAACACTTTTTCATTACATGATTTCCGTTTTTATGCGCCATGCGGATCAGTATCGGATCCGATACTGATCCGATTCTACGGACATTTTATCCGAATTTGCATTCCGGATCGGAAATCAGTTTCCGGATCGGAATCCGATTCGGATCCGGATCGGACTCAAATGCGCATAAAAAACGGATCCGATTTAAAAAAGGAATTTCAAACGAAATCGGATCCGGACCGGATCCGATTCGGATAAAATGTCCGTAGAATCGGATCAGGATCGGATCCGATACTGATCCGCATGGCACACTGGGAAACTCTTACTTGCATTGATAAAGACATGTTTGCACACCATTTATAACGAACTTTACCTCTACCTACCCTTACTTTTGTTTCTCATACACAAGTATACACAAAATACACTCGACGCACACGAGGTCAGAAGCCGAAGCAGACTCAACTTTATTATGAAGTTTTTTAGCTACGATAATGATCATCATAGATCATCGTGTTTGATCGTTCTTACATCGTACTCATGTGTACTCATGTACATTCCCATACTCTGCGGAACATGACATGTATAACTAGCACCCAACACAACCAACACTTGTAACAACATGTGCTGGGTTCTCGTGTACTTGGGTGTACCAATGCGCAAATGTGTGCGGGTACGGGCATGGTTTGATCGTATACTCTTTACACATGTAGATGTTTGGACATTAAAACTTCAACAGTACTCTTATTATACATTTTGTCATTCTCTGTAGTACATCGCAAAAGCATTGGAATGCTTCTTCAGGCAGTTTTGGCCTTGTGAAAGTGCATATCTTTCGTGAAAATATTGATAAATTACCATTTTCAGTTGTTCAGTTCATAGAGCAAAATCATAAAAAGTTGTAATGGGCCACTTAAGTAAGTAAGTAAGTAGGTTTTTATTCAAGAGTTTGAAATGTTTTATGTTGCTACTTTGATCTAAATGTGCGTTTTTATGGATAACACAGATCAACAAAAAAAAAACAATACTTGGAAAAGTATTCTATTTTTCTGGTATGTGCTGCTGAGCACTACAAGAATGTTTTTCAAATTTCTCAAATCCCCCAAAATCTTTAGTTACGGGAAAAACCGGTTTTTCGTACTATTACGAACTTATATGCCAGTTACGCGAATAAATATTAACCGATTTTAAGTTTCTCAGCGGATTTGGATAGAAGAGACTTTCCAACGATATCTATAGTTTCACTAAATTCATTATATGAGTACAAAAACAACAAGTTAAAAATATAGCATTTTTTATTATAAAATCGTCCGTCTATCCCATATATGTATATTTCGCATTCCAGTTGATGCTCTGTGATTTGAGAACTTTCAAAAACATGAACATATCTATCAGAAACAAAAAAGAAATTGTTACCTCCCGAAATATTTTTTTTTAAAAATAAAAGAATGTAGTCGTCTTATCCAAAAAAAAATATATTATAAATATGCCCTCTTTGAATTTTTAAATTGCTATGCTTAAAACCAGGGCAACAGGAAATATGCTACAGCATGGTTATTTTATAACGAGATATTAACAAATGGGTAATGTATTTACATGTTTCATGGTCCTACAAGTGTTTTGAGACCTATTTGTTACAGCATATTTTGGCATATTTTACCCATTAAGTCATATTTCGGCAAATTTTGGTTTAAGGAGCATAATTTAAAAAAAACCTCCTTTTTTTTTTTTTGTTTTTTTTTTTTTTTATTTATATTTCAATATTACATACACATTTAATATTTATAGCCCCAGCGCCTTATAGGCTTTATAGGAGCAAACTGGCAACTATTATTAATATTATCATAATATCTGATTCTCACAAAATTTATAAAAAACAAAAATATAACAATTAATAATATATATTGATTTTATTACATAAGAAGTATTTTAACGTTTTCTAAAAGGTATTTTTTTATTTCTCCTTTAAAAACTGAAATGGCAAGAATATTTTTTAAATAAGCAGGCATGTTATTGTATTCGTTAGGTCCAGCAAAACCAATACGTTGCTTTGTTACATCTAATCGACATCTAGAAATTGTAATATTGTCCGCTTGTCTCGTATTTCTACCTGTCCTTAGTCGATTTCGAACAAACTCAACAGATCCCTCTGATATTCCTAGAGCAGACTTGTGCATGTATACTAACAGTTGTCGCTTATAAAGACCTTGTATTGGCAAAACTGTCTTTGCCTTATGTTTGTACAAATTGATCGAACGATATGTTAATGGTAAATTATAAACTATCTTCAGTGCTTTATTTTGTGCGGATTGTAAAGCTTTCAATGAACTGCATTTCTTATAAGCATATATAATCGGAAGATACGTTAAATGCGAGTGTATAAGAGATTCATAAACCATCATTTTGATATCCCTGCTTAGCTTATTTTTGAATTTATATAATATCCCAGTGGCCGAGGAAATTTTAGCTTTTACCTCGTTAATATGAGCATCCCATGACAGGTTATGACTAAGAGTCATTCCCAAATATTTTACACTTTGAGATTCAGATATAAGCGAGCCGTCTACATGTATTGACATATTTCCATCACTCCCGCACACATAAGGTTTAAATCTTATAAATTTTGTCTTGCTGGTGTTTAAGACTAGTTTATTTAAACGTGCAAATTCAGCGAATATCGCTGCGTCATATTCGATTTGAGTTCGGAGAACCGCCTCATGTTTGTAATCATAAAGAAGGCAAACGTCATCGGCAAACAAGAACAATTTCCCAAAGAATTTTATATTTTTTAAATCGTTAATATATATTTTGAATAAAAGTGGACCCAAAACACTTCCCTGTGGAACCCCATATTTAACTGGCAACAAATTGCTTTTCGATTCTCCAATTTGAACATATTGGAATCTATTTTTTAAATAATCTTCAAAAAGTTCTAAAGTAGCATCACATACACCAATATTTTTTAATTTTTTTAACAGGATGTCATGTTGAACCAGATCAAAAGCCTTAGAAAAATCGTAGAAGACACCGGCTACCCCTTTATTCCCAGCATCAATTCCTGCACATATACACTCTATCACATTGACCAAAGCCTCTTCTGTACCAGATCCTTTCTTAAACCCATATTGACGTTTATATAATATGTTGTGTTCATGGATATATTTAGAAAGTTGTTCGAATATTAATTTTTCAAATATTTTATCAATTATGGATAACACTGATATCGGTCTAAAATCAGTTAACATTCTAGAAGATGATTTCTTGGGAATGGGAATGACCTTGTGAACTTTCAAAACATTGGGATATTTTTTTTCTAGAATCATCTTATTAAAAATGGTTGCAAGAATTTGTACTATAATGGGTTTATTTATCAGTAACATTCTAGATGTAATATTGTCATGTCCCGAACTTTTCGTACTATCAAGCCCAGTTATAACGTTTTCAACTTGCACATTGAGAACCTCTTGCAAGGTAAAACAGCTGTGATCAGGAACTAGTGTACCAAACAAATTAATGTCATCATCAACATTTTGTGGTATACTATTTTTTAAAGATTTTACTGACTCAACAAAGTGAGTATTAAAAGCAGTTGACATAGAATGTTCAGTCCTTATTATATTCCCATCTTCTAAAATAATTTCATTAAAAGGTTTTTTATTGCGACCAAATTGTTTGTTTAAGAAATCCCACGTTTTTCTCTTATCGCCCTTGTACGAATTTAAGTTTTTCTTATAGAATTCTTCCATTAAAACTGTGTTGCTATTTTTAATAATTTTACTTATTCGTTTTAAGCTTTCAGAAATCATTATATTTTCTTTATTCTTCCGTCTGGCCTTTAGAAGCCTCTTTTTATATTGAACAAGCAAAATCAAATTGTCTGTCATCCATGGAGTCAATTCCGAACGTATATCAATGAAAGTAGTACTAGTCGTTGTACTATCTGAGTATGCCTCAGAAAAAGTTTGTACAAGTCTTTCAGTTAGTTCAGATGAACTTGTATTTGTATTGAGTATTGCAGGCAGATTATTATTTAATATGCTGGTTAACTTAGTGAAATCACATTTCACGGTTTTATGGGCTATGCTGTTATTTGGCCTAAAGTCTAAATTAATACAGCAACTCAAAACATTGTGGTCGGACAATTCGTTCTCGATACTATGCACAACAATTTTATCATTAAAATTACTACTAACCCAATCAATTGATGTTCCACTTTGTGGCCTAGTGATATGATTGTGGCAAGAACGCAAGTTAAAGTCGTTAAACATATTACTAACATAACGAGTATCCCTACTTATTGAATTAAAATCAACATTAACGTCCCCCACTATCACCATCGGCCTGGTACCAACATTTGCAATAGCATTTTCCATCATTTCCAAACGAGGTTATTTTGCAACGTTGAGACCTGTAAACAGACATGATAATCATATTGCAGTTATTCAATTTAATTTCTGGCAATTCCACTGCAATTAAATCTAGGCTACCCCTACTTTCTTGTATCAAAATCCGATGTGTTATATTTACGTTCACATACATTGTGGTTCCTCCAAAACTATCATCCCTACTGCAGTGAATCGCATTAAAACCATCTATAGAGTACAATGCTACATTTTGGCTGCTGAACCACGTTTCCTGCACGGCTATAATATCAGGCAATTTCGCTAATTTGCTGATTTTGTTTTTAAAACGGTTGAATTTACTTATCGAAGAAATACTCCTTACATTCACAGATAAAATATTTAGAAAATTTTGGTTGTATTTAACAATATAGGAATTATAAGAATTTATATTAAAAAAATATTTAGAAATCATAAAAAGAAAAAATAATAAGAAAAATAAAAATTATCAAAAATTTACTTGGCATTATATGTTTGGCGATACAAATCCATCACTAGCTTCATCATCTTCACTCTCATATTCTTCATCATTGCCACGAGCTATGCCACTGCGGAATGACCGTCTTCCAGTAATAGCGGACTTTGATAACAGTTCATCGACATCCTCCAAACATTTTATCCAAATTTGTCGTGCGCGTTCATCTCTCTTGGCAAGCACCTTACCAGCTTTAGCATACACATATTTATACCCCACTGATTTCAAGGATTTAGCATACTTTAACAGCTCCAAACTTTCCTTTGCCAAGAAA
Organism: Muscina levida; assembly: GCA_964034835.1. Lineage (NCBI taxonomy): Eukaryota > Metazoa > Arthropoda > Insecta > Diptera > Muscidae > Muscina > Muscina levida. The sequence continues at coordinate 95,296,405 of OZ035883.1, read as the reverse complement.
TCGTTGATAAAAACCTTTTGCATATCAGCTACCTCTTTCAGTTTGTTTTTCTCCTTCATTAACGCAACCTTGCTTCTCCTATTAGTAAATTTTACAACAAGCGATGCATTATTTTCTTTCTTTCACATATATCTGCACCGGCCTTTTTAGCTACTTCAAGCACCACATCAACCGCCTTTGAGTTTTCACCAGCTTTGATACCATTAATAATACAATCATTTTGGACTCGCACTCCATTTAGGAAAGCAACAGTCGATTTTAAGGTTTTAACATCATCCTTTAAGGACTTATTTTCTTTCTGCAACGATTTAATAGCAGTAGTATTTTTCTTGACTCCTCTTAAAATCTCATCATATTGGGCCGACATAAAATTCATCGTTTGTTTCATTTCTCTCATCTCATGCAAAATAGTACTTATGCCATCTCTGTTGTCATTGTCAGGTTGACAAAAATGACACTTGTATTCTAGAGAGGAGTCGTTAACAAGCCTCTCAATCTCCACCTTATTAAGTTTTGTACACAAGGAGTGGAGAGTTTTACTACAACTATCACACTCCATTGCATCTTCTCTTTCACACACTTCTGTCTTACATTGTGGACAAACAACTTTTTTGTGTTTTGTAATTAAACTTCTGCGTGTTTGTTTCGGCATACTTTATGTTTCAGCGAGAGTACACAAGCTATTCTCTCAAATACCAATCAGCTGTTGGAATATAACAATCGTTATTTATATTTAAACTGTGTATTTTGTTGCAGCGATCGCGGTACAATTTTTTTTACGTCTAACTTCGACAGAGTTGCCAGATCCATTTTTAAAGCATAATTTATATTTTTTAGGGCATATTTTTTCAAAAATAACCCTTTTAAAGCATATTTTATGTTTTTCACATTATTTTTTTTGTTCGTTAAAACAAGTGTTTTTGCAACTTTGGTTTTTTAAAATGTTACAGCCAAATCTACTACATGTTTTACACAACTGTGAAATGTTAAACGTTTATTTATCCTGTTTTTCGCGCTTTCAGCTAAGTCATAGAAGTGAAAATAAGCCGACCAAACAACTATTTTTGCCAGAATGTTCCGGTAGACTCTCAAAAGAACATGATTTTCAAGAAAAACTGTGCCGAGCTTTTGTGTCTGCTGAGATTCCACTTTACAAAATTAGAAATCAAACAAATGAAACAGTTCTTCGAACTAAACATTTAAAAATGTATACAACGACTCCATGTAGAAAGGAACTTTTTAAACAAATGTTTCCAGACCTTCCATTACCTCCAGAAGCTATAACCACACAATGGAAAACATGGCTTGAAGCAGTTAACTACTATCCCAAAAATTATGAAGACATTTTAAAGGTCTTAAATGCATTAAACGATGAGGATGCACAATCCATTAAAACTGCAAAGTATGTCTTGACAGACCCCCAAACTAGATCTGACTTGATTTATTTAGCTTCAAATTACGATTTTATTGCAAAACATATTAAAAATTTGCAAACATCAGGCCATACGCTTATTGAACAAGTTCAGATGAATGATGACACTTTTAAATTGATTGATAATTTATCGGATTCCGAAATAAATTTAATAGTAAAAAAAATTTAATCAAATTATATCAAAAAACGTTGGCTTGGTAGTAGTGAAAAGTATTTGTAAAGAATTGTGTGAATCTGCGCCAACATTAACATCAAAATACGAAGTAAAGGAAATACTGTCACTTAAAATCGCTCCAATTAGATCTGTGCATGTCGAAAGATCATTCTCAATGTACAAAAACATTTTACGTTGTAATAGACAAAATTTTTTGTTCGATAATTTATCTCAATATTTTGTAGTTTATTGCAACAACAATCTCAAATAAGATGCTTAACATACAAAAACACCGTGATACTTAGGAAACATGGTTTAAGATTTTTGTTACTTTTATGTTAAATAAATTTATGTGATATTTTTTTAATTATCCTTAAATAATAATACTCAAATATTTATTTCTATTTTATTTTACGTACTCAACATTTGTGTATGTAAATTTACAAAGTCTGAATTTAAATTAATATTTTTTTTTGTTTTTTGACTTTAAATAAAAATATTTCTAATTCATATGAAAAAAGTTGTGTGACTTTAATTTTTTATGGCATGTTTTTGTTGATTTTAAGGTAATATTTTGCCATTTTTCAGGTCATATTTTATGCGCATTAATCTTTCAGCATTTTTACTTCAAATTTTATTGGCAATCCAACGATATAAATTACTTTGCAATTCAAAGAAAACAGAGCTCACAACCTTAAAAATACTAAACCAACTTCGTCCAAAATTACATTTTTTTTGTTTTCTCAAATATCTCTTGATCTTAATGAGAAAAGACACGTACGAATATTTTTTTTAAGGCACTATCTAAATGCAAAAAATCTTTAACATCGGTTCATAAATGCGCTTTCAACGAACATTGAAATTTTGAAACACCCGAGGTGACCAACTTTGTAGGGCCATCCAGTGACCCCCTTATCCCGTAGGGAGCCAAAAATTTCTTAAACACTTCATATTTAACTATTTTAAATTTCATCAAGATACCATTATCCGTTTAAAAGTTACAGAATTAATTGCCTTAAAAACCGTTTTGGAACCACTGTGCGACAGCGTTGTTGTTAAGGGGGAAGCAAACCAGGGATTTAAAAAACTACAATACACTCTGCTCAACACATTTTAAACGTCGATAATGTGCGCAGACGAACTCAAAACACAAGAGTTTAATGATCGAAGATGCTCCGCACACAGAGTCAACACATAACAAAACTCTTTTTTACCATTTTTTCCTGAGCACTCAAAGATGGTGTGCACACATAAACGAGCGGCACTAAAAGATTGGTACCAACAAACTATTCTCTAAGTAAAATGTAAATATGCTGGAGAATAAGCTTATCATAATAAAACTTCTTCAACATTTCATAAGCATTATTATTATAGGTTTATTTATTTGCAAAATAAGAACACTTTTTAAATGGTGTATTAAAACCGCTTAACATAGGAACAGCATTTGTAAGGCCACTAGTTATACACTTCGGCAGGGTAACAGTTTTGTAAATATGATTACAAAAGACTAATGCTCGCTATAGTTTTGTAAATGTTTTGTTATTGATGTCCCGTTATGTTAACGCGTCGTTTTCCATGATTTGTGAGATTCCACAGTCTTCTTGTGAACTTTGATAAGTGCAGTTGAATGAAGTTTATGGAAAATGGATTAGAAACATAAAAAATCACTTTTTAGTTAAATTTATCCATAAGTTTTTAACATATTAATTTGAGAAAATGAACCTGAATTGAAAAATTGATTTGAAAACATAAAAAACACTCTTTATTTTGTTGTATCCATAAGCGCTTAGCATGGTAATAATTTTAATAAATGATGTTGAATTGAATTGAAAACATAAAAAAACACTTTTTATTTTATAGTATCCATAAGCTTACAAAAACCTTAAAAAAATAAGCTTATTGCAACCATAACTATTTTTCTGTAAGCTAACTCTATAGCTAGATTTCTAAGCTTTTTGTATACTAAAGACTAGTAATATTATCGCAAGGGTTCAATTTTCTTTCTTAAACTATTGTTATGAAGCCTTTCCTAACAGTTTTCACTATAGTTTAGCAAGCTTAAGGCTTATGGTAGTAAGCTAGTTACAAACTAGTTAAATACAGTTTTGGTTTGTTGTTCTCTACGTCCCAGCGGCGGAAGTCATGAGAAGGAAGGCCTTCGTTCATGAGTTTGAAGGCCTTCTTTTGGATCCGGTATGCCTTCCTTGGCCTTCTTTCTTCCTTTCTTTTTTTACATTGCGTGACATTGGAAAATAAGGCCTTCCGTCGCCGGTTTCCATAAAAAGGCCTTATGGATGCTTTCTATAAGAAGGCCTCATGGAAACTTTCTGTAAAGGGGCCCTATGGATGCTTTCTATTAGAAGGCATTATGGAAGGCCAGCATACACATGAAAAAATAATGACTTGCAAATAAAACTAAAACTATACAGTGCACCCTCAAATTATTTAGTTTTTTTGAGAGCGCACCGGTTATTTTTAGATATTTCTCACTTATATATATTTTTCTCTATACTTAAATTTTTTTCCAACTTTGCTGGAGTTTGAACCCACTACCTCGTGATTGTTAGTCAGCCATGCTACTGTCTAGCCTATGAAGATGCATTTGAATTGTGTGGTTGAAACTAATGATACACTTTTTTAAAAAAACCCCTTCCACGGAAATTAACAATTTTTTTTCATTTGGAAGACATCCAATACCCCTTATATTTGGAAGCGAGAGGGTGTGTGTATGAAATCCCTCTGCCTTCTTTTCAAAGGCCCCTGGCAGGCCTTCATAAAAGTTGAAAAACTAACGTATTAACAATTCTTTCCTTTTAGAAGGCATGCAATACCCCTGTTATTTGGAAGCGAGAGAGGATGTGTATGAAATCCCTCAGCCTTCTTTTTACATGTCTTTGGCAGGTCAGTCCATAAAATGCCTAAATCTGATGAAACATCATGCGTTCTGTATTCCTTATTTGAAATGTTATTCCCAAATAATGACTACTGCATGCATTATATGAGGAAGGCCTCTCAAATTCCGCCGCTGGGGTAGAGAAGAACCCAGCGGCGGAAATCTTGAGAAGGATGGCCTTCGTTCATGAGTTTGAAGGCCTTCTTTTGGATCCGGTATGCCTTCCTTGGCCTTCTTTCTTCCTTTCTTTTTTTACATTGCGTGACATTGGAAAATAAGGCCTTCCGTCGCCGGTTTCCATAAGAAGGCCTTTCAAATTTCTCAAATTTCGCCGCTGGGAAGTAGAAATATAGCTGTATATGTATGTATATGTATATGTATGTATGTGTTTTTTTCTCCATATGAATGTTACTCCGTGTTTGGGTATTTTCGTTTCTCAGTGCACATATGAGTTGTGTCGTCTTTATCGCACACACGACGGGAGTGAGAAAAAAGGGCAACATCGTTTTCCGACACTTAAGGTACGGTCAGATTAGGCAAATATTTGACGAAAACCGTCAAATATTTCTTTGCCGCAGTCTGACCACAAAACATTTTTGTGTGGCAAACAACAAAACAGCTGATTTTGTTCAAACAAAATTATTTGCCTTCAAATAAAAATATACTCAATGTGACCAAAGTGTGACCACCAAAGAGCAAATATTTTCCTCTTTTTTGGGCAAACATTTATTTGATCTTACAAAAGTTTTGTAAGAGCAAACAAGGGTAAATAACAGCTGTTATCAGCGGTGTTGTCAGCAAACCGTCAGAAATTTACAAAATGAAGAAAAATATCGCCAATTTAAATAATAATAAATAAAATAAAAGGAAGAAATGGTGAATATAAGATATATTTTGGTAATATTGTGGAACTGTTATAAAATGTTATTTTTTGAAACAGGAAAAACCCCGGGTTCGTAGATTGATCGATGTTTTAAATAGTCACTGTAATTTCCACTAGAAACTACATAAGTAAAATAATATGTCGTCTAAAAAAAGGTTGTGTTGACCACACTTATAGCAAGAACATCTGTTCGAAAGACAAAACAAAGAATAAATACATTGAAATCACAAACAAACCGTCGCCAATTATGTTGAAGTTGAAGGGAATATCAGGATAAAAGAAAATACGCATCACAGTTAACCAAAATATTTGCATTTTGTATCAAACTGTTAAAAAATGTTCAGAAAAAAATAAATATTTTCTGTTGGCTTGCTGAAGGTTTCTGAGAAAACAAAATTTATTTGCCGACAAACAACAATTTGTTGCAAATATTCGTTCAAGTGTGACCGCAGGGCAAATATGTTTTCCCAAATGTCCATCTGACACAGTTTGACACGTGTTTGATCAAACAAAAGGAGGCAAACAAATGCGCCTAGTGTGCACACAAAAACAACTCTGTATTGCTTTGACAATATTTTGGGCAAATAGGGGAAAACATGTTTTGGTCAAATATTTGACTAGTCTGACCGTACCTTTAGCAAGATGTGTTTGCATGTTAACATGCTCAACGGTGCAGAGTTTGTGTCACATTTGCCTCTCAAACACTCTCATGAAAATAGTTTTGCATACATTTTGTGCACATTTTTGCGTATTTTTCAAACGCTGAAGCAAACACGGTAGTGCGGTGCGGGGAAAGAACACGCAACCGAAATGAACTAAATGCTTAGTTAGTAGGAATCACAACGACACCACTAAGCGACAAAATGGTTAATATACTTTGAGAATACGAGGCGATTTTTGGTTGCGACACGGTCGACAAGACACGAGGTTGTGGATGAGAGGTGCTAGAGAGGAATAGCCAAAGTCGCAATAATTGAAAAATCATGCGATAATTTGTACGGTCTAATCAAATTCACTCTAACGTTCGAACAAATATTTCAAATATCTGAAATATCTTCGGGGTATCAAGTTGACTGCGAGTGTTTAGTCTGCAACAGAGGTTTGATTAATATTATTCCTTTTGACGGGCGGCTCGTTATCCGGTACGAAGGACCAAAAATGTTACTGCGGAGAAGAATAATAATTAAGAAAAATTAAGACACAAGTCAATTTTTTGATTTTTAAATAATTCTGGTTTTATTCAAGAGATATTACCTTCGGGTTCTATGTTGGTAATAATAATAATTGGCCTTTCAATGTCTGACGTTTCTTTTCTTTTCTTTTCATTATTCGTTACAAACAGTGCTGCATAAAAAGTAAAAATTTTAACTTATTATCTGTTAAAATAGAAATTTAAAGATAATACAGTATTTGTTAAAGTTACATACAATACTTTTCTTAAATAAGTTTTATGTTTATGTTTTAATTTAATTGTGAATTAAGGCTAAAGTAATATTATTAAAACTTTTAACTCTATTTACAGTTTCATCACAGCATGGTATGGATGTATGTTTAGAGGACTTGTGCCACTACCCATTGAACTGCCACTGTCTACCTCGGATACGCCACCGCAGCAAGTTGGCTTTCTGTTGAGTTCATGTGGTATAACGGTAGCCCTTACTTCAGAAGCATGTTTAAAAGGATTGCCCAAATCGAGTACTGGGGAGATTGCTAAACTAAAAGGATGGCCTCGGCTGCAATGGTTCGTAACGGAACATTTGCCAAAACCTCCCAAAGATTTTAGCATTGGAAATTTGCGCATTGAAGATAAAGCTACATCATATATTGAGTACACTACCGATAAGGAAGGCAGTGTTATGGGTAACTTAAAATTTTTAATTTTTGCATTTTTAAGACAGATGTTATTCAAAGTATTTTGTTATACCAGTTAATTGCTTCTCGTGGAAAATGAAAAATTATTTAATTGATTAAAAAAGGTTAAAAGGTTTTTAAAAGGTGTCAAAATAAAAAGGATGTTGCTATATATTTAAAAGTTTTATAAAATTACACAGTGCAACACGAAAAAATATAACCATATTAGGACACCACTAAGTGATAAAAGACGCGTGTCTCTCAGTTTTGTCCAAAGTGATGCACTTTTTTATGGGCCCCCAAACATTTGGGTCTCTGTCATTTTTACAAAAAGTGATAATTTCTTCAGGCTCATATCTTGCCAACCGTTCGGAATTTTGATTAACTCTCTGAGGAAAAGTTGTAGAGTAGTTTAAGGTAAAAAAAACGTTCAAAATTCAAGGAAACAATAAACTACAAAAATGTACCTAATATCTCAATAAGCAACTTTCTATCACATAGTGGTGTCCGTGTATGTTTATATTTTCTCGTGTTGCACTGTGGAAACAAAGTAAAAACAAATGGATTAAAAAAAATTTCGGGAAATTTTTCACCCAAGCGCTACCTAAACGGTATTAAGAATGACCTTGAAGATGAAGTTTTTTTGATTTTATATGTTCACAAATTTGGTTCTTTATGCCTTAGAGAGTAAATCAAAATTTCGTACGGTTTGCAAGAGCCTGAGAAAATGAATAGTTTTTTGCAAAAATTACACCAAGACCCCAAATCTTTGGGTGTCATAAAAAAAGTACATGACTTTGGGCAAAACTGGGGGACACTGGTCTTTTTTTTGTCTTTTATCACGTAGTGGTGTCCGTAAATGGTTATATATCTATGGCTTAAAAAATTACACTGTGCTACACACAAAATATACAGGGGTTCTCATAAAGCAATTCTGTAAGGCTGGAGTCCATAGAGTACAGTGATACTTATAGTAAAATGATTCACTATTTTTTAACCAAAAATTATTTTTTTTAATAAAAGGTGAAAATCATAGCTTTTGAAATTCGGTTTACAAAGAGAAGACTTATGATTTTTGGAACTTGTAATTCTAGGAATATCGTCATTTCACTTAATTTGCTATAAAAACATTACTTAACGAAGTGACCGAGAATAACTATAAGTATCACTGTACTCTATGGACTCCAGTCTAACAGAAATGCTACTTGAGAACCCCTGTATATTTATACCATCACCCGTAGGGATGAAGGTATATATCATTTGATACGACCCAGAAGTGTAACACATAGAAGGAGTCACTTTAGACCCTAGGTTTCTTTGAACCAAATTCGATTCATGACTTTTTAAGTCGTTTGAGCCATGTCCGTCTGTCTGTCTGTCGGGTGGCTGTCCGGCTGGTTCGCACGATAACTTTCGAAAGACGCAACCAAATGTTTTGAAATTTTGCACGAGTTATTATTTTCTCAAAACTACTTACGGTATTGCAAATGGGCTACATGGCCCCGCCCCTTCTGGTACCTCCCATACAAATACATCATTCCGCCCACTTTAGAAATCGAGTAATAATATCAATACACCCTAAGGGATCGTCCCCAAATTCTGTATTTAGTAAAGCTATAACAGGATAAAGTTTTGGAAAAAATTTTGAAAGCCTAGCCACGCCCCTTCTGGTACCTCCCATACAAATCTACCTTTCCGCCCACTATAGAGATGGAGAAATAATATCAATAAATGAAACGTGATCGTACCCAAATTCTATTTTGAGTAAAGCTATAACAAGATAAAGTTTTAGAGAAAAAAATTGGAAGTCTATTCACGCCCCATCTGGTACCTCCCATACACATCTGGTACCGCCCACTTTAGAAATCGATTAATATTATTAAAAGACCTAACCCGATCGTGCCCAAATTCTGTATTTGGTAAAGTTTAAGCAGGATAAAGTTTTGGAGAAAAAATCTGGAAGTCTAGACACGCCCCTTCTGGTACCTCCCATACAAATGTACCACTCCGCCCACTTTAGAAATAGGGTAATAATATCAATACACTCGACACGATCGTGCCCAAATTCTGTATTTTGTTATATTATAACAGGACAAAGTTTTGGAGAAAACATTGGAAGTCTAGACACGCCCCTTATGGTACCTCCAATACAAATGTACCTTTCCGCCCACTTTTGGGATGTAGTAATAATATCAGTACACCCAACGCAATCGTGCGCAAATTCTGTATTTAGTAAAGCTATAACAGGATAAAGTTATGGAGAATAAATCTGGAGCCTAAACACACCCCTTCACGTACCTCCCATATAAATGTACCACTCCGCCCAATTTCGAAATCGAGTAATAATATCAATAAAATAGAAAATTATTTGTTTTACTGAGGGTAAGGGTAAATGTAAGTCGGGTTGCCCGACTGAAACTTTCTAACTAGTTTTAATTACAAATCGATTATTTTCAATAACTCAAGACTTAAACAATATATTATATTGGGTGATGGTATTTATCAGTCAGTTTAACTGACTGAAATTTCTGTACTGGTTTTTCCTTCACATTTGTATCACTGTGTTATTTACAATTATATTCCCAGTTATTAATATCAAAGTTCGTGTGAAATAGTATTTAGTAACTACAAATATAGTAATTATTTGGTTGAGAGCTAGAACAACGAAGTAGGAAGAGGTAGGGTGGGATGCTGGATGACGCGTGATTCATCAATATGCGCGACCCGCGGTCTATTAAAAAAAGGCTTATAATTTTACGAAAAAAATAAAATTTCTGGACCATTTCCATACTTTCTTAATTCTGTGGAATCTAAGAAACACGTACAATAGGATTATGACAAAATGAATGTGTTTTCATTGTTCGATTCAAGATCTATTCTATTATTGCTTATAGAATTTGTTTTACAAGAGTTATGTGAATTGGATTATGTTGACAGCTGGCAGGGCAGATAGCTATTTCGATGGTTGCCAAACTATCTTCGTCAGAACCCGTTTGCTGTGACTTCACTCTTTATCACAACCTTAATTATTAAAAGCTTCACGAAATCAATGTGAAGCCCACACCCAGCGGTGCGAAAATGGTATCAACGAAGACCACACGTCAACATAATCCACACAAGCTCTTGTCTATGCTTTGTTCATCGAACAAAATTGCATAGAATTGTTTTTGGCAACAAATGCCAACCCAGTGTACCTCCCGTGTATGTATGCTCTTGTTTTGTTGTTGTCTGTTGTGTTTTCATTGTTCGGTTCAAGATCTATTCTATTATTGCTAATAACAAACACATTCAATTATTCATTATTTACACATACAGATCAACAGAACTAATTTGATCAAAATTTCTTCATCGCACCACGCTAGCGGCAATAATGTACTAAAAATAAAAATCATTTATTAGGTAATTTTCGTAAAAAAAAGCATGAACCGACCGATTGCAATTTCTAAAAATTACCAATTTTTTTTTTAATATTTTATTGTTTGTTTCCATATATATTACAGTGTATGGTACTTTATGGTATATACAACAATGTTACATATTTTGTATATATTAAATAAATAGTTATATAACATAAAAAAAAACTTAATATCCCTTTACACCCCATGAATGATAGCTTCTCGCATTGTTGTGAATTAACACGCTTTCTATATTTATATTCACAACAAACGGCACCTACTTGTTTATCGACGAATGCGAACGTCACTGTTTGAAAGATTTTACTAGACATGCCGATTGTCTCGACACTTATACTGAGAAGTTGCTGTCGACAATATCGAGGGGGACCGGCAATGAAAGAAATTGTTTTTTTAAGACTGGAGCCAGGGGTTGAACCTGTAAAACATCGTGCGTTCTAACCATCATGCCACGGCCGGTCCCCAATAATAATACTGATAAATAACTATGGTTTTGGGTTAAATGAAATGAATTTCAAGTTCAAAGTACGACTAGTATTAGATAATACAAAAATATCTTGCGCAATTTTGAAAGCGCTTTTATTACCGCGATGCTGACTTGGAATTGCAGACGATTCACTCACCCAGTGCTTCAGAAAATAAAAAAATTCCATTTTGCTTGTAGTATCGAAAACTTTTGCATAGTTTGTATAAAAACTGCATATCTTCTCTCCATTTTACATTTGCAACTTTATAATTACAGTATTTTGTCTGTAACTTCTTCTTAAATGTTCGTAATTGTTAACTATGTTAATTGCGAAACAAAGTCATATCCAATATTTGGGGAGGATGTTGCGCCACCTAGCACCTCGTCCATTACGTGTCGTAGTAATAAATCTAGGACGTGATGCTAACAGCCATTGTATTGTGGCAGTGGTAAATAAATGGATTAAAAATATTTTTTGGGTAGAGTAACAACCAATTTATCATGCCAGTTTCTACACTTGTTGTGTCGCACACTATCATTTTTATAGATTTCCACAAATTTAACTTATTTAAGGTTTCTTTGAAACCGTTGAAAATTGTTAATGCCCGGCCATTTTCGAGTACTAATCCTGAAATTACTTATAAAAAGCAGATCGGCACCTACCACAAAGCTGCCTTCGACTCTTTGAATTTGGTATTCCTGTAAAGCTAAGATTGAGATTGGTAAGGATCAATCTGAACCTTTCAACACTGTTGTCATTTACCCTATTTAATATAGTTATGTGAGGTCATGAGAAAGGCTGGTATCAACATGTCTGGCACCATATTCCATAAGAGCCACTAGCCTATGCCGATGATATAGACATCATTGGCCGAAATCTGCGGAATGTTACTGCAGTTTTCTCATCACTAGAAAAGTAGTCAGCAAAAATGGGTTTAGCCCATTTAGGGTAATTATTTTTTTGAGGTAGTAAAAGACTTTACCTACCTCGGATCTTCCGTCAAGAAGAAAAATAGTGCCAGCGAAGAAATCAAGCGGAGAATAGTGCTCGCTAATAGATTTTTTGCGGACTTCGTCAGCACTTAAGTACCACCAGCTTATCTCTAGATACTAAGAAACAGCCATACCAGGTGATAATTTTACCCGTTCTGTTGTATGCTGCCGAATCTCGGGTGCTTACGACAACGGACCTACAAAACCTGGGAGTATTCGAGCGAAATGTACACTGAAAAATATATGCACCTATCTGTGTCGACGGCGAGTTTCGCCATCGGATGAACCATGAGCAGTATGAGCTTTACTTTACGACGTAGCTAAAAGAGTCGGTATCCAACGACTACGATGGGTGGGTCATGTTGCCAGGAAGGATGTAAATGCTCCAGCGAGAAATGTGTTTGAAGGCTAACCTGAAGGACTGCGCAGAGCAGGGAGACCCAAACTTCGTGGGAAGGACCAAATGGTTGCCCACGTGCCAATTTATGAACCACGTTTGTAAATTGTAATGTGTCACTTAAGTAAGTAAGAAAAGTTTGTTGAAGCCTTTTACAAAAATGGGCGTTAAAATCAAAATGCAGCATAAACGATCTTATGTGTCCACTATCGAGAGAACCGGTTCTGTGTGAAATGTGAAATCACCTGTGTAGGCTCGCTCACTTCAATGGAAAAGAAAAATTGAAAGAGCTAAAGGATGAACAAATTCGGCATATTAAAGAATTTGAACCTCAATTATGTCTTAGAGTCATAAAAAATATAGACCATCGGATAGAGGTATGTCACCGAAGCCGTGGACGATATTTTGTATTACACATTATTATCATAGATCCTTCTATCATAATCAAAAATATTAAGATTATTCTGTTAAAGCCTTTTATTTTATTTATAATTAACATCGCATTGTTTGGACCACACTTAATATATAGATGCTAGCGGTATTCGCTATTGCATAAGGTTAACTTAACCATAAATAAATATGATTTGGAGTACATTTTACGTAAGGTTAATTTGAACATTATGTTGTTGGCTGATTTTTACCAATAATAATAGTAAATTTAACTATTTCATGATTGAATTTTGTAAACTTGAAAAATGTGGATATTAATATGAACAATGTTGTTTTGGGAATGAATTGTTTATTTTTAAACATGAAAATTGTTAACATTACAAATTCATAGTTTATTCCACAATTAAATTGTCAATAAACTATGACAATTGTTATTTAAACTTTTGTTATTTCATTTATTTTTTTCTACCGAAAATGTAACAGCAGAATGGAACAACAGTAGGAAAAAGACAAAATGTTAAGAAAATATGTTTAAGTATGTTTGTATAGCAAAATTTTTTTGCCAATAGTATTGCTCCAACTTACCAAAAGGTTAACGCCGTACTCCCAGTACAGGCAGCCACTGAAAAGGAACAACTTCAAGAAAAAAACACAAACGTTACAAATTATTCGTATACATCAACAAAAGCAGCGTACATACCGAGCAAACAATATGCTCAGAAACCAAAACTGTAGATAAAACTGTATAATATAGGATTGAATAAACTTATTGGAATGTAATGATATGGTAACTCGCAGAACAGAACAGAAATTTCAGTCAGGTAAACTGACTGATAAATACCATCACCCAATATAAGATATTGTTTAAGTCTTGAGATATTGAAATTAATAGATTTTAAATTAAAATAAAATTACTTATGTATTATTTTTGTCTGCTTGTGGAGCAGAAACGTAAAATCAAAGTTCAATAAACGCTTACCTTGGCAAAATTTGTCTGAATTTTTGGTAACATACAAAAATAAAATAAGCAATATAAGTTATTTATATGTTTTCTGAGGTTATGCTTCCTATCACATGATAAATTAACTGACCAAATCTGATTGGCCCCCAGGTGCCGGTTTGGAAATTATGGGACAAATATTAATTTTCCAAAAATACGTAATTTTGTATGGGAGGTACCAGAAGGCGTGAACCAATATAGTCCATATTCATTTCTGAGTCAAATTTTAATAAGCGAACATCTTAATCAAATTTTGACTGAATTCAGCATACTTACAAAAAAAAGATAGGTATGTAAGACTATGTGGGTGTATTCGGTCATTTGTATGGGATGTACCAGAAGGGGTGTGTCAAAATGTTAGGTTTTCTAAGGTTTCGCCGCCTATCGCAATATAACTCAGCCGAATAATTTTCAGTACCCCCCAAGTTTACGCTTGGAGTTTATAGGTGAAATATTAACTTTATAAAAATAGGCGTTACAACTTTGCATCACTGCCTAATAGAGTCAAAAGACTTCAAAAAACTAAATGTTATTCGTGGTCTGAACACAAAACTCTCGAGACTTTTTGTTGACAGTTTTGGATTTGATCACGATGTGATAGCATTTTCAGAAACTTGGCTGAAGGCGCATATTCTAAACTCGGAAATCTTTTGCGATCAATATGTGAGTACTCGTAAGGATGGTGAAAATAAAATAGGTGGTGGTGTTTTAATTGCCATTCGTAATTCGCTATCCCATACGATAATTCCGTCAAATTTTGATGACATTGAATTTGTGGCAATATTGGTAAATTTTTTGTCGACGAAAATATTTATTACCTGTTCATACATTCCTTCGTCATCCGAATTTAGTATTTACGAAAAGCACCTAGATGCAATCACCGAAATTTGTGCTCCGGGATAGTGACAACATTTTAATATTACGTGATTTTAATTTACCGACAATATCTTGGTTGCCTATTCCCGAAACCGGATATTTTACGGCTCAAACACCATGCGATTGGACTTCTGATTTTGTCAATAAAATTTTCTCCCTTAGTCTTGTTCAAATCAATGGTATTACTAATTCTATTAAAAGGACTTTTGATTTAGTTTTAGTTAATGGAGTTATTATGTGTCACGTTTTGATGTGTCACGTGCTGATCCCTTAATTAATCCCGAAGACTCTTATCATCCCACCCTTTCAATTTGTTTTTCGCGTCCTGTTGTAGAATCGAATTCAAGAAATTGCGATCGGAAACATTATTGCTTCTCTCGGCCAAATTAAATTTTACTTAATAATCTCCTTGAATCCGTTAATTGGGATCAAATGTTGCAATGTGAAAATCGCAGCGCGCTTGATAGATCCTTGATAGAGTTCTATGATACAATTTGGGGTTTCATAAAAAACTCGGTTCCTTTGAAATCTACCAGAGTTGAACAAAGTTCTCCCCCATGGTCACCCGAACATCTGAAACAGCTAAAGAATGCTAAGACTCGTTTGTTTAGGAAGTATAAAAAGTCGGGTAGCATTTACGATTATAGCAGATATTCCAGAGCTAGATGTGAATATGATGCTAAATCTAGGATGTGCTATTCTGCTTATTTGAAAAGAATTGCGAACAATTTCAGGAATAATCCTAAAAACTTTTATAGATTTGTGAACATTAAACGTAACTCCTCCCCAATTCCCACAAGAGGTGTCATGAATAAAGTTGAATATCCAGACTCCAAATCAATTGCAAATTGTTTTGCGGACTTTTTCTCGTCGGTATACTCCAATACTTCAATCCAATACTTCTTGCCGACGTATCGTACTGATTCCTGCCCGAAGTCCTTAGGGAAATATCTTACGATATCGTAAAATATCCAACATGGGATGATATTCGACACGTCTGCACATTGTCTGATCTTTTCTTACCGATATCGTACAGAACTCTTCACGACTCGCTGAAGGGAAATTTTATTTTCTTGTAAAATAAATTTAAGCTTCTGCTCTATGTTTTTCCATATTTATATTTAGCAAGCTCTCTTTTTTTGATATTTTCCAATCAGATCAAATCAATTACTATTGTATAACCGTTAATCCTACCTTTTGTCATGAGTTCTCTATATGAAACGTCCGACACGGAAATATTAGAATAGTTTGCAACAGAACTGCAAAAAGTATTGTACTCGTGAAGGAAAAATATTTTCTAAGTAAAATGCCGCATATCTTCCGAATGCCAAAAGATTTATTAAAATATATAAAGGCTTACAGGTTTTACAGCTATTTTTAAATTGAAACGTGCGAACGCTAAGTCTTAAAAGAAGTAATTTAATCATAATATAATTAGATTATATTTGTTTCTACTTATTCATACATATATATAAATCAACAGCAGCGGAGTCTAAAGTGTCAGAGGTCAAGAAATATCGCTGTTTCTAGCTGGCTTGAAAAAAAAAACAAATTAACTTTTTAAAGAAGAAAAAAAAGTTGTGTGTAAAATTCAATAGTTACAGACCAACAAATTTAATGATCAGTCAAGCCATGACCCATAGTAGGTGCGTCAGCTTTCCTTTTTGCTAAAGGCTATCGGCCTTATTCATAAAAGATTTCTAAAGTAGGTATGAAGCGTTCTCTAGCTAAAGTATTATTTGGCTCTTAAAAACCTTTTATAAGAAATTGTATTCATAAACGTTTTTTTAACAGTACTTTAGCTTTATGTGTTCCGGTGGCAACGCCGACTGTTTTTGGTCGTTAATGAAGTTTAAAAAAAGCTTTATAATCGGATACCAAACATGTATTTGCACTTATAATAACTATGAACATAATTGAAGCTCAATTTCACATTAACTACGATTTTCATGACGGTTAGAAAGACGTTATAGTAAAACTGGCATTTAAAGATTGCATTTTCCTTTTCTCATGTTGAAATAATAGTCGGTTACCGATTACATTGTTTCCTTGTTTTGATTGTTTTAACATCAATAATATTATTTTATTATTTACAAAATATTTATGACGATTTTTGAAGATATTTTTTTCGAAATGGAATTCATGAATGAAAAGTGTCTATTTAGATACTTTTCTATGTGCGGAATGATTATGAAGATAATTCCTACACAATGAATACATGCAACGGCTCTTTCTCATATTAAAAATGCCGAAAAACTCAAAAAAAAAATCACAAACTCATAAATATACAATAAATTGTACAAACGTCAAGTTATAGCATGCTTAAAGTAGGGACAACCCTTCTTTAACTTATTGAAGATGTGAATCGTTTATGAATACTGTTTTCTCGAAATTTGCGTAAAAGTGGTTTATAAACCTCATAACTTTTTGTGAATACGGCCGTATGTGTTCACAACTATGTGTTAAAAATTAACTACTTATGTAGGTGTTTGCTATGAATGGTACATTAAACTTAAGATTTTTACGTTGAAACTTTGCACAGTTGGATTTTTAAAATCCACATACTTATACCAGAAGTTTCACTTTTTGGACCCTCCGGAACCTACGCTGCCATCTAAATATTAAGTAAATTCGCTTTATTCGCAACATAAAATATTGAGCGTTATATGATTTTTTCACAAAACAGCATCACATGTACTCATTAACAGAATATTGGTAAAGATCATCTTATATTTTGTGGATGTACATAGCGAAAATCACAGTGAGAAAAATCATTGCGAAGGCGTATATACAATAGTTTTTATAAGCGTTAAAATTTTTACATTTCCCATTAGCTGAAATGGAGCAAAATAGTTCTTTTAAAACTGGAACACACCTAACACAAATGAAAGGTTATTTTACAAAAAAAAACTGCGGCATACATCAACAAATTAAGTAGGACATTAAATTTGGCATGATCGAAATACAGGAAGTTGATGGCGAAATCTTTATACTGTCAACTTTATATATAATATTTATTGAGTGCAAAATGTTAAAAGTCCGACACGAAACGTCCGAACAAATAACATAAACAAAAAAACAATATATTCTAAAAACTTGTTAAATTTATATTGTCTTTTGTCTTCTGACTTATTTTGTGCAGCTGATAAATTAGCAGACATAATATTAACTCAGACTCTAATTGACGTAAAACGACCGAACGCATATTAAAAATTTAGCTTTACTGTTAAGTTTAAAAAAATTGTTTAATTTCTATTTATTATACCTATAGATAGCTTATCGAAAATACATACCTTTCCCAAAAATAACCTTGGATGGTATGAAATTCGTGTCCGACACTCTGGGATTTACCCATATCTGAACGAGTTCGCAGCGATTTCGGAACTCTGTGTCGGAGGGATTTTTATAGAATAGGTTTTTCAGCCATCACCGTTTGTTACAAAATAACTGTACGAATTCGGACCGATTTCTGATCGCCGTAATTGTGCTGTCTAAGGAACCAATTTTAACTGTTTTTTTTTTTTTTTGTTTTGCTACCCTTTATCAGTTGTGTTAGTGAATTTGTGATGCCAACATATTTTTAAACGCGGGTTTCGTTGCAGTGAATTAATATTAAAAAAATAAGTAAAGAAGGTAAGAAATAGCAACGAATCGTCGGAATAAACAAAGAAACTCGCTTCAGGTTTTCCTACGATTTAAATTCAGAAATCTTTCCGACATCGGTAAGATATGTCGTTCATTATCACATTACCCTCAGCTACGTAGGTCAGACATCGTGAAAACCAATTCATACGTTTTTCGTATTGATTTTGGTTAGATTTCTAATCCGACATTGGAAAAATGTTTGCCTACAGACGTTGTACAGAAATCGGTACGACGCGTCAGAAGTACATCCGAATAACTTCAGATATTTGGTAAGATATCGGTCCGAATTAGTTGCGACACATCGAATTACATTTCAGAATTTCCCTCGATTTACATTAAGAAACCGTTCAGACATCGGTACGACATGCGTACATTGCATCAGATTTCCCTCAGCTGCGTCGTAGAACAAGTGAGGTTGCGGAAATTTTAAAATTCAAATGGTGTGAATTTAAAAATAAAAAAATATTTTTTTTGTCTATTTTTTATTTTTTTTCAACATTTTTCACAAGTAAGATATAAACTTATATATACCAAAATAAAGGTATCTAAATTAACTTTCTAACGCATTTTACATCTTGAAAATATATTGAAAACTTTTCAAGTTATCGAGGCTTGAAATCTAGGAAAAATAATTTTTCACTTTTAAGACTATAAAAGTGGTCCTTAATATAATAATATTTCACACCAATAAATTTTGTCGTGGGATCGGATCCTTAAGAAGAGAATTGTTTAGTTGTACGAACAAAAAGCACCATAACCTAATTTTTTTGATAAAATCTATTTCAGCGACCCCATACCCATCTTAAAAAAAAAACAAATTTTTTTTCGAAATTCTTTTAGATCACAAGCCTTAATATTCCGCTTCAAGAGTTTCAAAAAGCGCAAAAAACGTCTTTGGTGAAACGCCCTAATGTCCATGGAACAATGCTTTATATTCGCTGGTGTACGAAGAAGTTTTTTTGGTGATACGGTCTAATGATCAACCCAGACTACAGTGGCAGAATACAGTCATTTTCATGCAACATAAAGATGCTTTAAGCCTACTGTCTTATGCTTAAAATCGATTTGTAGTGTCCTCTTAAAAAAACGTGTAACTCCCCTAGTTGTCACCCAATATTTATAAAAGATGGCTTGTTTTAAAAGCTTATCTAGAAAAGTTTTATGGAAGTTCATTACCTTTAATTGGTGACAACACTTGTTTAAATCGTTGGACGCGTTTACGATTTATTCTCCAATAAGCTGATGCATCTCATAAAAAATTCGTAAAAAAAAATCAAAAATTCATATTTCCAAAACTAATCAGAAGAAGAAATTTTAAAACGTTTAAGAGGCTAAATTTGGTTAATCTATATGTATAAAAATGGTGTGAAAAGTGTATAGTAATTCATCAAGTGAGAACGGTTGGCCCATTTTGCTCAAATTTTGTTGTTCAATTGTTCGTAATTGGTAGGATGTTTTTATGCAAGAAAATTTTTGGAAAATCCTTCGGAATAGTCGGGAAATTGGAAAAATCAATAATTGCTTTTTTGTATGGAATTTTGTGCGCAATTGTTACGGAATGGCTTTTCGAATGGAAAAATATAAAATTCTTAGGCAATAACTCAGAAAATTTCGGAAAACGCAAAAATTTTTTTTTTTTTATCGACGAAATTTTGCAGTTCTCGCACGATTTGATGATTTTGAACTTTGCACCCCATGAATAAGGTATGGGATAGCTTCTCGCGTTGTTGTGAATTAACACGCTTTCTATTTTTAGATTCACAACTAACGGCACCTACTTGTTTATCGACGAATGCGAACGTCAACTGTTTGAGAAGCTCTTACTAGACATGCCGATTGACTCGACACTTAATACTGCGAAGTTGCTGTCAACAACATTCGAGGGGGGCCGACAATGAAAGAACAATTTTTTTTTAAGATGACTGGAGCCAGCTTTGAACCTGCGATCTCCCGCAAGGTAGTCGCGTGTTCTAACCACTATGAACAATGTTAAGGTGGAAAATTTCGGATAAATGTTTGTTGGAGAATTTTACGAGATAAATAATATTTAGATACAATATATATATTGATATCCTATGCAATAATTATCAAATTGATAATTTGATTAACGTCGTGCATTAATAAGTCAGAATATACACAGTTCATCCACGCCAAGGTGTATGCTTCTATCTTTGCAATTCTTTAATTCCCTGCGTACTAAGCCCCGCATTTCGGGAGGCTTGCCAAAATTTAAAAGTGCTCGAACACGGACTCAATTCTCGCCGTTTCTGCGTCAGCGATTCAAAGTCCTACATTATTTGCGATCATCGGAGTCACATGGCATCCGTCGAACCCGGCAATCTGCCAGAGCCAAATCGTTCAATGCAAGATGCATATGATCTCGAATTTTAACGGGAGCAAGACTATAATCGAGATGAGCTGACCGAAAGAGTTCGAACAAATGTGCTGTTAAATGCCGAGTACAAGAACGTGTACGATTCACTGATGAAGGTTGTTGATATAGTGTTCAAATACTTGAATTTTTCAGGAAACCGGTTTCCGGTTTATTCGAAACCAAATATTAAAATGAATATGAAAACATATGAATCTCGATATATACATTCCTAAGTATACTATGTCAGCTTAACATTTTTTCCATTAATTAAAACTTTTTAATTCAGTTTGCTTCAATTTATACCCTATATAAATATTAGGATGATCATTAGAAAATTTGAAATTAAAAGTGTAAAATGTAAGATCCCGTGTAAGAAAGTGCAGATCTAATTAGATCTGGAGCAGATATAATTCGGAAGATGCGAAAAATGGTTATATCTGCTCAGATCAGATTTGATCGGAACTTATCTAATTGTATCTTTTTAGATCTAATGTTATCCAAATTTATCCCAGATATAATTTAATCTGATCATATTTAATTGGATCTATTGCGATACAGTTCAACTTTATATAGTAACATAAAATAATTATAAAGTAACATAAAATAAAGAAAAATACAGGTAATAAATAAAAATAACACAAGTAATAGGAAAACTGGGGTGGTTTTGACATGGCTCTCTCGATCTTCCTATTGATTATATTATTTCTCAACAGATCCAAAAATCTTAGATCTGTGGTGATTAGCCATAACTCATTAGATCCAATTTCATCCTATTATAAATGACAGATATAAATGGATCTAACGCCAGATATAATCAGATATGATAATAATATAATATGATTAGATATATCTGATCAGATCTGTGGTAAGATATAATAAGATCTAATTAAACCTTACAACATCTAATTATTTAGAATTAAAGTACAGAATTAATCTTCATTTAACAATTGGATGCTTAGGTTAAAAGATAAAGGCACTTTAATTTATTCTATGAATATCGATGGCTTTCCACCCATTTCAAGGTGAGATCTCAATCTATTTCAAAATGAGATCCCAACTGTGTCTTGGGTGATTTCCTAACTATTGTATGTTGATCATAAATTATGCACCTTCTTGAGATTAGACACTTTGTTTAGGAGATAAATGCAGCTAAAGTTGTTCATATGAATATCGATGGCTTCCCAGCTATTGCAAGGTGAGATCTCAACTATTTCTTAGTCATTTAAAAACTATTGTATATTGATCACAATTCTTTTTTGCAATTGGATGCTTTTTTTAGATAAAAAGGACAATTGAAAGTTTTTTTATACAAAAGCAGCAAATTTTCGTTTTGCATTTGCAAATTTCAAAAACAACCTTTGAGGTTCGCCCAAAGAATATTATATAAGCATAAACAACCTTCTATGCTGATTTGCCCAGAACAAACCTGGCAATGTTCTGTAAAAATGCTTCTTATGAAAATCCGGTCAACCGACATCAAAAAACCGGATTAACCGGGTATTCGAAATTCGCAGTTTTGAAGAAACCGGCATATGGTTTCGGAGAAAACAACCGGTTAGACGGTTTTCGGTTTTGAACACTCTAGTTGTTGACGATGAAACCGGAGGCATTTACTTTCTCGATGCTCCCGGTGGGACAAGCAAGACATTTTTTTTGTTAATTCTGACAACAATTCGATCAAGATCTCAAATAACGTTGGCCGCTTCATCCTCTGGCATTGCTGCCACATTGTTGGCAGTTTCCGCTATGAAACTGTCGATGAATCTTCTGACGGTTGAAAAGCCAAAGTACACAATGACCAAGAATCCGGCAACAGTGATGCGAGTATGCCAAATCAACATTTGGGATGAATGCGCGATAACGAATAAACGAGCTTTGAAAGTAGTTGACCGAACGATAAAGGATTTACGAGGGCTATGATTTTGCTCACTAAACCTATTGCTGCTGATTTACTTAAACCGTGCTTAAAATTGTCGTCAATTTAAAGAAGTTGAAATTGACCACAAACATGAGAGGAGCATTAGAGAACATCCCATCGTCTGCTGAATTCTCGAGACAATTGCTGGCGCTTGGCAATGGCCAAATTCGTGTAGTGTTTCGTCTGAATTGATATCGTTCCCTGCAAATTTTTGCGATTTGACATCGTCGAAAGACCAACTCATCACTAAAGTGTTCCTCGGCATTGCACAAAATTATTAAAATCTCGATTGGATTAATCAACGGGCAGTACTAGCAGCGAAGAATGAGGACAACGATAGCTTGATTTTCATTTTAGAATGTTAAATCGCTGAAAGACTACATTCGTACAAATCTGTCTTTATCATATCATTCTCTATTGAGTTTATCTGGGGCGAGACGAAATTCGCCGGGTCCGCTAGTTATTATATAAACTTGGTGTGAGGAACTATTTACAAAACGCAAAAGACGCAAGTGCTGGGAATTATTTATTACGTGTAGCAATTGTTAGCCGTAAACGAGAATTACCCAACTTTCAAAAAACTATATTTTTAAATCAATATTTTGGCAGTGACATTGAAAATTTTACTGAACTTTTTTACTATCTTCTATTTACTCTTTTGTATAGATTTAGGAACCACTAGTATTTACTTATAATTTTTTGTGGAATATAATTAATGAATTCATGTTTGTTCAATTTTAGGGGTGACGGTGACTAGACTAGCCATGATGAATCATTGCCGAGCACTAACCATGGCTTGCCATTATACAGAAGGTGAAACGATGGTGTGTGTTTTAGATTTCAAACGAGAGGTTGGATTGTGGCATGCCGTTCTGACATCTGTTTTGAACGGAATGCACGTCCTATTCATTCCATATGCTCTTATGAAGTTGAGACCGTCTTCGTGGATGCAATTAATAACTAAACACAGAGCTTCTTGTTGTCTCGTCAAGAGTCGCGACTTGCATTGGGGACTGCTGGCAACAAAAGACCATAAGGATATATCGTTGTCATCTTTACGAATGCTACTTGTGGCAGACGGAGCCAATCCTTGGTCCTTATCTTCGTGTGATCAGTTTTTAAACGTGTTTCAGGCAAAAGGACTGCGTGCCGACGCAATATGTCCGTGTGCAAGTAGTTCAGAAGTATTTACCGTTTCTCTACGCCGTCCGGGGAGGTCATCCAGTGGCTTTAGTCAGTCGGCTACCGGCAGAGGTGTACTTTCTATGGCAGCCTTGTCACATGGCGTAGTGCGCGTGGATAGTGAAGATTCATTGACTTCGTTGACCCTACAGGATTGCGGACAAGTCATGCCTACTGCTACCATGATTGTAGTGCGGTCAGATGGTCATCCTGTTCTTTGCAAAACGGATCAAGTCGGAGAAATTTGTGTAACTAGTGGGTCAACGGGATCCAGTTACTTTGAGTTAGAAGGCTTAACAAATACAACATTTAAAGTGCAGCCTCTAATGGAGGATCCAGAATGCGACAAAGATGGTGCAATTATAAAATCGAAACCCATAAGCGACGAGTGTTATGTCCGATCTGGACTTTTAGGGTTCTTAGGTCCAGGCGGTCTTGTCTTTGTTTGCGGATCACGGGATGGTTTGATGACTGTGACGGGTCGAAAACACAATGCTGACGATATAATCGCCACGGTCTTAGCTGTCGAACCAATGCGTTTTATATATAGGGGACGAATAGCTGTATTTAGTATTAAAGTCTTGCGGGACGAACGTGTTTGTGTTATCGCGGAGCAACGTCCTGACTGTTCTGAAGAGGAAAGTTTTCAATGGATGTCCCGGGTGTTACAAGCAGTAGATTCAATACACCAAGTTGGCATATATTGTTTGGCGCTGGTTCCGCCTAATCACTTGCCAAAAACACCCCTAGGTGGCATAAATCTCTGTGAAGCTCGTCGCAGATTTCTGGAAGGAACTTTGCATCCGGCGAACGTACTGATGTGCCCTCATACTTGTGTAACTAATTTGCCCAAACCCAGGGAAATTCATCAAGGTAAGCATTATCACGTTATTCCCGTTATAAAACATTTTTACTTTTGTAACAAAATATTTATATACCATATAATGTATGTATGTAGCACTGAGTCATACACACACCAGTATCGGAGGGTTTATAGAAATGGAAGTTTATTTGAATAATGCAATGGTTTAGAAGAAATTGTGGAAATAACTAAGATTGGTAAACAAATATGGCGATGCCAGTTTTGTTTGTGTTTTGTTCCACACAAAATATTCTCTTTTTGACATTGTTAGCAATTGTTTTCATTATTTTTTTATTAAAAAAATATTTTTTTATTTACATTAAAAACAAAATACTCAACTCCTGTATTTTTAAAACAATTTAACGAACAAAATAAGTTATTACGAAGAAAATGTATATAAAGGATGGCCCAAAATTACCGAAGAGGTGAATAATAATTATTATAAATTTTTTTTTATATGCAGTGGAGAAATTTTAATTTAATTATGAAATCATTTTACAGCAAGCTCTCGTTGAGTACGGATCACTTGAAACTTCGGTCTCACTTTGATATACCTAATTAAAAAGACACAAAGAGAGGCTTTCATTTTTATTTGAATTTTTGCTATAAATTTCGGTTATTTATCAGATTGCTACTTAATATCTGACTGCGAAATGCTTTTTATTCCCTTCTGGATCCTAACCCAAACCATTCACTGAAACAAAAGAAGAACAATCATTATAATCTTTTAAATTCAAGCAACTGTCGCGGTTTTCCCCCCTAGAAAGCGAAACAAAATTCTAACAATACAAACTGTCCAAAATTTGTAATTGTGAATAGCATTATTGCCGTTAAACCTATAAGATGTCACAACATATTTATGGTTAAAAAGGACTAACATATTTTCTAACAAAAGACTGACCCACAAGTAAATCATTTCCTGAAAGCTACAACAAGTTTGTCCATCGTTAAACGTAATCAAAGGAGTGGTTTTTGCCTTCCATCTTATGAAACTCACAGAGTATCAAACATTTGAGGGACTTAAACAACAAGCTGGAGCGGATTTAGGACTGCTGCCGCCCTAGGCACTATTTGATATGCCGCCCTTTTAGATTATATAGAAGTGTTTATAAAAAAAATTCAATACTTAAATTGTTGTGTATTAATTTTTATTAATTTAGATGCATACATAAATGTATATATAAATACAGTGTACCACTAATGTCTTCGTCCACTTCCCATTTTCAACTTTATTAATGAAGAATCGAAAGCGCAGAAAGAATATCGAACAAAAAATAATCCAATGAAATATATTGAACAATTCTAAATAAAGATACAGTCAAAATTAGGATAAATCTATAATTTAAAAATAAATAAATTTCACTGTGCTACACACAAAATATACAGGGGTTCTCATGTAGCATTTCTGTTAGACTGGAGTCCATAGAGTAAAGTGATACTTTTAGTTTTTCTCGGTCACTTCGTTAAGTAATGTTTTTATAGCAAATAAAGTGAAATGACGATATTCCTAAAATTACAAGTTCCACAATTCATAAGCAGGGCAACCGGAAATATGCTACAGCATGTTTTTTTTTACAACAAGATATTAACAAATATTAACAATATTTTGAGACCTACACTGTGGTGCAAAAATGAGCCAATGTTTTAAACAAGGTATGTTATTAAATATTTTTTATACTTTTTATTGTATTATTTGCAAACCTTTTGCTAAATTTAAAATATGCATCTGTAAAAAATGTAAAGCAATAACAAAAACAAAACTTACATCACTGTAAGTATATAAAAACAAAGCATTTTCAAAATCAGACCATTGGCACACTTTTGCTCCAAGGTTTTTCTTATCTAAATTTAATAATTAGTCCTGCATATTTTTACTTTCTTCAAATGATCCACCCTATTTGGCGTATATTGACAAAGTTGAGCAACATAATATACAGGAATTTTGTTTCATTCAGCCAGAACCCACTCCCACAGCTCATTTATACTTTTAGGGGCTCTTTCGTTTCTGTCAGCCCGCGTTTTAGGTAAGCTCACAGATTTTCGATCGGGTTCAAAACTGGACTCTGCAGTGGTTACTCCCTGACCCAAAACACCTGAGAACTAAGCCATCCCTTGACAATTGTTACAGAATGTTTTGGGACGTTGCATATTGGCAGACGACATTCTCTGGTCTACCTGGAATTTGGCCAGGGCTATGGGGAAAATTATCTTGCAAAATGCGAAGATAGTCTTCCTTTTGCATTATTCCTTCGATCCGTATAAGTAGTCCCACACCATCTGGGGTTACACATCCCCAAATCTTAACAGAACCGCCTCCGTGCTTAATGGTTTGTGATACATGAGCTGGATTTGGTGTGTTTGATCAATTGGCGCAATAAAAAACCTTCCCAACCGATTGGTATCTATTGATTTTGGTCTCATCTGACCACACGACCAACAAGTTGATCATATATTTAATTTGTATTAGTTAAAACAAATACTTATCAGGTGCCAATTTCAAACCATATAGCGCGGAGGCGGTTCTGTTATGATTTGGGGATGTGTAACCCCAGATGGTGTGGGACTACTTATACGGATCGAAGGAATAATGCGAAAGGAAGACTATCTTCGCATTTTGCAATATAATTTGCCCCATAGCCCTGGCCAAATTCCAGGTAGATCAGAGAATGTTGTCTCCCAATATGACAACGTCCCAAAACATTATGTAAAAATTGTCAAGGAATGGCTTAGTTCTCAGGTGTTTTGGGTCAGGGTAGCCACTGCAGAGTCCAGATCTGAACCCGATCGAAAATCTGCGAGCTTACCTAAAACGCGGTCTGACAGAAACGAAAGAGCCCCGAAAAGTATAAATGAGCTGTGGGAGTGGGTTTTGGCTGAATGAAACAAAATTCCTGTGTATTAAGTTGCTCAACTTTGTCAATATACGCCAAATAGGGTGGATCATTTGAAGAAAGAAAAATATGCAGGACTAATTATTAAATTTAGATAAGAAAAACCTTGGAGCAAAAGTGTGCCAATGGTCTGATTTTGAAAATGCTTTGTTTAATATACTTACAGTAATGTAAGTTTTGTTTTTGTTATTGCTTTACATTTTTTACAGATGCATATTTTAAATTTAGCAAAAGGTTTGCAAATAATACAATAAAAAGTATAAACAATATTTAATAACATACCTTGTTTAAAACATTGGCTCATTTTTGCACCACAGTGTATTTGTTAAGCATATTTTGGCATATTTTACCCATAAAGTCATATTTCGGTAAATTTTGGTTTTAGGAGCCTAATTTAAAAAAAACCTCCTTATTTAAAGCATAATTTATATTTTTAGGCCATATTTTTTCAAAAATATCCCTTTTAAAGCATATTTTATGTTTTTCACATTATTTTTTTTTTGTTCGTAAAAACAAGTGTCTTTGCAACTTTGGTTTTTTAAAATGTAACAACCAAATGTACTAAATGTTTTACACAACTGTGAAATGTTAAACGTTTATTAATCCTGTTTTGCGCTTTCCTATTTAATAAGTAAACAAAACATAAAAAAGAGGTGCTTTTCAACCGCCATCGATTTCGACCCCGGACATAATGCCTAAAGCTATCCGACAAAAGCAGCAAAGCAAAGCTGATGGTTGATTCCTCTATTCTGAAGTCTGCAGCAAAGTTATGCAGCAGATCGCAGATTTCAAGTGAAGCAACACGTGGAAAGTGGCTAACATATTCAACTAAGTCATAGAAGTGAAAATAAGCAGATCAAACAATTATTTTTGCCAGAATGTTCCTTTAGATTCTCAAAAGAACATGATTTTCAAGAAAAACTATGCCGAGCTTTTGTGTCTGCTGACATTCTACTTTACAAAATGAGAAATCAAAATATAAGAACACTATTTGAGGAATACACGAACTACCAAGTGCCATCCGAAAAAGTTCTTCGAACTAAACATTTAAAAAATGTATACAACGACTGGATGGACAATATACAAGCAAACCTAAAAAATTAATTTATATGGATCTCAATCGATGAAACTATAGATGCAACAGGCAGAAATGTGGCAAAAATTTTAGCAGGTGTATTAAGGGAATTGAAAGTAAGACATTTTTACTCCATACATCAGCCTTGGAAAGGGCTAATTACTCAACAATTGCTCGACTGTGGGATGATTTCATCAAAAATCTGGACGTCAAGTTCAATAAGAATAATGTTTTGCTTTTTGTGACGGATGCAGCTCCATACATGGTTAAGGCTGTAAAAGCTATGGTGGTATTTTATCGGAAAGTGACGCTTGTGACATGTATTGCTCATGGTGTCGATCGATTGTGTGAATGTATTAAGTATTTATATGCAAACGTAAATAAAACTATTGCTAATGTGAAGAAGGTATTTTTAAAAGCTCCATGTAAAGAGGAACTTTTTAAACAAATGTTTCCAGACCTTCCATTACCTCTAGAAGCTATAACAACACGATGACGAACATGGCTTGAAGCAGTTATCTACTATGCCAACAATTATGAAGACATTTTAGAGGTCCTTAGTGCATCAAACGATGAGGATAAACAATCCATTAAAACTGCAAAGGATGTCTTGACAGACCCCCAAACTAGATCTGACTTGATATATTTGTAAAGAATTGTGTGGATCTGCGCCAACATTAACATTAAAATACGAAGTAAAAGAAATACCGTCCCTTAAATTCGATTCAATTACATCTGTGGATGTCGAAAGATCATTCTCAATGTACAAAAACATTTTACGTTGTAATAGACAAAAATGTTTGTTCGATAACACAGTGCAACAGTGAAAAAAATACAAGAACGTGGCACTATAGGTTCGATTCTTTTATCGAAGAGTAATAAAACCCTATACTCAGTTTGGCGAGATTGGTGACCAATTTTTTTGTGTGGGCCCCTAAAGATTCTCAAAATCAGTGAGCCCCATGAAAAAAGGTGTCATCAGTTTTTGTCCAACAGCTAACTCACACTTAGTGATAGCGCTAAACTGTATTCGGCAAAAATGTAGCTAGGAGTTTTGCGCACTCACTTTATTAACAAATTATGTCAAAAAGACTGGTTATTCCTGCCCTTTTTTCTAAAAAAATTGAAGAATAATTTATTATTTTTTCACTTTTTTGAGCACTACTTTGAGGGAGTACAAATTTTTCTCTAACACTGTTTGCCAAAATTGTAGCCCTGGTAAAGATAAACAACTTTCGTGAACATATCAATCCAATCTGAACGTGTATAGGCAACCTAAATAGCTCATAAAGTCCACGTTGATACCGGTTTTTCGAACCTTTGCGCACTTATAAGCCAGTAACGTGGTTAAATATCAACCAATTTTAAATTTCTCAGTGGATTTATAAAGAAGAGACTGCGGCCTTTCCAACCATATATATAGTTATATTGGTAACTTGTCATATCTGTTTGTTTTTTGCCTTGAAATTTCAAACTTTTGTAATTTTTTCACTATTTTTTAAGTTTGATGAAGTTTGTAGCCCCTATTTTATAAGGACACCCTAATGTTTACTTCTTTATTCAGAAAGTACACGCTTTCACGAGTTAGACGCATACTTGTTTGTAAGAATCGGTTAATAAATAGTTAAGTTATTCATGTTTTCCGAGGGACGCAACTTTCATATCCTATACTATACTGGTCACCAATCTCGCCAAACTGAGTATAGGGTTTTATTACTCTTCGATAGTAGAATCGAACCTATACTATCCCGTTTTTGTATTTTACAAAAAGTCGTCATTTGTTGCATAGTGTAATTTATCTCAATATTTTGTAGTTTATTGCAACAACAATCGCTAATAAGATGCTCATCATACAAATACACCGTGATACTTAGGAAACATGGTTTAAGGTTTTTTTTTTACTTTAATGTTAAATAAATTCATGTGATTTTTTTTAATTGTTCCTTAAATAATAATACATAAATATTTATTTCTTTTTTTTTACTTACTCTACATTTGTGTATGTAAACTTACCAAAAATATTTGAATTTAAAATAACATAGTTTTTTTTTTAATTTGTAAGCTGTTTTTTTAACTTTAAATAATAATATTTATTATTTATATGAAAAAAATTGTGTTTTTAGAGCATGTTTTTTTGATTTTAAGGTCATATTTTGCCATTTTTCAGGTCATATTTTATGCGCATAAAACACAATTTTTAGGGCATACTTCCGGTTGCCCTGTTCATAAGTATTCTCTTTGTAAATCGATTTTCAAAAGTTTACATCTGTTTTAAAGCTATGACTTTCACCTATTATTATAAATAATAATTTTGAAAATCGGTTAAAAAATAGTGAAACGGCGGCAATTTAAGCAAAACAACCCCGAAAAAAATTGCTAATTCTCATTTTTCCAACACTCTCAGTTGATCATGAAGCAGCGCAATGTATATTTTTTATTTTTGTATTACGCTATATTAAATGGGACTTTGCTCAAAAGTGGAAAGTTACTGATTGTTACTCACTTGGGAGTGACCAGAATCGATTCCTTTGTGGCACTGTCCAAGCAGCTAACTACTTCCGGTCTTAGACCAAGTATTCCCCGGGCAATGACTTCAAAGCAACCGCTTAGATGTTAACTAAAGTTAGAAGGCATTACAACCATGTATCCTGAATGGTCAAAGAGACGTCTCAGGAAAGTAGGCTTGAACTGCTGAAGCATGGTTGCATCGTGGGATTGGACGTGCAGATAGCAGCCGTATTACCAATCTAGGAGACGAAAACTAAATTGCGAAAATCCATAGGGTCTGTTCCATATTGGGCGGCTTCCTGGTCAGCGTCTGCCTCAGAATGAGCGGCTGAAATGTTTCCTGGCAGTAGGAATAAAATGCAGAACCTGGTGGGCTGGGCTTGCCACCCGCCACCAGTATAATGGCAGTGAATAAAATGAGAAATAAGAGCAAAAGAAACCCAAAAAATGTTGACGACCACCGCAAACGTTTTAAGGACCATGATTTGAGAATATGCACTTGGAATGTTAGAACTCTTTACCGACCAGGTGCCTCTATTCAACTGGCGGATGTCCTCGAAGAGTATAATGCTGACATTACTGCTATACAGGAAATTCGGTGGACTGGATATGGATGCTCGCGGATGAGGATGTGTGACGTGTTCTACAGCTGCCACGCGGAAAAGCATAAGTCTGGTTGTGGATTTGTGGTCGGCAAGAGACTACGACACCTGGTCTCTAGGTTTACTCCTGTCAGTGAACGAATCGCCACCATAAGACTTAAGGCAACATTTTTCTACATCACGCTGATATGTGCTCATGCTCCGACGGAGGAGAAAAGTGACGAGGTCAAAGACGAATTCTACGCCCAACATGAAGAAACATATGACCGTAGCCCGGGCCATGATGTTAAAATCGTGCTGGGAGATTTTAATGCCAAAGTAGGCCGGGAGAAGGTCTTTAGCCCAACAGTCGGAAAATTTAGTCTGCATACTGACACATCGCCAAACGGAATCAGACTGATTGATTTCTCTGCAGCTAGGAACATGGTAATAAGCAGCACACGATTTGACCACAAAAACATTCACAAAGCAACTTGGATATCTCCCGATCAAGTAACGAGAAACCAAATTGATCACGTGGTAATCGATGGAAGGCACGCGTCAAGTGTCTTAGTCGTACGAGTGATCAGAGGTGCGAACATCAACTCGGATCACCACCTCACTGCAGTGAAGGTGCGTACTAGGCTAAGCAGAGCGAAAACCCTGCGTAACCAGGCACAGAGAAAGCTGGACATCGCTAAACTGCAGACCGCGGAGATAGCCAACGCCTATTCTGACCAACTCACTCAACTACTTCTTGATGCTCCAACTCCCGAAAATACTAGCGCGCAATGGCAACATATTGCCCACTCGATGGAAAGGACTGTGCGGTCGGTACTGGGGTATGTGAAGCCCTTTAACGATAATGCCTGGTACGATGACGAATGCCGCGATGCCACCCGGGAACAAGATGCTGCATACAGGGCCAAACTGCAGCCAATGGCAACGCGAGCTGTTCATGAAAAGTATAGGGAGAAGAGGCGGGAGGCGACTCTACTCTTCAGGCGAAAAAAACGAGAGCTTAAGGAACGGAATAATGTGTGTATTGAAGATTACACGAACAGAGGTGAAGCCCGAAAATTCTATCAGAAGATAAAAGGAAAGGTACATGGAACAGATCTTCCCTTCTGTAAAGACAAGGATGGTCATCTCGTTACTGACTCCGAGAGCGTACCGAGAATATATAAAGATCACTTTTGCAGCCTATTGATGTGTGAAAACTTGACGGAAGAAGACTGTGCACCAATCCGAGAAGATAACATCGCCATATCCCGCCTAAAGAACAACAAGGCCGCTGGGGCTGATGGTCTTCCAGCTGAGTTGATTAAGGCGGGTGGAGATGAGCTTGTTTTAAGCATGCAACAGCTCATAGAGAACATTTGGCTTCAGGAGAGCATGCCAGAGGATTGGAATCTCAGTGTGCTATGTCCAAACTACAAAAAAGGTGACCGTAGTGAGTGTAAAAAGCCTCTTACCGATTGCGTATAAGGTCCTGTCTAGCATACTGTGTGGAAAACCTGATTGGACCTTATCAGTGCGGCTTTAGACCAGGCAAATCCACGACGGATCATATATTTACACTATGGCAAATTCTTGAGAAAACCCATGAGAAGCAAATCGACACTTACCACCTCTTTGTCGATTACAAAGCTGCCTTCGATAGTCCAATCAGGCATCGACTATACGAAGCCATGTCTGAGTTCGGTATTCCTGCGAAGATAATTCGTCTCTGCCGGTGTACCCTTACGAATACCAAATCCTCGGTTCGGATTGGCAAGGATCTATCTGCACCATTCGATACGACGAGAGGTCTTAGACAGGGTGACGGTTTGTCATGTATGCTGTTCAACATAGTGAGTGAGAAGGTGTTAAGGAAAGCAGCGGTTAACATGTCTGGCACCATATTTAATAAGAGCCACATGCTGCTCGCATATGCCGAAGATATCGACATTATCGGTCGAACGATGCGAGAGGTAACAGCTGTCTTCTCATCAGTTGAAAGGGAGTAAGCGAAAATTTGTTTGGCAGTGAATGAGTACAAGACGAAGTTAATGGTATCATCGAACAAAGTGTCCACCCGTTGGGGACGCAGCGTGAACGTTGAAAACTATTGCTTTGGGGTAGTGGATGAATTTATCTACCTTGGATCCGCCATGAACAAAAACAACAGTGTCAGCCTCGAAATAAAACGGAGAATAGTGCTTGCTAACAGGTGTTTCTTTGGACTACGCGAGCACTTTATAAACACCACCCTATCTCGAACTACCAAAGTCCAGCTGTACCAGGTACTAATTTTACCGGTCCTGTTGTACGCCTCCGAATCTTGGGTGCTTACACAGGCAGATGCAGCTCATCTGGCGGTGTTTGAGAGAAAAAAACTCCGCAAAATATATGGACCCATTTGCGTAAACGGCGTGTTTAGGATTCGGATGAACCATGAGCTGTACGAGTTATACCACGACATTGATGTTTGGTAGGACTGACTGGAGACGGTGCGCACAAGATCGAAGCGAATGGAAATCCTTGATCATTTCGGCCTCTGACTTAGGCACTAAGATATAAATATATATATGTGTCAAGTTGTTTTAAAGGCTAATAATAAATTATATTAAAGTAGCTTTCTAAAATAGGTATGTTTATAAGAATCGGTTGAAAAATGAATGAGTTATGCTAAATTTTGTAATTACATGTTCGTGTCATTTTGTGGTTTTTCCTTAGAGTGTGTGTGTCACTTTGCACAAATACATGACGTATACGTATCACAACAAGTAATTCGTAATACATATTCCAAAGAATGTCGAAAAATATATTACAAAAAATAGCATAACTCATTCATTTTTCCACCGATTCTTATAAACTTATCTATTTTAGAAAGCTACCTTAATATAGCATAATACAAAAATGAAAAATATACATAACGCTGCTTCATGATCAACTGAGAGCGTTAGGAAAATGAGAATTCGCATTTGTTTTTTACTTAACGAAGTGCCGAGAAAAACTAAAAGTATCACCTTACTCTATGAACTCCAATCTAACAGAAATGCTACATGAGAACCCCTGTATATTTTTTCCTTCACATTTGTATCACTGTGTTATTTAAAAAAAATCACTTATTTGTCTTCATACATTTAACATTAAGTTTAAGTTTCGCACTAATTAACTGTTAGTTTTTGTTCAATCATAACATATAACATTCAATTATTTCATGCATGCATACGATTTTTACACATAAACGTCTTTTAAAAACAATTGTGAAACATATTTTATAATTTTCTTTCAAAATTAAAATTAAATAAATGAAAATAAAATACATATGATGCATTTTATATCAAAACCTATAAAAAGAGACATTTTGAACCCGACCCCCTCAGATTTTAATGATATTTTGCATACAGCTAGATTTAACCTACAGAAACACAACCTCATTTTTAGAAATTAAATTTTTGAAAAAATATGAGCGTGGCAATTTATCGAAATATTTGGATTTATAAAGTGGATTTATAAAGAAGAGGCTGCGGCCTTTCCAACCATATATATAGTTATATTGGTAACTTGTCATATCTGTTTGTTTTTTGCCTTGAAATTTCAAACTTTTGTAATTTTTTCACTATTTTTTAAGTTTGATGAAGTTTGTAGCCCCTATTTTATAAGGACACCCTAATGTTTACTTCTTTATTCAGAAAGTACACGCTTTCACGAGTTAGACGCATACTTGTTTGTAAGAATCGGTTAATAAATAGTTAAGTTATTCATGTTTTCCGAGGGACGCAACTTTCATATCCTATACTATACTGGTCACCAATCTCGCCAAACTGAGTATAGGGTTTTATTACTCTTCGATAGTAGAATCGAACCTATACTATCCCGTTTTTGTATTTTACAAAAAGTCGTCATTTGTTGCATAGTGTAATTTATCTCAATATTTTGTAGTTTATTGCAACAACAATCGCTAATAAGATGCTCATCATACAAATACACCGTGATACTTAGGAAACATGGTTTAAGGTTTTTTTTTTACTTTAATGTTAAATAAATTCATGTGATTTTTTTTAATTGTTCCTTAAATAATAATACATAAATATTTATTTCTTTTTTTTTACTTACTCAACATTTGTGTATGTAAACTTACCAAAAATATTTGAATTTAAAATAACATAGTTTTTTTTTTAATTTGTAAGCTGTTTTTTTAACTTTAAATAATAATATTTATTATTTATATGAAAAAAATTGTGTTTTTAGAGCATGTTTTTTTGATTTTAAGGTCATATTTTGCCATTTTTCAGGTCATATTTTATGCGCATAAAACACAATTTTTAGGGCATACTTCCGGTTGCCCTGTTCATAAGTATTCTCTTTGTAAATCGATTTTCAAAAGTTTACATCTGTTTTAAAGCTATGACTTTCACCTATTATTATAAATAATAATTTTGAAAATCGGTTAAAAAATAGTGAAACGGCGGCAATTTAAGCAAAACAACCCCGAAAAAAATTGCTAATTCTCATTTTTCCAACACTCTCAGTTGATCATGAAGGAGCGCAATGTATATTTTTTATTTTTGCATTATGCTATATTAAATGGGACTTTGCTCAAAAGTGGAAAGTTACTGATTGTTACTCACTTGGGAGTGACCAGAATCGATTCCTTTGTGGCACTGTCCAAACAGCTAACTACTTCCGGTCTTAGACCAAGTATTCCCCGGGCAATGACTTCAAAGCAACCGCTTAGATGTTAACTAAAGTTAGAAGGCATTACAACCATGTATCCTGACTGGTCAAAGAGACGTCTCAGGAAAGTAGGCTTGAACCGCTGAAGCATGGTTGCATCGTGGGATTGGACGTGCAGATAGCAGCCGTATTACCAATCTAGGAGACGAAAACTAAATTGCGAAAATCCATAGCGTCTGTTCCATATTGGGCGGCTTCCTGGTCAGCGTCTGCCTCAGAATGAGCGGCTGAAATGTTTCCTGGCAGTAGGAATAAAATGCAGAACCTGGTGGGCTGGGCTTGCAACCCGCCACCAGTATAATGGCAGTGAATAAAATGAGAAATAAGAGAAAAAGAAACCCCCAAAATTTTGACGACCACCGCAAACGTTTTAAGGACCATGATTTGAGAATATGCACTTGGAATGTTAGAACTCTTTACCGACCAGGTGCCTCTATTCAACTGGCGGATGTCCTCGAAGAGTATAATGCTGACATTACTGCTATACAGGAAATTCGGTGGACTGGATATGGATGCTCGCGGATGAGGATGTGTGACGTGTACTACAGCTGCCACGCGGAGAAGCATAAGTCTGGTTGTGGATTTGTGGTCGGCAAGAGACTACGACACCTGGTCTCTAGGTTTACTCCTGTCAGTGAACGAATCGCCACCATAAGACTTAAGGCAAAATTTTTCTACATCACG
This sequence comes from Muscina levida, assembly GCA_964034835.1. Classification (NCBI taxonomy): domain Eukaryota; kingdom Metazoa; phylum Arthropoda; class Insecta; order Diptera; family Muscidae; genus Muscina; species Muscina levida. Next base: position 95,259,212 of record OZ035883.1, on the reverse strand, counting down.
CTGATATGTGCTCATGCTCCGACGGAGGAGAAAAGTGACGAGGTCAAAGACGAATTCTACGCCCAACATGAAGAAACATATGACCGTAGCCCGGGCCATGATGTTAAAAACGTGCTGGGAGATTTTAATGCCAAAGTAGGCCGGGAGAAGGTCTTTAGCCCAACAGTCGGAAAATTTAGTCTGCATACTGACACATCGCCAAACGGAATCAGACTGATTGATTTCTCTGCAGCTAGGAACATGGTAATTAGCAGCACACGATTTGACCACAAAAACATTCACAAAGCAACTTGGATATCTCCCGATCAAGTAACGAGAAACCAAATTGATCACGTGGTAATCGATGGAAGGCACGCGTCAAGTGTCTTAGACGTACGCGTGATCAAAGGTGCGAACATCAACTCGGATCACCACCTCACTGCAGTGAAGGTGCGTACTGGGCTAAGCAGAGCGAAACCCCTGCGTAACCAGGCACAGAGAAAGCTGGACATCGCTAAACTGCAGACCGCGGAGATAGCCAACGCCTATTCTGACCAACTCACTCAACTACGTGGTCTTCCACGCCGACGACCTGCCAGATGAAAAGGATTCCATTTAAGTGCTTGCTTAGCCACGTTGTCATCATTTCGGCGTAGAGTATGTCCAATCCACTGCAACTTACGCTTACGGATTTCCGTTGCCAGTGGTATTTGCCGTGATTGCGACAACAGTTTTGCAGTTGAGATGGTACGGTGCCAGAATATGCGAAGTATTCTTCTACGTCCATACAAAAGTACAGATTTTACACATGCTTCGAAAATTCGCAGTTTTGTATGGAGACTGGATTTGTTACTTTGCCATATTGGGGCCAGTATACCGAACGACGATCTTGCCCTGTTTATTCTGCCCTCTACATCTAAATCAGAGCCTCCTTCAGCATCAATCTCACACCCCAGGTAGCAAAAGTAAGGAGCATAATTGTAGGTTTCATCACCTACCCTTAATGGCGCAGTTGTCACGACTCCTATGCTAAGAGTCTTTGTTTTGCTGGTGTTTATTTTGAGTCCTGTATGTTGCAGCTTTAGGACCGGCCGTGGCATAGTGGTTAGAACACGCGACTACCATGCGGGAGATCACAGGTTTAACTCCTGGCTCCAGTCATCTTAAAAGAAAAAAAAAATAAATACATTTTTCTTTCATTGTCGGCTCCCCTCGAATGTTGTCAACAGCAACAGTAGTTGCCGTTAGTTGTGAATCTAAATATAGAAAGCGTGTTAATTCACAACAACGCGAGAAGCTATCCCATACCTCATTCATGGGGTGTAAAGGGAAATTAAGTTTTAAGTTATGTTGCAGCTTTTCCTGAAGATATAAGGTTGTCTGTTTTAGATCATACAGCCGATGAGAAAGTAAGCAGATATCGTCTGCGTAAGACAGATAATTGAGGTATTTGTTGTTGATTTGCCATTGTATTCCTTGGCTTCTGTTCTCTATGGAACTAAGGACATCCTCCATAACTACTAGGAATAGTAGAGGTGACAATTTGCATCCCTGACGCACTTCAGTTTGGATCTGAGAGATTTCCTTTATGAAGAACAAAGCATCTGACCTGGTTATATCTTTCCTTGATCAGAGATATTAGTTTTTCTGGTATATATCTTCTTCGCAAGGCTAACCTTATGTATTCACGGTTGATGCTGCCAAATGCTTTCTCAAAGTCCACAAAGAGCAGATGAAGATTGGAATTGAATTCCAAACATTGTTCCACAATAATGCGCAGCGTATTAATGTAAAAGTTACGCAGTGAGTGTTGGATCACACTTATATATTTCAGCAGGGATACCATCTATGCCGGCGGCTTTACCGTTCGAAACTTGTTTTATCACAGCTATAATTTCTGATAAACTTGGCGGTGAGGTTCCAATCCTGTTAAATGTTGTATTTATTGAACTTGTAGGTATAGGTGGTTCGGTTACAGGGTCTATTATGTTATTTAAGACTATGGAAAATGTTCTTTCCTTCTTTGCAGTTGTTCTTGTTCAGAGCTGAGAAGATTTTCAGGCAGATCTCGTATAGGATGTTCAGTGTGCAATTTGCGTTCAGAAAGTTTTTTGGTGACATGAAAACATGTGCGAGTGTCGCCAGAAATTGATGCATTTCCTAATTTACGGCTATAATCGCAAGGACAAACAGACGGACATTCCCAAAAAGGCTTATTTTGTAGGAGAGGTGGGAGTAGTTTTTGTCCGAACTTGCCCATCTTAGAACGCTATCTTCGCTTAGGGGATAAAAGCTTGCATTCCAAATTTCACCTCGATAGCTCTTAATTTACGGTTGTAATCGCGGTGAAACACAAAAACTGCGATAAAATCCATAAAAATGTGCGAATGCGCTCTCTTGCGGCGCTTAAAGATAAAATTAAATATCAATAATGAATTCATCGACCCCACAATATTTCAGGATAATAAAAATAACTAAGCATTATTTTTATAATTTTTTTCGTATTAGCCAGCGTTTATATGTATATCATCAACTTCAAATGCGTGTAAAAAAAAATCTCGCACTAAACTTAAAAAAAAACCCTTGAGAGTTTTGTTATATAAAATTTGAACTTTAATTTGCTTTTGGTTTCATCCCATTCCGATTCAAAAAGTTTACTTTTGTGTCACAGTGCAATAATCAATATATTTGCCTCTAACCATAAAAAGCGTTTCAAAAATTAAACTATATTAAGCCAGTAAGAAAGTTTCAGTCGGGCAACCCGACTTACATATACCCTACCCCTCAGTAAAACAACAAATTTTCTGTTATATTGATATTATTACTCGATTTCTAAAGTGGCCAGAGTGGTACATTTGTATGGGAGGTACCAGAAGGGGCGTGTCCAGACTTCCAGATTTTTTCTCCAAAACTTAATACAGCTTGAACTTTACTAAACGATCGCGTTAGGTCTATTAATAATATTAATCGATTTCTAAAGTGGGCGGTACCAGATGTGTATGGGAGGTACAAGATGGGGCGTGGCTAAACTTCCTGTTTTTTCGCAAAAACTGTATCATGCCATAGCTTTACTAAATAAAGAATTTGGGTACGATCGCGTTGGATTTATTGATATTATTACTCTATCTCTAAAGAGGGCGGAAAGGTACATTTGTATGGGAGGTACCAGAAGAGGCGTGATTAGACTTCCAATTTTTTTTTCCAAAACTTTATTCTGTTATAGCTTTACTAAGTACAGAATTTAGGTACGATCCCTTAGGGTGTATTGATATGTTTACTTCATTTCTAAAGTGGGCGGAATTATGTATTTGTATGGGAGGTACCGAAGGGGCGGGGCCATGTAGCTCATTTGCAATACCGTAAGTAGTTTTGGGAAAATTTCAAAACATTTGGTTGCGTCTTTCGAAAGTTATCGTGCGTACCAGCCGGACAGCCAGACAGACAGACGGACATGGCTCGAACGACTTAAAAAGTCATGAATCGAATTTGGTTCAAAGAAACCTAGGGTCTAAAGTGACTCCTTCTATGTGTTACACTTTTGGGTCGTATCAAATGATATATACCCTCATCCCAAAGGGTGATGGTATAAAAAGCGGAAGTATTTGCATACTTTTACAAAAATTCTTTATTTTTGCTTCGAATATATATTATATTGTATTTAAAGCGAGTGTGTTTTTATTTTTTATAGCTTCCTTGCGGTATAAGTAGGGTTGCCAGACGATCTTGATTTTTCTTGATTTACAAGAATTTTTAATGCTCGTCAAGAATCAAGAAAAAATAACTTTTGTCAAGATTTTTACAGACCAACCGAAAAATAGCGCAAATTTTTTTTTAAATGAAATGAACAATTCATAGAAATATTATTGTGAAAAGTTTTCGTTCAAAAATCTATCATCACTTATTTTTGCCTCGCTATTAAACACTAATAACCAGGGCAACCGGAAATATGCCCTAAAAATCGTGTTTTATGCGCATAAAATATGACCTGAGAAATGGCAAAATATGACCTAAAAATCAACAAAAACATGTCCTAAAAATTAAAGTCATACAATTTTTTTCATATGAATTAGAAATATTTTTATTAAAAATAAAAAACAACAGCTTAAAAATTAAAAAAAAAACAATATTATTTTAAATTCAGACTTTGTTAGTAGTTTTGGTAAATTTACATACACAAATGTTGAGTAAAATAACATAGAAATAAATATTTTCGAGGAAATATTCCCCGGAAAATTAATGTAGGTCTCCGAAGTCATGAACTATCCCAAATCTATTTTTACACATGATTTATCATTTTCTTTTATTTGACATTTGACCAAAAAAATCTTACTTTAAACCACTGTAAACCAAAATTGTGACTTATTGGAGCAAAATTTAGTTTAGGGTTTTGTTACTGAAGTCAAATGCTATTGTTTGATTTTGGTTTGGTTCACTCTCGAAAAAATGCGTTGCACTGTTTGCCTGAAAATAGACTTTTTAACATTTCATTATGATTTTATTTTGGAACCTTTGACTCATAGAGGTTATTTGTCTTTGGTGACTCCTAGTGAAGTTTTTCGGAGAATACTTCTATAGAATATTCTAATCCTTGACCTCCGTCCAAAGTTGACTTTTAAACAGATTTTCAAAATTGGGCCAAAAATGTCCTATACGGATGGGAGCTGGAGGGTTAAAATGTTCCGAGAAAATATTCCCCTGATTGTTTTAATATAGGTCTCCGAAGACATGAAATACCCTAAACGTACCCCAAAATTTGCGACGTATTGGAGCAAAATGGAGCTTTGGGTGTTGTTACTGACGTCAAATGCTATCGTTTGATATTAGTTTCACCCCCGAAAAAATGTGTTGCACTGTGTTATCTATAAATTTAAAAGTGTCTTCATTCTCCTGAACTTGTTCAATAAACGTAAGACCTGATGTTTGCAAATATGTTTTGCAATAAAACTGTAATTTGAAGCAATATAAATCAAGTCAGATCTAGTTTGGGGGTCTGTCAAGACATCCTTTGAAGTTTTAATGAATTGTGCATCCTCAACCGGAACATTCTGGCAAAAATAATTGTTTGGTCTGCTTATGTTCACTTCTATGACTTAGTTGAATAAGTTTGCCGCTTTCTGCATGTTGCTTCACTTGAAATCTGCGATCTGCTGCAATAACTTTGCTGCACATTTTAGAATAGAGGAATCCGCCATCAGCTCGTAAGTCTGGAAACTTTTCTACAACCGCCTTTGGATTTGCTGCTTTAATCGGATTAGCTTTAGGCATTATGTTCAGGGTCGTAATCGGTGGTGGTTGAAAAGCACCTCTTTTTATGTTTTGTTTACTTATTGAATAAGAAAGCGCGTTAAAAGATTAATAAATGTTTAACATTTCACAGTTGTGTAAAACATGATTTGGCTGTTACATTTTAAAAAACCAAAGTTGCAAAGACACTTGTTTATACGAACAAAAAAAATGTAAAAAACACAAAATATGCTTAAAAAGGGATATTTTTTAAAAAATATGGCCTAAAAAATAAAAATTAAAATTATGCTCCTAAAACTAAAATTTCCCGAAATATGACGTTATGGGTAAAATATGCCAAAATATGCTCTAACAAATAGGTCTCAAAACACTTGTAGGACCATGAAACGTGTAAATACATTACCCATTTCTTAATATCTCGTTGTAAAAAAAACATGCTGTAGCATATTTCCGGTTGCCCTGCTAATAACACTATGCAACAAATGAAAACTTTTTGTACAATACAAGAAGTTGACAATATAGGCGTCCTTCGGAAAACATGAATAACTTAACTATTTGTTAACCGATCTTTACAAACAAGTATGCGTTTAACTCGTGAAAGCGTGCACTTTCTGAATAAAATGGTGAAAATTAGGGTGTCCTTATAAAATAGTGGCTACAAACTCCTTCAAACTTCTTGAAAACAGATCGCAATTTGTTCAAATTGGTTCAGCGGTGAGTGAAACATTACCCGTTAATCATGGTGTTCCTCAGGGCAGTGTTATTGACCCGCTTTTGCTTAAAATATTTATAAATGATATTAAAAATATTGAATTCAATGGAAGACTTAATTTATTTGCTGATGATGTCTGTATTTTTTACAAATACCAACATGAAAAAGTTCTGCAGGCCCATATTGAATATGACGCGGCAATATTAGCTGAATTTGCCCGTGTGAACAAATTAATGTTGAATCCATCAAAAATTAAATTTATTCGCTTTAGACCGCATTGTAATAAGAATGAACAATTTATGACAATTCACGTTGGCGGGACAATAATCGAAGAATCATTAATGTAAAATATCTTGGTGTTACTTTGACACAAAACCTGAAATGGGATGAACATATATCCCAAGTAAAAGCAAAGGTATCATCTGCAACTGGAATGCTATTTAAATTCAAAAACAAGTTGAGTACAAATGTCAAAATGCTTATATTTCAAGCTCTTATTAATTCTGTAATATAGTACCTTCCCATTGCGTATGCTACAAAACATCAAATTCGCTAAGATCTCTACAATCTGCTCAGAACAAAGCTTTAAAAATCGTATTCAATTTGCCAATGCGTTACCCAACTTTGGATTTGTATAGAACCAAAGCAACAAACATATTACCTGTTCGTGGTCTGTACAAACAGCAATTAATTTTATTTATGTTTAAATCCATAAGATTCCCAGATTCCGGGGTGTCTTTCAGACGAAATGTCCGGGCAACAGGGAGAAACACAATACAGGCTAATCACCTACAAGTTGCAAGATGCCGAATCGATTTAACTAAACAACGAATAAAACACGCAGGATCACTAGAATACAACAGTTTACCTGATGATATCAAAAATATAGCAATTATTTCCACTTTTAAACAATCTGTAAAAGAATATCTTCTAAACAACATAGAAGGACTTCTTACGTAGTATCAAATATCTTGCATATATATAAAGTATTTTTTTTTCTCTTTTTTCATAAAAGTATTTTTTGCATTATTGTTTTAATTGTAAAAATTTTTAATACTTGTTAGTAATATAGTTGCCAGTTAGCCTCTACAATGCCTATAAGGCGCTGGGGCACTTAATAATAATAATTGTACTTATAAATAATAAATTAAAATATATGAAACAAAAAAAAAAAAAACATTTTGACTTTGGTCTATATACAAAATTTAATTATAATCATCAACATTTTGTATTGGTTATTCATTATATTTTTGGCTTTTGACCAGTATTGCAAAAACATAATACACAACTATAGAAATCTCTTCCTATTTCAAATTAGGAAAAAATTAGTGCAAAGGAGACAGTAACGATACAATGAAGTGTATTCAAGTCATCGGTGGGTGTATGAACGACTGTGCGATACATCTACATACTTAATATAACTGTACACATTAACCATGTGGCTTACTCAGCTTTATTGATACCTAAATAAAAACTCATTCTCCACAATACATACTAATGACGATTTATTCACACTTACATATTTCATACACATTCTACTACTATCCACCACAATAACACCCACTCTGTAACATAATGTGCTTAATTGGTTGGAAATTTACATTCTAATACTAACATCCTAAAAGGTGTGCAATCTACTGCAAAACTAAGTTCATCTGGATGTGGTCTTACAGACACTTCGGTCGGTCCAGCATCGGTTATGGTTGGGAACTTAGTGCAAGGAAACCGTCTTGCCATTGCCCAGGGACGTGATCTTGGTCTGTCTGAGGACAACGAACGCAAGGCAAGTATAAATAGCGTATACCAATAATATGAGCTTACTTTTCACAGTTATATGCACAGTCGAACAAAAAAGTAATAAAATCGATGTTGTTAGACTTTTTTATCTACTGTACGTATGTTTTACATTATATATTTAAGTTTGTACAATTCTTTAAACACCCTTTATTACTGCAAACAATCAAAGTATTGTTATTCATATTACATATTATTTATAGCTCAGAATCGTTTTTGTTTGCCAAAAGTCTATAACTTTGGAGCCGATTGAGATAATTTCCCCTCTTTTACAATAAAAAATCACTTTTAGTTTAGGTTTTAATTTAATATAAGTTATTCTTTATTTAAATTGGCTTTAGTTTAGTTATAAGTATTTAAAATGATGAGAGGGGTTTTGGTTCGGTTTTCTGAGATGACCATGATATGCCTCGGCTCACAGCAACTCATTGTTGTTTATCGGGCTCGTCATGTACATTATTAAGGGGAAGAAGGGCAATTTTACATACAGGTCATTTATAAGTTTTCCACCGAAGTATACATAAACCACTCGTACTCTACCATCAGCACCTGGATGAACTTCTGAGACACGAGCAACGGGCCACTAGCCAGAGGGGACGCGTTTATCAAATACGAGAACTAGATAACCAACTTTGAAATTTTTTGAGGTTTGAACCATTTTGGTCGTGCTTGGAGAAGATTGACATACTCAAATCCCCAGCGCTTCTAAAATTGTTTTTTCAGGGCTTCGCAACTTTCCAAAGAGACAATCTACCAATGTTATGTCAAGCAGATTTTTCTCAGAAACATTAAGAATTGCTTCACCAATCAGAAAATGGGCTGGAGTAAGGGCTTCACTTTTAGAGGGGTCAAATGAGAGTAGGCATAGGGGCCTCGAATTGAAACAATCTTCGATTTGGGTCAGCAAAGTAGTGAGCTCCTCAAAAGACAATATGCGATGACCCATAATTGGTTGTAAATGGTGTTTAGTTGACTTTACACCGGCCTCCCAGAGCAGGGGGTATAAAGTGCCAGTTTGTATCAGTGTAAGCAAAACTTTCTACGAGTTCTTCCCGTAACGAGTCACGGCATCGTTTTTAGATTATTTTAAGCTCTTTATTAGCTCCAATGAAATTTGTTCCGCAGTCTGTACTGTTACCACGACGAGAAGTAAATCTTTTAAAGGCTGCGAGAAAATAATCGGTAGAATGGTAAGTCACAGCCTCGAGATGAAGGGCCCTTGTTGCCACACAGAAAAAGAGACAGATATAACCTTTGGTTGTAACAGAGTTTCGGGCGATAGATTGTTTGATGGTAATAGGGTCAGCATAATATACTCCACTTTGTTTCAATGGGCGACTGGGTTGTAAACGTACGGAAGGTAAATCACCCATATATTTCTGAGCAGCCGTGGCTTTATATTTAAAGCAGGTGATGTACTTTCTAAGCACATTTTTGGCCAAATTGCGTGCGGAAAGTATCCAGATTTGCCTTGTGACGTATGCTTGCATTTGTATAAGACTGCCGTGCAATGTTTTAGCATAAGCATCTGCAAATGCAAAGTGGATGTTTTGACAAGGTTAAAGGGTGTTTAAAATCATAATTAAACTTAGCTTTTTTAAGTCTGCCTCTTACACGTAGAATATCATTTTCGTCTAGAAATGGGGAAAGCTAAGCAATTCTGCTGCTGGGCCGAATATCTTTCTTCTTTTGCAGCAGGGCCAATTCATCTGAAAAATCTACCTTTTGTGTTACCATTACAAGTCTAAGAGTCTAAAGAGCAATGTTTAATTCCAGCGTCGAGAGACAGCCAAAGTTTTTTCGGGATCAGCATGTTGAGAATTTAAAGAAAATAGTAACCAAATCTGGATAATCGTGATTTATAGTTGAATGTAATTCAATTTAAATAGATAATTCATAAAAATTATCTGGCTGTTCGGACCATCTTGATGGTTCGCCATTGAGCCAGCAGAGAGCAGTTATACTATCGGCCCAGTAAAAAATATAAACAATTTCTCGTTCGAGTTGATTTTGAACATTGTTCATCAGTTTAGCCAAAAGGGTCGCATCGCATAATTCCAGCTTGGGGATTGGTAAGACTTTTAATCGGGCAACTTTTGTTTTTTACATTACACCAGATTGACTGTGCAAAAATCTAAATCTTTTACGGCAGCAGCAAATGCAGATTGTGACGCATCACAGAATCCATGTAGCTCCACTGAGCTATTTTTGAAAGTACCAATCCAGCGATGGATTTGGATTTTTCTAAGTTTTCCAGCTCCATGAGATTCCAACGATTCCATAAAGTTTTAGTGGAAGTAGAAATGGGATCTTTCCAGTCTATGCCCTCGAGCTAAAGTTTCTGAAATGTCAGGGGCCAGCCAGCCCGGAGGGTCATGCATAATATCGACCGAATCGCCCCAAAGAATTTGTTGGTAGCGATGTTGACTATCGATTTGACTATCTATATGGATTTGACGAAACATTTTTTCCAATTATGACCGAAAACCGATTTAATTCGCTGCCAGCGGGTTATCGTTAAATGACGGATGGGGAGGCCTTCATTACTACCGTCGAAAACTACGCGGAATTTTGTCGTTAAACTACTTTCCCTAAGAACGCAATGGCGAGACAAAAAATAACCGTTAGGCTGTAAATCTTTGGGATAAATACCGACATGACCTAATGATTCATATTCGCGCATAAATTTTTTGTACTCCAGAGCTAAATTTGGATCTCTTGCGAACCGAATTTCCATTGTTTTTTAACGATTTAGCGCATTATAATCGGTATGACAATACTCGCGGGCAGATTTGCTAGACAAAACTGATTCGAAAGGTAAATCTTTCTGCAAGATGACACGAGACAAATGCGAACACTTTTTGGAACTACTAGTGAATTTTCTCCGATACCGTTAATTCGAGCAAAAGTGTCAAATTTTGAAAGCCTTAAAAGCTGAGCACGTAGAAGAGACAAATTAATATATTAATATTAAAGAGACAATTAATATTTGTGGAAGATCTATTCTGAGCAACAGAGGACGCTGCAACGTTATCAGAAACAGAAACGTTATGATTTGCAAGGTCAGAAGAAGATTGGTGAACTCGATATGAACAATTGTATGATCAGCTAATTTTCAAATGTAACAACGGGACTGTTACACAGTGCAACAGTGAAAAAAACACCCGAACGTGACTATATAGGTTCGATAGTACAACTGGAGCTGAGTAAAACCCTAGCTCAGTTTGGCTAGATTGGCTTCAAAAATTTTTTTTGGCCCTCGTAACTTTTTGAAATCCCTAGGATCCCTAGAAAAAAGGTGACATCAGTTTTTGGCCAACAGTTTGTACAGTTTTTAATCTAGCTATTTATCTTCTTAAGCAAAGTTGTAGCTAATAGTCCGCTTAAGAAATTGATATAATAAAATTTCCCAAAAAAATTAGACATCCCTCGTTTATTTTCAAAAAACTTCGAAAAAAAATTCTAATTTTTTCACTATTTTGAATATAAGTCGTAGGGAGTCCAGATTTTTTGCATACTCTATTCAGTGAAATTGTAGTTTAGGTAACACCGAAAAACTTCTCTGAACAAACCCATGCAATCTGAACAAGTCTAGGGGTATTAAATGGCTCTCAAAACACACTACCTACTTTAAACAAATCAGTTTTTTTTAGGAGTTTTGGGCCATTATGCAAAGTTTTTGCTTGGAATATTTACCAAAAACTTACTTATTGTGTAACTGAACAACTTCTGTAAACAACCAATATGATCGGAATCCTCCACCCCTTTAATTGTTCACAAAGAGCATTAGGGTGTTCCTTACATGGCGTTTTTTCGAATTTCGTTAAAAATATGTATTAATTGCAATGTTGATCATCTAGCTTCACCTTATGTTTGTTTTTGCTAAAATTACGAATATATTGTGAACAATAATGTATCGATACTTAGGCATTAGGGTGTGCCGCAGTGAGGTTAAAGTTCGAATTTGTTCTCAAATCAGTTTATTGCCGCTGACTATTTTTCTTTTGTATACAGAATAAGTAGTAATAAGCCGTTTAATAGCTAAAGTGAAGGTACATCTGCAAAGTCGAATCAGCTTTGCAGGAATACCAAATTTGGACATGGCCTCATATAGCATATTCCTTATCGGAGAGTCGAAGGCATCTTTGTAGTCGACAAAGATTTGGTAGGTGCCGATCTGTTTTTCATGAGTTTTTTCAGGATTTGTCGCTAGTTGAATATTTGATCTGTCGCAGATTTGCCAGGTCTAAAGCCGTACTGATATGGTCCAATTAGTTTTTCTATCATTGGCTTTAGACGTTCACACAATATACTTGAAAGTAACTTGTACGCAATTGGTAATAGGCTTATTCCACGGTAGTTCTTACTTTCACTTCGTAGTTCTTACTTTTTCGAATTTGGTTAAAAATATGTGTTAAACGCGATGTTGATCATCTAGCTTCACCTTATGTTTGTTTTTGCTAAAATTACGAATATATTGTGAACAATTTCGTATCGATAGTTAGGCATTAGGATGTGCCACAATGAGGTTACCGTTCGAATTTGTTCTCAAAACAGTTTATTGCCGCTGAGTATCTTTTTTTTGTACACAGACTATGTAGTAATAAGCCTTTCAATAGCTGAAGTGAAGACCTATAATAGTGTATGTTTGCTTTAACCATATCTCTGTTAGACGTCGAGATTTTTGATTAGAAGTTGGGGTATTTTTGGTAATCAGTAATCATTGCTTTTTAAACCCCTCACATCTCGAGAATTGATAGAGATATTGATAATATACACATATTTTTTTAAACATGTAGATTTTAATTTGATTAAGTCGAAATATATAATTGTCCATAATAATCTACATCGGAATTCAATTTCAACATTTTTAATAATTTTTTTAAAAATACTCCAACTTCTACATCAAATATCTCGACGTCTAAAAGAGTTATGATTAAAGCAAACACATATTATTTTAGGTCTTCACTTCAGCTATTGAACGGCTTGTTATTACTTAGTCTGTATACAAAAGAAAAATACTCAGCGGCAATAAACTGATTTGAGAACAAATTCATCTACCTATCGATACGAAATTTCTCACAACATATTCCTAATATTGGCAAAAAGAAACGTAAGGTGATGCTAGATGACCACCATCGCGATTAATACATATTTTTAACGAAATTCGAAAAAATGCCATATAAGGAACACCCATTATCTCTTTGTGAACAACTAAAGGCGTGAAGTATTCCGATAATATTGGTTGTTTGCAGAAGTTGTTCAGATATACAATAAGTACGTTTTTGGTAAAGATTGCAAGTAAAAACATTGCACAATGGCCCAAAACTCCTAAAAAACTGATTTGTTTGAAGTAGATAGTGTGTTTTGAGAGCTATTTAATATCCCTAGACTTGTTCAGATTGCATGGGTTTGTTCAGAAAATTTTTTGGTAGCCAATCTAGCCAAACTGAGCTAGGGTTTTACTGAGCTCCGGTTGTACTATCGAACCTATATAGTCACGTTCGGGTGTTTTTCAAAAAGTTTGATTTTGTGTCATAGTGTAATTCACCGGATTCAGAAATTATTTTGATAGTAAAAACAAAATTGAATCAAATTATATCAAAAAACGCTGGCTTGGAAGTAGTGAAAAGTATTTGTAAAGAATTGTGTGATTTAGATCAAAATACGATGTAAAGGAAATACTGTCCCTTAAATTCGGTCCAATTACATCTGTGGATGTCGAAAGATCGTTTTCAATGTACAAAAACATTTTACGTTGTAATAGACAAAATTTTTTGTTCGATAATTTATCTCAATATTTTGTAGTTTATTCAGAGCTCGCAAAATATGCTCAACCAAATTTGACTGCGCGGTCTTCTCACTTAAAAGACCGGAAAAAATGAGACAGAAACGCTCAGTGTCTGAACAGCAACCCTTTTTTTCGTTTCGTTCGTGTTCTTGCTCTCGGGTTTCGTGTTGAACGTAACACATGAATCGGTATCTTGCTGACCGTCGCACAGTGGGGTATGGGACCCCCAAAACGGAGATTAATTAAAAAATTAAAATTGCGATTTCCAATTAAAATTTTGTTCTCAATAATTGTACACAGAATACTGATTCAATAGATACTAGAATCAATTACATATGTTATTTATTTAAAGTTCTATGCTCTCTTAAACTTCGGAAATTTTTTCGCTTTTTCTTCGTGTTAGCGAAAAGTGGAATATCGATATTTTGAAGTGAAAGATTTTGCCTTTTAGTCATTTAAAAATCTAATTATTGTTATGGATCATTCAACGTCAGCTATTGAGGAACAGGAATAACAATTAGTTGTATAAAATAAATACGTACAATAATTTTTAATTATTTTTGAAAAAATGGTCTAAATTTAAGGTATTTTTAAAATGTATGTAGATTTTGAAAATGTTTCCGGGTAAAACCGTGTTGAAAAATTAACATAATTGTAAAATATAACATCTGTACTTTCAAAATCAAGAAAAACATTTTGCGCGTTTTTGCGCCAATTTGTTTTATTAAATAAATTGTGATGTAAGACACTCCTGCGAAAACGGTGGAAAATTTATTTGGTTTGATTTGGCCTCATTTTCTTTGATTTTGCTGTATTGCAATTTGTTGCTGAGCATTAATTTTTAATTATACCCTACATAAGGCAATATATGCTTATTTGCCTTGATAAAATTCAAATTGAAAATATGGTTAAATGACATTATTTCACAACAACTCTAGATTTTACAGCCGTCACAGCAAATTTTTTCAAAACGCTTAAATATCAACATACTTGTGAAAATTAATTCAGAACTGATTATTAACAAGCACTAAAACTAGTTTTTCATGCAAAATTCAGAGAAATACCTTCTAACTAGTTCAAGTTACTTTTATAAAATGTGATTCATTTCGAGGTTTGTTTTTTTAAATGGTTTTATTTACAAAACACGAGTGACTGATTGCAAACTGTTACTTGACTGGTGTTTAATATTGTTTGACATTTTGTCATGAAGAAACTAAATTGGAAGCAGCGGCTCCAAAAATTATTTTTTTGTATAATATGTTTTTCGAGCCCTTCGCTCAACAAGTAGTATGCATAATAGACTATCTGAGGGCGCTATTGTCAATATTATTCTCAAGTTTTGTCCTCAGTGTACGTTACTGTATAATACGCAACCAAAAATAACACTTCCATCCGACATAGTGGAGAATGTTGCGCCTGTAGCGGAGACCGTTACTAAAGATGCCGACCACTCGATTAGACACCGTGAGCATTCGGTGCACGCTTTGCATTAGATATGCAACAAGTAGGAATGACGCTGTAATGATGATTTCCCATTCCTTTCCCAACGCCTCCGCCCCACCCCGCCGAGATTGCCCATACTTTTGCAAATGTATACAGCTTTTTGGTCCACTCTGTATATAAACAGATAAGTGTGTATGCATATGTAAATAAGCATGTATATATATTTTAAACAGTTAAAACATAAGTCAATATTAAATTTCAAAGAGATCGGATACAAACCGTAGCTTTTATAAAGGTTTGATTCTACTACAGTATTTATACATGTAAGTATATATATGGGGACTGTATGTATATTAGCTATGGAATAGTGCGCGAATTCTCGATTTTTATACGGCGGAACCTCTTATTTTGTGAGGTTCAGTAAAAAAATGCTGGAGCCAAAAAATGGTGGTGGTGGGGTCAGGTTTAACCGTCCCGCATTGGGGTCAAAGTTCAGAAAAATTTGGAAAAAATGTACAACAGTCCTCCTAACTACCATGGGGTTGTCGTTAGGGGGTTGGGATGTATGGCAGACCTTCATGAATTTCTTTTGCCAACATTTTCTCCGAACATACTTACCCCCTATCTCCACTCCTTTGGGGGGCTCCCGTACAAATTTTTAATTACCCCCTTATTACTCCGTATAATGTTCCCGAAGCCCTAACTTCACTAGGGTCACCCCTAGGGGGTTAGAATGTATGACGGATCTCCAGGAAAATCTTTTCTGAACATTTTCTTCGAACATACTTACCCCCTATTTTCTCTCCTTAGGGGGGCTCCCATACAAACTGCACCAAAACCCTCCCTCAATATAAGAAAAACCGCCCTACCTATCCAGGTGTTGTCCCTAGGGGATTATGATGTATGGCGGACCTTCATGATTTTTTTCCCCCAATATTTTCCCCAAACATACTTACCCCCTACCTCCCCTCCTTATACTGGCTCCCATACAAACTGCACAAAAACCCTCCCTCAATATGAGAAAAACCGCCCTACCTATCCAGGTGTTGTCCCTAGGGGATTATGATGTATGGCGGACCTTCATGATTTTTTTCCCCCAATATTTTCCCCAAACATACTTACCCCCTACCTCCCCTCCTTATACTGGCTCCCATACAAAATGCACCAAATATTGGGATGAATCAAACCAATTTATTTTTATCGTGCGACGGATATTTCTTGCGATTGGCATCGACGACCTGAAGCAAGAATTGTTTCTCATTTTCGTTTCGACATAAAACATTGTTGTAATCCTGCATTAATTTGACACCTCTCTCTGCAGTGTCGTTAACAACATGCAAGGTGCTTACGATCTGCTTCGCTTTGTTGTAGTCTTCCCGGTTTTCCCAGGTTTTTGGATCGGTTGAAATTAACTCATTTGGTAATCCAAAGCGATCGAATAATTTAACTGTGTCTCTCGTCACGAAATGGCTCAAATCTTTTGCAATGAATTCTTTCACTTGTTTCGAATGCAATTCAATTTTTTTCACGCCTTTGGAGCCGACAACAATAGCTGAACGTGAACAAGCTGACTTAACGCCTTGATTTTCATCCTCATCCTCGCTCTCTTCCTCCTCAGTGCCTTTTCCCTCGTTTTCCTCGTCATCAGATTGAGATTCTACGTTTTCGTCGTCTTCTTGGAATGAAAGAATTACATTCGCCATTTTTTGCTTGATATTATGGGAAACGTTTTTATCGAATAGTGCAAGAGCCACAGCTTCAGCACTGATGTACCAAAGGTGATTGCACAATTTATCCACCACTTTCTGTGACACATTTCCATCAATTGACTGAGCGACTGCCGCTTTTAAAAAATTGAAGTCTTGATTGGGTGCCTCGACAGCCGTGGTGCTCCCAACCAAGCTTTCACATAAAGTGTCACGATAAATATGCAAATACCGCGAAGCTTCTCTAATTAAATTTCGGTTAAATTGAAATGTTTTCGAAATAGAAACATTTTTATGCAGTATATGGCCTTGGCCATCCATCGGGCATGGCTGGTAGGTCCTGGAGCGCGGAAATGGTAACTGGGAATGTTTTCTCCAAGAAATAATAAAACGATCTGCAGGAATACTCTGTAGTCTGCTCTGGGATGTTTCTCTTGTAGCTGAGCCAAACAAAATGATTTGACTTCAATCAGAACATTAACAGGTATTTTCATAGCGACTTTATCGTCTGTTATGCCACTGGTATATCGTTTGTCTTTCATCATTTCCCAATCACATTTAAATCGAGCAAACAAAGGTACACCTGGAGCTGACGTTTTACCGAATTTGGCATCGAACACCTCTTTCAATACCAGTTTAAATATGATGTCTGCACGGTAAGTATAAAAGATCTCGTTCCAATAACTGTTCAAGAATGAGTGACGCACCTTGGAACGAGCCAGTGTTTGTTGAAGTTGTATCGAAGGAAATGGCCTGAACGCGGTCAGATATTTCCCAATCTAACAAAAGGCCATACACCGACTCCGGCACTGAGTTAAATTATTCGATCGCTTTGGATTACCAAATGAGTTAATTTCAACCGATCCAAAAACCTGGGAAAACCGGGAAGACTACAACAAAGCGAAACAGATCGTAAGCACCTTGCATGTTGTTAACGACACTGCAGAGAGAGGTGTCAAATTAATGCAGAATTACAACAATGTTTTATGTCGAAACGAAAATGAGAAACAATTCTTGCTTCAGGTCGTCGATGCCAATCGCAAGAAATATCCGTCGCACGATAAAAATAAATTGGTTTGATTCATCCCAATATTTGGTGCATTTTGTATGGGAGCCAGTATAAGGAGGGGAGGTAGGGGGTAAGTATGTTTGGGGAAAATATTGGGGGAAAAAAATCATGAAGGTCCGCCATACATCATAATCCCCTAGGGACAACACCTGGATAGGTAGGGCGGTTTTTCTCATATTGAGGGAGGGTTTTGGTGCAGTTTGTATGGGAGCCAGTATAAGGAGGGGAGGTAGGGGGTAAGTATGTTTGGGGAAAATATTGGGGAAAAAAAATCATGAAGGTCCGCCATACATCATAATCCCCTAGGGACAACACCTGGATAGGTAGGGCGGTTTTTCTTATATTGAGGGAGGGTTTTGGTGCAGTTTGTATGGGAGCCCCCCTAAGGAGAGAAAATAGGGGGTAAGTATGTTCGAAGAAAATGTTCAGAAAAGATTTTCCTGGAGATCCGTCATACATTCTAACCCCCTAGGGGTGACCCTAGTGAAGTTAGGGCTTCGGGAACATTATACGGAGTAATAAGGGGGTAATTAAAAATTTGTACGGGAGCCCCCCGAAGGAGTGGAGATAGGGGGTAAGTATGTTCGGAGAAAATGTTGGCAAAAGAAATTCATGAAGGTCTGCCATACATCCCAACCCCCTAACGACAACCCCATGGTAGTTAGGAGGACTGTTGTACATTTTTTCCAAATTTTTCTGAACTTTGACCCCAATGCGGGACGGTTAAACCTGACCCCACCACCACCATTTTTTGCCTCCAGCATTTTTTTACTGAACCTCACAAAATAAGAGGTTCCGCGATGTAAAAAAGTCGTTACTAAGAATTTCCATATAACACTATTCCATAGCTAATGTATATATGGACCGATTTCTTAAAAACTTCAAACCAATCGATCTTATAACAAAAGGAATATCTGTGCCAAATTTGGCAAAGATCGGACGCTTCCTTGAATTAATCTCCGTTTTGGGTGTTCAATACCCCACTGTGCGTCGCTCAGCTACTGAGAGTCAGTAAGTGATCAAAGCAAGCAAAGTGTTCGCAAAAAAGGTCATTATTTTTATTGTTGCTTTGTCTTATGTTGTTGTTTTCAAATGTCATCACCGGCATTAAAGAGGAATTAGGATAAGAAAAGGGGCCCATCAGTGTGCATATGGGTATGTTTGTCTATCCACATGCGCAACACACATACATGCTCAAAAGACCGTTTGCCAAGTTTTTACGAAGTAAAGGGTCTCGAGTAAACCCATGAGCCGATCTAGTGAACAAATACGCTCATCGGTTGAGCGAAAAGCAAGCCAAACAAGATCAAAGTTTGAGGGTTTTTTCTCGACAGTTTCGCATCGTGTCAGTGGATGAGTGGTTTTTACCTGACAACAAGCACGAGAAAGACCAATTATTGCGACCTCTGAGTTTATTGCAACAACAATCTCAAAAAAGATGCTCAACATACATCGTTATATCTAGGCAACATACACCGTTATATCTAGGAACATAGTTTAAGATTTTTGTTACTTTAATGTTAAATGAATTTATGTGATATTTTTTAGTGCTCCCCATTTCCCGGTAAACGGTATTCACGGGATTCCCGGATCTTTCCAGGGAAACCGGGATTGACATATTTCCCGCACAAAATGGCTTGAAATTTTGCAGAGATCACAATAGACACTTATTTTGTACCAAAAAATTCTGCCGTTTGATGGAACGCTATTCAAATGCCGGTCCGGGATCGAAGAAATTTCTATTATTTTCATACATTTGTATGACATTTTTCAGAGTTACCGTCTATTCCGGACAGGCGTTTCTAAAATCAAATGGGTCGCTAGTTGGCAGTATTGAAGAACAGCATTAGTAGAGCATTTCCTCGAATTTCTGTGACGTTTGCTTAAAAACTACGGAAACGCTGGTCCGGGAACAAAGGAATTTCTATTATTTTCATACATTTGTATGAAATTTTTATTTATCATCGTTTCTAAAACACTTTCTCAAATGAGTCGCGAATTGGCAATACTTGATTAAGTATTTTAGAAACGCCGTTACGGATTAGACGGGAAAACTGAAAAAAATAATACAAATTTCTTCATTCCCGGACCGGCATTTCCTCAGTTTTTAAGCAAATGTCACAAAAATTCGTGGAAAAGTTCTACTAATGTTGTTCTTCAATATTGAACAATCGCGACTCATTTGAGTAAGTATTTTAGAAACGCCGGTCCGGCAACTAAAAAATTTCATACAAATGTATGAAAATAAAAAAATTTTCTTCGTTTCCTGATCGGCATTTCAACAGCGTTCCATAAAATGCCATAATTTTTTGTTTATGATCTCTGCAAAATTTCATCTTTGCTTAACAAACCGAAGAAAAATTCATTTTTTTATTTCCCGGGAATACCCGGTAAATTATTATTCCCGGGGTCCCGGTACAAACCTAGATCACTTATATTTTTATTTGTTTATATTGTTCCTTAAATAATAATAATAAAATAGAAATATGTCATAAAATGATATAAACGTAGCAATAAGTTATGAAATGCAATTGTATACTACTTTTTATTTTATTTTAGTTACTTAATATTTGACTATGTAAATTTACAAAAAATACTTACAAAGACTGAGTTTAAAATAATATTGTTTTGTTTGAAAAGTTATTTGGTTTTTTTACGTTTAAAGCTGTTTTTTTTTACTTTAAATAAAAATATTTATAATTCATATGAGTACAATTTTTTTACTTTAATATTTTGGAGCATGTTTTTTTTTGATTTTAAGGTAATATTTTATATTTTTAAGGCCATATTTTTCCATTTTAAGGTCAAGGCAGATATAATAATATTAAACGCAGCAAGGCGGATATGTAACTTAACCGTTTGACTTCTTTTACTCAACTGCACGTTGTTGGGCAAGCAGTCATAACTTAAACAATCTACTTAATAAACATACATGCTATTTACAAATAAAATCGAAGTACTTATTTTAAACTAACATACAGTGCAAGTTACAAATAAAATTGAAGGACCTATTACAACAAATTCGGCTCAAGATCAGAATCTACTTCACATGCACATGTTTGACATAATTGTAGATATATATACAGCTGATGATGTACCATTGTGCATCAGTTCGTCACAAAGGGGCTGAAGATGAACTCGTCATGGAGTTCGAAACGCGTCATCCTAGTGCGTGACACACTGAATTTGACCAAAAATATCAAACAATAAATAAAAAACACTTTTGTGATCTTGAGCCGAATTTGTTGTATCATTTCGATACACTAACGTAAATTAAAAATGTTTTCTGTGGATAACACGAAGCGTAATTTTTGAACAGTAGCCCGACTCATATTACCGATTTGACGATTTGATATCTGTTCAAATCGCACATTCGAAATCGATAAGCTGTAGCATTTTTCCGTAAAAAAGTGAAGTGATAGTTTTCTCACTGACTTTTTGGAAAGTTAAAACTTATCTGATTTCCATAAACGTACATTGCACGAAAATATTCATGAAAAGGCGCAAATACTAGTCTGTAGCATCCAACATTTTACATATATACATTTAATATGCTCACTAGGGCTAGTAATTTTTATGACTTTTGTCGAATATCGAAATGCTCTCGCAATATGATACGGGGCATGACAAAGTATTACGAACTGCGATTTTACTTTTTAAAATATCGCAAAAACCTTCCGCACTAAATGCAATTACTTTTGTTAGAAATCGATTTTTCTATTTTTATCTTAATTTAAATGGATGTTTAGAGAAAAAATTATTTTTATCTAATTTGGCACGCTGATCACGAATCTGCATTACACAATGCGACAAATAAAACTGACGTCAAAATACCTGGGAAATTGTACTATTTTTCTGGTAGGTGCTGGTGATAACAAAAAGAATCTGTTTTGAAATTTCCAAAACACAATCAAAATCTTGAGTTACGGATAAAAAACCTGGTTTTCGTACCTTTATGCACTTATAAGCCATTACCGTGGTTGAATATGAACCGATGTTAAATTTTTCAACGGATTTGCTGCGGCCTTTCCAACAATATAAATATTTATTTTTATTTATTTTTTTTATTCTTATGTTTATTATATTTTTCAGGAATTAATTTAAAAAGCAAAAAAGACAATGTTAAAAAAATAATATTCTATCATAAGCGCATTTGCACATAGTACAAACAATAAGTAAAAATATATATCAATCACAAAAAAAATACAGATCTCATTTTTTGTTGTATTGTAGTGTTCAGCAAAAGCACTAAGCCCAATTTATTACATCTTTGTGTAATATCTCTCTTATTCCAATGTTGGCAACTCAACTGTTTCGCGGGGAATAGTATAAGAGTCCAACCAATTGACATATTTCGCCACACTCCGGTAAGCTGATGAGGTTATTGTCGCGTTGTCTATTTAAAAAATATGAGATTAATAGAGATTGTGCTATCCTTGGGCAAAGTTGGTACTTATAAGCCAGTTATGCATGTAGTTATATGACGGTGAACTAAGTCATTAGTGTGGGAGGTACCAGAAGGGGTTGGCAAATGTTTTATAACTTTATACTTTTATAAGGTTATTAATCTGACGATGTTAAAATACCTAGCAGTTTCTCGTTGGGAAGTTATATAAGATATATAAATTTTTTAAAAAATGGCTAATACCAGAAGGGTGGATTTTGCTGTGGGATTGTAAATAGGCAGAATAGTTCAAGCGTATTTACAACCCCTTGCCTTCGTTTAGAAAACGAAGTGGTACAGTTTCATAAGTGGAGTTAGTTAAGCTGCCATTAGACGACGTGTATTTTACATGTGGCAGTTTTCCGAGTGTAAAATTTATACATGTCGTGTGACCCCTTTCAAACACTGCTTGTGTCAAACAATGTGTTAGATAATGTCATTTAGAGCGTGCTCTATTTTGATATGTAATACATATCGGCAATCAGCTGTTTTTAACCAAACAACAAAGCGTTTGCTGACAAAAAGTTGAAAAGGATAAGTATTTTATTTCAAATCGTTAATAGAACAATTAATGAGTGTTTTTCAACATATTTTTAGTTAAATTGGGCTAAAAAAAAGATGTGTTTGGCGATGATAAGATATAGCAAAGTCAGCTGTTAATAATAAACGCATGTATACATACACAAGCTCGTTTGAACGCAAAAATTATAAACCAAATGTACACGCACATTTTGACAGGCATGCAGAATTACATATCGGTTTTTGAAGTGACAAGCCATGTGTAAAATACACGTCGTCTAATGGCAGCTTTAGTGTAGTTATCGAGTTATCGTCCCAGCCAGACGGACGGACATGTCTCAATCGTCTTAAAAGGTCCTAAAACGAATTTTTTCTCAATATATTTGATATTTTTGCGTAACAAATGATATGTACTCTTATCCCAAATTGTGTGGATATAAATGTATCTTACAACGATGTTAAAATGTAATTTTCAAACTTATTGTAAAAATTGTATACATCCAAAACCATAACAACTATGGTACAGTGTTTTATATTATCTTCGGCTATTTTTGTAGACCAATCAAAACATGTTTTATAAAATATTGAAATCGATTGTTATATAAAATATCTGTAAAATAAAAAACAGTACAAAAACAGTAAAAGGTTTGAAAAACAGTACTTTTGCGTACTGTTTTAGGTGTTCTGCATAAAAAAGTACATTAACTAAAAAACAGTACATGTACTGCTAAAAACAGTACGTCTGGCTACCCTAAGCGTCAGCCAGAAATAATTTGGCAACATTTTTCTTGAATGTGTCAGAAAGGGATTTTTATGGGTTCTAAGAGATAATGGGACCGGCCGTGGCATAGTGGTTAGAACACGCGACTACCATGCGGGAGATCGCAGGTTCAAACCTGGCTCCAGTCATCTTAAAAAAAAAAGAAAAAAAGAAATAAAATTTTCTTTCATTGTCGGCTCCCCTCGAATGTTGTTTGACAGCAACTTCGTAGTATTAAGCGTCGATTCAATCGTCGTGTCTAGTAAGAGCTTCTCAAAACAGTGACGTTCGCATTCGTCGATAAATAAGTAGGTGCCATTAGTTGTGAATCTAAAAATAGAAAGCGTGTTAATTCACAACAACGCGAGAAGCTATCCCATACCTCATTCATGGGGTGCAAAGGGAAATTAAGTTTTTAAGTAAGAGATATGCGGCTGTCCACCTTTGCCACTCGGATCGAATCGGGATCGCAGCTCTAATGGACAAATCGTCTCGTCCTCCATGGTCAACGTAGTCAGCTTCAGGTTATTAACCAATCTCCTCGAAATATGACTAATAGGAGACCCAGAGTCCAGCAAGCATCGGGCCATAGATTTATCGGTCTTCTTACTTGTACCCAGTGATGGTATACAAAATTGGTCAAAAATCGTCAATTTTGGGTTTTGATATTGTCACAATCGTTAAAACCTGATTTTTAAATCGTAAAAAAATCTTTACACAAAAATTTACTAATTTTATCCAATTTAAATAAAATAATTCATTAAATGAAATAACTAAAAAAAAACCAAACTAAAAAAAAACATAAAAATAATATTAAAAAAAGTGAGAGGTTACATATTAATATATTTTTATATAATTTGTATTAAATTGAGCTTTTAGAAAGCTATTACCTTTATAGTTTTCTCAGTCTGAAAAACTTATTAACAAAAATAATTTTACATTTTAGGCAGATGTACCGTTTTTTAAATACATGTCACTGTTAAACTTGTTAAGTTCTTCTGGCTTTACCTTTAAATCATAACAAATTGCTTTATTTAATTTAAGTAAGTCTTTTGTAAAGAGAATACTTGTCATTGAATCTCTTTCTAATCGGTTTTCTATATTTATTTGCCGACGAATGTGGTAGTATTAGATTTATTTAAATAAATTTTGTTAAAACTAGAAAAAGTAGTTTAGAGTCAACACGTCTTAGTTCACAGACTGTTTTCCATAATTTCAACAACTCATCGCTGTTACTATAAAATATATTTCTAAAATCTAACTGAGATACTTCGCGGAATTCGGAGTCTAAACATTGCAGTTCATCGTATTCAATAAAATGTTGATACTCTTTTACAATAATAATAATAATTAATTTTAATGATTTGAAGTTATTTTCAAATTCAAATCGTTTCAAAACTTGATCACAAAGTGTGTCAAAAAGTATTGTTGCCATGTATTGTAATGAATTCAGCATTTTTTTGGCATCACTTTCTTTGTGTGGAAAGGAAAGTTGTGATTTGGAAAAATCGTCATTTAAGAGGTAAAAATCGTCAAATCGTCATTTCTTTTTTTTTTTGGACAAAAAATCATCAAAATGACGATAAATCGTCAAATATACCAACACTGCTTGTACCGTTGGTAATATAATAACTGTGTTCTGACGCAGAAGAGCCGAAAAGAAGCTGTTGTAGTTTTGGAACTCGTAGGTTTGTCCGTACCGGATCGGGGCTTGTAACGAACTAACGGCTTCAGAGATGTTGAACGAGAACGTGAATGAGAGCGCTATTTGGAGACACCGACGCACAGTGTAACGTGCTTGGCCACAATAGAAAAAAGTTGATGTCATAAATGAAACTAAATTTAAATGTAGATTTACTCAAAAATTTTTCATTAACACTCTCAATTTTTCGTTCAATAATATCTACAATTTCTTCTAGTTTTAAGCTCTCAAAGTTGAGGGTTTGATGGTACTGAATTTTAATATGAAAATTTCAATATATATTTTTTGGAAAGATTATGATAACGTTTAAATTTTCAAGACTATAGCTTTGAAATTGCGTGAGTACGGTAGACAGAAAGAAAACCTCTTAAGGGAGTTAGGTATGTGAATTTTTCCCAAATTTCAAAAGACGATAAAAAAAACCATTTTTGTTTGTTATGATAAACGAAACTGTATACTATAACATTGCAAAAGAGCCCGCTGCCTCACGCTGCCCCATTTTCTTAAAATGAGTTTTTTGTGAAAGCCTTTCCTGACAATTTTACTGGTTTTTTGCACAAAGTTGTTTATTAAATATTACAATGTATAGTTCAAACGACTCGTATGATTTTGTTTTCAGACTGTATTGTTTATTAAAATTCTTTATTTATTTATAATTATCAAACTATCAAACTAATTTGCACAATATGTTGGCAAGATACTGTGAAATCAGTTCTTACAGCTTACTACTTAAAAGAATAACAGAAGATGATTATTTACTATATTTGGAAGGGAGCTTGATTGAATGGGAGGTGGAAGTTTCTTTAGTCTGACCAAACCCACTTTTGGTATAGTTACTAAGAATGGTAAGCTATGCTCAGCAACAAAATTTCATTGAAATGACTTAATTTTTGACGGAAATATTTAAAAAAAAAAACAATTTACTATATATTGGAGGGGCGTGATTGTATGGGAGGTGGGTATGGTTTTAGTCTGACAAACTCACTTTTGGTACAATTAAACCAAATTTCATTGAAAAAAGTTAATATTTGCCGGAAATATTTCAAAAAAACAATTTACTATATATGGGAGGAGGCGTGGTTCTCGTCGATTTTTATGAAACTTCAGAAATTTCTTAATTTCATCACAAAAAGTGGTTGTATAAAATATTGTTGCTCTACAACGACTCCTTCCAGTTTTGGCCAACGAATGTATGAAGAGATTACACTGTGCGACGTCCGCCAATAACGGGGATGTACATGCAACAGCGTGTGATAGTGCTTCTGGCAGTGCCTACAACCACGCTTCGAGAAGCAAGTTCCAAGCGATTGCTCATGTGCCAGGCAATTAGTGCAGTATTTGTGCCTGCGAACTGCATCCAAACGTTCGCTCGGTAAGCTCGGGTGTTTCAAAATTTTAAATGTTTGAGGAAAGTGCATTTATGAACCGATTTGCATTCAGATAGTTCTTCGAAAAACCTTCAAAAAAAAAACATGCTTACATGTATACGTTATCTCATTTTGAAAGTGCATTTATGAACCGATTTGCATTCAGATAGTTCTTCGAAAAACCTTCAAAAAAACATGCTTACATGTATACGTTATCTCATTTTGGACAGAAGATATTGGAGAAAATAAAAAAAATTGTAATTTTTGGACGAGGTTGATTTAGTATTTTTAAGGTTGTGAGCTCAGTTTTTCTTTGATTTTAAATATGTTTTTATCGTTTGTTTGCTTGAAATTTCTGAAAGAATGATGCAAATATTTTGTTCCAATCAAAAGTAATAAGCATCGCAAATAAAATTTTTTAAAAAAGTCCTATTTTTAATGTTTTTTTGCAAAAAGGCGACAACATTCTTTCGCTTGTAAAAAATAATTTTCTTCAGGGAGGTAGCAAATTTTTTTAATGTTTCTCATAAAAATGTCCATGCTGATGCATTTAATGCCAAATTTGAATTAGTTCAGCAAAATGGTTCCCCGGCAAGGAAAGTCAAAAATACTTAAAAAACTTAAAAAAAACTTAATTTCCCTTTTCACCCCATGAATGAGGTATGGGATAGCTTCTCGCGTTGTTGTGAATTAACACGCTTTCTATTTTTAGATTCACAACTAACGGCACCTACTTATTTATCGACGAATGCGAACGTCACTGTTTTGAGAAGCTCTTACTAGACACGACGATTGAATCGACGCTTAATACTGCGAAGTTGCTGTCAAACAACATTCGAGGGGAGCCGACAATGAAAGAAAATTTTATTTATTTTTTTTCTTTTAAGATGACTGGAGCCAGGTTTGAACCTGCGATCTCCCGCATGGTAGTCGCGTGTTCTAACCACTATGCCACGGCCGGTCCCAAAAATATACCATTTAAAAAACAAAATTAGTTTTTGAAAATTCTGAAATCGCAAAGCGCCAACGAGAAAGCTCATTATATATTTTTTTGACCACATATGTGGACTAGTTAACCGTAACGTATTTCAACATCCCTGCCATAAACAAAGTCAGTGTGGTCATTTTAGTAAAAAAATCGGAATTTTGGAACATATTTTCCCAGTTTTGGGAATTTGGGTATTTTGTTGTAAGATATGGCAACATATTATTATTCATTGTTTTAAGGACAATTTTATGCACTTTTTTCAAAAATTTCCTTAAGATATTCCAGTCCGTTTGAATTTAACGCTATTTTTCATATAAGATATTATTTTGCCAAAAAATACGTTTTGACAAAATTTTAGATTGTACTCAGAATCATGCCCAAAATAAAATGTGCTTTTAATAAATTTTTATAAAATATTATACTCTATGTTATTATCTTTCCAACGCTATGAAATACTTGCATGTCAAGAGTTCATTTATTATTCATAATTGCAATCAAACTTCACTACTTCTGTAAAAAAGGCATATATTGTGAAACACACATATATATGGGGGCTATATCTAAATCAGAACCGATATGATTAGTTTTGTTACCACATAATAATAATGTAAAAAACTAAGATATACAGTTTTGTTAACATCAGAGCAAAATTTTGGTTTTTGGCTGCAATAATATATAAAAGGTTATGCTAATTTGTATGGGAGTTACCAAAAGGGGCGGGGAAAGCGGACCCATTATTGCAGTATATACTACACGCTATAAAATAATAATATCAGGCAAATGTTAGCGTCGTAGAGCCCTATAACATATCAATCAAAATAATATCTTATATGAGAAATAGCGTAAAATTCAAACGGACTGAAATATCTTAACGAAATTTTGGAAAAATGTACATAAAATTGTCCATAAACCAATGAATAATAATATGTCGCCATATATTACAACAAAATACCCAAATTCCCAAAACGGGGAAAATATGCTCCAAAATTCCGATTTTTTTACTAAAATGGCCACACTGTCTTTGTTTATGACAGGAATATAGTATTATTTTTTTTTAAAAATTGGGTATTTTTGACTTCCCTTGCCGGGAAACTATTTTGCTGAACTGATTCAAATTTGGCATTAAATTGAGCTCACAACCTTAATAATACTATATCACCCCCGTCCAAAAATTAGACAATTTTTTTTTATTTTCTCAAATATCTCTCGACCTAAAGGAGATAACATATACATGTGAGCATTTTGTAGGTTTTTCAAATCACTAGCTAAATGCAAAATTAAATCGGTTCATAAATGCACTTTACTAAAACATTTGAAATTTTAAAACACACGAGGTGACCAACCCACACCCATTAGGCAAATCATCTCGAAAACACACCAGCTTCAACTATTGAGATACCATTATCCGTTCAAAAGTTACAGAATTAATTCCAAAAAAATACCGAAAATGAACCACTGTGCGCTGGGGAATTGATCAGTCTCACATGACCGCCTAAATCTATTGCCTCGTGAGATATGACCCATTGAAATTTTGGTTTGTGTGACCGTGCCACGCCCCATTGTCTGACTTTGTTTTCATGTGCCCTATGGAAGAGGTCCTGCGGACCACACAGAAAATTTTGTTGCAACCGGTCCATATTTTTGGGCCATAAAACTACAAATATTTCCTCATATAAACCGCATATATATACTAATAAAGGTATATTTATTAAAATATATAGCAAAATATGCTCTTATAATCATAGAATATGCTAATTAAAATAACAAAAAAAATGCTAAAAAAAAAAAATTTAAGTCGCACTAATTTTCTCCTTCTTTATCGTTTGATGCTCTTGGACCTTTAAAATACCTGCAAAATTGTTTGCATAGTAATTAACTAATTCAAGCCATGTTCCCAAACGTGTAGTTACGCGTTCGGGCTGCAATGCAAGGTCGGCAAACATTTTTTTTTTTTAAAATTCCACTCTACATGGATCTTTCACAAATACCTTCTTGACATTAGTAATAGCTTTATTCACGTTTTCATATAAATTCCTAATACATTCACACAATCCTTGAAGACCATGTGCAATGCATGTCACATGCGTCATTTTGGTATAAAATGCCACTATAGCTTTTAAAACCTTTACCATGTATGGAGCTGCATCCCCCACAAAGAGCAAAACATTATTTCCAGCTTTAGAGAAAAGTCGCCTCTACCACCTGCAAATACAGTCCAGTTTACATCAATTCCAACTGGATTTATTGTGTTTTACCAAGGTAAATTGATAACGACAATAACAACGCCATCTGCTGCGATGAATCCTATCTCCCATTTGTTCAGTATGCTTATTTTCACTATTTTGCTAAAGTGAAAGAAGAAGAAGAAGTGTCTTTCATATAGTTTAACATGTTTGCCGCTTTCCAAATGCTGCTTCGATTGAAATCTGGATCTGCGCAAATAATTTATGTCCAGGATCGAAAAAAACTTTGGCTATTTTTCATATAAGATATTATTTTGCCAAAAAATACGTTTTGACAAAATTTTAGATTGTACTCAGAATCATGCCCAAAATAAAATGTGCTTTTAATAAATTTTATATCTCTATGTTATTATCTTTCCAACGCTATGAAATACTTGCATGTCAAGAGTTCATTTATTATTCATAATTGCAATCAAACTTCACTACTTCTGTAAAAAAGGCATATATTGTGAAACACACATATATATGGGGGCTATATCTAAATCAGAACCGATATGATTAGTTTTGTTACCACATAATAATAATGTAAAAAACTAAGATATACAGTTTTGTTAACATCAGAGCAAAATTTTGGTTTTTGGCTGCAATAATATATAAAAGGTTATGCTAATTTGTATGGGAGTTACCAAAAGGGGCGGGGAAAGCGGACCCATTATTGCAGTATATACTACACGCTATAAAATAATAATATCAGGCAAATGTTAGCGTCGTAGAGCCCTATAACATATCAATCAAAATAATATCTTATATGAGAAATAGCGTAAAATTCAAACGGACTGAAATATCTTAACGAAATTTTGGAAAAATGTACATAAAATTGTCCATAAACCAATGAATAATAATATGTCGCCATATATTACAACAAAATACCCAAATTCCCAAAACGGGGAAAATATGCTCCAAAATTCCGATTTTTTTACTAAAATGGCCACACTGTCTTTGTTTATGACAGGAATATAGTATTATTTTTTTTTAAAAATTGGGTATTTTTGACTTCCCTTGCCGGGAAACTATTTTGCTGAACTGATTCAAATTTGGCATTAAATTGAGCTCACAACCTTAATAATACTATATCACCCCCGTCCAAAAATTAGACAATTTTTTTTTATTTTCTCAAATATCTCTCGACCTAAAGGAGATAACATATACATGTGAGCATTTTGTAGGTTTTTCAAATCACTAGCTAAATGCAAAATTAAATCGGTTCATAAATGCACTTTACTAAAACATTTGAAATTTTAAAACACACGAGGTGACCAACCCACACCCATTAGGCAAATCATCTCGAAAACACACCAGCTTCAACTATTGAGATACCATTATCCGTTCAAAAGTTACAGAATTAATTCCAAAAAAATACCGAAAATGAACCACTGTGCGCTGGGGAATTGATCAGTCTCACATGACCGCCTAAATCTATTGCCTCGTGAGATATGACCCATTGAAATTTTGGTTTGTGTGACCGTGCCACGCCCCATTGTCTGACTTTGTTTTCATGTGCCCTATGGAAGAGGTCCTGCGGACCACACAGAAAATTTTGTTGCAACCGGTCCATATTTTTGGGCCATAAAACTACAAATATTTCCTCATATAAACCGCATATATATACTAATAAAGGTATATTTATTAAAATATATAGCAAAATATGCTCTTATAATCATAGAATATGCTAATTAAAATAACAAAAAAAATGCTAAAAAAAAAAAATTTAAGTCGCACTAATTTTCTCCTTCTTTATCGTTTGATGCTCTTGGACCTTTAAAATACCTGCAAAATTGTTTGCATAGTAATTAACTAATTCAAGCCATGTTCCCAAACGTGTAGTTACGCGTTCGGGCTGCAATGCAAGGTCGGCAAACATTTTTTTTTTTTAAAATTCCACTCTACATGGATCTTTCACAAATACCTTCTTGACATTAGTAATAGCTTTATTCACGTTTTCATATAAATTCCTAATACATTCACACAATCCTTGAAGACCATGTGCAATGCATGTCACATGCGTCATTTTGGTATAAAATGCCACTATAGCTTTTAAAACCTTTACCATGTATGGAGCTGCATCCCCCACAAAGAGCAAAACATTATTTCCAGCTTTAGAGAAAAGTCGCCTCTACCACCTGCAAATACAGTCCAGTTTACATCAATTCCAACTGGATTTATTGTGTTTTACCAAGGTAAATTGATAACGACAATAACAACGCCATCTGCTGCGATGTATCCTATCTCCCATTTGTTCAGTATGCTTATTTTCACTATTTTGCTAAAGTGAAAGAAGAAGAAGAAGTGTCTTTCATATAGTTTAACATGTTTGCCGCTTTCCAAATGCTGCTTCGATTGAAATCTGGATCTGCGCAAATAATTTATGTCCAGGATCGAAAAAAACTTTGGTCGTTGAAAAACTTTGTTTATATAATGCACAAGAACGCGCGTGAAAAACTAGATTTTTAAACGTTTGAAAGATATGCTATATGCTTAAAAAGTGATATTATTTAAAAAAAATGGTCTAAAAAATAAGAAATGTGCTTAAAAAAAGAATGTTTTTTTTTAAATATGCTCTTAAAACCAAGATATGCTAAAATATGACTTTATGGTTAAAATATGCAAAAATATGCTCTAACAAATTGATGTCAAAACACTTGTAAGGGTATAAGACATATATAAAATATTTTGAAGTTTTTTACACTTTCAATATGCTTCTAAAAATAAACTGAGCTTTTGTAAAGGTGGTTAAATTTTAAGGGCTTTAGTTCATGAGTCAATTGCACCTTGTAAGCGTGTAAATGCAAGTCTTTATGCATAATGTTCATCAACGTCGAGCGTGAGAGGTGCAGTTGTTGGACGAGTTGAGGTGGACGGCTCTTCAGCCACACTATCGCAAACAGCAGCAATATTTTCTGCAGTACGGACTGTACGCGCATGCACTGTTGTTTTCACATCTCCTACAGACCCGGTATGCTCAAATTTTTCAGATTTTACGCACATTCGGACGATTAAATTGACCGAAGAAATCACGAGACTGAATAACTTTAACGCGTTGCTCGATTGTGTATCTTCCATGGTTCAAATTGAGTTAGTCTGAAATTGAGATATGTCAAATAAAAGGCAGAAAAGAACTTGATTTGGTTAACTTGGTTAAATTGTAACATCGGCGCTTACAATTTAACCACCGTTTATAACTGCAGTTCGATTTCGTATGTTTGCATTAGCGTTACAAAGCATACACCGTCATCAACAGTGGGCATGTGTACATCATCTAGCAAACAGATTTCATAAATTCGAAGTATTAAAAAATTTACATTATTCCAGCTAGATCGGCCATTGACCAGTGTGGATCGTTGGTCACACATTTCGTATTACTGTAACAAAAATTATAAAAATCTTTAAAGGATTTACATTTGTTCCTCTAAAAATTCTTATAAAGTAATGCGTATGACTTTCTCCTAAGACCTTTCGGCAACTGCTACAGATATTTTTCTACGCCGCACAGTGGGGTATGGTATCCCCAAAACGGAGATTAATTAGAAATGAAAATTGTGATTTCCTATTTAAAGTTTAATACTCAATAATTGCACACAAGATAATGATTCAATAGATACTAGAATCAAATATATATGTTGCTTATTTCAAGTTTTATGCTCTCGTAAACTATGGAAATTTTTTCGAATTTTCCACGTGTTTGCGAAAAGTGAAATACCGATATTTTGGAGTGAAAGTTTTTGCTATTTAGTTATTTAAAACCCTTATTATTGTTATGGATCATTCAACATTAGCTATTTGAAGAACAGGAATAACAATTAGTTGTATACAATGTATATGTATAATTATTTTTGCCTTGATTATATTCAAATTGAAAATATGATTAAAGGACATTATTTCAAAACAACTCTAGATTTTAAAGCCGTCACAACAAATTTATTTAAAACATCAAAATATCAACATATTTGGAAAAGTTAATTCAGAACAGATTAATAACAAGCACTAAATTTAGTTGTTCATGCAAAATTCGAGAAATACCTTCTAACTAATACAAGTTTCTTTAATAAAAATGTGATTCATTTCGAGGTTTGTTTTTAAATTCTGTTATTGTCAAAACACGAGTGACTGATTGCGAATTGTTATTTGACTGGTATTTAATATTGTTTGACATTTTGTCGTGAAGTAACTGAAATGGAAACAACGCCTCCAAAAATTATTTTTTTTATAATGTGTTTTTCGAGCCCTTCACTCAACAAGTAGCATAATCGATTACACCAGTTCACAAATCTCTATTTTTTGTCAGCTGCAGAGTTGTAAAAGATTTTTTCCTATTTATTTCGAGCTCCTAAACACGAATATGAGATTAATAAGCTGATACATCTCATAAAATATTTTCAAAATAGTTCAAAATTTCATATCTTGAAAACTAATCAGAGGAAAAATTTTTAAATCTCATATTCGTATTTACAACTCTGCTGCAAAATGACTGTAAACTAGTGCTATCTGAGGGCACTGTTGTCAATATAATTCTCAAATTTTAGCCTCAGTGTACGTTATTCGAAATTCGCAACCAAAAATACCACTTCCATCCTACAGAGAGGAAAATGTTGAGCCTGTAGCGGGGACCGTTACTAAAGATACTGACCAGTCGATTAGACACCGTGAGCATTTTGTGCACTCTTGGCATTAGATACGCAACAGCTTGGAATTTCGCTGTAATGATGAATTTTAATCAATTTGTCATGTTGGTACTTTATGTTGGTTGCGTCGACTTAAGTGTACTCTATTGTGAGAGACACGCTATGTATGGGGACTATATGTATATATGGACCGATTTCTTAAAAACTGCAAACCAATCGTTCTTGTAGCAAAAGGATCATCTGTTCCAAATTTGGCTAAAATCGGACGCTTCCTTGAATTAATCTCTGTTTGGGTGTTCAATACCCCACAGTGCGCCGCACAGTTGGTTGAACGGTGTGCAAAGTGTCGATTAATTCAGGTTGTAATTTTAAAATATTAATATTTTTTATTGATGGGTACTCATAAACACACGAAAACACAGGATTAAAAAAAATGTCCAAAAAATTTATACACACTAGGGCGGGTCGATTTATTTTTCGACAATTTCCCTATGATTTCCGTATTCTATGGGTTATTCCATGAAAATTTGCCCAAGGAACCGTAACTCTATCATTAAAATCGAGTCCCCTACTTTTTGTTGGTAGATTTTTTCCCAAATTGTTAGCCTTCTCTGTTGCGGGAACATCGATTATTTGAAGCATACCCAAAGTGGATCTGCTGGAAAAGTTGTTTTCTTCCGCCAATATTTCCAAGTCCTTTATATTTGGGTTTTTTTGGTCCATGGGTTTTCCCTTAGCTTTGTGCTCCAACTAATTGGAAGATATTTCTGTTTAAAATTTGTTCCTGTAGTACCGACATATACCTTGTGACACATATCGGACGCATCACCGATGCATTTAATTTTTAGATTTGATTTTGTTCTACCGGATAGTTTGTTGATTGATTTATCAGATTTCTTCTGTATAGTGTTAAGTTTTTTTAAATAACCCCATATTATGAATATAATAATTAAAATATAATGAAATACATTAACAAATAGATTAGGACATTCTTTAACATACATGAAGCAGTTTTATGTAGAAAGAAATTAATTAATTTATATTATTTTATCTGCTTCTTTTTCAGCATCAGCTAATTACTGGGGTTTTGCGCTGGAGGGCATCCACATCTCCGGACCATGTGCTGTTCACGCTATTAAATTCTAAAGGTAATATAAAACATAACCTACTATAACAAACACTAGAAATGTGTAATAAAAAATCACATAAGACACAAGCTAACAGGTTTAACTCTAATTACACAGTGCAACAGTGAAAAAAATACAAAACTGGGATAGTATAGGTTCGATTCTACAATCGAAGGGTAATAAAACCCCATAGTCAGTTGGGTGAGATTGGTGACCAATTTTTTTTTATGGGCCCCTAAAGATTCTCAAAATCAGTGAGCCCCATGAAAAACGGTGTCATCAGTTTTTGCCCAACAGCTAACTCACACTTCGTAATAGCGCTAAACTGTATTCGGCAATAATGTAGCTGGGAGTTTTACGCACTTACTTTGTTAACAAATTATGTCAAAAAGGTTGGTTATTCCTACCCTTTTTAAAAAAAAATTGAAGAAGAATTTATTATTTTTCACTTTTTTGAGCATTACTTTGAGGGAGTCCAAATTTTTCTCTAACACTGTTCGCCAAAATTGTAGCCCTGGTAAAGAAAAACAACTTTCGTGAACATATCAATCCAATCTGAACGTGTCTAGGCAACTTAAATAGCTCATAAAGTCCACGTTGATACCGGTTTTTTGAACCTTTACGCACTTATAAGCCAGTAACGTGGTTAAATATCAACCGATTTTAAATTTCTCAGTGGATTTAGGAAGAAGGATGGATTTATGAAAGTTGCGTCCCTCGGAAAACATTAATAACTTAACTATTTGTTAACCGATTTTTACAAACAAGTATGCCTTAAACTCGTGAAAGCGTTCACTTTCTGAATAAAATAGTCAACATTAGGGTGTCCTTATAAAATAGGGGCTACAAACTTCATCAAACTAAAAAAATAGTGAAAAAATTACAAAATTTTGAAATTTCGAGGCAAAAAACAAACAGATATGACAAGTTACCAATATAACTATATATATGGTTGGAAAGGCCACAGTCTCTTCCTTCTAAATCCACTGAGAAATTTAAAATCGCTTGATATTCAACCACGTAACTCGCTTATAAGTGCGTAAAGGTTTGAAAAACCGGTATCAACGTGGACTTTATGAGCTATTTAGGTTGCCTAGACACGTTCAGATTGGATTGATATATTCACGAAAGTTGTTTATCTTTACCAGGGGTACAATTTTGGCGAATAGTGTTAGAGAAAAATTTGGACTCCCTCAAAGTAATGCTCAAAAAAGTGAAAAAATAATAAATTCTTATTCAATTTTTTTTGAAAAAGGGCAGGAATAATCAACCTTTTTGACATACTTTGTTAATAAAGTTAGTGCAAAAAACTCCCAGCTACATTATTGCCGAATACAGTTTAGCGCTATCACGAAGTGTGAGTTAGCTGTTGGACAAAAACTGATGACACCTTTTTTCATGGGGCTCACTGATTTTGAGAATCTTTAGGGGCCCATAAAAAAAAATTGGTCACCAATCTCGCCAAACTGAGTATAGGGTTTTATTACCCTTCGATAGTAGAATCGAACCTATACTATCCCG
The DNA here is from genome assembly GCA_964034835.1 of Muscina levida. Lineage (NCBI taxonomy): Eukaryota > Metazoa > Arthropoda > Insecta > Diptera > Muscidae > Muscina > Muscina levida. Next base: position 95,222,184 of record OZ035883.1, on the reverse strand, counting down.
TTTTTGTATTTTACAAAAAGTCGTCATTTGTTGCATAGTGTTATTTTACCAGATAATACAAGAGCTTTAAATATTTTACAAATTTGATGGATTATTTTATTTTAAATTATATATAGTTTTTTAGTAGTCAATTAGAAACAAATTGACTTAAAAACTTATGGCCAGTTTTTGTAACTTATTTTTGAACCATTTGTACGTCAAATGTCGAACGGAAAACATTTTTGTTGTTTCTAAATATAAAACTGTTTAGTTTGGTTTGTTTAGTGGAAAAATGGACGCGTTCTATGTTATTGTTTTCCGTGTTGTTATTTAAATCGTTTTAGATGTTCATAAAAACAACTTTTAATTAATGTGACTTTACACCTATGAATTATTGTTTGTTTGTTTTGTTTGTGTATTTGAAATTACCAAAAAAAAAACACACATTTTACTTTAAAAGAAGGAAAATGAGTGAAATAAGCTTTTACTCCCAGGCGAAAAGAGATAAAACACAAACCAAAAATCGATCGTCTGGTTAGCAATCGTAAGTTTGCCTACACGAAAACGTTCGCTGAACAGGCTATTAAAGTAATTTAAAATAATCCATCAAATTTGAAAAGAAAATAACAAACCCAAAATTTAAGTTGTTTTAATTTTAAACGAAAATGTACAGTGTAAATTGTACACTGCATTTTATCGATACCTTAACTTTGTTATTGTACTAGTGGACCCGGCAATGCTTCGCTATTGCTTACTTGACGAATACTTATAAAATGTTTGGCATGCCTTCAACAGTTTGCCATATCAAAGTCGTTCTTGTACGCTCTGTAAACAATTCGTTACTCCTTAACCTGGTCAAACTAACCACGTCTCACTTAACGATATTAAATATCCGTCTGCAAATGCATATCTTTAGGACCAAGTACTATCTGTACAAATATTACCAACGATCGGAAATAAAATGTCCAACTTCATATTCCCGTTGGCCGAAAATAAATATTTTGTCGGTACATTCATATCTGCATAAAGGTTCATTCACACTACCGACATCATTGTCTGTATTTCCCTTTAAAATGTATCAGCATCGTGCATATAAGGTTGGCACAGTGTAAATAGTCCTTAAACTTGTCAAAAGTGGCAGCAAATAAAATATAAAAATATTATGAAGTTAAGAAAAAACTCTTCTAGTCCTTGCTCATTGCCAGTACTTTTGAATAAAAAAATAAAAGAACTTTTTGATACAATAAAAATGATTTTTGGTACAATAAATGTACTTTTTGTAGAATAAACTGTACTTCTTAGTGTAATATATTGTATTTTTTTAGTACAATAAATGAAGTTTTGTATACAATAAATTGTACTTTTTAATACAATACATGTACTTTTTGATTAAATAAACTGAACTTTTCGGTATCGAATATTATCTGTATGTCAAATATCATTGCTCTAAGGCTAAACTACTGTTTTGCCACGCCCTCTTAAGAACAACTAATAATTTCTTCTGCAAATTTGAACCTGAATGCCGAGTACTATCTGTGTACCAAATTTTATTTTTCTGGCTCTAAAATACAGTTGTGTCCTCTCCACCAATTGATCCAAATTTAAAATGTCATCTGCATATTTATATTAGGGTTGTCGTGAACTATCTGGGTGTGAAATTGTATCTCTCTAGGGTTAAAATACAGTTTTGTCACGCCCTCTGATCCAAAATTAAAATGTCGTCTACATATTCTTGTAAGTTGTGTCGTGTGCTATGTGGTTGGTAAATGTTATCTCTTTAGTTCTTAAATACAGTTTTCTACGCCAACTCCTCCCACTGACCCAAAATAAAATTTTGTTTGCATATTTATATTTGTGTTGTCGAATACTATCTGTGTATCAAATTTTGTCTATCTAGGTTTTTTCACGCCCTCTTCGCCCACTGATCCAAAATTAAAATATCGTCTACATATTATTCATATTATTCGTGTTGTTGTATGTATATTCGTGTTGTCATGTTTTATATCCCTAGCTCTAAAAATATGTTTTACCACGCCCACTGGTTCAAAATGTGCCCAGAAATGTGCGAAAAGCTAAATAAACAAGAAGTAGAAAGTTTTGGGACAATCAAGTAAAATTTAGAAAATAGTTAAAGAGGTGTTTTTGAGATGATTTGGAAATATTTGGCTACATACAGGGTGTGAGGGCCACCGATTTAAAAGATAGTGCTTTGAAAAACCTTCAAAAAAACATGCTTACATGTATATTAGGTTAATTCTTATTTGACAAAAAAAAATGTTTTCAATTTTTTTTCACGGGTCAACTTAAAATTTTATTAAGACGTACAAAAAAACCCTACGTGAATTTTTGAAAGTTTAAAATTTTACCGTCCCACTTAGAAATAGGTAGGATAACTCGAGGAAACCTTAACAGATCCTTATTAATATTTTCCACAACTAAGTATCGGAATTGTAAATGGGCAGAGTTGCCCCACCCCATCTGGTACCTCCCATACAAAATAACAATTTTTTGGCAAATTAATATTTCTTCCATAAATTCCAAACGGACAACTGGAGGATATTTAAACTTGGTCGGTTTAATCCACTTCTAATAACAGATATACCCTCACAAAACCAAAAACCTTGTCACACCCTTCTGGTACCTCCCATACAAATGACCGTATTCACACTCATAGCTTTACATACATTTTTTTGTAAGTATGCTGAATTCATTTATATTTTGCGCATGATATATGCTTATTGAAAATTGACTCATGCATGTCTTAAATATAAATCTAGCATTATGAATGTTATTAGATATTTAACAAAGTACTACTTACTTAGGAATTTGTACAGTACAGTAAATAATAAATGCTTTATTTCAAATGTGTTCATCAGTTTTTGTTTATATTATTAAAAAAAGATGCACATCAAAAATGAAAATTAAATTATACATTTTAAAAGTAAAATTAAAATAAAAATGTAAGTTTTTAAAATTAAACACCAATTTTTTGCATGAAAAACATAACATTAAAAAATATACAGTGAAACTTCGATATAACGAATCTAGAGGGGACCGAAAAATACTTCGTTATAGCTATTGATTCGTTATACATATGCATTGTGAAACCTTGGTATAACGAAATTTAAAGAAATACGAAAGAAATTCGTTATAACTTTAGTTTTTTTTGTCCGAATTGTATTTTACACGAAAATACTAGTATAATAATAAAAATTAACTATTTAAGAGGTAAATAAAAAATTAAGTTTTTATTATTTTTTTATTTTATTACATTTTAGTAAAATATTGTGTAATTTTTGTTTGTTTTTTCTCGTACAGAAATTGATTTACGCTTTAATACACTCATTTTGACAAAGAACCAAAACAGAACTGACTATGTAATTTGTGGCGCTTTACATTTTAACCTGCAAAGACATTTACCTTTCGTTGGTTTTAAAAGGGAATTCCCCGTTTTGCTTAAAATTTAATTTTGCTTTATGCTTTATTCTGACTTCGTTGTATGGAGACTATAGTTCAAGACTTCGTTATGTAGAGGCTTTTGATAATGACTTACACACTTAAAATGTTATATGTATGTATTACTCAATTATAATTTCGTTGTATAGAGGCTTTTGAAAAAATACTTCGCTATATAGAGGCTTTATAGATCAGAATTTTTTCGTTATAGCTATAGAGCATTTTTGTATGAAAAACTTTGCAATAAAAAGGTTTTTTCAAGGGTCTCAGCTAAAAATTCGTTATATTGAGTTTTTCGTTATAACGAAGTTCGTAATATCGAAGTTTCACTGTAATTGTAAACTATAAATTTTATACAGCTTGTATGTTGCTTATATTAATGTTGTATGTATTGTATGTTGCTTATATTACATCAAGGCCACTTGGCGCTTAGCAATATCATTAAAAACTTCATAGATCGAACTTATTATCTACTGTATTTAAAGTCTGTTCTAACTATCAAGGTTGTTAATGATATTGCTGAACAGAACAGTTCCTATTATTATTGGTAAAAGAGTTTAGAAAAATATATCCAGATCCCAAAAAAATCTACCGTGTGTAAATAATATTTAACTATAGTTTACAATTTAATGAAAATTGTAAGCAGTAAATGCAGATGTATATCTATATATATAAAAGTAAATTGCTGTGCATTAGTCTCGCTAAAACTTAAAAACAATTTTTAAAAGTGGGCGGCGCACAGTGGGGAAAAAAAAGTTTTTTTGGACATTTGAAATTTTAGGCCGCAATTCTTGACCGATTTTCAAAATTCTTTTTTTGTATTATTGGAAACAAAATTGTGCACAGAATGTACGTATTTTTTATTCTGAATTCCTTACCGTTATTTTTATGACCTTAATTAATGTGAAGATATGTTACGAATTAAACTCAATAATGAAAACATAAGACAAAAAATTTTTTTTGGCTCAACTGCAAGTAAATATTTGGAGGCACTATTTTCACACTTTATCTCGGTGTCCTGCTCATAATAATTGTCCGATTAGAACAAAACTTAATTTACAACCTGGAAAAGTTTTAGGAAAGTCGTATGTTAAAAATAACCCAAATCGGCGAAGGTCGCCATGCAATTTTTTTTGCATATGTACCAAAATAAAGCAGTTTTAAACTTCTGACAAAATAAAACTTTATGTTTACAAGTAGGCTAAGTAGTGTGCTTTTCATTTAAAATGACCAATACCATAATACGTTACATCATCTGTCTCATGAACTATCAGACGGATGAAGATTTGATTTGTTACATATGTTATTGTTGCAGTATGAATTACAGTAAGGGTGGAAGTGGGCTGTGCCACACCCCTTTTAAAACAAGTAATTATAACTGCCAAAATTCCACAGTATATTGCAGTTCGCTAAAGAGATATGAACAGTAAGGTGGGCCAATTTTTTATTCGTAAAAATCGTAACCTAAATCGAAATCTACGATGAATTGTTAGTAAATGTCACCAATAAACTTTGTGCCTAAATTAAATTCCTAGCTCGCGCGGGGAGCATGAAGATTTCAGATAGAGATTTTTTTTGTTTTTAAATGAGCACAAACCAAAAACTTCAGATATATATTTTTGAGACCTTCTGCGAAAAACTTACTTTCCAACAAACTAAATGAGGTATTACTAACGCTCGTATATTTTTGTTTGGACAAAAACAGTACATTTCACTGGAAGTTTTTAAAAAAGCAGTACATCGATTTGCAAAAACAGTACTTTTCGCAGTACATATTTACATAGCATATATATTTTATTCAATATGTAAATAAAATTAACAATCATTTCCTGAATCAACTTTTGTGGTTGTTTTGTATGTCGTTTGAAGCAATTTGAATAAGCAATTCCGGCTTCGTTTTGAGGTAATTGTAGAAATCAACGCATTTGTACTTCATTTTATATTTGACGGTGAAAATCGCCTTCAATGTTTGCACATCTAATCGGGGTTTGTCTGACGTTCAAGTTTTGTTCACTGCAGAGAAGATTCGCTCCACTGATGCTGAAGTTCCTGGAAAACATGAAATATATTCAACGATCGTGGCCATTTCCTTGAATTCACAATCAGCGATATTGAGATGAATAAATATCTCCACCCACCGATCCACATTCGAAACATTGCCTTCTCTCCATTGCATAGCTTTGTCGCTCGTTTTTGATATATCTAAATTGGGTGTGCAAATAAGTATACCGCATTTTCATTGGCATTTTACAAATTGTATTCGCTTAACTTGTTCATAACTTCATTCCATTAGTATAAAAGTATTCAAATCAAAGCAGGCAAAATTACCGAATAAATCACTGCGTAAAGCAGCCATCTCAATCGAATTGTATCCATTGCCAATAAGTTTTTGCTTTTCTGCTACTACAGCTGGGGATAAAAAATCATCCTCTTGACGCATTTTTAGTTTTTCTTCGAGCTTATTTTTGAAGTAAACAATATTATTGCATGAATTCGCTGTTCGCAGTTTATATTTCTATTATGTATCGAAAAACAGTACTTTGAAGGAGAAAAGCAGTACGCAGTTTTTGATGTCGAAAAACAGTACAGTACTGCGAAAAACAGTACAGATACGAGCCTTAGGTATTACAGAAGCAAATCTATGTATTGGTTAAAAAGTTATGGCCTCTGAGAGTTGAGAAATTAAGTTTTTCAGAATATTGGGCGGGATCCCAAACAATGTCAAAAATATACCATTCTCTTCGTCTTGGTCTATAAACATCGGAATGGTAGGTAAAAATTAGAGCCGGGGCCCATAGGTCTGAAGTTTTCGATACTTGCTCATTGCTAAAAAAATATGTCTACCTGAAATCTTCATGCTTCTCAGCGCGAACTAGGAATTGATTTTAGACATATAGTTTCTTAGTGAACAAATTGATCAGACTATTTGAAACTTTATGAGTAAAAATTGCCGAGGCGCGGCCCTCGCACTTCAATATTTAACGTTTTAACTGTATCAAATAACGGTCCGTAGACCTTTTCAGGAGAGCGTAATAAATTCTGTAGATAGAAAAATTAAGCAATATTCATTGTAGTTATACTGGATAACACTTTTTGTTTGATTGGGGCACAATTTAAATTGTATACATAGTTTTGACTTAACTGCCACTCTTGTAGCTGCCAATTTGAGATACCTGCCAAAAACCACAAAATGTCACTCAGTTCTTTAATTCGTATGAAATGTTCTTGTTTAAGTGCCAATTTCATACGTGCCAATTTAAGTTAGCTGCCACAAATATTTGGAATTATTATCCCATATTCATTGATAATTTTTTATTTAATAGCCAAAATTTTTTTTGGAACTGTTGCTAACGGAAACTATGTATGTAGTTTGTTTTTGTTAGGATGCCCGCAGCCTTTCTATATTTTTCTTATTCTCTTTAGAACTCTCTCTTGGTTAAACAAAAAAACATAAATAGTGTGTATGTATGTGAGTTCCTAGTATAAATCAAAACAATAGATCAGACGAAAGGGTGCTTTTGTTAAATGAAAACTACTGTAGTATGCCAGAGGTAACATTAGCAAACATTTGTCAATAACCTATGTATGGGGTATTTTTTTTTTTGACATATATAGAGTTTCTCTTTTTCCCGGACTTTTCATTTCCCGGGAAACCGGGAAAAAATTTTGCCTTTCCCGGGATTCCCGGGAAATTTCGCGCAGTAGAAAAACAAGACAAACTATGTTAATTTTTTAAATTTTGCAGTATGTACATATCGCTCATTTGGTGCAAGACCGTCATAACTCAAAAAAATCGATTTCGAAATAAACGCGTTTAAAGTTTTCAATTTACACCCAACTTGTACGAAATGGAGGAATATAAAAAGCTCTCATGCGTTGTGTATGAAAGATATTAATATTAATTTTTTACTCAACAAATGAACAATTCAACTGATGTTGGGCTTATTGTTAGAAGAGCATTCAATTAAATGGTTACATTTTCCGTTGCTTTTCCACTTGCTTCGTAAATTACTCTATTACTTGGTGCAACATTTGCATTTGTGATGGCATCGGTTAAAATATCCTCAAATAGTCTTTCGGTACTAATGTCACAAATAGGAATTTCGTCCGATTCCAGAATTTTGTCTTCTTTAAAAAGTCGAGTATAAATAAGCAGTATAAGAAGCAGTTTGAAATAAGATATTAGCAATCTTTTCATATACTTTTGGATCTTTAAGATACTTCACTAAAGAATAAAGTCGCTTGTCCCTTCTTTCTTCAATTCGCTACTTTAAAGCTTCTAAAATTTGCTCTGCCAAAGGTGTTTTAATTTCCCGGGAATCCCGGACGAATTTCCCGGGAAACCGGGAATTAAAAATGACCGGGAATCCCGGGAGAGAAACTCTAGACATATAGAACTTCTGATACGCATAAGTGTAAATCTAGCTGTCATACTAATGAAGTGTGATAGACTTTCTTTCAGTATACTTTGGAAAATCACCATGTAAAATCTACACAAGAACAACGTTTACAAATCTTGCAAATTTATTTTCAAAATGCGCGTTCTGTTCGCCAAACTTATGGAGCCCTTTGTGCATATATTCATCCATCTGAGCAGCTAATAGAAGCCATCGCTGCGGTAGACGTAAGTTTGACAGGGGAGTCGAATTTATCGAACCGACGCCGGTCTGAGCAACTCGGTCTCTGCAAATGCTGAGGAAAGATCTTGGTCTACATTCATATAAAATCCAACTGGTAGAAGAACTAGAGCCAGAGAACGATCAAATGATTTTTTTTACTTATCACGTCATTGCTCATTATTTGAAGGAGAATTGGTTCCAACACGACGGCGTTACATGCCATACAGCGCGTGATACCATCACTTTGTTAAGCCAAACGTTGATGATCGAGGGTTTTATGGCTAAAGGCATGAAGCTTCAAACAAAATTTTCAGTTGCGGTCAATAGGAGGAGAAGGCATGACAAAATTGTTTTTACGCCCAAAGAGATAGTTAGTATACAGACGGTTCCCGCTACTATAGATAAAAATAGTATTTTGATCTATTTCCGATTGGCAAAGAAGTGTTTTTTCGCCCTACATACAGACAAAACTTAATTTACATGTCGGAACTATATATATGACTTTGATGATGAACTTTTTGCTATCGTCATAGAGCCTATGATATTTAGAATTTAAAACAATAAAACTTAATTGGTTAACTTCCATGTTAAGAAGTTACTTGAAATTAGTAACATAAGTTCCCAGGAAAATTTTTCAGAACTTGTTGCGAATGGTATTGATACTAGAATCGTTTCTTTTTTAATCGACTTTCTATTCTGTTTCTGGTTCTATATAACCGATTATGTACAACATGTTGCACCACAGATTCCGTAGAACAGAAAATGAATATTCGTATTCGAAATAAGTATTTTTTAGAGGGTATTTATTAAGAAAAACTCAAAAATCTGAGTTTAAATATATTTCGAACTAACACCCAATTGAAAATCAATGAAATTTCAAAAAACAGAATATGTAATTCAGTTATGTAGCAATTCATTTCATAACAGGTTCCATGAGAACATGTTGGTTTTGGGACAATTTCAAACAAAAATAATATATTGTGCAACCGAAAGTGGAACTTGTTACTTATCAGTAAAAGCTGTTCTGTAATTGTTTCTTTGCAACAAAATATTTTGCTGGGTTAATAATCTCACCATATTATTGTCGAGCTTAAGTACCGTTTTCAAAGTGTTTTGTAGACCTAAATATGAAATATATTATAAGTTAATATGCAATAGCGAAGCATTGCCGGGCCCACTAGTTAGTCATAATTTTGAATACAACAATGTTTTATTATGAAAACGTTGTAGTACTGTTCAAAACCAAATTTTTTTTAATATGAACATAATCTTTAAAATATTTAAACTTTTCGAGAAAACTTCTATTTAACAAGAAACGTGCGTCCGCAACGTCCGCAAATTCCCATATAGTTATATAGATAACTTGTCACATCTGTCTGCTTTTGCTTCCAAACCGCAAACTTTTTGATTTTTGCACTTTTTTTATAAGTTTGTAGAAGTCTGTAGCCGCTATTTTACAAGGACACCTTAATGTTCGCTCTTTGATTCAGAAAAACACATGCTTGTTTGTAAAAATCGGTTATCATATGGATAAGTTATTTATGTTTTTCGAGGGACGCAGTAAACATATCCCAGACTGTTTTGATTTGGTGTTACGGTTATTTTTTTCAACTGTTTGATTTTAGTATGGGGATGGAATGGCAAATTTATCAACTATTTTAATTCATAACTTAATAATTGGTACGGCAATTTTTAAGATTTTGGACAGGTAATAAACCACATAATTTATTTAAAAAAGCAAAGCGGACAAAGCAGACTGATAAATTGTATTCAGGTTCCACCAAAATACAAAAATTAAAAAATCGTTGTTTTGAAAATTTTAATCCTTTAAACCACCTCTAAATTTTATTATATTGACCCAAAACTTTAAATTTTTGCTCATAAAACTAAACTATGGGTATTTCCTGGCGTTGCGGACGCACGTTTTTTTCTTAATTTGTAGTTTCTCAAAAAGTTGAAATATTTAGAAGATTATGTTCATATTAAAAAATGTATATATTGGACAGTACTATAATGATCTTTTAATGAAACTTTACTTAAAATGTTGTATTCGAAATTATGACTAATGCAAAGAGCGTTACGGACACACACAATTTTCCACAGAAACTTGAAGTGTCTTCGAAAATTTGTTAAATTTTGCAAAATTTCTTATTTGGGTAGTATATTTTCTTTTGTGAAATAAAGAAGACATATTGGGGTTAAATAAAAAACTTACTTGGCATTTAAAATACCGTTACTTTCTGTGCTACTTCAATCTAAATGTGCGTTACGGACACACGCATTTTTCTATGAATAACACAGAGCGACAATAAAATCAATACCTGGGAAATTATACTATTTTGCTGGTAGGTGCTACTGAGCACTACAAGTATCTGTTTTTCAAATTTCCCAAAACCTGCAACATCTTGAGTTACGGGTAAAAAACCAGTTTTTCGAATATTTACGCACTTATAAGCCTGTATCGCGGATAAATATAACAAAGCGAAAAAATTGTAAGTCCAGCCTTTTTATATTAATCACTCCATGATATTGGGAGTAATCAAGTAGTCATAGCATTTCAATGCAAATGCATGAGGGCGGAGTCTCAGCGGAGGAATTTGAAAGCATTTAGGCATATTTATACCCTCACCCTACGGCTAGGAGGGTATATATCTTTGATACGACCCAAAAGTGTAATACATTGATGGAGTAAATTTAGACCCTATGTTTCTTTAAACCAAATTCGATTCATGACTTTTTAATTCGTTTGAGCCATGTCCGTCTGTCTATCTGGCTGGTGCGTACGATAACTTTCGAAAGACGCAAATGTTTTGAAAATTTGCACGAGTTAATATTTCCCCAAAACTCTTACGGTATTGCAAATGGGCTACATGGCCTGCCCCTTCGGGTACCTCCCATAAAAATACATCATTCCGCCCATTTTAGAAATCGAGTAATAATATCGATACACCCAACGGGATCGTACCCAAATTCTATATTTAGTAAAGTTCAAGCGGGATAACGTTTTTGTGAAAATATCTGAAATTGTAGACACGCCCTTTCTGGTTCCTCCCTTACAAATGTACCACTCCGCCCACTTTGCAGATGAAGTAATAAAATCAATATACTCGACACGATCGTGCCCAAATACCGTATTTTGTTTAGCTATAACAGGACAAAGTTTTGGAAAAAAAAAAGTTTGGAAGTCTATCCGCGCCCCTTCTGGTACCTCCTATACTAATGTACCAAACCGCCCACTTTAGAAATCGAGTATTAATATCTATATAATGTAAAATTTTATGTTTTACTGAGGGTGAGGATATATGTAAGTCGGGTTGCTCGACTGAAACTTTCTTACTGGTTTATTGATAACATACCTTATGAATAATATTTGTATATCATATTTTTTTTTAAAGAACGCACCAGCAATGAATTAAGACTGTTTTTTTTTGTAATATGTATTAGTATAACATTGCACAGTGGTTCCTTTTTGGTTTTTTTTTGGAATTAATTCTGTAACTTTTGAACGGATAATGCTATCTTGATGAAATTTGAAATAGTTAAAGCTGAGGTGCTTTCGAGATGATTTGGAAATATTCGGCTCCCTAGGGGGTGTGGGGGCCACTGCGTGGCCCTCCAAAGTTGGAAAACTTGGGTGTTTCAAAATTTCAAATGCTTGAGGAATGTGCATTTATGAACCGATTTAAAAGATATTTTGCATTTAGATAGTGCTTCGAAAAACCTTCAAAAAACATGCTTACAAGCACATGTTATCTCATTTATGTCAAGAGATATTTGAGAAAATAAAAAAAATTGTGTCATTTTTGGACGAGGTTGATTTGGTATTTTTAAGGGTGTGAGCTCAGTTTTTCCTTGATTTTAAAGATATTTATATCGTTAGTTAGCTTATAAAATTCTGAATAAAATTGCTGAAAAAATAATGCAAATATATTGTTCCAATCAAAAGCTATAAGCATCGCAAGTAAAAGTTTCCAAAAAAAGGCATGTTTTTACTGTTTTTTTGCAAAAAGGCGACTACATTCTTTCGTTTGTAAAAAAAATATTTCTTCCGGGAAGTGGCAATTTCTTAATTATTTCTCATAGAAATGTTGATGCAGATGCATTTAATGCTAAATTTGAATCAGTTCAGCAAAATAGTTCCCCGGCAAGGGAAGTCAAAAATACCCAATTTTTGAAAAAAAAAAATTTTTGTTTTTGAAAATTCTCAAATCGCAAAGCGCCAACGTGAAAGCTCATTATATATTTTTTTGACCACATATGTGGACTAGTTAACCGTAATGTATTTCAACATCCCTGCCATAAACAAAGACAGTGTGGCCATTTTAGTAAAAAATTCGGAATTTTGGAACATATTTTCCCCGTTTTGGGAATTTGGGTATCTTGTTATAAGATAGGGCAACATATTGTTATTCGTTTTTTAAGGACAATTTTATGTATATTATTCCAATATTTCTTTAAGATATTCCAGTCCGTTTGAATTTTACGCTATTTTTCATATAAGATATTATTTCTCCAAAAAATACGTTTTGACCAAATTTTATATTTGACTCAAAATCATGCCCAAAATAAAACGTGCTTTTAATTAATTTTTGTAAATTATTAAACTTCATGTCGTTACCTTTCCAACGATATGCATACCTTGTGTGCCAAGAGTTTAATTATTGTTTATAATTATAATCAAACTTCACTACCTCTGTAAAAAAAGTATATATCATGAAACACACATATATATGGGGGCTATATCTAAATCTGAACCGATATGCTTAGTTTTGTTACCACATTAGAATAGTGTGAAAAAACTAAGATGTGCAAAGTTTTGTTATCATCAGAACAAAAATTTGGTTTTTGGCTACAATAATCTAAAAAGGTTATGCTAATTTGTATGGGAGGTACCATAAGGGGCTAGACTTTAATTTTTTTTTTAAAACTTTATCCTGTTATAGCATTACTAAATATAGAATTTGGGAATGATTAAGTTCGATGTATTGATATTATTACTCGATTTCTAAAGTGGGCGGAATTGTACATTTGTATGGAAGGTACCAGAAGGGGCGTGGCCAATTTTCAATACCGTAAGTAGTTTTGGGGAAATATTAACTCGTGCAAAATTTGAAAACATTTGGTTGCGTCTTTCGAAAGTTATCGTGCGAACCAGTCGGACAGCAGACAGACAGACGGACATGGCTCAAACGACTTAAAAAGTCATGAATCGAATTTGATTCAAAGAAACCTAGGAACTAAAGTCACTCCTTCTATGTGTTACACTTTTGGGTCGTATCAAATGATATATACCCTCATCCCTAAGGGTGATGGTATAAAAATATGGAAGTATATGTGCAAATATGGAAAATATGTGGAAGCAACACAAAATCAGTAATTTGCAGATATTGTGACACGGCTTTTAAATGGGCAAATGTTAATAAAATGACAAAACATTTAATACCTTATCCTAAATGTCCAATTTTGGTGAAAAGAGAAATTAGTAAAAAGAATGCAGATGAAGTGACAAAAATTTCAACCGAAAATTCGACTTAGTTCAGTGATGTGTTAAGCTCATCGAATTCTCCCTAAGTACCAAACTCATGCCAAATAATATCTGATGAGTGTAAGGAGAACCTTGAAATGGTGTCATGAATGTGGACTGGGTGTAAATCCGAGTAAAACAGAACTGGTGCTATTCACACGGAGATACAAAATCCCTCAATTTGCCAAACCGAGATTAAATGGAGTCGCACTTACACTCTCCGATAGTGCCAAATACCTCGGGCTAACATTGGACAGTAAACTGAATTGGAATCTGAACACTCAGACCAGGATTAGCAAAGCGGCAACGGTTCTATACTGCTGCAAAAGGGCAATCGGCCTCAATTGGGGAATTAGCCCCAAGAACTTAAACTGGTTATACGAATCAGTTATTAAATCCATCTTATTCTACGGATCAGCAGTCTGGTGGCCGGCGCTAGATAAAGCGTCCCAAAGGCTGAAATTCGAACGCATTATGAGATTGGTGGCGATCATGATAACAGGGGCACTTAGAACCACTCCAACTAAGGCACTTTTCACGATCCTAAACTGGTTACCACCGGACATTGAGGCGAGGAGGATAGCAGCGAATACCGCAATGCGTTTAGACGCCACAAAAGCATGGATGCACAGGAACTATGGCCATGCCAAAATCCTGAACCTAATTAATGTGATCTGCAATACGGATTACACCATACCTGAACCTCTATTCGATCCGGGTTTTATAAGGAACATCCCGGATAGGTCCTACTATGATGATAATGATAATGCCCTAAACTTTGGGGAGAATGTCATCCTAATTTTCACGGATGGTTCAAAATCAAGAGAAAGAGCTGGCTGTGGAATCTTTTCGGAAGAGTTGAATCTGAGTCTATCAATCAGGCTACCAGATCACTGTAGCATACTTCAGGCCGAAATAGCGGCCATTAGAATAGCCGTAGAGAAAATTCAGTGTCTTGGGATATTGGACGGCAATATTCATATTCTTACTGATAGTAAAGCGGCTATCAGATCCCTAGAGAACGTGTACACCACTTCGAGAAATGTTCGAGAATGCCGGTCGTCTCTGGAGGAGATAGCGAGACATTCGACGGTTACCCTAACATGGGTTCCAGGACATGGGGACATATATGGAAACCAAAGGGCCGATACGCTAGCAAAGGCCGCCACAACCGTGAACTCGGGCGAAGTTTATGGTCTCATTGGGATCCCTCTTACAAGGGGGAAACAACTAATTGCGAGAAAACTAGACCTTATTGCTGAAGAGAGATGGGCAAGAGAACCCACCTGCACGGCGACTAAACAGATTTGGCGTACAATGGATATACAGAGGACACGATTTGTGCTAAACTTATCCAGAGTCCACTTGAGGAACATCATAGCTGTGATAACTGGTCACTGGCCGGTTGGTAAACACGCTAAGAGGCTGAAACTACCCTACAACGATTTTTGTAGAAGCTGCAATGATGAAGAAGAAGAGGAGACCACGGAGCATCTTCTATGTCACTGCCCTGCTTTAGGTGACCTGCGATACGAAAAACTTGGTCATCGGACACTTTTAGACAATACCTGTCTATCAGTAGGCGATTTGCGGAACATCCATGCCTTCATAAGGGCAACGAGATGGCTTGACAGCGACGTTGACCGATTAGAATAGGAACATTTGGTGCGGCAATCATAAAATGGTATCACAACGGGACTCATACTAGGACCCAAGTGAGCTGTGTTCAACGTGGCTGCCGAATTAACCTAACCTAACCTAAGGAGAACCTTCATGAGAAACCATCCTAGGCTATTCTTGTATCTGGTACTCCCTTCGCAATTGTGGAACATCCGCTCTGGGTACAGTTTTTTGAAGAAATACAACCTTCATATAAATTACCTAACAAAAAAGCAATTTCCAGCAAATATTTAAACAAACTATATAATGAATTTTTTCAAATAAATACTATTTTAAAATAACCAAATTTCACTGCACAATATGTTTGCTCACAAAATTTACTACCATGCAGTTTACACCCATACTTTTGGTAAATACCCGGGTATTTACCTATTTTTACCCAATTAACCCAATTTACCCGGGTATTTACCAATTGGGTATTTACCAATTGGGTATTTACCCTTTTCCCATCTCTATTGATGTATGTATATAAAAGGAACAATGAAAAAAATATTTTATTTAAATCGAAAGCGTTCATTTTTGTTGTGAGCAAAAAACAAATAATAAGGTTTAAAAGTATTAAAATCGGATGCCTGGTTAAGAGTATCATGCGCATTTATGGTTTAGAGAAAAATTAAAAAATTTAAATTTATTT
Source organism: Muscina levida (assembly GCA_964034835.1). Lineage (NCBI taxonomy): Eukaryota > Metazoa > Arthropoda > Insecta > Diptera > Muscidae > Muscina > Muscina levida. The sequence continues at coordinate 95,206,292 of OZ035883.1, read as the reverse complement.
TCAAATTTAATAACTATTTTTGATATTAATCTTTATTTTATGTACTTTTTTATATAAATACATTTTTAATATGTAGTAGTAGTTCAATTTTATAATACATAAAAAGTCCTTTTCATTAAAAAGTCCTCCCGCAATTTTAATATTCTATTTAGTAGTTTTCGTACAACAAAACTTTGTGGTACAATAAAAGTATTTTCCAGTACAACAAACGTTCTTAGTGGTACAAGAAATTCATGTACTGTTTGGTACAAATAAAAAGGCTTCCATACTTTAAAAAAAAATTTCAACCCCCAAAAAGGTATTGCACTGTGTAATAATAATATATGCAATGCAAAAAATGCTAAATTCAAAATTAAAAATAACAAAAAATCGAAGAATTTCCAAAAAAAATATGCCAAAAAGCATTTAGTATTTGGTTTCAAAAAAAAGTGTAGCAGGCAAAAAAATAATGCTAAAAAAAACATAAAAAATTTGAAACTGGCAGCACTGAACAAGATATCAGCGCGATAAATAATCCACACAACAGCTGCTCTGCGCCAAAGAGACTAGGAGCTTCAAGCTCTCAGAGATTTGCAGGTGACGACTTATCAAATTTACCAAGAGTCTCTGATTCCTCTTCGCGCCTAAAACAGCTCATAGACGATCGATTACACAAACAAAGCGATCAATTGTACGACCGTATGAAATCTCTCTTACTTGCGTTTGAGAACCGCATAGTAAATGAAATAGACAAGATAATATGCCATGTAAGAGTAGATTTAGATAAAGTTGCTGAACGAGTGTCCAAACTTGAGAATTTGGCGGACAGTGTTATGGTCCTAAAATCGGAGGTCAAGGAATTGAAATTGCAAATGCTAAGGGCAGGAAAACTCGCATAAATGGAATCCCTTTTGTTGAAGGTGAAAATTTATGTAATGTGTTTGATACTACATATTTGTGAAACACTTAAAATACCAACACGAATATTCAATCGATATACCGCCTACAAAATAGAAATAATACGAAAACACACGATTCTCCCGATGCAGTCATTATCGCCAAACTGAAGTCTCCATATGATAAGAATTTCTTTTTAAAAAATTTATTAGTATACAAGAAAAACCACAACAACAAATTCACTTTAAATAGCATTGGTTACAACACTAATAAGCCTTTTTACATAAATGAAAGCCTTTCAAATAGTAATTACAGGATATTTTAAAAGACAATACTGCAATACTTATTCAGTCCGCTTATACTTTTCGAGGCCTAGTATATATAAAGCATACTGCCAACGAAAACCCTATATGTATCGAGCACGTTGACATTTTGAATGGGGTTCGTCCTAATAATACCAATTTTGACAAATGGGCATTTCCTGGCGTTGCGGACGCACGTTTTTTTTCTTATTTTGTAGTTTTCTCGAAAAGTTGACATATTTTGAAGATCATGTTCATTTTAATAAATGTGGATTTTGGACAGTACTATCATGTTCTTTTAATGAAACTTTACTTTAAATGTTGTATTCAAAATTATGACTTACACAAAGTGCGTTCCAGACACACGCAATTTTCCACAGCAACTTGAAGTGTCTATGAAAATTTGTGAAATTTAGAGAAACTTCTTATGTGGTCAGTATATTATTTTTTGTAAAATAAATACGACATTTTGGTGTTATATAAACAACTTACTGCACACTTAAAATACTTTTACCTTTTATGCTACTTCAATCTAAATGTGCGTTGCAGACACTCGTATTTTTCTATGGATAACACAGAGTGACGAAAAAATCAATACCTGGGAAATTATATTATTTTGCTGGTAGGTGCTGCTGAGCACTACAAGAATCTGTTTTTCTAATTTCCCAAAAGCCCCAAAATCTTGAGATACGGGTAAAAAACCGGTTTTTCGTACTTTTCCGCGCTTAGAGGCCAATTACGTGGATAAATATGAACCGATTTTAAGTTTTTTAGCGGATTTGAAAAGAAGAGACATTCCAACGATATATATAGTTTGTTTTGTTAAAGGTGAAATAATTAATTATATGATTACAAACACAAGAAGATAAAAATATAGCAATATTTTACTATAAAATCGTCCGTCCTTCCGCTGGAAATACCCATATAGAAACTCAAACTATTATAATTTGTTATATTTTTTTAGAAATTATTTTTGATTTTAAATCTTTTTTTTATACTTTAACATTCTAATGTTAGGTTTATTTTTAAACTATTTTTTTTATCTTTTTATCTTTATTTATACCCTTCTTTTTTAATTTCAATTGCTTTTTCTTACTCATTTTTGAACATCCTATACTTTTATGGCGTTGCTGATATTATACTTTTTAACGAACATTTTACATTCTAATGTTAGGATTAATGGTTTGTCATATAAATGCGCAAAGCTTAAAAAATAAAATAGATGAGTTTAGGTTCGAAAATTCTGGCGTAGACATTATTTGCATCTCTGAGACGTGGTTTAACCTAGATACGCCTGATTCTCTATTTAGTCTATCACCTGTATAGAGCCGATAGACATTCTCACGGTGGTGGTGTAGCAATTTATGCTAACAACAAATTAGGCACCAAACGTTGCATAAAGTCTGATCCGGGAAAATAAGTCGAGTGCTTTTTTATTGAAATTTCTTCGTTTAACGGGAACATATTACTGGGATGCGTTTACCGCCCGAACCGTAATATACATTTTGGAAATTTTTTTAATATACTCGAACTATTAACAGTGGAATACAATGACGTTATAATTGCAGGAGATTTTAACTCTAATATCCATTCGGAACCCTCTCTGACAAAAAATATGTCTTCTCTGGGCCTTTTTCCAACAAATTGCAAATTGTAATTACGGTTAAGGCTAGACCCTGGTTCTCGGCCTCGATTAAGCTTAAAACAACTGAACTGCGAGAAGAATATTGTGCTGATAGAAAAGACGTTAACAGGAAAACTAAACAAGCTGAAACAGAATATTTTTCCAGTAAATTCCAGTAAATATTTTTCCAGTAAATTCTTACCAAACAAAAATGCTCATGCTTAACACTAATTTTACCAGCACTCCTACTGCTGTAATTAACAACATCTTTTACAATTTTGGAAATGTTTTGCGAAATAATACAGCAGACTTCGAATTTATGAGTGTAAATCATATTTATGTCTTATCCTGTTTTTCTAAAATAAAATCTAACGCCAAATGTTATGACAACATTGATCCAAGCTTCCTACGAATGCTTCTGCCGTTTATTTTACCTTTTATAACACACTTTTTTAATAGCATCATTACTACTAGTACTTTTCAACAATGTAGAAACATGTTAAAATTATACCCATCCCGAAATCGAATAATGACCGGCCTATTGCCATACTTTGCTTTCTATCTAAAGTATTTGAAAAACTCCTTCACAAACAAATCAGTGCAGACCTCAGTTCCAATTCATTAATGCATGAAAAACAATCTGGATTTCGTCCTACCCACAGTTGCCCTAGTTCTTTATTGGAAGTATCTGAGAACATAAGAAATGAATCAGATGATCGTCATATAACCTTTCTAGTTCTTTTAGACCAATCCAAGCCTTCGATACGGTAGATCACACCACATTATGTATGAAGTTAAATCATTTGTTCCACTGCTTTGAGGCTAATGCAATTCTATCTTTCTGGCCGCACACAACAACAACAATTGTCATTTTCTAAAATACATATGTACGCTGATGACGTGCAACTTTATCTAAGCTCTCCAATAAATTCTATGGTTGAGCATATTGGAAAAATTAATAATGATTTATCTCAAATTCATTTCTGGGCAACGGCTAATGGACTCTGCCTTAATCCTCGGGAATCGAAATGTCTGTTAATACATAAAAGGAATTTTGTTTCTACAAATCTTGATATTTTAGTTGAAGTTGTTAAGCATAACTTAAGTTGATCGAATCACATTAGCACAGTTGTCGGTCAAACATACTAAAAACTTAGAGCGTTATGGTCAACACAAAGTCATACACCTCTTCCAATACGAGTTTTACTTGTAAAGTCAGCCTGGATTATTCTTTGGTTGCGAGCTATTTTCAAATTGTGATTCGTCTTTCAAAATAAGACTGAATGTTGAATTCGCTGTATGGTATCTCTTTTAACAACCTTCTAAACATAAAGACTCTTATTTACCTTCATAAAATAATATTTGCTCAGAAACCATTATACCTCTTTCAAAAACTGCAATTTGCTAGGTCTAATAGGGGTAAGAAGCTTATTCCTTTAATTAATCGAAGTCTTGTGTCTGATTGACAATTCCTTATTCATTCTATTCGTCTTTGGAATGCACTCCCACACAACCTATAAACTATCAGCAACGCTAATAAATTTAAAAAAACATATCATTGATTTTTATAAAACCAACAATAATAATAATTAAATGCTGTTTAATACGTAAAGATATGTCATAGTTTGCAATTTATTTCTTAAAGTTTTCAAAATGATTATATACTTAATTTTTTTTTATTTATTTCCCAATTTATTATTGTTAGTTTAAAATTTATAAGAAAGTTTTCTTGTTGTACAGGATATCAAATAAAAAACAAATACAAATACAATAACCGATACTAGTAGAGCTTACAACATGAAAAATAAGAAGAACAAAAATGTATTTTCTATTAGTTAACAAAGTTTTTTTTTTAATTTTATGATGAATATCCTTTCAGTCTCCTTAAATATTCCAGGAGCAGTCAGCGAATATAGTAGGCATATATTTTACTTCGTAACACTTTTCTGTGCCTGCGTGAAACCTTTCACCATATTCATCGGACACGTTGCTGCAGCATTCGTAAAAGAAATCCAAATAAGAGGGCAAAAATGCACTTTCAAGGACATGTTGCATCCCAATTGTACGTAGAATATAAAAAAGAGAATAAGGTGATTGTAAAATAGAATAGGACGATAATTCCAGCCGAAAAGGCATGTTGCTGATGTTGCCACTATTTTCGTTCTACTATTTTTTTTTAAACAATCGCTTCCATACAAATTTTTAATGGAAAGCAAAAACTTATTTTCAAATAACTAAAAAACTATGCCTGATAGCAAAGTTCTGATTACGTATCTGAATTTTCCATGTCAAAAACTGTTAGAAACACATAATAAAACACAAGGTAAAAAACACTTGTCGAACAGTGTATCCCACTCGCATCCCACTAAGCGACCAAAAAGAAAAGACAACAGCTTTTTTTTGAGCAAAAAAATGTTGGAGAGTTCTTGACTGATCTTGTTGAAATATTGTGTCTAAACTACTATCCAATTGGACTAACATTGGTGCAAATTTTATTTCGATTGGTATACATCGTTTTCAAAAGTTGGGTCACTTGACATGAAATCTCCCGGCTCGCGTTGCTTTACCCGTACTTACAGTGAATCTTCTTAAGAATTTAATCAAAACAGGTAAAATGCAAATGATTCATGAAACGAACTAATAGCCCATTTATGCGCTTGTAGCTCTATCCCATTGGTCTGAGTGATTGTACAGCTTTAATCCCTTTTTATCCTAAAAAGTACGAATTTCAAAAGGTACATTCGTATCGCACAACTAAAATGGATTGGTATCCCTTTAATTCTATAGGGGACATGCCTGATTATAGCTTTAGCCCTTTTGCCTGGGTTATATTACCAGTTTTATTCCTTTTCGGCCTTTATTACCCCTAAATTTTCGAATTTCTAAAAACCCCATCTGGCGGGGGGGTTTCTAATTCTGTAGGGAGCAATTTTATATACATTTTCGTTACTCTACTTTTAGGCATTTAGTCTGGGCGGTAGTACCAGTGTCAGTCCCTCTTTCGGTTTTTTTTCTCCTAATGAACGAAATTCGAAAAATTACTTCATCTCACACACCTACTGCATAAACAAATATTTGCTTCCATTATTGCGACTCTACCTTTAGCAGTTTAGTACCAGTTTTAACCCTTTTCGGCCTTTTTTACACCTAAATGGTACGAATTTCGAAAACCCTCCTTGTTTCGATCTAATTCTTTATAGAACATATAGGTATATTTTCTGAAGTTATATGCCTATAGTATTTTCGCCCCTTGCAGAATGTTTAGATTTGAACATGTGTTTTCTATTTTTGTAATGTGTGGTGCTCTCTTTCTACTTACTTACTTAGCTGGTACTTCTTTGCAATCCCACTGTATTATATACCGCACGTAGAAAAATATTATAAGCGCCTCGATCTTCTGAGCTTCTTCTCCAGTTAGTCACACCAAGTTCTGTAAGGTTCTCAGTAACCTGGTCTTTCCAACGGAGTTTTGGTCGCCCTCTTCTGCGCCTTCCATCGAGTTCATTGTCAAAGACTTTTCGAGCTGGAGCATTTCCGTCCATACGTACAACATGACCTAGCCAACGCAACCGCTGCACCTTAATGCGTCTGACCACGTCAATGTTAGTGTACAGCTCGTACAGCTCATGATTCATACGACGCCGATACTCCCCGTTAACGATGATAAGCCCATATATTTTAAGGAGTATTTTTCTCTCGAATACTGCTAAACCGATTCATCCGCTTGTGTCATAACCCAGGATTCTGAGCCATACATTAAGACAGGTAGAACCAGTATCTGGAATAGCTGGATTTTTGTTCGTCGAGAGAGGGCTCTGTCATTGAATCGCTTGCTTAGTCCGTAGTAGCATTTATTAGCAAACAGGATTTCTGGATTTCGAGGCTGACATTATTTCTTTTGTTGATGGCGGAGCCTAGGTAGATAAAATTATCTACCACCTCGAAATTACAGTTGTCAACGTTCACGCAGTTTCCCAAACGAGTAGATTCTTTGTTCGTTGAAACTAATAACTTCGTTTAGACCTCGTTCACCGAATCCTTCTGTATGCCTGAGAAGGCTGCAGTCAAATCCCGCAGTTTTCGACCGATGATGTCTACGTTATTAGCGTACGCGAGTAGCATGTGGCTTTTGTTGAATATCGTGCCACTCGTGTTTACTGCAGCTTTCCTCATTATCATCTCCATCACTATGTTGAAGAGGTCACTCGATAGGCCGTCGCCATGTTTTAGGCCTCGTCTGGTACAGAATGGCTCCGTAAAGTCCTTGCCAATCTTCACTGAAGACTTCGTGTCAGTCAGCGTCATTCCGCAAAGGCGTATCAGCTTCGCAGTAATACCAAACTCAGCCATGGCTTCGAGTAATTTTTGCCGTATCAGGCTGTCGAAGGCAGCTTTATAGTCGACGAAAAGATGGTACGTATCGATCTGTTTCTCTTGCGTCTTTTCCAGGATTTGCCGAAGTGTGAATATCTGGTCAGTTGTTGATTTGCCAGGTCTAAAGCCACACTGATAAGGCCCGATCAGGTTGGATAACACTGGCTTTAGTCTTTCACATAGCACACTCGACAGGACCTTATATGCGATGACTTGGTGGTGGGCAATCTAAGCCATCGTCGACAATTGGCGTGATAACTTCACGGGCGCTGCCTTCTGGAACCAGCAGTTGCTGGAAGTGTTCTCTCCATTTGTGCAGCACACTCTGCGTATTCGTGACCAGATTTCCATCCTTGTCCTTACAGATAGGAAGGCCATTACCGTATCCATTTGCTCTTACTTTCTGGTAAAATTTTCTATATCCTCGTTCTCCCGTTCCTTCATCTGACAGTTTTTTTTCGCCTAAATAGCTGTCTCGCCATTTCGTAACAATTGCACTCAAATTTCCCGGCTTTTCCTTAGGATTTTCCCAAAATTTTGACGCATAAAAAATTCCTGCCAATATTGAAAAAAAAATAGAGCAAACTGGGCCAACGATCTCTCTTCATAAATTACTACAAATTTTTCACACTATTTTTATATTTATATATTTCACAATAATCCGAAATTTTTCAGCAACACAACGAATTTTGCACCTTTACGTCGTCTGAAATCATTAAATCAAGCGATACAATGGAAGATTTCGTCGAAGGCATCCAAATCTTTCGATTTTTTCTGGAATTTTCCAAAATTTCAAGTTTTTTCTATTTTTCCATTCGAAAAGTCATAATTGTTCACATTTACATCGCCCAAAATTACCAAAACATACGATAAGAAGCAAAATTTTTTCGAATAAAAAAATAAATTTTTTTGGCATTTTCCAACTAAAATTTTATATTTTTCCATTCGAAAACCGACAAAAATTTAATTTTCGATTATCGAAAAAAATCTAATTTTCCGATTTTTTCGGAATTTTCCGAGTTTTCAACCGACAATTTATCTATTTTTCTATTCGAAAAGTCGTTTCGGAATAATTATACGAAATTTTTAGCAAGTTACATCGTTCAAAACTATCAAATCGTACGACAAAAAGCAAAATTTCATCGAAAAATAGTATTGAAATTTTTCGAATTTTTCGGGAATTTTCCGAATTTCACGCACAACTTTCCATGTTTTCTGTGATCCAACAGCATTGTTAAATTTTCGTGTATAATACTGGTGTTTATACCATTTTATCAAAACGTTCACAAGTTTTCTAAAATTTGAAAATTCACCATATAAGGTATTAGTTTTAAATCGTTTCCACCGCTTGTAATAGAAATCTCTTTTTTCAATTGCTTCTTTAATTTCTTCACAAAACCAAGTGTTCCTTGCTTTTTTAGGACGTATGGTTTTTAATGGAACAGACTGGGAAAAAATTCGGGTAATACTATTTTGAAGAAAATCAACTCGTCGACAGATATGTAATAAATTTCATTCCAATCGATTTCTGTCATTTCAGATAAAACAGCATTACAATTGATGTTGCTTAAATCGTGAAATGTTATACATTCATCAAAATTTTTTTCACAGCAATTTTCGTAGGTAAGAAATATTGAAAAACAAGGTGCTGAAATTTGGTCTGATAATAATACTTTATGTTGGTTATTGACAAAAAATATATCTAACAATGAATTACTTGTTGTACTGAAATGTGTGGGTACAGTGTTATTGGTTGGAAAGAGGTTATAGCATATCATTATTTCTAAAAGTCTTCTTTCATTTAAAATATTACTGTTAAAATCGCCACAAATGATTATATCCTTATATGGTAACGTAATGTTTTCCAAAGTACTCTGTAGAGTTTCAAATTCAATGTTTCTATTTGTTCTGTACACACATCCTAGGAGCAGTTTTTCAGCACTACACATAATCTCAATGAATATAAACTCAACCCTGTCACTTTCATTTGATATGTAAACGTACAACGTAATTTGGCAATTACACACTTTCTAAGATAAATAGCAACACCACCACCATGAGTTCTCCTGTCGTTGCGAAATATGTTGAAACCTTGTAAACTCACTACATTATCATACCAATTTCCGTAACACAGACCACATCAACCTTTGAATTAGAAAAAGTGACATGTATATTAGTCATAATTATCAAATAACAGGTATTGCATGCATAATATTGATTAAGAAAAATATTAATTTCGTGTATTATGAGTATCATATAATAAATAAGAAAAAAGTAATAAATATTTAAAAAATTAAAATGGTAATAAAAGATTTGTATAATAGAAAGAAGTATATTAGTATTAATTTTCGCCACGAAATAAATTTTCTAACTGATCGACGTGTTCTATTTTTGTAGCCTGTTGGTTTTCCGACACTTTGATATGGACAATTCCACGAATTGTGTAAACAGCTTTCAGCTGGTGTTTCTTTTTAAGTCGATTTGCATATTTAAAAATTGCATAATTTGCCTTTGTTAGGTTTTCATTTATATGAATCCGACGATCTGAGCCATATCCGATGTTCCTAAGCAAAATCAAAGTTTTGTTACTTTTTTTGAAATTTGTAACAGCTTTTAACAGATAGTTTTTATCATATGGCGACGAAAGCTTCACTATGATGCCGGTATCTGGAAACATGTTCTGTTGAGAGTTTTTCTGAGTTCTTTGGCGATAGATCGATTTAACAGGGGGCACCGGAATACCCAGGGTGTCACAGGTTAATTTGAATATACTCTGTAGGTCCGCATTATTTGTAAATGGAACGCCATTTATGCGTAGGTCAGACGCACAGTGGTTCCTTTTTGGGTTTTGCGTAGCTAAAATCTGTAACTTTGTTGTTTATTATCCGATTGTTTTGAAATTTGGAAAGATCATTATTGAGTATATAAAGTAATTATGTGCAAAAAATTAACTTGACACTTTATTTAGTTTTAAAGGTATTTAAGTTTAAAAATGATGTTTTTTATTTTTACTTCCAAGTAATTCTTCTTTTGTTTCTTAATATGTAAAAAATAAAAATTACCTGCAATCTATTATAAAACAGATTCATAAACGTACTAGCATCATAATTCAACAAATTGTGTTTATTTATCACCATTTAATTCAACATTTTAATCTTTCCAGTACTAAACATACTTATGTATTTACATTTAGAATCATCATCATTATACTATATTTAAAATCATCATTAAATTTATTTATTATATTTTATTTCTGAATATTTGTATTTTGTTTTATTATAATTAATGTTTTCTCCTTAAAATTTACTGATTTTCGTTTATTAACACATTGTATGGAAATAGATAGCTGCATTTGAAATTGATCTATATAAGTATAGTTATTACTTTGAAATAGGTTCTATACTAACTTACTTATTTATTTGAACTGTGGCCGTTTGCCAACGGCTGTCAATTCTGTTGAGATCATCAACATTATCAGTTCGTCTAAAACCAAAAACTTTATCAAACAAATAACTACTTTCTCTTAAATAAAATAAACTTAACGTTAAGAAAAATGGAAGAATTTAAGTGTAAAAAAAATTATATAATTTTGTCTTACATAAATAGCAATAAAAGTAATTCTGCAATAAGAATTTACATAGATATTTTAATCTATGCAAAAAGTCCATCAATAATGTAATGAATCAGGTAACCAGAATCTTGATTCCGCATTTTAATACACGTTGGAATATGTGCAAACGAAATAAAACGTTTTTTCTAAGATGATATGAAGATTGGATGAATGAGGAATTTTGCGTAGAAATCCCAGATTCTCAAGCATCTTCTTCTTCTACAGTGAAAAGAGGGCGACCATCTTCATCTTTCGAAGGAGCTGCAAAACTTGCAAAGAATAAGAAAAACACGGCTTTGATTAAAGAAACAGATCTTGATCAATTGCGCATTGCATATATGCAAGGATTACGAGCTATTTATGAACCAGGCGAAGCAGAAAAAGTAGAACTTTTAAGATCGGCCATCAGACAAAAAGATGGGACAAATCCTTAAAATGCTCAATGAGGAAGAATGTTGTTCCACTCCTATGGACAATGATGAAGCTTTGAGTGTTTATATTGAAATGGTTTTTTCGAAATCTCAATACATTTTTTTGAGAAATATACTAAAGCAAAGATATTGTTTAATATTGCCAACATACAAAAAGTTTTGGAAGCAAAAAGAAAATGTTACCATTCTCCTGATGCAATTGAATTAACTAACTATAGTGCAAAAATAACATCACTTCAGGAGTTTTTAGACCTCACTGTACATAGAATATCCAATATTAAAAATGTGAAAAAGGTGTGAAAATGTTAGAGTGGTACTCGGAGAAAAAAACGTTGCGAAAAACATGCCACCGTTTTCTCTATGGAGTAATGAGTTGTTGGGCATAACACGTTTTTACACACTTTAAATATAATTTATTAAAAATGTATTATTATTAAATTTGTTATTATTAAACGTTTTTTAATTTCTCTGAACAATTTTAATTGTGTTGCTTTTAGCGTTATTCGCGGCTATGCTTCAAATGTATCAATAAATGAAAAAAAGTAAATTTAATAAAAAACAGTATTTATAATAAAACAAAATATAAACATTAAGAAATAGAATATACTAAATAAAGTTAATGCTGTTTGGAACAAATTTAACATTCTTCTGAAAATAAACATTTAAGTCATAGGCTTCAGACCGAGAAATAGGAAAGCAAATCTCTTATATATATACGTACAAGTGAACGTCCAACAAATAGAATAATGCGAAATTGTCATTTTAATATTATATACACAATAATTCGGTATGATAATTTTTTACATTTAAAAAAAAATTTTTAATTTCATTTGAAAAACTTGAAAAAATGCATATTCCGAAATATAGTTGTTAAAGGATTTTGTACATATATTGCAGGTTAGCAGGTATTAGCAGCTAAAATTTTTAGGGCAAGTAAGTGAAACATGTGGCAATATGTCTGTACTAATATCTTCGTGGAGGGGAGTGGAGGCAAAACAGTAGCTCCATCTTAAAATCGAATTCTTCAAATTTTAAGATGGATTAAAAAATTGGTTGGAATTTTTATTTTTTTTTAAACAATTTTGATAAGAATTTAACACTGCACAGTGGTTCCTTTTTGGTTTTTTTTGGAATTAATTCTGTAACACTGTGTGGCCCCCCAAAGTTGGTCACCTCGGGTGTTTCAAAATTTCAAATGCTTGAGGAATGTACATTTATGAACCGATTTAAAAGATTTTAAAAGATTTAAAAACCTTCAAAAAACATGCTTGCATACACATGTTATCTCATTTAGGTCAAGAGAAATTTGAGAAAATAAAAAAAGTTGTGTCATTTTTGGACGAGGTTGATTTAGTATTTTTAAGGGTGTGAGCTCAGTTTTTCCTTGATTTTAAAGATATTTATATCGTTAGTTAGCTTATAAAATTCTGAATGAAATTGTTGAAAAAATAATGCAAATATTTTGTTCCAATCAAAAGTTATAAGCATCGCAAGTAAAAGTTTCCAAAAAAGGCATATTTTTAATGGTTTTTTTGCAAAAAGGCGACTACATTATTTCGTTTGTAAAAAAAATATTTCTTCCGGGAAGTGGCAATTTCTTAATTATTCCTCATAGAAATGTTGATGCAAATGCATTTAATGCCAAATTTGAATCAGTTCAGCAAAATGGTTCCCCGGCAAGGGAAGCCAAAAATAACCCATTTTTGAAAAAAAAAAATTTTGTTTTTAAAAATTCTCAAATCGCAAAGCGCCAACGAAAAAGCTGATTATATACTTTTTTGACCACATATGTGGACTAGTTAACCGTAATGTATTTCAACATCCCTGCCATAAACAAAGACAGTGTGGCCATTTTAGTAAAAAATTCTGAATTTTGGAACATATTTTCCCCGTTTTGGGAATTTGGGTATTTTGTTGTAAGATATGGCAACATAGTGTTATTCGTTTTTTTAAGGACAATTTTATGTACATTTTTCCAATATTTCGTTAAGATATTCCAGTCCGTTTGAATTTTACGCTATTTTTCATATAAGATATTATTTCTCCAAAAAATACGTTTTGACCAAATTTTATATTTGACTCAGAATCATGCCCAAAATAAAATGTGCTTTTAATTAATTTTTGTAAATTATTAAATTTTATGTCGTTCCCTTTCCAACGATATATATATATGGGGGCTATATCTAAATCTGAACCGATATGCTTAGTTTTGTTACCACATTAGAATAGTGTGAAAAAACTAAGATGTGCAAAATTTTGTTAACATCAGAGCAAAAATTTGGTTTTTGGCTACAATAATCTATAAAAGGTTGTGCTAATTTGTATGGGAGGTACCAAAGGCCAGACGGACATAGCTTTATTGGGTTAGAAAGCTCCAAAACATATTTTATCTAAACAAATCTAGGGTCTCAGTTGTATGCTCTGTTGTGTTAAACATTTTACCGTTTAAAATTATTTAGTCCCTCTACACTGTAGCTGAGCTCGTACAAATTTTATTCAAAATTTGTTAAAATTGTAATAATAACACACAAAAACATATAAATATTGCATTTAAAATTAAATTTTTAACTTAAAAAATAATTTTGCTTAACATATTTATGCAATTAGAGACATTTTTAGTACACATGAGACTAAAACATCATTATGGAGTCGTTACTTATTAATAAAACTTACAAGCTCATAGACTCTTTAATTAAGTTATTTATGATTTATAAATCCCTATGCACAGGAATGCGAGACCATTTACGAAAAATTTCTCTTATTGTATAAATATGTTAAGCAAAATTATTTTTTAAGTTAAAAATTTGATTTTTAATGCAATATTTATATGTTTTTGTGTGTTATTATTACAATTTTAACAAATTTTGAATAAAATTTGTACAAGCTCAGCGTAGAGTGTAGAGGGACTATATAATTTTAAACGGGAAAAAGTTTAACACAACAGAGAATATAACTGAGACCCCAGATTTCTTTAGAAAAAATAAGTTTTGGAGCTTTTTAACCCAATAAAGCTATGTCCGTCTGGCCGGCTGGGTAAATGGTTAAGACGATAATTGGAGTAGTTCTTAATCAATTTGAATAGAAATTTACCAGTGGCATAAAATTCACTAGTCGTAATGTTGGTTGGAAAATGGGCGAAATATCCACGCCCCCTCAAGTACCTCCCATACAAAATGACCTATTTTACTAAAACCACTATTCTGTCAATAACTTCATGCTGGAGGGCTCTACGAAGCTAAAATTTGGATGGTATTATTATTTGACAGCGTGAAGTATATACTGAAATAATGGGTCCACTTGCCCCGCCCCTTCTGGTACCTCCCATACAAATGAGCATAACCTTTTATAGATTATTGTAGCCAAAAACCAAATTTTTGTTCTGATGTTAACAAAACTTTGCACATCTTAGTTTTTTCACACTATTCTAATGTGGTAACAAAACTAAGCATATCGGTTCAGATTTAGATATAGCCCCCATATATATGTGTGTTTCATGATATATACTTTTTTTTACAGAGGTATTGAAGTTTGATTATAATTATAAACAATAATTAAACTCTTGGCACACAAGGTATGCATATCGTTGGAAAGGTAACGACATGAAGTTTAATAATTTACAAAATTTATTAAAAGCACATTTTATATTGGGCATGATTCTGAGTCAAATATAAAATTTGCTCAAAACGTATTTTTTGGAGAAATAATATCTTATATGAAAAATAGCGTAAAATTCAAACGAACTGGAATATCTTAACGAAATATTGGAATAATATACATAAAATTGTCCTTAAAAAAACGAATAACAATATGTTGCCATATCTTATAACAAAATACCCAAATTCCCAAAACGGGGAAAATATGTTCCAAAATTCCGAATTTTTTACTAAAATGGCCACACTGTCTTTGTTTATGGCAGGGATGTTGAAATACATTACGGTAAACTAGTCCTCATATGTGGTCAAAAAAATATATAATAAGCTTTCACGTTGGCGCTTTGCGATTTGAGAATTTTCAAAAACAAAAAAAATTTGTTTTTCAAAAATGGGGTAGTTTTGACTTCCCTTGCCGGGGAACTATTTTGCTGAACTGATTCAAATTTAGCATTAAATGCATCTGCATCAACATTTCTATGAGAAATAATTAAGAAATTGCCACTTCCCGGAAGAAATATTTTTTTTACAAACGAAAGAATGTAGGCGCCTTTTTGCAAAAAAACAGTAAAAATATGCCTTTTTTTGGAAACTTTTACTTGCGATGCTTATAACTTTTGATTGGAACAAAATATTTGCATTATTTTTTCAGCAATTTCATTCAGAATTTTATAAGCTAACTAACGATATAAATATCTTTAAAAACACCCTTAAAAATACCAAATCAACCTCGTCCAAAAATGACACAATTTTTTTTATTTTCTCAAATATCTCTTGACATAAATGAGATAACATGTGCATTTTAAAGCATGTTTTTTGAAGGTTTTTCGAAGCACTATCTAAATGCAAAATATCTTTTAAATCGGTTCATAAATGCACATTCCTCAAGCATTTGAAATTTTGAAACACCCGAGGTGACCAACTTTGGGGGGCCACACAGTGGCCCCCACACCCCCTCGGGAGCCGAATATTTCCAAATCATCTCGAAAACACCTCAGCTTTAACTATTTCAAATTTCATCAAGATAGCATTATCCGTTCAAAAGTTACAGAATTAATTCAAAAAAAAACCAAAAAGGAACCACTGTGCACTGTTGTATTTGTATAAAATTGCCTTTTTAACGATGTATCATACGTAAGTGTGACTTTTATACTCTTTAAGTTATACAACTTCAAACTTTTAGGTGTTATACGTCAACTTTTTGAATTGCACATATATGGCAACTTTAAGCAATGATATTTTCGAAATAAAAATTAAATCTATTGATAAATGTCGTAAATATGTTAATTTGGACATATTTTTACTAAAAAAACACAAAAAAAATTCTAGAAAACATTTTGAATTTATCTACGCTCTTACACTAGCAGGGACCATTGTGCGACGCCACCGTAGCATTTTCCTGTCGCAGTTTTTTTTCAGGTTGTTAACTTAAATTTTAAGGCTCTCAATATTGTCCACCACTGTTTCTAGCTTAGTGACTCGTTGCTCTAAGACATCCATGTTACTCTTTATCTCCGAAAATTTGCTCTCAAACTTTTGCAACAGACGGGATTCGCTTTGAGTGATCAACACGTTAATAGCGACGAGCTGATCTTTAAATCTCTCATCCATTAACGCAACAATGCGAGAGGGAGAGTCCGACGCTAGTTTTGGCGCCTTTGATGCATTCTCCACGAGAGTTTGTTGAAATAATTCTCTCGAACGTTTTGATGTTGGTGTGGTTAGTGTGTTTAAGTATTTGTCGATAACTGTTTGATTAATCTTGGGAGATTTTAGTTAGTTCGATTGAGTTAGTTCTCTGTTAATATCTTTTCTCACTATTTTCACTGTTAGAGAGTGACGCATGTTTTCGAGTTTTGTTTAGTTTATGCTTTCGTTAGTTTGTGTATTGTAAAAGAAACTTGTGTGAGTATTATTAATATATCTTTGTTGTCAGAGAGTGTGAAACTTATAAACAGAGTTTTTTTTTATTTTTGTTGTAACACTTTGGATTTATAAGTTTCAGATTTTCAGTTTATATTATTGATTTGTTTTACACTTCCAATTGTTCGGATTGCGATTAAATTTTAGCTGTTACACTATGTCACACAATTTCAAAAGTTTCTGTAATTATATCCATTTAATAACACTGTGCAACAACCAAAATCGGAATGGGATAAAACCAAAAGCAAATGAAAGTTTACGTCATACAAAACAAAACCCTCCAGGGTTTTTTTTTAGTTTAGTGCGAGATTTTTTTTACACCCATTTGAAGTTGGTGTTTTTACAATGCTGGCTAACAGGAAAAAATCATTAAAATGTCATAAAATATTGCTATTTATTCCGGAATGTTGTGGTAAATTAATGTTTTTGGGGTCGAGGAATCCATTTTTGACATTTATTTTTATTTTACAGCGCCGCCAGGTGGCGCTTTCGTGCTTTTTTTTTGGTTTATATCGAATTTGTTGTCTTTCCACGCGATTACACCCGTAGATTAAAAGCTATCGAGCTGAAATTTGGTATGGGAGCTTTTATCCACCAAGCGGTGATTATATTCTAAAATGGTCATTATCGAACGAAACCTACTCCCACCTCCCATACAAATTTGAACTTTTTTGGAGTCTGTCCCTGCGACCATAGTCTTAAATTAAGAGCTATTGAGCTGAAATTTGGTATGATAGCTTCTATCCTCTAAACGGAGATTAAGTTCTAAGATGGGCATGATCGGAAAAAAACTACTACCACCTCCCATACAAACTTGCCCTATTTGGGGATGTTAGTCTGTTTGTCTTCTCAATTACAGCCGTAGATTAAGAGCTAGCGAACTGAAATTTAGTATGCAAACTTCTAACCTAATAGAGGAAGTTAAGTTCTAAGATGAGCATGATCGGACAAAAACTTCTCCCACCTCCAATGCAAACTCCCCTTATTTTGGGGTGTGAGGAGTTTTTGTCTGATCTTGTTCATCTTAGAACTTAACATTCTCTAAGAGGTTAGAAGTAAGCGTACCAAGTTTCGGTTCGATAGCTCTTAATCTCAAGCTGTAATTGAGAAGACAAACACCCCCAAATAGGGCATGTTTGTATGGGAGGTGGTAGTAGTTTTTGTCCGATAATGCCCATCTTAGAACTTAATCTCCGCTTGGGGGATGGAAGCTTGCATGCCAAATTTCGGCTCGATAGCTCTTAAGGGACCGGCCGTGGCATAGTGGTTAGAACACGCGACTACCATGCGAGAGATCGCAGGTTCAAACCTGGCTCAAGTCATCTTAAAAAGAAAAAAAATAAATAAAATTTTCGTTCATTGTCGGCTCCCCTCGAATGTTGTTGACAGCAACTTCGCAGTATTAAGCGTCGATTCAATCGTCGTGTCTAGTAAGAGCTTCTCAAACAGTGACGTTCGCATTCGTCGATAAACAAGTAGGTGCCGTTAGTTGTGAATCTAAAAATAGTAAGCGTGTTAATTCACAACAACGCGAGAAGCTATCCCATACCTCATTCATGGGGTGCAAAGGGAAATTAAGTTTTAAGTAAGCTCTTAACCTACGACTGTGGTCGCAGGGACAGCCCCAAAAAAGTTCAAATTTGTATGGGAGGTGGGAGTAGGTTTCGTTCGATAATGACCATAATCACCGCTTGGTGGATAAAAGCTCCCATACCAAATTTCAGCTCGATAGCTCTTAATCTACGGGTGTAATCGCGTGGAAAGACAACAAATTCGATATAAATAAAAAAATGCACGAAAGCGCCCTCTGGCGGCGCTTAAAAATAAATGTCATAAATGGATTTCTCGACCCCAAAAACAGTTATTTACCACAACTTTCCGGAATAAATAGCAATATTTTATGACATTTTTAATGATTTTTTCTTGTTAGCCAGCGTTGTAAAAACACCAACTTCAAATGGGTGTAAAAAAAAATCTCGCACTAAACTAAAAAAATCCCTTGAGGGTTTCGTTATATATAAGGTCAACTTTCATTTGCTTTTGGTTTCATCCCATTCCGATTCCAAAAGTTCAATTTTGTGTCACAGTGTAATTGATTTTAATGTAAAAATTCACGCTGATATGTGGAAAGTAGAACAGTTTTTGAGATATCGTCAAAAAAGGTAGGTCTACTAAAATGCCATTTACCCGGGTTTTAGTTCACCGAACTGTGACGAAAATAAAAGATAATAAAATTAGTTCTTAAAAAAACGATAGCTGTTTAAAATCCAATCATAAATGACGATGTTATGGCACTTTAAAGTTAGATTTTTGTAAAAAATTAGATGATTTTTAAAGTTTTCGCTGCCTTTCATTAAGTTTCTTTCCATGTTTCCGTAAAAATTACTTCGGTTTCAGACAAGTACATGATAGAATTATATCTTACAAAAATTTATTGCCCTTGGTCATCAAAATAAGTACTCATACCTCTTCTTGAGAGTAGTAGTAATTGTTGTTTTGCTTGCCTTCCGAAACATAACTCTACTTTTTTTTCTTAAACAAGTCACATAGGAATATCGAAAAAAAAAACTTGGGTTATTTCACCAAATGTATTTTTTATTCGATTTTTATGACCAAGGGCAAAAAATTTTTGTAAGCTATTATTCTATCATGTAATAGTCTGAAACCGGAGCAATTTTTACGGAAACACGGAAAAAAACTTAATTAAAGACAGCGAAAACTTGAAAAATCATTAAAATTTTTACAAAAATCCAACTTTGAAGGGTCATAACTCTTCATTTATAATTGGATTTTAAACAGCTATCGTTTTTTTTAAAGAAACAATGTTGTTAACTTTTTCGTTACAGTTTGCAAGCATCGGTGAACTAAAACCAGAGAAACTGGCATTTTAGTAGACCTACCTTTTTTCAAAGCACAAAAAATTTGACCATATCTCAAAAACCGTTCTTCTTTTCACATATCTGAGAGCGGATTTGAATTCAGCATGAAATTTTACATAAGGATCAACTATTTAGAAGCCGGGATCAAAAATTTGTGGCACTGTGTTATTTTCAAAAAATTCAAAAAGTAATCACTTTAAAAATGAAAAAAAATATTGGAGATTTGAACAAACACGTTTGATCGCTTTGAGTATCGATAATAATGAATACTAATGTATGAATACTAAATGCAGAAAAATTTCGCAAGAAAATAGCATGTTTTAACCTCAATGGATAAACAGTTCCATTTTTATTCTTCAATGCCACAAAAATGCAAAACCAACATGCTTAATTTGAAGTGAAAATTAAAAAAGCCTAAACCCTGTTTCTGTATTTAGAACGCGTTTTAAGCGAAGGTAAGCTCATTTGGGTTATACTAACCCTACTTCTAAACGAATGACGTTTCTCTCTTTCGAAAGGTCTGCCATTTGTGCGAACGCAAATATCAAATTCACTTACTTATTGGTCTGTTGTCGGCTGGGATGAAAAACCCATAATACAAACAGTAAATTGTGAAATATTAACAGATTTTTATTAATTTTCATATCAGCAAACCAACAATACAGCAGTTTCTTAAGGAACGCCAAAGCAACAAGCAGCTCAAAACGCAGCTCGTCTGGGATAGCTTCTCGCGTTGATGTGAATTAACGCGCTTTATATTTTTAGATTCACAACTAACGGCAACTACTTTTTTATCGAAGAATGCGCACGTCACTGTTTGAAAAGCTTTTTACAAGATATGCCGATTGACAACTTCGAGGGGGCCGACAATGAAATAAATATGTACATGACTGGAGTTAGGAGTCGAACCTGGGATCTCCCGCATGGTAGTCGCGTGTTCTTAAGCATCATGCCACGACCGGTTCTGAAACAGTTTCTGTAAATGTATTCGAGTTTGTTGATTTGCAAAAAAAAGAGATATTTTCTTTAGCTATTAATATTGTCAGTTATTTGTCCGATTTTTATGTGACATGTTCACTAAAGAGATTCTTGCCATTTTACCTCTTAAAAAATCGAACTACTGGTAAAATACTTTTCAACATCTATTAATATTTTATGAATGTGTAAACCTTTTTTAACAAATTCTTTATTTGTTGATTGGGAAAATAATGAATTACTGGCTAATTTTTGTGTAAACACTGTTACATAAGAGAATGTGTGATAAATTTCAGCATTTAGTTAATAAAGTTAACTATGAGGGCCGAATGTCCCAAATGTTGAGTAATCGCACAAAAAAATACAATATATATTAATTTGTGGGACACTTAAAATTACAGTACCAACTAAATATTACACAAATATATAAATATATTCTCGGTGGATAATAAAAAGTGTTAAATGTTGATTTATGCAAAGTTTACACAATAAAAATATTTGACATAAAATTTTTTTTTCAGTCTTTTTTTTTTTGCGATCTATTGTAGTACAATAATAAGCAAATTATATAACCTTAATATTACGTATGTTTTGAACTTCACTGAGTTCAAAACGTATAAACATTGATGAAGTTTTTTCATACACTAATGTCATTATAATTATTCATAAATCTAAATATAAATTTACATAAATCTCTATTAACGGAAAGGTAAATCTAATGTATGAGATCGTTTTAATCTGTGAATTTTCTCACTATCGTCTTGTAAGGAAATAGCTCATCCATTGGGATGTCTACTAAGTCTATCTAAATAGTTGGCAATAAATCGATTTATCTCATTTTTAATTTTAGAAATTCTTAGATCTTTATGAATATTATCATTGGTAACTGAAGTTGGTTGCTTATTTAATAATTCAAAAACCAAACTTCTCTATTTAAAATCAAAATTTATTCTGAAAACTTTTGATAATTCAATTTGACAATATTGAATATTCAAACAAAGAAAACAAAGTTAAAATACAATTTATAAAACAAAGTGAATATGTAGAGGAACACTACATAAGTCCCCCACCAGTAATACACTTAATTAACATAAAGTGTATTTTGTTTACGTGAATTATTAAATGTTTCACTTGTGTTGTCAGTATGTGCGGGTTTAAGGTGATCTATAGAGACTGACTTAATTAAATTACCACATTGAATTTTAAACGACTTATTGTTTCTTTCAACGACTTTAAAAGGACCATTATAAGGAGCTTCTAAACCTATAGGTCTTTGATTTTTAACAAAAACAAAATCACAATTAAAAAGGTCCTTCGGAACAAAGCTTCGAACGTTATTGCCATGGTGAATAACACTACTTCGAACAAAAGCAAAATGATTTCTTAGTTTATCAAGAACTTCATTAGGTGTTACCGAATTATTGGTGTTCACAACCAAATCGCCTGGTAATCTTAAGGTTTGACCATAAACTAATTCCGATGGGCTACATTTTAGTTCCTCTTTAACACTTGCACGAATTCCAAGTAGGATAATTGGTATCTGTTCGGACCAGTTTTTCGAATTACCACTGGCCTTCAGTGCAGTCTTCAACTGTCTATGGAAACGTTCAACCATACCGTTTGCTTGTGGATGATAACAAGATGTGTGAATTTTATGTGAACCAATCAATTTGGTTAAATCATTAAACAATTTTGAAGTAAATTGTGTTCCTTGGTCAACTGTTATCCGAAGTGGAACTCCAAAACGGGGAATATAATTGTTAACGAATTTTCTTGCTACAGTCTGTGAAGAAATGTCCCTAATCGGATATGCTTCAGGCCATCTAGTGAATCTGTCAATAATTGTTAATATATCGGGTTTTCCAATAAGGACTTGACAACTTTTTTTTTAAATAAAACGCAAACCGTTTGAGATATTTCCAAAACTTTATTACCGACTTGAAATACATTCAAAACATTTATGAATGGAACTCGACTTCGTTCATATGGGCACCGCGGCCACGTCGGCAGCGGTCGATTCGTTGGACCCAATTTAGGATGACTCGGTCACACATTTCGGCCGGAACGGCCGCTATTTCGCGTTCAATGTTGGCTCTAAGTTCTTCCAACGTTGTCGGCTTGTTGGCATAGACCAATGATTTGACGTAGCCCCAAAGAAAAAAATCTAGAGGCGTTAAATCGCAAGAACGAGGCGGCCAATTGACTGGTCCATTTCTTGAGATAACACGCTCGTCAAACTTACTCTTCAATAAATCGATTGTAACGTGTGCTGTGTGGCTTGTGGCACCGTCTTGTTGAAACCACATGTCATCCAAGTCCATGTGTTCCAATTCGGGCCAAAAATAATCGCTAATCATTGCGCGATAACGATCGCCATTCACAGTAACGTGACGATCGTTATTGTCGACGAAAAAATATGGCCCAATGACGCCGCCGGCATGCAAAGCGCACCAAACAGTAATTTTTTGTGGATGAAGTGGTGATTCGTGAAGCACATGTGGATTTTCATCAGACCAATAACGCATATTTTGCTTATTGACGAACCCATTGAGCCAAAAATGAGCTTCGTCACTGAAGATGATTTTGCGATGAAATTCATCATCTTGGTGCATCTTCTCCAGAGCCCAATCGGAGAACGTACGTCGACTCAAATGGTCCATCGGCTTCAATTCTTGAGTCAGCTTAATCTTGTATGGGTGTAAACCCAGATCCTTACGCAAAATTCGCCATAAAGTGGTCTTGGGGATGCCCAGTTCTTGAGAACGCCGCGGAATCGACTGATTTGAATCGTTTGCTACGGACGCCTGAACGGCAGCGATATTTTCGGAACTTCGACCAGGCCGTTGTCTCACTGGCACGACAGCATCACACAATGAATATGTAGACTCAAATTTTTGCACTAAACTTGTTATTGCTTGTCTACTAGGGCGAGAATTACGACCGAAAATTGGAGTTAACGCTCTTAAAGTTGCGGTCACCGACTCCGAATTTCGGTAGTACATTTTTATAATTTCCAAACGTTGTTCCTTCGTGTACTTTACCATAACGAAAATGTTAAGTTTACTGAAAAAAAAGAAAGCAACAATTAGATGATCAGTGAAATAGTGCGTTCACAATTTAAATTCAAAGTTGTCAAGTAGCTATTGGAAAACCCTTTATATCTGTTTCCATTTGATATTGGGAATGGACCAACAATATCCATGTGGACATGTTCAAATCTTCCAGAAGGAATGTCAATTTTCTGGACAGGAGATTTAGTGTGAAGATGTACTTTTGATCTCTGACAGTCTGAACAATTCGTAGCCCATAGATTAATATCCTTTTTCATGAAAGGCCAGAAATATTTGCTAGTTATAAGCTTTCTAGTAGCACGAACCCCAGGATGTGAAAAAGAATGTAGATTTAAAAATACCTGTTTACGTAAAGAATTTGGAACAAAGGGGCGATTAGTTCTTCCTGAAATGTCACACCAAACTTTTAACCCAAGTAATGGAACCTCAATCTCACGTAAGCTATTTTCGGATTCGTTTTTAGAAATAATTTTCTTTAATTCGTCATCAATACCTCCATATTAATGTTGTTGTTTGTGAAAGCATCAATTGCAGGAAGTCTAGATAATGCATCAGCAACAGTATTTTCTGCTCCATTTATAAAACGAATATCGGAAGTGAATTGAGCGATGAATTCCAAGTGTCTTGTTTGACGAGGAGATCTCTCTGCTTTGGAGTCCAAAACATAAGTTAGAGGCTTGTGATCTGTAAAAATCACAAAATTTCTGCCCTCTAAAAAATGCCTAAAATGTTTAATAGATGAATATACAGCCAAAAGCTCCCGATCAAAGGTTGAGTATTTACATTCAGTGGGAGAAAGTTTTCTAGAAAAATATGCTATGGGTTCGACTTTATTGTTCTTGGTCTGCTGTAATACAGCTCCGATTGCTGAGTTTGATGCATCCACCGCTAAAGAGAGATGAGCTGATTGATCAAAATGAGTAAGCAATGTTTCCTCAGAGAATTTAAGTTTCAAAGTTTCAAAACAATGTTCAGCTTCCTTCGTCCACACGAGTTCCTTAGACTTAGTTTTAGTTGTTTTTGTTATCATATCGTGGAGTGGGGAAAGATGAGTAGCGACCATTGGGACATATCTATGGTAATAATTAATCATACCAATAAATTTTTGAAGCTGAGTTTTCGATTTAGGTTTTTGA
Source organism: Muscina levida (assembly GCA_964034835.1). Classification (NCBI taxonomy): domain Eukaryota; kingdom Metazoa; phylum Arthropoda; class Insecta; order Diptera; family Muscidae; genus Muscina; species Muscina levida. The sequence continues at coordinate 95,181,441 of OZ035883.1, read as the reverse complement.
TATGAAAGAATAGTTTTAACCCTTTCAACCGATGGTTGAATGCCTTCCGAAGAAATTTGATATCCCAAAAATTCAAGGTTAGATACGCCAAAAAGACATTTAGATGACTTTATATTCAGTCCATATTCATCAAGACGTTGAAATACAATTTTAAGGTGTTCGAAATGTTGGTCCTCATTCTCACTAGCGATTAATACGTCGTCAATATAGGTAAATACAAAATCAAGTCCAAAGAAAACCTCGTTGATGAATCTTTGAAATGTTTGGGAGCTATTTCGGAGTCCAAATGGCATACGAGTAAACTCAAACATTCCAAAGGAAGTTGTGATGGCCGTTTTGTGAATATCACTTTCAGCCATAGGGATTTGGTGGTAAGCTTTAACTAGATCGATTTTGGAGAAAATCGATTTACCATAGAAGTCATTTGTTAGATCCTGAATATGGGGTAATGGGTACCTATCAGGAATTGTAATACAATTAAGTCTACGATAATCTCCACATGGTCTCCAATCATTAGGTTCGCTTTTAGGAACAAGATGAAGAGGAGATGATATATAAGAGTGTGATGGTCTACAAATACCAGTGTCTACTAGAAATTTAAATTCGGATTTAGCTACTTTTAATTTTGGAGGATCTAATCTGCGAGGTTTCGAAAAAGGTGGATTCCCTTTAATTTCAATTCGGTGAACGGTGGAATGTTTAATGGGTTTAGAGTAGTCGGGATCACTTGTAATTGAAGGAAATTCATCCAAGAGTCTCAAAAATCTGTCTTTAGGAGGTAATATTTTAATAGAGTGTAATTCTGTTATTCCTAATAAACCTTTGACAGAAGTTTGCGTATTAGAATCGCTGATCAGTTTACGTTTCATATCAATGACAATACCAAAATGTTCAAAGAAATCTGCACCTAATATTGGGTTGGTGATATCAGCCAAAATGAAAATGAATTTAAAAGTACGTCCAAGACCTAAATCAATAGTTAAGGATTTTGTTCCAAATGTCCTTATAATGGTACCATTGGCAGCTGATAGCAATGTATCTGAATGACGTTTGTGTTTATAAAACTTTGTTATGGGAATAACCGAAACAGCGGCTCCAGTGTCAATTAAAAAATTTAGATTGTTTATAATATCAATGACAAAAAGGCGACGTGATGATTTTTTAGAAATCCCTTTATTCATCGCCAAAATATCGGGATTATTTAGTTTAAATTTCGTGTATTATTATTTGAAACAAAATCACAAGGTGATATACATTTAAGGGCTCTATTACCAAATTTTCGATGATACCAACATAGCGTACGTTTATTAGATGTACCATTGTTTCTGCTTGTTCTAACGTTGGTATTACCATTGTTTCTAATTTCAGATACATCAAGAGATAATCTGCTAATATTTTCAGCCAAATTTGTTGTGATTTGAATTAAGTTTTCAAATAATTGATTCGAGTCTGGAGATTTAGCAGGACAGCTTAACAAAGAAATTTGATTTATAGTTAATAAATCATTTATTTTATCCGCTAAAGTCAGTTTTTCATCCAAAGACGTTAGATTGGATGCAGTTAAATGCATTTGAACTGTTGGATGAAGTTTGTGCATCCATAATTTAAACAATAAGTCGTTATTAACCATTGAATTTGAAAAAGAAAGAGCCTTTAAGTCACGGAAAAATTCTGATGGTTTTCTATCACCAATTTCGGAATCACTAAGAATTCTTTCGAGACGAAGATCAGCGTTCATGGTAAAACGTTCAAGAATTGTTTTCTTAATGTGATCATATTTATTTTCATGTGGTGGGTTATGAATTATATCAACTATTTTATTTAAAATTTCCTCTGAAAGAGAAATAATAACCAATTGATATTTAGTCGTATCGTCTGTAACGCCTTTCAAAGCAAATGTAAATTCGGTTTGTATAAACCATGTCTCAGGACATGAAATCCAAAACTGTGGTAATTTAATTGAGAGGTTGGAAGAATAATGTGTTTGAGTGTTAGGTAGAGGATTTAATTGAGCATCGTGAAATTCCGTACTCATTTCATTTGAATCTGGGTTTAAATTACCCTGTCCCATAGAGCGTGTATTAACCATTTTAAAAGTGTATTATTGGTAAGGGATTTACAGTTAGGAACAAGACAAAAGTTAATACAGAGACAGAAAAGGAAAATAACAACAAAATACGTTCGAAAAATTTCTGGAGCAGATTCACAATGATTGTTTATAATTGAATATGTTTTAAGTTATATGTGTAATTGTTTTTTTTTTTTTTTTTTTGACTTATCTGTTTTATGGATGTAATATCCTAAATTTTTTTAGAATTTGAGAATTCCGTTGGTTCAGATATGGTCCGAAACAGAAATATCCAAAATTCGATAGTTGGGATTAGAGGTAACGGTAGCTCCTTAAATAAACAGTATGACGACTGTGATTAAAACTTCTTATCCAAATTGATGTACGGTTGAATAATGCGTATTTGAGGATATTGTTAATCTGGTAACCATTCTTAGCTATTGATTTTCCCTTAATAGATTTTGCGATTATTTGATCTTTCCAATAGTCAGTTGCAAGACAGGAAATTTTCAGCATATTTCTTTGAAATGGTAATTGATCTTTTCTCCTTTTTTTTAGCGTAAATATTAAAAGGAAGTGCGTTTTTTTAAATGTACAAAGATTCGTGTATTCACACCGAATAGTTTGAGCAGGATCGCCAATGAAGTTGGTTGCTTATTTAATAATTCAAAAACCAAACTTCTCTATTTAAAATCAAAATTTATTCTGAAAACTTTTGATAATTCAATTTGACAATATTGAATATTCAAACAAAGAAAACAAAGTTAAAATACAATTTATAAAACAAAGTGAATATGTAGAGGAACACTACAGTAACGAACCAGGGAGCTTTTACAATCATTCTAATAGTCTTTGACTGATATCGTTGTAGGATTTCAATGTTCGAATTGCTCGCTGTACCCCAAAGTTGGATACCGTATGTCCATATTGGTTTGAGCATAGTTTTATAAAGTAGAACTTTATTCTCCAGACTTAACTTTGATGTTGGTCCAATTAACCAGTACATTTGTTGGGTTTTGATTTTTAATTGGTTTCTTTTTATTCTTATGTGATCTTTCCATGTAAGTGTTCTGTCAATGTGCATTCCAAGGTACTTTACACATTCAGATGTAGTAATTTCCTCGCCAAATAAATATACTTTTGGACATGTTCCTTTTTTTAATGCAAATGTTACATGTGCTGATTTATCGGTGTTAACACAAATGTTCCATTTTTTAGCCACTTGGATATACAGTCGAGATGGTTTTGCAAAATATTTGACGCATTAACAAGAAACTCGTTTGAGACTAGTAGCGCCGTATCATCTGCGTTAGTAGCTGTAGTAACTTCATCACTCACAGGTAGATCTGATGTGTATATCGTGTACAATTCCGGTCCCAAAAGGCTGCCCTGTGGTATGCCTGCACCTAGATAGTTAATATCGGAATTTTGCTCATTTACTCGAACATAAAAAGAGCGTTGCTCTAGAAAAGATTTTAGCATTAAATAGTATGGTACAGATAAAATCGTCTTTAGTTTGTAGAGAAGACGAGGATGCCAAACTCAATCGAATGCTTGTTTGACGTCTAAAAAAACAGCGGAACAGTACTGTTTCGTTTCAAGCGCATTTCTAATAACGTTTACAACGCGATGACACTGTTCTGGCGTTCCGTGTTGATGTCGAAATCCAAATTGATGTTCAGGTATAATGTTATTACTACTTAAAATTGGTTGTAGCCTGGCTAGAATCAGTCTTTCGAATACTTTTGTAAAGGTGGGTAAAAGGTTTATTGGTCTATACGATTTCTTTAGATTTTCTGGTTTATTGGGCTTAGGAACCATAATGATCTCTGCGCGTTTCCATAGAAGTGGGAAATACTGCAATCTTAGCATAGAGTTAAAAATTAGCGTTAGTAAAAGAAAAGCCTTTTTGGGTAAAAGTTTTAATATGAATGAATGTTTTGGTTAGTAAATATCCCGATTTGTTAATAAAGATTAAAAAGTAAGAAAATCCGAGCTAAATTTTTGAATATAGTTTTGTATTACATGTTTGATAATTCTGCAAAATTATTGACTTGTTTCTTTGTTTCTTTATTCCACCATTTAGGATCAATTGCGAAGACTCTAACGTGTTCAGAATTGCACAAGCGTGCCGAAAAAATAGCTGCTCTGCTGCAGGAAAAAGGAAAAATTGAACCGAATGATCACGTCGGTAAGTGACTCCTTTACATGCACTTTGTGTTATCGCAGTTTCTTATATAAAATCTTTTGAATAAAGCTCTAATATTTCCCCCTGGCTTGGATTTACTTTGCGCTTTTTATGGTTGCCTTTATTTGGGAGCAATACCGATTACAATTCGACCCCCTCACCCACAGAATTTGATCACAACTCTGCCTACGGTGAGAATGATAGTCGATGTGTCAAAAAGTGTTATCGTTCTCTCAATACAATCCATAATAAAACTTTTGAAATCACGTGAGGCAGCGGCTTCTATAGACCCAAAGACATGGCCCGCAATTTTAGATATCGATGAAAATCCAAAACGTAAACTATCAAGCATTGCAAATTCGCCCTTGGACTCTACAGCTTACTTAGATTTTAGTGTATCGACATGCGGCAGATTGAGTGGCGTCAATATAAGTCACCGGTAAAACATACAAATTAATTTGTACTCTTTCAAAACTAAAACATTTATTATGTAATTTAGATCCCTGTCCAGTATTTGTGCCAGCTTAAAACTCGCTTGTGAGTTGTATCCCTCGCGACATGTAGCGTTATGTTTGGACCCTTACTGTGGTCTAGGATTTGCAATGTGGACGCTTATTGGAGTTTATAGTGGCCACCATTCTATTTTAATTGCTCCTTATGAGGTGGAAACAAATCCAAGTCTGTGGTTGTCTACCCTATCTCAGCACAGAGTGAGAGACACATTCTGTTCATACGGAGTCATCGAATTGTGTACTAAGGCTCTTAGCAATTCCATTCCCCTATTGAAACAAAGAAATATTGACCTTCGATGTGTTCGAACTTGTGTGGTCGTGGCGGAGGAGAGGCCCCGAGTCCAGTTAACACAACAATTTTGCAAACTGTTCCAGGCCCTCGGATTAAACACTAGATGTGTGTCAACATCGTTTGGGTGCAGAGTTAATCCGGCGATATGTGTCCAAGGCGCAAGTTCAGCAGAAAGTGCACAAGTATTTGTCGATTTAAGAGCGCTTCGAAACAACAGAGTCGCACTTGTGGAACGTGGTGCCCCAAATTCACTGTGCCTAATCGAATCTGGAAAACTTCTGCCAGGTGTTAAAGTTATAATTGCAAACCCTGAAACGAAAGGGCACTGCGGCGATTCTCACTTGGGAGAAATATGGGTAAGCAATATATAACATGTCACACTGTCTTTAGTATCAAATCGATTTAATCTCGGCAGGTGCAATCTCCACACAACGCTAACGGTTATTACACCATATACGGCGACGAAACTGACTATAATGATCACTTCAATGCAAAACTGGTCACGGGCTCTACCACGGAAGTATACGCCAGGACGGGATACTTGGGATTTTTAAGGCGTACAGAGTGTTCTCAGTCGGTATCAATTTTAGATGAAACGACGCCCAGTATTGCTAGTCGGGACAGTGATAATGACTCCTTGAATTCCTTAAACCATTCTAATGTCAACGTGGTTTCCAATACCTGTAATGCATTGCCCTGCGAACAATACCCCAACGATCAGGAACAGCACGATGCAGTTTACGTAGTTGGAGCCCTCGACGAGGTTATTGCTTTACGGGGCATGAATTATCATCCAATTGATGTCGAGAATTCGGTACTGCGATGTCACAAACGAATTGCTGAATGGTAAGTAATGTTTATTTTTAAACACAGATATTGTCAGTCAACAACTTTCATGTTTGCAGTGCTGTATTTACTTGGACTAACTTGCTGGTTGTAGTTGTTGAACTCGATGGGAATGAATCTGAAGCCCTTGATTTGGTTCCCCTTGTTACTAATACGGTACTGGAGGAGCACCAACTGATAGTTGGGGTCGTGGTCGTTGTGGATCCAGGTACATACCTTAGAATTGAACAAATTTCGTACAAAATAAATTAATTTTTCTACATTCTCATCAAATCTTATAATGTCACAATTTACCGGTTTTAGTTAGATTACATGTTTTTGTCTATTAGCTAAAATTACTAACAAACATCCGGCAAATATAGGTACCTCCAAATGTTGTCCCATTACTAAATGGAAAGTATGCGATGAAATTAAATGAACTGATAATGCAAAACTAGTACAGAAATCTCAGTCCACTGATCTAGCTTGTGAATGCCTTCAGTACAAAAGAAACTTGAGATGAGAAGAAACTATCTGCTAAAACTTTTGATAAAAAAACAACTCATGATTTTGAAGGTAATATTGGTCCATATCGGCAACTCGGGGTCGTGTCGATAGTTGGGATTGCTATCAGCAACTTATCAGCAATCAGGATATTGTTAAAGGTTCTGCCGTACCTGATCATTATATTAAAAAAAAACGAATTATTATTTTACAAAAATTAAAACAGTTTAAATATAAGGTTTGAGAGAAATTTAAATTTAAAACAATGATCGCAGCCTGGTATTTGCTACCAAAACGTATGTAACGTATGCATGAAAAATATCAAATACAAAGTTGAAATTTACTTAAATTAAATTACTCAATAAAATATAATTGTTATAATTTTTTTATAATAAAACAAATTTCTTATAACCACATATGGACGGTTTGCAGATAAAGTGAACCAAGTCATAAATCTGTGTTTCGAGATAGAAAGACAAATCTAACTCTGAAAAATTTTCACAGATAGCGAGATTAGCTTATACTTTATACAGATATTTCCTAAACTAAAACTCGGGTGACTTACTTCAATATAGCTCCGAATTTTGTTCATGACACTATGACACAAAATCAAACTTTTTGGAAAACACCCGAACGTGACTATATATGTTCGATTGTACAACTGGAGCTGAGTAAAACCCTAGCTCAGTTTGGCTAGATTGGCTAGCAATTTTTTTTTTTTTGACCTCTAACTATGGATCCCTTGATAAAAGGTGACATCAGTTTTTGGCCAACAGTTTCTACAGTTTTTAATCTAGCGCTTTCTCTTCTTAAGCAAAGTTGTAGCTAATAGTCCGCTTAAGAAATTGATAAAATAAAATTTCCCAAAAAAATTAGACTTCCCTCGTTTATTTTGAAAAAACTTCGATAAAAATTATAATTTTTTCACTATTTTTAATATAAGTCGTAAGGAATTCAGATTTTTTGCATACTCTATTCAGTGAAATTGTAGTTTAGGTAACACCGAATAACTTCTCTGAACAAACCCATGCAATCTGAGCAAGTCTAGGGATATTAGCTCTCAAAATACACTACCTACTTTAAACAAAACATCATCTTGCTATCTTTACCAAAAACGTACTTATTGTATAACTAACGCTTGTATATTTTTTTTTGGACCACAAACAGTACATTTTACTGAAATTTTTTTAAAAAAGCAGTACATCGATTTGGAAAAACAGTACTTTTTGCAGTTTATATTTTATTCAATGCATAAAAAAAAATTTTGGTTTTGTATTTGTCGTTTGAAGCAATTTGAATAAGCAATGCCGGCTTCGTTTTGAGCTAATGGTAGAAATCAACGCATTTGTACTTCATATTACATTTGACGGTCAGAATCGTCATCAATGTTTGCACATCTAATCGAGTTTTGTCTGACGTCCAAGATTTGTTCACTGCAGAAAATATTCGTTCCACTGATGCTGAAGTTCCTGGCAAACATAAAATATATTCAACGATCATGGCCATTTCATTGAATTCGCAATCAGCGTTATTGAGATGAATAAATATCTCCACCCACCTATCCACAATCGAAACATTGTCTTCTCCCATGGCATAATTTTGTCGCTCGTACAATAGTTTTTGATATATCGAAATTGGGTGTGCAAACATACCGCATTTTCATTGGAATTGTACAAATTGTATTCGCTCAACTAAATCATAACAGCTTCGACGTCATTCCATGTTGGTGAATTCGCTGTTCGCCGTTTTTATTTCTATTATGTATCGAAAAACAGTATTTTGAGGGAAAAAAGCAGTACGCAGTTTTTGATGTCGAAAAATAGTACAGATACGAGCCTTATGAATAACGTAACGTAAGGTGAAGCTATTTTACCAAAATCGCGATTAATACATATTTTTAACGAAATTCGAAAAAATGCCATATAAGGAACACCCTAACGGTCTTTATGAACAATTAAAGGGATGGAGTATTCCGATCATATTGGTTGTTTACAGAAGTTGTTCAGTTATACAATAAGTACGTTTTTGGTAAAAGCATTGCGAAATGTCCTAAAACTCCTAAGAAACTGTTTTGTTTAAAGTAGGTAGTGTGTTTTAAGAGCTATAGACTTGTTCAGATTGCATGGGTTTGTTCAAAGAAGTTATTCGGTGTTACCTAAACTACAATTTCACTGAATAGAGTAAGCAAAAAATCTGGAATCCCTACGACTTATATTAAAAATAGTAAAAAAAAAAGAATTTATATTGAAGTTTTTATATCAAATTGGCTAAACGATCAAAAAAGTGTTTTATTGTTGATATTTTATGGTCAAATTCAGTGTCACGCACTAGGATGACACGTTTCGAACTCCATGACGAGTTCATCTTCAGACCCCTTTGTGACGAACTGATTTTATGCCCAATATCCTTGCAGTGGCCTACAATGTTCCAGAGCAATCAGCGAATATTTTTCTGGGTATCTGAATTGTGATTACTATGGCTATTAATATCATGATTTCAAAAGGCATGTTTCTGATGTTGCCACCTGTTTCTACTATTTTTTTTAAACAATCGCCTCCATACAAATTTTTAATGGTAAACAAAACTTATTTGCAAATAGCCAGAAAACTATGCATTATAGCAAAATTCAGATTACGTATTTCAATTTCCCATGTCAAAAACTCATAGAAACACATAATGAAACACAAGAAAAAAACCCTTGTCGAACAGTGTTATTTGAAATTGACCACTAATATTCAACATGAGAATGGTGCATATTTTCCACCACAATTCTCTTTTTTTAAAGCTCAAGTTTTTTACAAGGAGATTTGTTGGTAAACTAGCTTACTTCAAGTTTTTTCGTCAAAGTAAGGCATAGTTTGTTAGTTTTAGTCGATCGTAGTGATTTGTTATTAATTTTATGTTAGTGTATCAACTGATACATCAAATTGGCTAAACGATCAGAAAAGTGTTTTATTGTTGATATTTTATGGTCAAATTCAGTGTCACGCACTAGGATGACGCGTTTCGAACTCCATGACGAGTTCATCTTCAGACCCCTTTGTGACGAACTGATGCACAATGGTACGTCATCAGCTGTATATATATCTACAAGTCTATTTTTTTTTGGGAAATTTTATTATATCAATTTCTTAAGCGGACTATTAGCTACAACTTTGCTTAAAAAGAGAAAGCGCTAGATTAAAAACTGTACAAACTGTTGGTTAAAAACTGATGTCACCTTTTTTCAAGAGATTCATGAAATTTCAAAAAGTTTAGAGGCCAAAAAAATATTTTGGTAGCCAATTTAACCAAACGGAGCTAGGGTTTTACTCAGCTCCGGTTGTACTATCGCACCTATATAGTCACGTTCGGGTGTTTTTTTCACTGTTGCACTGTGTAATTATACATATACTTACGGAGAACGATGAAATCTTTTATTTGACTTTGTCCGATTAATGTTTATATCATGGTAACAATAAAAGTAACATACAAAATATCTTGTTAATTATCAAATCATTTTGCAACAAATTGTATTTGCTGTTGTAACCTTTGTTTCATTAGAGCAGGCGTTCCCAATCAGTGGGTCACGCCTCCCTGGGGGGAGGCATTGCAGATGCGGAAATTTTTTTATTAAAATTTCTTTTAAATACTTTAAATAGAAAGAACATTTTCAAGCTTTGTATGAATTTTTGGAGCAAAATTATATTTATTGGACATATGGTTGACATATCGTCGCCTTACTTCCTTTACCACGTAAGCACCATTTTTTTCCAAATTGACTTTTTTGGGTTTTATGGTAGAAAATATCATTTGCCACCCGATTGCAATCTCATTCTGACAACTTTGTATGAAATACAAAATTAAAGTCATAGCGAAATCCTCGTAAGTACCATACAAAGTGACATTTGCATGTAAAATAGAATGATTTTTATATTTAAAAGTTGGAAATGTTAAAGTCTCAACCACGAAATTTTTTTTGGTGATATAATTTTTGGAATGTTTCTGGCCAATCGGAGCATTTTTGGTGCGGCGCCAGACTTTCAACATCAGTATCTTTGGTAAAAACGACACTTCGTCGAATAACTCATAAACTATATATACTATACAGCACAAATGTTCCCATTACTTTAATAAAATATAACTTTTTTCTGTATGCCAAAGCTCTATCTCGTTATCTAATCATGGCTTCCGTACAAAAAGCCGTTCAGACACGAATTTTAACGCGTTCAACGATTTGAACAAGAGTGGTCTCCAATTAAACGTTATTTTTCCCAGGGAAAAACAAGCCAACGCTTATAAAAATTAGGTGACAAGTGGAAGTGATACACGTATTCTGGGTTGATCATACATCAATAAAATGCTTGAATAAAATTCCTAGCTGATCCTTTTTTTAAATATAACGATATTTTTCTTTACTACATACTGGACTAAAAGTCCTTTTACTTCATAAACGATGACAGTAAAAAACTGGACAAATGTGATAAAAACTGTCTATTATAAAAGTACACAAATAGGGATTTAATTACACTATGACGCAAAATCTAACTATTTGCCAAACATCCGAACCCTAACTCAGTTAGGCTAGATTGGCTACCAATTTTTTTGACCCCTAAACATTTTGAAAACCCTTGGGTCCCCGGGAAAAAGGTGACTTTATTTTAGACAAAGAGCTTTCTTTACTTAAGAAAAGTTGTAGCCAACACTCTGCTGAAGATATTTCTAATATATTGTTTTCCATAAAAAATTATTCTTATTTTTTTTAAAAAACTTCGAAACAAATTCAATATTGTTTTACTTTTATTGGTATAAGTCGTTGGGAATCCAGTTTTTTTTTTTGCATACTCTATTCAGTGAAAATGTAGTTCAGGTAACACCGAATAACTTCTCTGAAAAAAACCATGCAGGCTGAACAAGTCTACTGCAATTAAAGATCACTCAAAACACACTATTTGCTTTAAAAAAAGTCAGTTTTTAGGTGTTTTGGGCTATTATGCAATGTTTTTACTCTCTATCTTGAACAGAAACGTACTTATTGCAAAACTGAAAAACTTCTTTAGAAAACCGAATACTTCGCCCCTTTAATTGCTCACAAAGAGTATTAGGGGTTTCCTTATATGGCATATGGGTAATTCCAGCCTTACGAATGTTACGACCGTACGATTCAATTGAAAAAAAGCTCATAAAAGTTAAAATTTTTTGTATTTTATATTATATTTTCAATAGCTCCCTACTAGCTCTACATTATGTAAAAAAGACGTCATTTCTAAAACTACTATCCAAAATATTAACAAAACAAACGCCTACGTTATGCTACACGAAATAGAAGTTTTATATTAGTTGTTAAAATGTCGATAGTCTGCGTGTTGTTTAAGATTTAGTAAGTACACTTAATTATTTACAAAAATAGACCACTAACACTTTTTAAATATGTTTTTGTTCGGCAAATTTCAATCTCTGGTTTTTAACCACGAGGCAATAAAGACCTACGTTATGTTACTGACATTATGTGACAAATATTCGTATAGCTATGAAATGTTTAAAAAAATATATGTTTAAACCTTTGTTTTATTTACGAAATTAGGGAATATTATAAAGCTTATATGCATCTAATTGTTGATCACGAATGTTACATTAGAACGTCAATAAAATAAAATCAAAATTTTGCTGCTAACCAGGGACCGTAGCTGTTATAAGTTTAAAAAAAAAAATTGCAATATAAGAATTAGTTTAAAATTTTTATTTAAAAGTTACAAAATAAAACTTATTATTAATTTTTTCTATTAAATTATAAAATAAGAGTAATTTGTGATTTTTTAAATAAAAGTTACGGAATAACAATTATTTTTGACTTTTACAACAAAAATAAAAAATAAGAGTTATTTTTGATTTTTATTTTAATAGTTACAAATTTAAATTTGAAAAACATTCTTGATCTATGATTCAATACCTTTCATATGATACATCACATGTTCTTCAAGGACGACTTATAAGGATCTATTATATTCCGTTAATGCATCTGTATCCTGTTGCAGTACTAACGGGTCCGCCAAATAACTTTTTTTGTTTTAAAAATGCTATAAAAACAACTACTCATATTTTCTCAAATTTCTTTTTTAATTTGAAAGTACAATCCTTTCGGTTAATAATGGAAAATAATTTTATTCAAATGGCTGCCTCGGCTGGCCATGCAGTAGCCTACACGATCGGTCCACTTTTTAAGCACATTATCGATTGTGTGCAGCTGTATTTCACCAATGGCCTTTAAAGCGTCAATTGTCCCTGGCTTGTCGGCGTAACACTTATCTTTGAGGGCACCCCACAAATAATAGTCCAACGGTGTCAAATCGCAGCTCCGAGGTGGCCAAACGACATCAGCTCTGCGGCTTCAAAACAGGACGCAAAACATCGAGTGTAGCTTCGGCTGTGTGGCACGTAGCGCCGTCCTGTTTAAACCAAACCAAACCACACACCAAATATTGCCAATATCCTACTCTTCAATTTTTGTGAACAAAAATTCGTTTAACATGGCCCGATAACGATCGCCATTGAATGTTACGGCCACTCCTTGCTCATTTTCGAAGAAAAATGGCCCAATTATGCCTCTGGACCAAAATCCGCATAAAACAGTGACTCGTTTTGGGTGCATCGGCTTTTCAATGTATGCGTGCGGGTTTTCTGTGCCCAAATGCGACAATTTTGCTTGTTTACATACCCGCCAAGATTAAAATGAGCTTCATCTGAAAAGATAATTTTTTTTGGCAAAACATTACCATGATTTTCAAAGTAATATCGCAATATTTCGCAGCGAAGTTCAAGCGTATACACAACCATATTCCTTCAGCGGAAGGATAAAACTCATTATCTGTCAAATCAGACATGAGCTAAGTGTTACCGTTCACGAAAAAAGCACTAGTTGAAAAAAAACCTTAGATGGCGGACCTGTTATATATAGTATTTAGTTGCAAACAAAATACCAACAAATACATATAAAAAAGATTATTATTGTTAGATATGTTGAGTGCGGTTGCAATGTAATAACGATTGGTTCATTACTTAAGGCTCTGAAGTAGTTCAAATTAAAGGACGATACAATACAATAATATTTTATTGTAAGAACGAATTTCGAATTATTCCTAGAATTGGAGTGTTGAATGATATCTAATTCTATAAGTAGCTTTTTCATATAGATCTTTACTATGATAGGTTTGGTCATTTGGCCTGGGGAAGGTATCAGTTCTATCCTTTTTTCCTTTTAGCCTTAAAAGTTCGAATTTCAAACAGTTACTAAATCACAGATAAAGAATCTTTTTAAATTTTGATAATCCGTCACTTGGTTCAAAAGATATGTATTCAATTTTGATTTTTAAAAATAAAAGTTACGGAATAACTTTTATTTGTAACTTTTAAAATAAAACTCAAAAATAACTTTTTTTTTATTTATATTGTAAAAATCAAAAATTACTGTTATTTCGTAACTTTTAAATAAAAGAAACACATTATAGCCCTGGAACCTCTATGGTATAATGGCGATTGATGCACTCCCTCCAGTTTTCCAAATATGGCCAATCATCCTGGCCAGATTTCATCATATGAAAATGTACTGTTTTGGTCAAGGATTTCCCAGCTCTGAAATCGGTCCTGGAAAACCTGGATACATTTTTGAATTGCACACACCCTGGGGCCTCTATGGTATGATGGGGAGTGATACACTCCCTCCAGTTTTCCAAATATGGCTAATCATCCTGGCTAGATTTCATCAAATGAAAATGTACTTTTTTGTTAAGAATTTCTCAGCTCTGAAATCGGTCCTGGAAAAACTGTATATATTTTTGAAATGCATACACCCAGGAGCCTCTGTGGTTTTATTGGGATTGCTGCACTCCCTCCAGTTTTCCAAATAAGGTCAATCATCCTGGCCAGATTTCATCATATGAAAATGTACTTTTTGGTCACGGATTTCCCAGCTATGAAATCGTACCTGGAAAATCTGGACATATTTTTGTATTGCACACGCACTGGAGCCTCCGTGGTATAATGGGGAATTATGCACTCTCTCCGGTTTCCAAATATGGCCAATCATCCTGGCCAGATTTCATCATATGAAAATGTACTTTTTGGTCACGGATTTCCCAGCTATGAAATCGTACCTGGAAAATCTGGACATATTTTTGTATTGCACACGCACTGGAGCCTCCGTGGTATAATGGGGAATTATGCACTCTCTCCGGTTTCCAAATATGGCCAATCATCCTGGCCAGATTTCATCATATGAAATGTAAATCGGTCCTGTAAAATCTGGATACATTTTTGAATTGCACACACCCTGGGGCCTCTATGGTATAATGGGGAATTATGCACTCTCTCCGGTTTCCAAATATGGCCAATCATCCTGGCCAGATTTCATCATATGAAAATGTACTTTTTGGTCAAGGATTTCCCAGCTCTGAAATCGGTCCTGGTAAATCTGGATACATTTTTGAATTGCACACACCCTGGGGCCTCTATGGTATAATGGGGATTGATGCACTCCCTCCAAACTGGACATATTTTTATATTGCACACGCCCTGGAGCCTCTATGGTATAATGGCGATAGATGCACTCCCTCCAGTTTTCCAAATATGACCAATCATCCTGGCTCTGGAATCGGTCCTGGAAAAACTGGATATATTTGTGAATTGCACACAACCAGGAGCCTCTATCGTACAATGGGGATTGATGCACTCCCTCCAGTTTTCCAAATATGGCCAATCATCCTGGCCAGATTTCATCATATGAAAATGTACTTTTTGGTGAAGGATTTTGCAGCTCTGAAATCGGTCCTGGAAAAACTAATAATAGTTTTTATAACCGAATTCGCACTCTAATAAAAGCTGCTGGTATTGGCCAGTTGTTACAATATACATATATCCCATTATGGGCCAATCGTAGCACAACTTTGAAATTATTTTAAGAAAAAAAAAACTGTGCCATACAATAAATAATTAGGTCTGTGGTTAAATATAGCATACTCGAAATACAGAGAGTTGATGGCGAAACTTATTGTTATTTTTTACTGTCATGCATTATAATATTTATTGAGTAGAAAAATTTGAAGCGTCCGACACGAAACGTCCGATCAAATAAAATAAATAAATATGACTACACTAATGGTCCATTACACGATGTGTATGTTGCATGTGACATGTCACTTTTCCCACAGTAAAATACATGTCGTGTGATCCCTTTCAAACACTGTTTATGCAAACACTGTGTTGAATAACATACGTAACCATTTCAATTAGAACGTGCTCTATACACATCAGCTATCAGCTGTTTTTCAGAAAACATCAAAGCGTTTGTTGCAAAAAGTTAAAAATAGTAAGTATTTGATTTCAAATTGCAAATAGAATAATTCTATAGTTTTCATAGATAAGCATTGCATTATTTTTGACAGTCTTCTAAGTGTTTAATAATTTTCCCAAAATAATATAACGCCACGAAATTTGTGTCAAAGCAACATAACTTTAACTTATTTTAAAAATGTTTTCACAACACCCAGCTAAAGAATAGAAAAAATTTATGGAACTTGGGGAGAGTCCTAGTGCATGTTGTAGGACAGGTCGAGTACCAAATAAATCTGTACACCAAGTTTCCTTACACCCTTATTTGAAGAAGCTTTTATCCAATATTTTATAAGAACACCCTTATTTTTAATATTTTATTCAGAAAGTAAACTCATATTTGTTAGTAAAAATCGGTAAACAAATGGTTATGTTATTCCAGTTTTACGATTCATTTCTTATTTTTGCTCTCCTGAAAAACGGGATTTTTAAGATAACACAAGGGAACAAAATTGAACTTTTTGAGTGTTGTTTGCAATTCTATAGCTGTTTTTTTACTAATTTGAGGTCGCTGATTTTAAATCTAATCTCCATTTTTCTCTATCAGCTCGAATTTTTAAGTTACAGGTGCTAATCGTATTTTAGCCTATTTTCCAAAAAATTATAGTTCAAAAAATCATAATTTTTTAAGCCGGATTTTAAAATTTTGTTTTTTTTTTAAAGATATCGTTGTAACCTTTGAAAAAAATCAAATTTTTTAATATCACAAAAAAAAATTACTGAGTAAAGGCTCTTTTATTCAAAAAAAAAATTACACATTTTAATTTTCTTCACGCTGAAAGTTAATCGGTTGGGGGCAAATTGTTCTTTTTATTAGCTTTATTGAATATCATATTAAAGTAGCTTTCGAAAACATGTATGTACATAATAATCGATTGAAAATTGAATGAGTTATGATAAGATCGGTGATAAAAGATTTTTCGAATTTTTTTGTTTCTACCCAAAAAAAATTTAAATTTTATATTTTTAAAAATCATGGCAAATTTGCAAATTTATTATTAATTAACTGACCAAATTGAATTAATCGGCAGGTTTCAATTTGGAAGTTAAGGGAGAAATATTAATTTTCCAAAAATAGGTAATTTTGTATGGGAGGTACCAGAAGGGGTGATCCGATATAGTGCAAATTCATTCCTGATTCATATTTTCATAACCGTAAAACTTACGCATAGTTTGACTGAATTCAGTGTACTTACAAAAAATATATGTATGTAAGAATATTGGGGTGAGTTCGGTCATTTGTATGGGAATGGTTTCGGTTTTTTTAGGGTTTGTCTACTTTTGCAAGATAAATAAACTGACCAAATTTAAATATCCTCCGGTAGTCTGTTTGACAGCTATCGAAGATATATTTCGCCCATTTACAATCCCGTAAGTTCGTTTCAAAAAATATTAATACTGATAAATTTTCATTACGATCCGTTAAGGTTTGCTCGAGTTACACTTTCACAAACATATTAATAAATGTTATTTCTGTATGGAAATCGCGATTTTTGTAAATTTAGTTATCTCAGTAAATTGTTGACAAAATCAAAAGTTGTGCACAGATTTCAATGAAATAAAGCTCATTTGATTCATACTATATTAAACTAAATGTTTTAAGATTGTGATTTCTGTTGCATTATTTTTTTTTATGAATTTTTAAAAAACAAAAAATTTTTTTTTTTTGTAAAATTTTTGTTTTTTATTAAACTACAACGATATCTCTGAAACTACTAGGCCAAATTAAAAACAATGTAGGCACGGGTTAAAGATAATTTTGTTGACGAGTTTAAGTTTTTTTTTTTAATTGAATATGGTGAACCGTTTTCAAGTTATTTAAATATTTGTGGTGGAAGTACCTTAGTTTTGGAAATAACGGTATATCGCGAAAAGTCGAGCTGATACGAAAAAACCAAAGCAGATTTGGATTCAGCGTCCCAAATTACCTTTAAAACAATATTCAGTTCTTTAACAACAAATACCTTGTTCCCTTGTGTAATCAGTTATCTGTCATATCATCCCTAAGGGCAATCGTTTAAAAATCTTCGCAAAATTAAGAAGACGAATTAATTTTAAATGAACTGAACCTTTTTCTATATTTATTTTCGTCGGAAAGCTATTATTTAAAAAAGTCAAGTCTGTCAATAAAAACTAAAGTTGCAGGAATATTACGCAAAGTTGTAGGTTTTGAAACGAAAAATATGTAAATAATGAGTCTTACTTTTTTTTTGAATTGTTCATGGGCCAACTTAAAATTTAATTAAGTCGTACAAACAAACCTTATGTGAATTTTTTTAATTTTTTTCTTAAAGGTTTAGGGGTCGCTACCGGGGTTTATAGTATCCCCTTAGGGATAGCCAGGATAACTCGAGTAAACCTTACTAGATCGTTATGAAATTTTTTTCATGGGCCAACTTAATCACATAGTTTTTTTGTACGTCTTAATAAAATTTTAAGTTGGCCCAAGAAAAAAATCATTAGTTAGTCCTTAATGAATACTGTTATTTATGAACTCACAAAATTATGCGACGTTATGTTAACCACCGCATGTAGAGAATCCATATAGGATCGGAGAATAATCGAAATATTTGTTTGATCGTTCATGGTTACATCAACAAAATTACATCATTAAAATTACACTATGAAATGATTTGATCGCATCTGTCGCTAATTAGTTAAATATTTTTGTATCGTTTCAGGCGTAGTTCCAATCAATAGCAGAGGAGAAAAACAACGAATGCATTTGCGCGATGGCTTTCTAGCTGATCAATTGGATCCCATATATGTCGCTTATAATATGTAAATATCTCACACATTTACTTCAATTCAATACTTTATACAATACAAGCATTAATCTATACGTATTTAACATAAATCATTTAACATTAATATGTATACATATATTTAAGATGCAATAAATATTTAAAACTTTGTAGTTTCAACTTTGTAGTTTATACTTAACTAGTGGGCCCGGCAATGCTTCGCTATTGCACATTAACTTGTAATATATTTCACATTTAGGTCTACAAAGTACTTTGAAAACGTTCATCAGCAAAGTCATATCTATAGTGCTTACATGTAGATTAAGTTTTTTCTGTATGTAGGGCGAAAAGCCACTTCTTCCAAAAATCGGAAACAGACATTCCGCTAATTTTAATAATTTTTATTTTGATCTGTAGTAGCGGATACTAACTATCTTTTTGGGCATAAAAAACATTTTGTTATTCCTTCTCCGCCTATTGACCGCAAATGAAAATTCCGTCTGAAGCTTCATGCCTTTAGCCATAAAAACTTCTTTTGTCATGTCTTCTTATCACACGGATCAAGAATATTCCGGAATACTATTTTTGTATTGAACTCGTATTACCATTTTTTTGAGATAATTCGGTCACCAATGTTTGGCTTAACAAAGTGATGGTCTCACGCGCTGTATGGCATATTACACAGTCGTGTTGGAACCATTTCTCGTTTAAATAATGTGCAATGACATGATAAATAAAAAAAATCACTTGATCGTCCACTGGCTCAAATTCTTCCACCAGTTAGATCTTATATAGATGCAGGCCAAGATCTTTCTTCAGCATTTGCATAGACCGAGTTGCTGAGAATGGCGTCGGTTTGATAAATTCGAGTCCCCTGTCACACTTACGTCTAAAACGTTGATGGCTTCTATTAGCTGCTCAGATGGATCATTATATGCACCCTCAACTTCACAAAGGGCTCCATAAGTTTGGCGAACAGAACGTGCATTTTGAAAATAAATTTGCAAGATTTGCAAACGTTGTTCTTGTGTAGTTTTTACATGGTGATTTTCCAAAGTATACTAAAAGAAGTTCTATACGTCAAAAAAAAATACCCCATATATAGGTTATTTACAAATATTTGCTTATGTTACCTCTGACATACTTTATAAATGTTAATTGTGCCCCAATAAAACAAAAGGTGTTTTCCAGTATAACTACAATGAATATTGCATTTTTTTCTGAAAAGTAACTGGTGTACGGACCATTATTTGATACAGTTTTAATATATAGCAATGTGCGATGAATTCTTAGACAATTTCGCTTAGAAACTATATGTCTACAATCAATTCCTAGTTCGCGCTGAGAAGCATGAAGATTTCAGGTTTAGGTATATTTTTAGCAATTTTTCAGTTACGTCAGACGTACCATCCCGATGTTTGGAGACCAAGACGAAGAGAATAGTATATTTTTGACATTGTTTTGGATCCCGCCCAATATTCTGAAAAATGATTTTTAAAAACTTAATTTCCGTATGTCAACTCTCAGAGGTCCTAACTTTTTAACGAATACATAGATTTGCTTCTGTAATACCTCATTTACTTTGCTGGGAAAATAGTTTTACGCAGAAGGTCTCGAAAAATATATATCTGAAGTTTTCGGTTTGTGCTCATTTAAAAACCAAAAAAAATTACTTCTTGTAAGCGCGGAATACCTTGTGTTATCGAATATTGCCATTTTCACCCCCTAAATGTAGACAAATCCAAACAATGTGTAGCCTATGTTACTCGCGGGGCTATTCGGAAGATTCCCTGAAAATTTCATCAAAATCGGTCCAGCCGTTTTCGAGTCCATACGTCACATACATACACACATCCTCTTTTATATATATAGATAGATTAGCTGTTTGATTTGATGTTTGAAATATCGGTTAAGTTAACATATAAGAAAGCTCATTGCTGTGCATAATGTATTTAAATATTTAAGGTTTTAGTGATGTGTTTATATTTAATTTATTTCATAGATCCCCGAAGATGTGATTTACAATAGCTAAGTATATAAATTAAATGAATGGTTTGAATAAAATGGAATAGCAACGATTTGCCAATTTCAATTCCCTAAATGTGGAAAACTCCAAACAATGTGTTGCCTATGTTATCCGCGGGGTTATTCTGAAGATGCTCTGAAAATTTCATCAAAATCGGCACAGCCGTTTTCGAGTCCATACGTTGCAAACATACAAACATATATATATAGGAAAGGGGAGTTTTTATCCCTTTTGCTATTTTCACCCCCTAAATGTGGAAAAATTCAAACAATGTTTAGCCTATGTTACTTGCTAGGTTATTCGGAAGATTCCCTGAAAATTTCATCAAAATCGGTCCAGCCGTTTTCGAGCCCATACGTTACAACAATACACACATCCCCACACACACACACACACACATACATGTTTCGAAATGAATGCAGTGTTCGCTATAACTCAAGAACCAATGCACATACAAAGACCGTTTATACATAAAAACCTTGGTATTAACGTCACCTTTCATATGAAGTTTGCAGAAATCGGTTCACGCATTCCAGAGAACATAAATTTCTAACACAATGCAACTTATTTTTATATATACAGTATTTACCGCTTATATGCACTTCGTAATTTGCTCGACTTTTAGTGCTTATAAGCGGGAAATGCATTTACCAAAACTCGATTACTCGGATACAAAAGAAAGATTGTTCAAGTTTGGCTGCATATAAACGATAAATGCTTATAACCGGCGTGCATATAAGTGGTAAATACTGTATAGATAAAAGATATCATCACCCTTAGGAATGATGGTATATATCAGTGATCAACGGCGAGCCGCTGCGCTCAGTGTAACGTGCGTGGCCAAAATAGAAATAAATGATGTCATAAATGAAACAAATTTAAATAGAGATTTACTCAAAAATTTTCCATTAGAACACTCCTAATTTTTTTTGAGAAATATCTACATTTTCTTTTTGTTTTTAGCTCTCAAAGTTAAGGGTTTGAGGGTACTGAAATTTAATATGAAAATTTCAATATATTTTCTACGATTTTAAACAAGTGTAACTTTTGAGTTTTTTATTCGATTTACATTGACTTTTTGGAAAGTTTAAGATGTTTTCTAAAACCTTTTAAATTTTCAATACTACAGCTTTGAAATTGCGTCAGTACGGCAGACAGAAAGAAAACCTCTGAGGGGAGTTAAGTACGTGAATTGTTTCCAAATTTCAAAAGACAACAAAAAATGTTAATTTTTGTTTCTGATGGTAAACGAAACTGTACACTTTAACACTGAAAAAGAGCGTGCTGCCCCACGCTGCCCTATTTTCTTAAAATGATTTTTTTATGAGAGCCTTTGCTGTAAAAAACCAGTTTGGTGGAGATGGGCGTGGAGGTGGGTGTGGTTTTAGTGTGATCACGCCCACTTTTGGTATAATAACTAAGAATGGTAAGTTATGCTCAACAACCAAATTTCATTGAAATAACTTAATTTTTGACCTTTTGCTATATATGGGAGGGGCGTGGTTTGTATCGAAGGTGGGTGTGGTTTTAGTCTGACCACGCCCACGTTTGGTATAATAACTAAGAATTGTAAGTTATGCCCAGCAAGCAAATTTTATTATTTAATATTTAACGTAAATATCTCAAAAAAAACATTTTACAATATATGGGAGGGGGCGTGGTTCTCAACCGATTTTTAGATACATCAGAAATTTCTTAATTTCAGCACAAAAAGTAGTTGTATAAAATTTCGTTGCTCTCCAACGACTCCTTCCATTTTGGCCAACGAATGTATGAAGACGTTACTCTTTGTTGTGTGTGCTGTTTTTTACGGTGGTGGCTTCCCTGTCGGAAATTGAGTTAACTTCAAGCTAACCAATGGTTAGTCAAAGATGAGTCACAAGTGACTCGAAAGCTAACTCATTTCCTTGTTAAATCCTATTCAATTTTTTCACATGATGGCATTGCAGTGAGTCAGTACTCACTCACTCTGCATAAGTTTCAGCTAACCACAAGTTAGCTCGTTATAAGTTAGACTGTAGCTCATTAACCCTAGACGGGTAATCTTCGTCGATTCGACGAACACTGTTGCTATTTTTTCAAATATCTCTCTTATTTTTCACAATATTCTATTGTCGTTTGCAATAGCGTTAGTTTGTAATGTTTTTTTCAAGCTATGATACCATATGACAGCATAAGTTTAGCGTAATTGTTATTTTTTGCAATAAACGAAAACTCGCGTCGTCGTTACGACGAAGCTTACCTTTTGTGTGACTTTTTGCACTTACAAAAAAGTCACAAAATCAAAAAATATTTTTATTTTTTTATTTTAAATATTTTAAATGTCTGAATTATTAGATGATTTTATTGAAAATTGTGTTAATGCTCCTTAAGACTTCAATTGTGATTCAAAAACCAAAAAGTAAATTGAAGAAACTACGGAGGAAGATGTATTTTTGCATGAGGAGGAGTACGACGATGGTGCCGATATTATACCAAATTCGGGTGATGAAAATAATCATGTGCCACTAAATTTTGCTCCAAAATTACTAATACTGTGTAAAAAAACATTTCGTGAAAAATAACTAAAATTTATGATCGGCTAAAAATAGAATGATTACAGGCGTGAAATAAATATATTGAAACAAAGGCGAGGACCGACTAGTAAAGCAAGCGACCGAACTAACCCATATCTTGCTTCTTACAATTCGAATGCGATACATTTTTGGACGAAATCGTAAAGAAATGAGTGTCGAAATTAAGAATCCCGTTCAAAGACAAGAGGTTTTGAATCAACTGAATTCGTGCCTCATATATGGCTTTTTCAAACAACAATATAAGAAAAAATAACTGAAAATTACTTAAATTATTAAATTGCCGAATGTTGCAAATGAAGAGACAAGAGAAAAAAACGCAAAGTTTGAAAATAATGTTCTTACAAAAAAAGAAAAATGCAAAAGTTTTTTTGTTATACCTGTCTGTGGGGAGCACGTATTCTAACTTGTGCCTACTGTACAAATAAATATCTTTTCGATGTTTTTTTTGTTTTAATTGATAAAATGAAGTGTTTTATAATTTTTTTTTGTAATAGTTGAGCAGCCATGACTCTTTAATTTTATACTAATGTACTCTTTAAATACTAGTATCTAATTGAGACCAAAAAAATGGGCTGAAAAGAGAAATGCTCGAAAATAAACCAAATAGCTTTACAAATCTTTAGTTTGTATCTTATCTTTTTCGCAAGAGTCTATTGTTGATTAAATGTTGTGTTTCGGACTGGTACGCTAGATTTTTGCTAAGAATTTCCAAGTAAAATAGGACTGAACTTTTAACTAGTTTTAAAATTACTAACTCATGATTGGTTTTAACGAGTCAGCTTATGGTTAGCTATAAAACTTCAACAACAAAAATTTAATAATAACGCCTTTTTCTTGTGCTAGTTTCATAAAATATATATTAATTTAATTTTAAACTGTTTGTTTGTTAGTTTTAGTCGATCGTGTTTTATATATTAAATTAACGTTAAGTGTATCAAATGATACATCAAATTCGGCTTACGATCAGAAAAGTGTTTTTTATTGTTTGATATTTTTGGTCAAATTCAGTGTGTCACGCACTAGGATGACGAGTTTCGAACTCCATGACGAGTTCATCTTCAGACCCATTTGTGACGAACTGATGCACAATGGTACATCATCAGCTGTATATATATCTACAATTATGTGAAACATGTGCATGCGAAGTAGATATCAGCCGAAAATGTCCAGCACCTTTTCAGCATCAGTTTTGAGTGATCAAAAAGTTAGTTCAAAACTTATCGAGAAGAAGTCAGATGGAATAGAAAAACAAATGACTACATCTGCATCAGTTTTGAGTTACCTTAAAAGTGCGTTGTAAATGAATGAACAAAAAGTCAACTTGATTTTGAGTCAGCTCACAAAATTCCGACAGGGTTGGCACGGCAACGAAGAAACACAAACAAAAATATGATGAAGGAGAATACGACAACAGTGCGATCGCCACTAACACACATGCTAATCGTCTCGCTGTCGATTTGTAAGGTTTTTATACCATCACCCTTAGGGATGAGAGTATATATCATTTGAAACGAAAAAATGTGTAACGCATTAAAGGAGACGAGTTAGAACCCAAGTATCATAAGACCAAATTCGTTTCAGGACTTTTTAAGACGATTGAACTATGTCCGTCTGGCTGGCTAGCTGGTGAGTAGGATAACTCGAGTAAACCCTAACGGATCGGTATGATACTTTACCAGTATTTTTTAAAACGAACTAATGGGATTGTTAATTGTCAGAATAGCCCCACCCCTTCTGGTACCTCCAATACAAAATTACCTATTTTTGTATAATTAATCACCCTTATCGTGAATAAGTTGGGGAATTTCTGTTCCCATGAAATTTTCATTTCCCTCGAAGTGGAATTTGCTATCGTGTTATTCCCGTGAAGTTTTTGTTCCCTTCTTTAAACAGCTGTTCAAATTAAAGTCAGCTATCAGTGCGTAGTGAATGTAATTTAGAAGATCTTTATTTTTCAATTGAAATTTTTATTGTGTACGGACCTAAAAGAAAATTTTTAGAATCGGCACCCTTCTTTTGATGCAGGATGAAGAAAGCAATCAGCTTAGAACTAGTCGCAGACGTTTGCGAGATGCGTCTTACTCCTTTCTCATAGATGATGGCTGTTGTTTCCTCTTCACTCACTCCCAATTTAGCAGTTACTTCATTAGTAGGCTCCGGCAAACCAATTGTTAAGGAGTTTTGCAAACCTTCTACTGACTCCTTCATACCTACAAGATCATACACACACTGCTCGTCTGGTGTGAGGTATTTAGTTTGATTCGGTCCTCCTCCCATCGCTCGTTGGCTGTTTAAGTTGGCGGCTGCTTTTGATCTTACATACCTTTTTTGATCTATCCAACCCTGTTGGGCAAATTGTGTATACAGATATAAATGTCAATACGAACAAGTTATTGGACAAATTATGAAAATAGTTTTTACCTTTTTCCACTCATTTTTGATTGGAGGGCCAGCACTATTCAACTCTTCTGTGAGTGATTTCCAAAAATCTGCTACAACCTCTTTTGGAATTTTAATGAAGCCGCAGGCAATTGTTCTATCGCTTTCCATTTTGTTAAGTAATATTTTGTGTTCCTTTTCTTTACACTTCGAGACCTAGAATAATTTGGTTAAATTTTAATATTCTCATTAAAACAAATAAATACTTACATGATGATATATGTATTTCGCCAGCAAAACTGAAGTGAACAAATTCAAGGGAAAAGCGAATAAAATTCGAGTGAAAAATCTATTCACGATTAGGGGAATTTTGTTTAACTGCCAACGTTTTTATTGGTTATCATTTCACAGTGATTGAATAGAAAAAGGGAAAACATTTCATGGGAAAAAATATTCATGATTGCAATTTCGGGAAAAGGGAAAAAATTACGAGGGAAATAATGTTCACGATAAGGGTGAATATTTTTTTATAACTGCCAAACAGATGGCCGGAGGATATTTTAATTTGGTCAGTTTATTTATGTTGCAAAAGTAGACAAACTCTAAGTAACCCGACACCTTTGCTACACCCCTTCTGGTACCTCCCATACAAATGCCCGAATTGACCCTCATAGTTTTATATACACATCTTTTTGGTAAATAAACTGAATTCATTCCAATTTTGCGTATGATGTTCGCTTATGAAAATTGGACCCAGGAATGAATATGTGCTATATCGGTTTACGCCTTCTAGTACCTCCCATACAAAATGACCTATTTTTAGAAAATTCATATTTCTCCCATAACTTCCAACAGACACATGGGGATACTGAAAATTGGTCGGCTAATTAATATTGTGATAGGCGGCGGAACCTCAAAAAACCTTACATTTTTACACACCCCTTTTGGTACATCCTATACAAATCACCGAATTCACCCACATAGTCTTACATACATATCTTTTTTGTAAGTTCACTAAATTCAGTCAAATTTTGCTTAAGATGTTCCCTTATTTGACACTCCCCTTCTGGTACCTCCCATATAAATAACAGATATTGCCCATTTTCATTTTTGTATGTTACCAATAATTCAGACAAATTTTGCCAAGGTAAGCTTTGATTTTTACGTTTCTGCTCCATAAGCAGACAAAAAATAATACATAAGTAATTTTAATTTAATTAAAAATCAATTATTTTAAAAAATCTAGACTTAAGCAATATTATATATTGAGTGATGGTATTTATCAGTCAGTTTACCTGACTAAAATTTCTGTACTGGTTTTGCTTATGTTGGCTACAAATGTTAAAAAAGTTCATTAGTTTATTAGTCTATTTATTTTATAAAATAAATAAAAACAAAATATTAAGAGAAAAATATTATCAACGGTTTGTGGAGTTTCTGTCCAAAACTTAATCCTGTTATGGCTTTACTAAGAACAGAATTTGGGTACGATGCCGTTGGGTGTATTGATTTTATTACTCGATTTCTTAAGTGGGCGGAATGATGTATTTGTATGGGAGATACAAGAAGGGGCGGGGCCATGTAGCCCATTTGGAATACCGTAAGTAGTTTTGGGGAAATATTAACTCGTGCATTTGGTGGCGTCTTTAGAAAGTTATCGTGCGAACCAGCCATACAGCCAGACAAACGGACATGGCCTAAACGACTTAAAAAGTCATGAATCGAGTTTGGTTCAAAGAAACCTAGGGTCTAAAGTGACTCCTTCTATGTGTTACACTTTTGAGTCGTATCAAATGATATATACCCTCAGTCTAAGGGTGATGGTATAATTATCTTCAGAATTATGATCAAATCGTTGCCTACTCTAATTTTTATCGGAATACAGTAAAATTCGCTTAGCTGCCCCTTCGCTTAGCAACACATTCCGCATAAGAGCACATGTATCAGGCCTGTTCTGAAAATCACAAATGATTTGAAATCACAAAAATGGTGTTCTGCACACCAAACTTTTTGAAATTTTGTGATTTCAAACCCTATCGATTTCAAATCACATGCTTATTTTTACGAGTACTTTTATGGGAATTTAAAAATAAATTGCTTAATTTATTAACAACATGTGTTATTTCTTAATTTATGTAGTAAAATTACACATTTAGCGCAATAAATGCTCTAAAATTAATAATTTTTTGAGACACTACTTTTTGTGTATTTGTTTTGTGAATTTGTTTGTGATTTGTTAATGAAGTGCTTGTGATTTGATTTTGCTTGATCTCAACAGCTGATTTAGTTTTCGAAGATTTAATCAGTGCTTTTTTATGCGTTGTTGTTTAATTGTGTCCTTCGCAAATTTTTCAGAGCAAAAAATATAGCACCCGGCGTTTTACTTTAAACTTTTCTTTCTTTTTCAGCTTAAAAACGTCAAACATCTACTCACTTGCATAATCCTTATTAAATCACAACAAAATAAGTCAAAAAATCAGCTGTTTTGTTGTGATTTCGAAAAATTCAAATCACACCGAAAAAGACAAAATCGTGTGATTTACAGAATAGGAAAAAATCACACGTGTGATTTCAAAACGGCATGTGATATGAAATCACGTGATTTACAGAACAGGCCTGTATGAAATTATCTCATTTAACTGCATTTTGCTTAGCTGCACTTTCGTCCACTTGAATTGTGTTTTACAATTCAATTACCTATAGAAAATATTTCGTTTACCAACAATTTTCAAATCGGTATCTTATAATAATATGTTTTTCGAATTTATTATTGTGTAAGAAATTACCAGGGCCAACACAAACATGCCCGGAAAATTAAAAATATGCGCATTAGATAAGCTCAAAAAAACACCAAAAAATGCCGTCAAAACTGATAAAAAAATGCACAATAGCTTTTGATTCGTAGTTAATTTTATTCACTGAATGCGTTTAATTTTTAATAAAAATTGATCACAAATAGTTGACAATTAAATTAAGTTATTTTTATACCCTTCATGAAGTGCATGCACAGTGTGAAGGGTATATTAATTTTGTTCTTCCATTTGTAACGCCCATAAGGAGGCATGGTAGGTATGACAATATATATATATATATATAAATGATCAGCATTGAAATCTGAGTCGATTTAAAGGTGACCGTCTGTCTGTCCCCGCAATTACAGCCGCATTTAAAGAGATATCGAGCTGTAATTTGTTATGCAAGCTCCTATCCTCAAAGCGGAGGTTAAGTTCTAAGATGAGACCGATCGGTCAAAAACTACTCTCACCTCCCATGCAAACTCTCCCTTTTTGGGGCCTGTCACTGAGATTGCAGACGTATTTTAAGAGGTATATAGCTGACATTTTGTACGCAAGATTCTAGCTAATCGGAGGCTACTTTCTAAGATGAGCATAATCGGACGAATACTTCTCTCACCTTCCATAGAAACTCCCCCTTTTTGGGGGTGTCCGTCTGTACGTCCCTGTAGTTTATGAGCTTTCGATCTGTAATTTGGTGTGCAAGCTTATGTTCTATTGACAAAAAATGGATGTGTGAAGCTAAAAGCAACGTCCACCTCTAACCAACTCCCCTGTTTTGTGGTAAAAAGTTTAATAAAATATAGTTGTAGTGCAAATAACCAGTTTAATCGTCATTTTTACAAATGGTGAAGGGTATCTGAGCTTAGCCGACGATAAGTCACCTTACTAGTTTACATTACATTTATAAGGTTCAGACCATTGATTAATTATATACTGTAAACAAAATGACATGAGTTTATTCAATGGAGTATTTAATTTTTGAAAGTATAATAAATATTACGTGTACGCCTTCACCATAATTTTTCTCACATATTCTTGATTTCCGCTATTAAAATCTTGATCAATATTCTGTTCATGAATATAAGAGATTTTAAGAAGCTGTTTTGTGAAAGAAATGAATTAACTTGCCTTTGTAGAATTTATATGGCTTCTAAGGGAGTTAGAAAATCCAAGCCCCACCCCCTATTGTTTCAACGTAAAAATAATTCGTTGCAATGCTGTTTTGTCATACTTAAAAAGTTAGACGCTAATTGACTATTTCTATTTGGAATTACGCATTGATTCAGCCTCCTCACTGTTACACTAATTTACAACTTTTCTTACGTACTTCCAACTATACCAACGAGTAATGGGGATGGAACTGGTGGCAACACAACTCTTGGTAGAACTCATTGAAATTCTTGACGACGAAATCCTTAATATAAACACCAGAATAATATTTCGTTTAGCTAGTGCCGGAAACGCATACTTTAAAAATACAGCCTTTGTAGAAGGTTTTAATTCATAAATATTAATTCTTTAACAAAAAATAGGCGTCGCCAGTTGCGAAAAACTATAAAGATTATCTTCCCATCTTAAAGAAATAAACAGGTGTTGTATATAATACGAAAAATATATACGAAAAGTATAAAAAAATAAAAAAAAACCTGAAAACCCCAAAATATGCTTTTATATGCATAAACCCCCAAAACATACCGGGAAGACTGTAATATGCATTTGCATATGCCAGTATGCATTGCATACTTTTGTTGGCCCTGGTAATCACTAACGATTAATAACACTGTGCTACACACAAAATATACAGGGGTTCTCATGTAGCATTTCTGGTAGACTGGAGTCCATAGAGTATAGTGATACTTTTAGTTTTTCTCGGTCACTTCGTTAAGTAATGTTTTTAAAGCCAATTAAGTAAAATGACGATATTCCTAAAATTACAAGTTCCAAAATTCATAAGTCTTCTCTTTGTTAACCGATTTTCATAAGCTTTCATCTGTTTTAAAGCTATGACTTTCACCTTTTATTAAAAAAATAATTTTGAAAATCGGTTTTAAAATAGTGAAACGGCGGCTGTTTAAGCAAAAGAAAAGCGGAAAAAAATTGCGAATTCTCATTTTCCCAACGCTCTAAGTTGATCATTTATTATTATTATTATTTTTTTTAATAAAAGGTGAAAGTCATAGCTTTAAAACAGATGTAAGCTTTTAAAAATCAGTTAACAAAGAGAAGATTTATGAATTTTGGAACTTGCAACATATTGGGGTAACTGTAAATCAATTTTAAACAATATCATTTAAGTGATCATGCGTTTCTAAAAAGTCATTACATTTTAATACAAAATACATTGATGAAAATAACAAGAAATGAGAGTGATGTCAGAAATCGCTTGAAAAAATCCAAGTATGAAGAAAGTGTTGCTACAAAGACGATTTTTTTCTGTGGCAACTTTTATTTGCAGTGAAGCTACGCACAGACGATTGCCAGATTTAACATATACGTAGCCTCACTGCGTTAGATTTCAGGCCTTGTGCGGTAGAATCGGCAGATTGTAAAATTTACAAAAATAATCGCTAAAATCTACCGAATATCGGTAGGTGTGCACACTGGTTGGGTGGTGAAGTTTTGCGTTTCCAACGGACAATGGAGTGTATTTGTTCTTGAATCTATCAAAACTTGTATTTTCCCCCTTTATTCAACTCATATAACACCTCAAATTCGGTTTTTCGATTATGACCCTTTAAGAACATCTGCATCGAAATTCAGTGGAGCGTATAATTTCCTACTCTCCAGTGTTTATGTGTCAGAATTTAATTTTTATTTTTTAATTTTTTTACAAGTTCGCACGAGCAGCTGACGTGCAATCGCCCCTCCACGAACCAGCTGACTATTATTTTTCGATTCTACCTGACATCAACAATTGACAATATAAAATTCAGTTGGCATAAACTAACTAAAAAAATATTTTTTTAACAACTTTCACGGCTACTCCCAGTCACCCCCACCACTACTGGAGCAGCTGACGGTCGTTTTAGATATCTCCAACATAAAATCTATTACGACTCTTAAAATCAGCCGGCATGCAATGATTATGTCAAAAAGACCCCTAGCTCTCGGACTAAAAATTTTAACTTTCGAAATAACACAGAAAATCGCATACTTACTTTTGGGCCGTAGAACACCGTGGCATACTCCGTTTCAAAAGACTAGGTCAAAATCATGATATTCCATTTATAAGTTTGTATATTATCTCAAGCGATTTGTTGGCGTTTTAAGGAAAAAATATCAAAAATGACTTCTGAAATGAATTTAGCATTTGTTTCCTTTTATTTTTAATTTAAGTCTTTTGATGATGAACTTCCACCTTCCGGACAGCAAAATTTACTTATTTTTAATATGAGGTACTATATGATTTTGATAAATTTTACCAATTTTTTTGTAATATATTTCGAATTTAATCAATGTTTATACCATCACCTTTAGGGATGAGAATGTATATCATTTGATACGAAAAAAAGTGTAACGCATTAAAGGAGACGAGTTAGACCCCAAGTATCTTAAGACCAAATTCGTTTCAGAGCTTTTTAAGAAGAATGAGCTATGTCCGTCTGTCTGGCTGGTCAGCTGGATAACTCGAGTAAACCTTAACGGATCGGTATGCAAATTTACCATTATTAATATTTTTCGAAACGAACTTATGGGATTGTAAATGGGCAGAATATACCAACCGCTTCTGTTACCTCCCATACAAAATTACCTATTCTTGAATAATTAATATTTCTTCCATAGCTGCCAAACAGACCATCGGAGGATATCTAAATTTGGCCAGATTATTTATCTTGCAATAGTAGACAAACCCTAAGAAAGCCGAAACCTTTGCCACACCGCTTCTGGTACCTCCCATACAAATGACCGAATTGACCCTTATAGTTTTACATACATATCTTTTTTGTAAGTAAACTGAGATCACTCAAATTTTGCGTATGATGTTCGCTTATGAAAGTTAGACTCAGGTATGAATATGGACTATATTGGTTAACGCCTTCTAGTACCTCTCATACAAAATTACCTATTTGTGGAAAATAAATATTTCTCCCATAACTTCCAAACGGACACTTGGTGGGTTATGAAAATTGGTCGGTTAATTTATCTTGTGATAGGATGCAAAACCTAACTATTTGATACACCCCTTCGGCAACCTCCCATACAAATGACCGTACCCACCCCCATAATCTCACATACATATCTTTTTTTTAAAGTACACTGAATTCAGTAAAATTTTGCGTAAGGTGTACGGTTATGAAGATTTGAATCAGGAATGAACATGGACTATATCGGATCACCTTCCATACAAAAAGAACCTATATTTGGAAAATTAGTATTTCTCCCATAACTTCCAAACGGACACTTGGGGGGGTAATGAAAATTGGTCGATAAATTTATGTTGCGATAGAAGGCGAAACCGCATAGAGCCAAACTATTTGGCCCACCCCTTCGATTTCACCCTCATAGTCTAACAAACTTTTTTGTAAGTACACTGAATTCTGTCACAGTTTGCGTAAGTAGTACTGTTATGAAAATTTGAATCAGGAATGAATATGGATAATATCGGAACACCCCTTCTGGTACCTCCCATACAAAATTACCTATTTTTGGAAATTAATATTTCTCCCATAATTTCTAAACCGACACCTGGGGGATAATCAAATTTGGGCATTTAATTTATCTTATAATATGAAGTAAAACCTCAAAAGCACTAACTATTTGACACACCCCTTCTGGTACCCTCCATATAAATAATCGATATTGCCCCTTTTACATACATATCATTATGTAAGTTAACACATTATACATAGCATGTGTCACTGCACACTTATCCCATCCAGACACACCGTCAGCAGCCACATTCCAGGTGTCATATTGCCTTATTCGACGGGAATAAACAGCACTCAACGTTCCCACAGTCAACACTCGGCGCGTGGACTACGTCAGCAGTTTAGACTATTCTATTAAGCTAATGTTTAAGCCTTCTTTGTATTCTTAAATTTAGTTCGGTTTTTGTTCATAATAAAGTAAGTCGTGTTGCTAGCCAACACGCAGCCTTTTTTAAAAAATAAATAAAATTAATTTTTAATTAATTGGCGCCCGAGCAGGGACCCCTAACAAGTCTTTACAGAAATTTGCCTGAGCCAATAGGCAAGTAAAGACAAACGGGTTGTCCCGAGGAAACAAAAAAAAAGGACTGACAAATCCGGCTCAACTTTGAGAGCAAGGAAACGGAGCGCCCTAGTAGCCAAACGAGAGGCAAACGGGAGGTGACACAGGTTCACCAGCGGCCTTGCTGTAGTTCTAAGAAACCATATTTTTAAGAAAAGAAATTAATGAAGTGAAATTAATGTGAAAATATTTGTTGAAAGGAAAATTAAAAATATTTATTGTAAGAAAAATTAAAAATATTTAATGTGAAAATAAATAAGAAAAACAAGTAATATTGAGTTAAAAAAAGAAACAAGCAATGTGAAATCAATTTAAGAAAAGCTAAAATTGTGAGAAAACTAAAGTAATTAAACCTTGAAAGGGAAAGGTTGTGAAAAATAAAAAAAAAAATTTTCAGTAGAAATATAACAAAAGAAAATATTAGAAGAGATAATATGAAGTGACAACTAGCAGAAATAATATTGCTAGAAAAATTAACGAGTAATTATTGAAAAAAAGTTGTGAAAAATAAATATAACAAAAAAAAAATATTAAAAGAAATAATATTAAAGAAATTTAAAATAATTGTAAAGAAAGAATTTCCAAAATAACGAAGAAATATTAACAGAAAAAATTAAATAATTGTAAAAGATTGTGAAATTTAAAAAAATAGTGGTTCCAGCAAATTTGAAGCAAATCATCAGTACGAGAAAGTTATGTTCTTAAGGTAAGTGACAGTCCTAAAGAATTTGATTGCTATTATTCAGTGCAAATTTCCCCAAAACGTCCCTTTAAAAATTCTGAACAAGTGTTTAAAAGAAAAAATGCCAGATAGTATCGAAGAAATTACAGAAAGGCTTAGTAAATCCCTGACCATGAGTCAGGCACAAAGGAGTAGTACTAATTCTAGCGAACTTTCGCAAACTCAGAAAGACGAGATTAGGGCCATAATGGCAGAGTTCCTAAAGCAAGATATCCCGGATGAAGGTGGCGACCATCCGGTAGGAACAATTCGCATTGACGAATTAGACAAAATTCCTGATATCGTAAGATCCCTAAGGGAATTTTCAGGGAAAGCCGGTGAGTTCGGCTCATGGCGCAAATCAGTAGAAAGAGTGCTGCAACTGTTTGATAGTATCAAAGGTACGGGAAGATACTACGCTATACTCCATACGATAAGAACGAAAATTGTTGGAGAGGCAGATACTGCTCTCGATTCGTACAGAACACCACTGGACTGGATTAAAATAAGGAAATGCCTAATGATGCACTACTCTGATAGGCGAGATATCGGGACACTGAAATACCAGATGACTACCATGTGCCAAGGCCACAGAACAATAACTGAATTTTACCAGGCAGTATACCAGCACCTATCTTTGATATTGGACAAAATAGCTTGTCTTGACTTGGATGAAAGTAGCCTTGCTTCGATGACAAACGCCTATAGAGACAAGGCGCTCGATACGTTCGTTAGAGGTCTCAAAGGAGATCTACCAAGATTACTGAGCGTTAAGGAGCCTACATCCTTGCCTCAGGCATTACATATCTGCCTGAAATTGGACAATATGGCATACAGGATGCAACATGCCAATGGGCAAGTACAAAAACCAAATGCCCGCGGTTTTATTCATAATCCTCAGGCATTTATTGGGAATAAGTTTTATCCTGAGCTAGCTCATGTGGGAAACCAAAATAGGCCACCAGTACCACCACGGTTGTTTTCAAGACTAGTAAACGGACAGACTGCTCAGAATCAATCCAGACAGCAATATTATACGTACGGCAATGGAAATCAGAGACCTCAAGGATTTCATCAAGGACATCAACAAAATTTCCCAAATCCGGAACCAATGGATATCGATCGTTCTATCCAGACTAGGCAAATAAACTATGCCAACAGACCGCCGATCAATAACGGAGTCAAAAGGTCATATGGTGGTTCATTCCAAGGCCCAGCACACAAGGCTCAAAGGAACTTTCACGTGAGAACGGATAGCGCAAACAATCAGCTAATGGAAAGTCCTCAAGACGACTATGAAACGGAGCCACTCGAAGGAGCTGTAGGAGGTGCAACGAACATTAACGATTACATTGATAAAGTTAATGAGGAATACGTCGATGAATCAATACACTACTTTGGAGAAGGATACACGGCATCAGATAATCCAGTAGAAGAGTACTCAACTGAGGATCTTAACTCTGACCTCAATTTTTTTGGTTAAACAGTTCCTCGCTGCCATATTTTAAGGTTAAGACGAGGAACGGTGACATACTCAAAATTCTTTTGGACACAGGTAGTAACAAAAATTATATTAAATCAACTCTTGCGGAAAACCCTGAGAAAAATCAGGATTATTTTAGTGCAAAAACAATATCCGGTGATGTACAAATTACACACCATACTCTGTTAAATATATTTGGAAATTCAGTTCAGCCTATTAAATTTTACCTCCTACCCGGACTGAGAACTTTTGATGCAATTTTGGGCAATGACACTTTAAGGGAACTATCGGCAATAATTCATACGGCCGATAATTACTTTGCGCTTAAAAATGGTATGAAAATGCCAATATATCAATATTTATCGCAGGACGTGAACAATCTAGAAATCAAAGTCGAGCATCTTTCGGAACATCAAGCAACAACCATGAGGAAGATAATACAATCTCACAAAAACCTTTTCGCAGATCCAGACGAAAAGTTAACGTACACCACGAAAGTACTGGGTGAAATTCGCACAACTACTGAGGACCCCATCTACACGAGAAACTACCCCTATCCAATGGCACTTAAGAGCGTTGTCGAGGAGGAAATAACTAAGTTATTAAAAGACGGAATAATAAGACCATCTCGTTCCCCCTACAATTCGCCCATATGGGTTGTCCCAAAAAAGGAGGACGCGTCTGGGAAAAGGAAATATAGAGTTGTAGTGGATTTCAGGAAATTGAACGCAGTCACTATAGCCGACAAATATCCAATACCAGAGGTTGGGGAGGTATTGTCTCACCTTGGTGGTAATAAGTTCTTTACAGTTATTGACCTCAAAAGCGGGTTTCATCAAATCCCTCTGAACGAGAAGGACATTGAAAGACAGCATTTTCGGTTAATAACGGGAAATATGAGTTCACCAGGCTCCCGTTTGGACTAAAGAACGCCCCATCAATATTTCAAAGAGCATTGGACGATATCCTCAGAGATTTCATCGGAAGGACTTGCTATGTTTATATCGATTAGGGATGTAACGAACGTTCGCATTCGCATATGCGAATGCGAATTATTCGCATAGTTTTGTACATTCGCTTTCGCATTCGCATTCGTATAAATATATACGAATACAAAAAATTCATATTTCAGAAGATCCTTTATTGTGGTGGAAACGAAACAGCTCGAAATACCAAAAGTTAGCTACGTCTTCGGGAAGTGTTCGCAGCGAACAGTTTAGTACAGCCGGACTTATCTATGATCCACTAAGAACTAGATTGCATAGCGAAAAAGCAGCGAAGGTTCTTTTTGTTAAATACAACTTGGCTCTACTAAACTGAATACTGAATACTTCAAAGTTTTCGAAAGTAAATAAAATTATAGTTTAGTTACCTTAAAGACTGAATTTCTGAGAATTATATATATTTTTGTTTTTGTTTTACTTTGAAATAAACATTTTATGTTTAAGTACTTAACTGGAATACATATTTTTATTTGAAAAAGCAGAGAGTAGGAATGAAACTAAGTTATTCGTTTACGTAAACCATTTTTTGACATTCGCTAAACAATTTTGGAATATTCGCTTTCGCATTCGCAAAAACCAATAATAAGTATTCGCATTCGCATTCGCTTTCGCAAAAAAAATATTCCAATATTCGCTTTCGCATTCGCATTCGCTAAAGCACATTCGTTACATCCCTAATATCGATGATATAATCATTTTTAGTAAGGACGAGGAATCGCACTTCAAACATCTAAAAGAAATCTTTAGCACACTAGCCGCAGCGAATATGAGGGTGCAATTAGATAAATGTGCGTTTTTTAAGACGAAAGTCGAGTTTTTGGGTTTCGCAGTCTCTGATAAAGGAATTAGTACAGTGCAAGAGAAAGTAGAAGCTATGGTAAGAATCCCTTACCCTACAACTTTGCGGCAACTGAGATCTTTTTTAGGACTCTGTAATTACTACAGGAGGTTCGTGAAAGGTTACGCTGATTTAGCCAAACCGTTAACTGCAATGTTGAGAGGCCCAAATGGCTCAATTCCTAGATCCGAGTCAAGCAAAGTGAAGATAACACTTGGGTGCAAAGAAATGAAAGCAATGGATGCTTTGAAAAATGCTCTATTATCCCGAGAAGTTATGCTCTTTTACCCGGACTACAAGAAGGAATTTCATCTGACAACCGATGCCTCCAATGTGGCACTCGGGGCTGTACTTAGCCAGGATGATAGGCCAATAGCCTTTATTTCTAGGGTATTATCGGAAACAGAGGAACACTACGCCACAAATGAGAGGGAGATGTTGGCTATAGTGTGGGCTCTACATACCTTTAGAAATTACTTATACGGAACTGCAAAGGTCATAATATTCACTGACCACCAACCGCTGACTTATGCCCTGAGTAACAAAAACACTAATATCAAAATGAAGAGATGGAGGGCGATTCTCGAAGAATATAACTACGAGATTAAATATAAACCCGGAAAGTCAAATGTTGTAGCAGATGCACTCTCTAGAGCACCAGTTACTAATGTAAACTCATTAACAGGCACCGTTCATAGCCAGGAGAGCTCGGCGGAAAATTTGGTGCCCTGGGTAGAGGCTCCTATAAATGCATTTAAAAATCAGATATTCTTCAGTGTAGGGGAAATAGCATCGTACCAATTTCACATTATATTTCCTGGTTATCATAGACACAACATTGTAGAAAGGGAGTACGACCAGCAGAACTTGTTGGCATTATTGAAAAGATACCTAAATCCTTCTGTGAAAAATGCTATAAGTGCACTAGAGTTTGTAATGGGTAAAATACAGGAGATTTATCCATTACATCTTAAAAATTATAGAGTTTCTTTCACGCGAATATTCGTAGAAGATGTCATTTCCGAGAATGATCAGGAAAATGTTATTATCGACACTCATAACAGAGCTCACAGGAATGCAGCGGAAAACAAACTGCAGATTTTGGAGAAATGGTATTTTCCCAGTATGTTTTCGAAGATAAAGCGTATAGTAAAAATATGCTCAATATGCAAGAAGAATAAATATGATAGGCACCCAAACGATCCAAAAATAAAAGAAACACCTATACCCTCCTATCCCGGACAAGTGATCCATATAGATATATTTTCTACAGACAAAAAGTATTGTATTGACTGCTCTGGATAAATTCTCCAAGTACGCCCAAGTTAAAATACTTGCAGGAAAGTCTATCGAGGATGTTAGAAGACCATTGAGAGACCTATTATTCTTCTATGGAGTACCGAAAACGGTCGCCATCGATAATGAGAAATCGTTAAATTCTGCTACCATTCTGTTTATGATGAAGGATGAATTGAATATTGAAGTATTCACAACTCCCCCTTATTCAAGCGAAGCGAACGGACAAGTCGAAAGATTTCATTCAACTCTCGCGGAATTGCTAAGGTGTCTAAAGGCGGAGGGAGTATGCAGAAATTTCGAGGAACTCCTTGAAAAGGCAGTAAACGAGTACAATCATTCAATACACTCAACTGTTGAACGCAAACCTGTCGATCTATTCTTCGGAAGAACAGTCGATTTTTCCCCTGGTAGTTACGACAGAACCAGACATTCAAATATAGAGAAAATACAGGAAAAACAAAAACGGACTCTAGAATACCATAACAAGAGGAAACACGATGAAAAAGAATATATTCCGGGTCAAACAGTTTTTGTAAGAATTAATAAAAGATTAGGAACAAAACTATCTGAGAAATATAAGGAAGAAATAGTGAAGGAAAAAAGAAACTCCACGATAGTCACCGAAAGCGGACGTGTCGTTCACAAGAAACATATTAGAAACTAATTTCCAAATTTTCATTTACAGATTGCTAATTTTAACGGCACTTTGCGCCGGGGAAATTCAAATATGATTACTCAAATTCAAAATTGGTAGCAATGCACTCAGGAACAGCTAAAGTCCAGACCGGCACTTTCAAGATAGTTCATACTATAGAATTGAAAAAATACGATACTCTCATCCATGAAATAGAAAGAAACATTGTTCAGAATATCACCTATAATCAACCTCTAACTCCTTACCTAAAATACACCATATCCCAAATAAAATCCTACATATCCCGACTCATAACCAAATTTAAAGGCTAAACGTTCACTGGACTTTATCGGCAGCGCATGGAAATGGATTGCTGGAAGCCCAGACCGTCACGATTTTGAAATAATTCAGAGAAAAATGGAAGATGTCTTAGAAAATAATAGCAATCAAATCGTAATTAATCGTCTGTCACTTGAAAAAATTAATAAACTCACAAATGCCACAAACGAAATAATCAAAATTATAAAAACAGAACAAAATCTCCATAATGAAAGAATATTAGAATTTAAATACAAACTTGAATTGTTAAAGGAAGATATTGCCAACATAGAATTCGCAATTCATTTAGCTAAAGCTAACATTGTCAATTCATTTATTCTTTCTTCTTTTGAAGTAGAAATTTTAAATCATATCTTTAACAAAAGTAATGTACCATTTTCCAGTACTGACGAATTGCTACACTTTGCTGAAGTAAAAATTGCCATTGAAGGATACAATATATTGTACATTTTAAGTATCCCAACTACTGATACCAAAAATTTTAATAAACTACTAATTAAAGCTGTAAAGAGAGAAAATATTGTAACTAGACTAGACTACGATTACGTATTAGATTGTAAGAACAAAATTTTTGGCCTAAAAGCAAAATGTAAAACCTACAATAGTTTATCAATATGTAGTCCTGGTACTTATGAAGATATTACAGAAACAACGTGTATCCCGAGGCTGCTAACGAGTCAAACATCTAAATGTACTACAACCAATAATGATCATATTAATACAATAGAGGAGATCGAGGATGGCATATTATTTCTGAACCAATACAACGGCGAAATCAACGTGGACAACTCAACAATGTGGCTTAACGGGTCGTATGTCATTCACCATTACAACAGTACGATACGAGTTAACAAAAGAACATACGTTACAAGACAAATCACAGCAACCAAGCCTCTTCCTGCCTTAATTCAACCAATGGCCACAGATGCTGAAGAGAGAACATTATCTTTGGAACTGATAAATGACATTAATGTAAAGAACACCTTATCAATCCGCAAACTTAAGTCAATTAACAAGATTAGTTTGTCGTTAAACTTGGGAGTGATAACAATTGCCCTTCTAATTGGGTGTTTCTACCTTAAAAAGCAATTAAAAAAATGCAGGAAGATTAAACCCAATCAAGATGAAACCATTATAGAAGAGTCCTCTCAAAGTAACCAACCTACAAACAACATCCCAAGGATAAATGTCAATAGCCAAAATAAGAGCATCTACAACCTACCATGTTTTTGATGTTCCATTCGAGGAAGTATGGAACTTAGAGGGGGAGGAGTTAACACATTATACATTGCATTTGTCACTGCACACTTATCCCATCCAGACACACCGTCAGCAGCCACATTCCAGGTGTCATATTGCCTTACTCGACGGGAATAAACAGCACTCAACGTTTCCACAGTCATCACTCGGCGCGTGGACTACGTCAGCAGTTTAGACTATTCTATTAAGCTAATGTTTAAGCCTTCTTTGTATTCTTAAATTTAGTTCGGTTTTTGTTCATAATAAAGTAAGTCGTGTTGCTAGCCAACACGCAGCCTTTTTTAAAAAATAAATAAAATTAATGTTTAATTAATTTGTATATACAGTGAATTCAGACAAGTTTTGCCAAGGTAAGCGTTCATTGTACGTTGATTTACGAAAAAAGCAGACACGTTGTTCTGGCCCTAATTCTACCTCCTGAACAAGTAAGTCAAATTTTTTACGGGTTTGCTCCATAAGCAGGCAAAAAATAACACATAAGTAATTTTATTTTAATTAAAAATCTATTAATTTCAATTACTCAAAACTGAAACAATATCTTATATTGGGTGATGGTATTTATCAGTCAGTTTACCTGAATGAAATTTCTTACT
Source organism: Muscina levida (assembly GCA_964034835.1). NCBI lineage: Eukaryota > Metazoa > Arthropoda > Insecta > Diptera > Muscidae > Muscina > Muscina levida. Next base: position 95,139,784 of record OZ035883.1, on the reverse strand, counting down.
GGTTTTGGTTTGGAATCGATTAGAAATCATATTGCAATATCGCCTAAAAATATACGACTATAATCGTTGAAGTTAAGTATCAAAAAATAAACAGTAAATAATGTTTAAAACTAAAATTAAGTTGGAGTGTCTCGGCGTTTTTCTGTGTCATTTCGACGTACTTACAGCGTAATTTGACAATATGAAACAGCCAATTAGCAGCAGAAGCTCGTATAAACCCAAATATTAGCTTAAGCGGCTGAAGATAGCCACCGTCTTGTTTTTGTTGAGCGAATCCTTAATGGCTCTAGAAAGCCGTCGAGACAATTTCAGGTAAGCGAAGTAATGCCAAATCGTAATTTTTCTCATATTGTGCTTCAAAGTATTAAATTTACCAATTACACTATGTTGCTAAATAAAATAAAATCAACATCAGTATTCTCACTATATTTATTATACCCTCACTAGGCATATAACATATTTTTTCGAAAAATACATACCGCTACGTGGAGGCAAATATTGTATAAGTAATGAATATCACCTTTTTAGGTGATTTGGGTTCAAAAATGTTCCGCACCAAACGCGATTTCTAAAATAGGTCAGATATTTTTTTTATAGTTTTGTTTTAAAAAAACAAATGTTTTCAATTGTTATATAAAATAAATTTTATGTTTAATGTATGTGATGATTTACAAAATGGCAAAATCTCTTGCATAATTTTAATTGCACGGTCTTCGCCGATGTTGCTCTGCTGAACTTTTTGAATATCTGATGGTTTTTTGACTGAGAAAACATTACTTTGCTTTTGTTAAAACTATGATCAGAAAACCAGACGTCTCTCCAAGCGTGACAAACGTTAGAAAGAACTGGGCTGACACCTCTATATCTGCCTACTATTAGTTAATATAGTTAAGATTTCTAGTGGAAAATGTATGTATTGCAGCGAGCTGGCAACCCTATAATTGAAATCATTTTGACAGATTTGTGAAGAAATAAAACAACAATGCAAAACGTCAAAAACAGCTGATGGGATGAGGTAACATTTGTAGGAAAACCTTAAATGACTATATGATCTGAAAAAAATGTAATTGCGTTTGGTGCGGAAACTTTTTTGCAATTTCGAAAAAAATAAAAAAATTCATACTTTTTTAAGCTCTATTCGACTATGCCATGTCATTTTTCCTATTCGCAAAAATTGTAAAAAGTTACATGCCTAACCCTCACCTTTAGGAATGATGTAATAGCAGACAAACCCTTAGAAAATCGAAACGTTCGCTACACCCCTTTTGGTATCTCCAATACAAATGAGTGAATTCACCCTCATAATTTTAAATACATATCTTTTTGTTAGTACACTGAATTCAAACATATAATAAAAATTTGACTCCGGAATGAATATGGACTATATCGGCCGACTGATTCCTTCTATACAAAATTATCTTTTTTCGGAAAATGGAGGATGCTTAAAATTGATCAATATTCCAATCTTGTGATAGTATAAAATGCTCGGAAAATCTAAACGTTTGCCACAACCTCTCTAGTATCTCCCATAAAATTGAGCGAAAACAACTACATAGTTCTACACACATATCTTTATGTTAAGTACAATGAATGTAGTGACATTTTGCACAAGGTAAAAGTTTATTTAACGTTGTCCTATGAATAGAAATCGGGCTCTTTGTGCTGCCCCTGCTAAACCTCTATACAAATATGCCAATTACCCGAAAATTGATATATTTCCAATAATTTCTAAAAAAAAAACTTAAGACGTTGAAAATAGTTTCCTTTTTATATTTTGCATTCATAGAATATTTCACCCATCCCATTAGAAATTATGAATTCTTCAGAGATTTTTGTGCGTAAAAAACTCTTTCGTTAACACCATAAAAAATTTCAATTGTTTCAAAATTTCTGATTTTTTTCATTATTTTTTGATTCATTAATTCATTAACATTTTTTACGCTGTAACCCTTTTAATGGTGTACAAGTCTGGCCATACGACCGAAAGTCATATTTTCAACCGTTTATGCTCCACATGCTGGAAATTTTTTATACATTTCAATTTGAAAATCGTTTTGTTTCAATAACTCAATGACTTAAATAATGTGTTACATAAGGTAAGGGTACTTATCAGTCAGTTCATCTGACTGAATAATCTGTACTTGATTCCTTTAATGTTTTGTATACTTTTTATATGAAAATTATATTTGTATAAAAAATAAATGAAATTGAAATACAGTCGAGTACGGTAATAGCGAACTCCCAGGGACTAGGCATTTAAGTTCGATATATGCGAAGTTCGTTATAACCGACGTATAAAAATAGACTTAAAATTATTTTTATTATTTTTTATTAGTTTTAAACTGTACTGTTTGTTAGTTTTAGTCGATCGTATTGATTATATATCACAATTTACGTTAGTGTATCAAATGAAACATCAAATTCGGCTAACGATCAGAAAAGTGACGACAACGAAGAATGACGCGTTTCGAACTCCATGACGAGTTCATCTTCAGACCCCTTTGTGACGAACTGATGAACAATGGTACATCATCAGCTGTATATATATACAATTATATATCAGCCGAAAATGTCCAGCACCAATTATAGTTTAAATTTGACCGTTAATATTCAAACATGAGAATGGAGGAATATTTTATCCCCACGTTTCCCTTTTTATACCTAAAAGCTGAAGCTTCTTTACTAGGTTTTGTTGGTAAACTAAGCTTACTTCAAGTTTTTATGTCAAAGTAAGCATATAGTTTTTCAGGCCGTGCCGTGCCAGCGTATTTTAAACTGTATTGTTTGTTAGTTTTAGTCGACCGTATTGATTACATATCACAATTTACGTGTGTATCAAATGATACATCAAATTCGGCTAACGATCAGAAAGGTGTTTTTTTTTCATTGTTTGATATTTTTGGTCAAATTGAGTGTGTTACGCACTAGGATGACGCGTTTCGAATTCCATGACGAATTCTTCTTCAGACCCCTGTATATATATATATATATACGATTATGTCAAACATGTACATTAGGGTGTCCCATTAAAAAAAAATTTTTGGGGATCATTCTTAGTTTGAATACTCATAAGCCTAAGAATTTTTGAGAATTTTTTCAGATTTTTCGGAGGTGGTTTAGAGGTCGCGCAAATTGATTTTTTACCAAAAATCTACCTTTTTGGGCTTTTTTTGAATTTTGCTTCAAAATTGGTAAAAAAAAAATAGATATTTCTTCAGCTTCATAGTCAATATTATTAAAGAAAATTTTCCGATCTTTAATTTTATGTGCATAAATAATAAGTTTCGGCAATGATTTTGCACATTTTGACAATTTAATAACGGTTTTTCGTAAATTTTGAACAAATATGGAAAAGAATGCTCTATAACTTTTAAAATTTGTATAAAGATTAAAAAAACTAATGATGCAGATGAATAGATTATTAAGTTTTAAATTAATTAGCAGAAAAAAAATGAATTTTCTCTCACCGTTCTCGAGTTATACCCTTTTAAAGCTTTGTACGCATTGTATGAAATGTATAATACTATAAGGTGTGAACTAGGTTTGCATTGCTTTAAACTTTAAATAATTGGATTTAGAAAATTTTTTTATCAATGGATTCCCACCTTCCCTGAAGAGTGACGAAAATTTTAATTTGTGGGGATGTAATTTGATCCTCAATATTAAGGGCCTTAAACGCTGATCCAGCAACTAGTTCCATCATATGATGGCGGCATGCCAAAAATATGAGGTCTTTTTTTAATTTTTGGCGAAGTAAAACGCAAGCCCCAATCCGCCGTCCTGTATTGGAGCTGGTTGTGTCCGCACAAATAAATTGGACATTTTCCGTTACATTCCAAGATTTTAGGGTTTGAAATACTGCCTCGGCTTGGACCTCTCCTGTTCCTGATGAAAGTGGTACTACTCCCAGAAGCTTGGAGTTTGAATTACCAGTTACACTAATGGATAACCGATCATTTTTATTCCTTTTGTTTCTTAAGTGAGGCATTATTTTTCCATCCCAATGTACTGTGTTATAATTTGAGGCAACAAACGATTTTTTAATTGAGTCTGCCATAATCAGCCGCTGCTTTTTACGTTTCCTCCAAATTGAACTCTTTGAGCATGCAGCTTTTGCGTTGCTCTGTCCGGAATCAGCATAGGAATTCACAATGAGCGAAGCCTTACGACAACTAATCCCGGTTCTGTCAAGGCTTGCACAAAGCTTGGATTTTTTTGCAAAGTCAAAATTTTATTTTCAACAATTTTTTTAATTGTATTGTGACTTGTTATCTCTAAACCTATAGACTATCTGCCAAAAATAGGGTTGCAGTTCCCCCAAATCCAATAAATCATGAATTTTAGTTCGAGACTTATCAGTGTCACCTAGTGATAACGGCATACAATAAATAAATTTTCATATCTCATAATCTAAAGTTTACAACAAATCGGATGCCGAAATCTTATAGTACTAAAAATTTCATACAATGGGTGCAAAGCTTTAAAAGGGTATAACTGGAGAACGGCAAGAGAAAAGTATATTGTTTTTTTTGCTAACTTATTTAAAACTCCATAATCTTTTAAACTGCATCATTAGTTTTTTTTAGACTTCATACAAATTTTAAAAGTTGTAAAGCATTTTTTTCATATTTGCTGAAAATTTACGAAAAACTGTTATATAATGTAACAAAATGTGCAAAATCCCTGACGAAACTTATTACTTATGCACATAAAATTAAAGATAGGAAAATTTTCTTTAAGAATATTTACTCAGAAGCGGAAAAATACCGATTTTTTTAGCAATTTTCAAGAACAATTCAATAAACGTCAAAAAAGCTCGATTTTTGTTACAAAATCGGTTTGCGCGACCTCTAAACCACTTCCGAAAAATCTCATAAAATTCTCAAAAATACTTTACCTTATGAGTATCCAAATTAGGAAAGATCTTCCGAGAAAATCCAAATTTTTTATTTTTTTTGGGACAACCTAATGTACATGCGAAGTAGATATCAGCCGAAAATTAGTTTTATTATTTTTTACAGTATTTTATTACATTAATGAAATGAGACCAATTAACTTTAAAACAAATCAAACAATTCTTCAGGAATAAAAACAACAGAATAACATTTCAGTACTTGTTTGAAAGAAATTACGTTACCGTTGTAAAATAATTAAAAACATTGTAGAAAGTTCGTTATAACTGCCAAAAAAATGTATGAAAACTGTAAAACGGGACAACAAATACTGTTCGTTATAAACGATGTTCGCTTTAACAGTAAAGATTTATATGAAGAAATTAAGCAAAACCTTTGGGACCAGAAAAAGTGTTCATTATAACTGAAAATTCGTTATAAAAGGTGTTCGTTCGTTATAAACGAACTTGACTTTATTTATTTGTTTTTGTTTGTTTTTATTTGTCAAGATTTTTTTCACAATCAAGATATTCTTTGGTAAATGGAAAGCCCACCTGTACACCTGGGAATGACAGTAAGTAGTCGGCATTAAAGTATACTTAAGTACGTACCCATAATTTTTATACTTAAGTGGAACTATACCGAACCCACAGGGAATGCTTACAAACTCTTATTTTATTTATAATGAGTATTACCTCTATCCATCCTTACTTTTGTTTATGACACAAATATACACAAAATACAATCGACACACACGAAATCAGAAATTGTTACTCACGCACGCTCACGATCGAAGATTTTTTCGCTACTCACGTTCACGCACGCTCACGTAAGTAAATTTTTTACTCACGCACAGTCACATGAGCTTGAATCACCACAATCACGCCAAATAAAAAGTAAAAAATATTGTATTGTTATAATTATATAATTACACTATGCAACAAATGAAGATATTTTGCAAAATACAATAACTTAACAGTATAGGTTCGAATCTACTATCGAAGGGTAATAAAACCATATACTCAGTTTGGCGAGATTGGTGACCAATTTTTTTATGGACCCCAAAAGATTCTCGATGAATAACTTAACCATTTGGTAACTGATTTTGGCACTTTGTGAATAAAATAGTAAACATTAGGGTGTCCTTATAACATAGTTGCTACAAACTTCTTCAAACTTAAAAAATAGTAAAAAATCCAAAAAGTTTGCAATTTCGAGGCAAAAACAAAACGATATGACAAGAAATTTAAAATCGGTTCATATTCAACCACGTTACTGGCTTATATGTGCGGAAAGGTCCGAAAAACAGGTCTCATAGTGGTCTTTAGGGTACCTAGACACGTACGGATTGTATTCATATGTTCACGAAAGTTGTTCAACGTTACCGTGGCTACAATTTGGCGAACATTGTTAGTGAAAAATTTGGACTCCCTCAAATGCTGCAAAAAGTAAAAAAAAATAATTTCTTCTTCAGAAGTGCAGAAACAAGTGAAATTTTTGGCATACTTTGTTAACAATAGTTGTGCGTGAAACTCCCAGCTATAGTATTACCGAATATAGTTTAGCGCTATCAAGAAGTATGAGTTAGCTGTTGGACAAAAACTTTTTTCAGGGGGCTCACTGATTTCGAAAAAATTTGTCACCAATCTCGCCAAACTATATTACCCTTCGATGGTATAATCGAACCTATACTGTCAAGGTCTTGTATTTTTTTCACTGTTGCGCTGTGTTATTTGCCTTCTGTTTTATAATACATTTTAAATTTTAAAAATATAGTAGATTAATATGGAAGTAAATAAATTAAAGAATTCATGAATACATAACATAAAAATAAAACATAACTCTTTTACATGGAAGTTGTTTCATATCATATCATATTTAGTAAATTCTAAATATGATATGGTCTATGACGATAGTAAAAAGTTCTTCATCAAAGTCATATCTTCGACATGTAGATTAAGTTTTGTCTGTATGTAGGGAGAAAAAACACTTCTTTCACAAATCGGAAACAGAAATTCCTCTAAAGATCAAAATTAAATTTTTATTTTTATCTGTAGTAGCGGGAACCGTCTGTATACTTACTATCTCTTTGGGCGTAAAAAACACTTTTGTCATGCCTTCTCAGCCTATTGACCGCAAATGAAAATTTCGTTTGAAGCTTCATGCCTTCATAAATGCTTCATAAAAACCTCCTTTGCCATGTCTTCTTCTCATACGGACCAAGAATATACCCAAATACTCTCTATATACTGAACTCGTATTACCATTTTTTGAGATAATTCGGTCACCAATGTTTGGCTTAACAAAGTGATGATCTCACGCGCTGCATGGCATATTACGCCGTCGTGTTGGAACCATTTCTCCTTCAAATAATGTACAATGACATGATAAATAATAAAAATCAATTGATCGTCCACTTGCTCTAGTTCTTCTACCAGTTGGATTTTATATGAATGTAGACCAAGATCTTTCCTCAGCATTTGCAGAGACCGAGTTGCTGAGAACGGCGTCGGTTTGATAAATTCGAGTCCCCTGTCACACTTACGTCTACAGCGTCGATGGTGTCTATTAGCAGCTCAGATGGATGATTAATTGCACCCCAAACTTCACAAAGGACTCTATAAGTTTGGGCAGAGCCTCGGCACTTTTTACTTATTAAGTTCCAAATAGCCTGTTCATTAGGGCGGATCAATTTTTTCCCGTCGAAAAAAATTTGGTAATCGTATACCAATATCGAAATCTACGATGAATTCTTAAAAAATTTCACTAAGAAACAATATGTATAAAATCAATTCCTAGTTCGCGCTAAGAAGCATGATGATTTCAGGTAGACATATTTTTTTAACAATGAGCAACCGTTGAATCCTTCAGACCTATGTGCCCCGGCTCTAATTTTTACCTTCTATTTTTAACCAATACATAGATTTGCTTCTGTAATACTTCATTTAGTTTGTTGGGAAATCAGTTTTACGCAGAAGTTTTCGGTTTGTGCTCATTTAAAAACAAAAAAAATCTCTATCTGAAATCTTCCTGCTCCCAGCGCGAGCTAGGAATTGATTTTAGTCACAAATTTTATTGGTGAAGTTTTCTAACAATTCATCGTAGATTCCGATTTTGGTTACGATGCGAATAAAAAAATTTGCCCACCTTACTATACATATCTCTGGGCGAACTGCAATATACTGTGGAATTTTGACAGTTATAACTACTTATCTTAAAAGGGTGTAGCACGGCCCACTTCCACCCTTACTGTAATTCATACTGCAACAATAACATACATATGTAACAAATTACATCTTCATGCCTCTGATAGTTCATGAGATACAGCCTTTTTTACTTTCAAGTTGTATGGGCGGTGCCACGCTCCTTTATCCAATCACAACTAAGTACAGCCAGAGACTAACAACAGGTCATCAGTACCACTTTCTAAACTTATCTTATAAATCAGTCTATTATATAAGCCGTCAGAGAGATTTTTGAAAAAAGGGCGAGGCACCGCCTTCTTCCTACCTGTCAGTAATTAATACTGCTCCAACAACATATATACCAAATCTCATATTCATACCTGTGATAGTTCATGAGATATAGCCCTTTTGATTTTCAAGTTGTATGGGAAAAGCCTGCAGATCGATTGATACGAAAATTTTACCAAGTGGTACTGTTGATCATTTGATAGTCCCTGGATATAATAGATTGTGATTGGATAAAGGGGGCGTGGCACCGCCCATACAACTTGAAAATCAAAAGGGCTATATCTCATGAACTATCACAGGTATGAATATGAGATTTGGTATATATGTTGTTGGAGCAGTATTAATTACTGACAGGTAGGAAGAAGGCGGTGCCTCGCCCTTTTTTCAAAAATCTCTCTGACGGCTTATATAATAGACTGATTTATAAGATAAGTTTAGAAAGTGGTACTGATGACCTGTTGTTAGTCTCTGGCTGTACATAGTTGTGATTGGATAAAGGAGCGTGGCACCGCCCATACAACTTGAAAGTAAAAAAGGCTGTATCTCATGAACTATCAGAGGCATGAAGATGTAATTTGTTACATATGTATGTTATTGTTGCAGTATGAATTACAGTAAGGGTGGAAGTGGGCCGTGCTACACCCTTTTAAAATAAGTAGTTATAACTGTCAAAATTCCACAGTATATTGCAGTTCGCCCAGAGATATGTATAGTAAGGTGGGCAAATTTTTTTATTCGCATCGTAACCAAAATCGGAATCTACGATGAATTGTTAGAAAACTTCACCAATAAAATTTGTGACTAAAATCAATTCCTAGCTCGCGCTGGGAGCAGGAAGATTTCAGATAGAGATTTTTTTTTGTTTGAAATGAGCACAAACCGAAAACTTCTGCGTAAAACTGATTTCCCAACAAACTAAATAAAGTATTACAGAAGCAAATCTATGTATTGGTTAAAAATAGAAGGTAAAAATTAGAGCCGGGGCACATAGGTCTGAAGGTTTCAACGGTTGCTCATTGTTAAAAAAATATGTCTACCTGAAATCATCATGCTTCTTAGCGCGAACTAGGAATTGATTTTATACATATTGTTTCTTAGTGAAATTTGTTAAGAATTCATCGTAGATTTCGATATTGGTATACGATTACCAAATTTTTTTCGACGGGAAAAAATTGATCCGCCCTAATGAACAGGCTATTTGGAACTTAATAAGTAAAAAGTGCCGAGGCTCTGCCCAAACTTATAGAGTCCTTTGTGAAGTTTGGGGTGCAATTAATCATCCATCTGAGCTGCTAATAGACACCATCGACGCTGTAGACGTAAGTGTGACAGGGGACTCGAATTTATCAAACCGACGCCGTTCTCAGCAACTCGGTCTCTGCAAATGCTGAGGAAAGATCTTGGTCTACATTCATATAAAATCCAACTGGTAGAAGAACTAGAGCAAGTGGACGATCAATTGATTTTTATTATTTATCATGTCATTGTACATTATTTGAAGGAGAAATGGTTCCAACACGACGGCGTAATATGCCATGCAGCGCGTAAGATCATCACTTTGTTAAGCCAAACATTGGTGACCGAATTATCTCAAAAAATGGTAATACGAGTTCAGTATATAGAGAGTATTTGGGTATATTCTTGGTCCGTATGAGAAGAAGACATGGCAAAGGAGGTTTTTATGAAGCATTTATGAAGGCATGAAGCTTCAAACGAAATTTTCATTTGCGGTCAATAGGCTGAGAAGGCATGACAAAAGTGTTTTTTACGCCCAAAGAGATAGTAAGTATACAGACGGTTCCCGCTACTACAGATAAAAATAAAAATTTAATTTTGATCTTTAGAGGAATTTCTGTTTCCGATTTGTAAAAGAAGTGTTTTTTCTCCCTACATACAGACAAAACTTAGTCTACATGTCGAAGATATGACTTTGATGAAGAACTTTTTACTATCGTCATAGAGCCTATCATATTTAGAATTTACTAAATATGATATGATATAAAACAACTTCCATGTAAAAGAGTTACTTGAAATTAGTTACATAAGTTCATAAACTCAACATATTATTATTTAGCTTAAGTACCTTTTGCAAAGTACTTTGTAGACCTTAATGTGAAATATATTACAAGGTAATATGCAATAGCGAAGCATTGCCGGGCCCACTAGTACTCTATAAAATTATTATGTTTTATTTTTATGTTATGTATTCATGAATTCTTTAATTTATTTACTTCCATATTAATCTACTATATTTTTTAAATTTAAAATGTATTATAAAACAGAAGGCAAATAACACAGCGCAACAGTGAAAAAAATACAAGACCTTGACAGTATAGGTTCGATTATACCATCGAAGGGTAATATAGTTTGGCGAGATTGGTGACAAATTTTTTCGAAATCAGTGAGCCCCCTGAAAAAAGTTTTTGTCCAACAGCTAACTCATACTTCTTGATAGCGCTAAACTATATTCGGTAATACTATAGCTGGGAGTTTCGCGCACAACTATTGTTAACAATGTATGCCAAAAATTTCACTTGTTTCTGCACTTCTGAAGAAGAAATTATTTTTTTTTACTTTTTGCAGCATTTGAGGGAGTCCAAATTTTTCACTAACAATGTTCGCCAAATTGTAGCCACGGTAACGTTGAACAACTTTCGTTAACATATGAATACAATCCGTACGTGTCTAGGTACCCTAAAGACCACTATGAGACCTGTTTTTCGGACCTTTCCGCACATATAAGCCAGTAACGTGGTTGAATATGAACCGATTTTAAATTTCTTGTCATATCGTTTTGTTTTTGCCTCGAAATTGCAAACTTTTTGGATTTTTTACTATTTTTTAAGTTTGAAGAAGTTTGTAGCAACTATGTTATAAGGACACCCTAATGTTTACTATTTTATTCACAAAGTGCATGCTTTCATGAGTAAAACGCATACCTGTTTGTCAAAATCAGTTACCAAATGGTTAAGTTATTCATCGAGAATCTTTTGGGGTCCATAAAAAAATTGGTCACCAATCTCGTATATGGTTTTATTACCCTTCGATAGTAGATTCGAACCTATACTGTTAAGTTATTGTATTTTGCAAAATATCTTCATTTGTTGCATAGTGTAATTATATAATTATAACAATACAATATTTTTTACTTTTTATTTGGCGTGATTGTGGTGATTCAAGCTCATGTGACTGTGCGTGAGTAAAAAATTTACTCACGTGAGCGTGCGTGAACGTGAGTAGCGAAAAAATCTTCGATCGTGAGCGTGCGTGAGTAACAATTTCTGATTTCGTGTGTGTCGATTGTATTTTGTGTATATTTGTGTCAGAAACAAAAGTAAGGATGGATAGAGGTAATACTCATTATAAATAAAATAAGAGTTTGTAAGCATTCCCTGTGGGTTCGGTATAGTTCCACTTAAGTATAAAAATTATGGGTACGTACTTAAGTATACTTTAATGCCGACTACTTACTGTCATTCCCAGGTGTACAGGTGGGCTTTCCATTTACCAAAGAATATCTTGATTGTGAAAAAAATCTTTACAAATAAAAACAAACAAAAACAAATAAATAAAGTCAAGTTCGTTTATAACGAACGAACACCTTTTATAACGAATTTTCAGTTATAATGAACACTTTTTCTGGTCCCAAAGGTTTTGCTTAATTTCTTCATATAAATCTTTACTGTTAAAGCGAACATCGTTTATAACGAACAGTATTTGTTGTCCCGTTTTACAGTTTTCATACATTTTTTTGGCGGTTATAACGAACTTTCTACAATGTTTTTAATTATTTTACAACGGTAACGTAATTTCTTTCAAACAAGTACTGAAACAAGTACTGAAATTCTGTTGTTTTTATTCCTGAAGAATTGTTTGATTTGTTTTAAAGTTAATTGGTCTCATTTCTTTAATGTAATAAAATACTGTAAAAAATAATAAAACTAATTTTCGGCTGATATCTACTTCGCATGTACATTAGGTTGTCCCAAAAAAATAAAAAATTTGAATTTTCTCGGAAGATCTTTCCTAATTTGGATACTCATAACGTAAAGTATTTTTGAGAATTTTATGAGATTTTTCGGAAGTGGTTTAGAGGTCGCGCAAACCGATTTTGTAACAAAAATCGAGCTTTTTTGGCTTTTATTGAATTGTTCTTGAAAATTGCTAAAAAATCGGTATTTTTCCGCTTCTGAGTAAATATTCTTAAAGAAAATTTTCCGATCTTTAATTTTATGTGCATAAGTAATAAGTTTCGTCAGGGATTTTGCACATTTTGTTACATTATATAACAGTTTTTCGTAAATTTTCAGCAAATATGAAAAAAATGCTTTACAACTTTTAAAATTTGTATGAAGACTAAAAAAACTAATGATGCAGTTTAAAAGATTATGGAGTTTTAAATATCAATCACAATCTATTATATCCAGGGACTATCAAATGATCAACAGTACCACTTGGTAAAATTTTCGTATCAATCGATCTATTGGAAAAGCCTGCAGAGCGATTTTTGAAATGGGGGCGTGGCACCGCCCACTTCCACCTTGGCTGTAATTAGTACTGCTCAAACAACATATTTACCAAATCTCATCTTCATACCTCTGACAGTTCATGAGATACAGCCCTTTTGATTTTCAAGTTGTATGGGCGGTGTCACGCCCCTTTGTCCAATTGGACCGATTTGTAAATCTAAACCACCCGGGGCGCCACTCAAACGCATACAAAAAAATTTATGCAAATCGGTCCAGCCGTTTAGGAGGAGTTCAGTCACAACACGCGTACAGTAGAATTTTATATATATAGATGTATCGAGTGTAGTTATAGCCGAGAGCCAGCACGAAAAGAATGTCAGAAATATGAAATGGAATTCCACTAGTGCTGTTTACATTTATTCATTTGGATCATTTAGGACCTTTTATCAAAAGTCGCTGTCCGAACACCGAGAGCGAACTGTCTCGCAGAACGTGTCAATCAGACTGTGTTGTCGTTTTTACGTTCGGCATCTAGCTCGAAAGATTGGAACCTCGAACTTCGTGATCTACAGTATCAATACCACAATAAACGCTACAACATAATATTTACCGATTGATCTTATTTTTGATTTTCCGTTAGCTCGAACAAATTATTATCTGCAGTACAGGATGAAAACAGCAACACAAAAAAGAAGACCTCAAATTAAAAACGCGAAGATGCCGTTGTTGGGTACCCGTGGCCGAGAAAGGAAAGAGAGAAAGGAGAGGAATAAGAATGTAGCGAGGCACCGCGCTAGATATATCAGCGCCTTGAGGCACTAATTTACATTTAATGGGAAAAGTGGAGAAGGGGATGGTTTTTCTTTAGTGTATACTTACGTTTGTAGTGCTTCCTGTTTGGAAAAGAAACTCATTCATCTATTTTCCGGATTCAACTCTCTCGCAATCATCGTTGAGCCGTCTTTTTATTTCATTTTTCTTCAATCCTTAACACTATGTTATTAAGTTTTTTTTCTACATTAACATTACTGCACAGTTATACAAAAACGCAAAATGCAATTCTGCCGATCAGCATTTTTCATTTTTAATTTTTTCCATGACTTTGCCCATGTAAATAATAAGCAAACGTTATGCGGAAATTCAATGAATGGAATTCAACCTCATTTTGTCAATATGCAGACGAGGCAAGAAAACAACTGGAACAATGAATGGCTCGTGTTGTACTTGCTCCAATTTCAGTTGTGTTTTTGTACAAAACTACTTAAATGGCTGTTTCGTGTCAAAATAAATTTCCCAGGAAATATTTCGGGTAAAATAAAAAACACAAAAAGTATTAGTTTTTTTCGAAAAACGTTATAAAACGTATAATTTATTTATAAGGATAAATAAGGGGTTTCGGGGGGTGTATGTGTTCGGGGAACTTACGTTTGCTTTGGGGTTTACACAAGTAATAATCTTACAATTATAGATTTATATGACACTAACCGGGATGTTAAGTATCATTTCGGGTTAACTGATAGCAAGAGAATAAAGAGAGAGAGAGAGAGAGAGAAGAGCGCGGAAAACAATAGAAAGTACGAGAAAACTTAACTATATAAAAGTACGAGGTTAGATTGATAATTACCCGCGTAAACAATGGCAATTAACTACCGGAATAATAAATTAACAATTAATGTGATTAATGAATCACAACATCCCTCCCCCCTTCAATGGGAACGATCTCCCTGTCGTTCAGTTCCTGGACATCTTATCCGCTATCGCTAATTATTCGTCTGAAGAATTCTCAAAAGTGTTCAAACTGCAAATTCACTAAATAAACTTAAAAACCAGGGCCCTTCTTTTGGTTTTAAAACGTGCGTGGATTGCCAAGATTTTGTGTGTGGACCACTGCAGAACATGTAAAATATTAGCCGGTCAGCAACCACCACAATCGATGACTTCACCAAAGCGACAAATGTAACGGGAAAGGAAAGGGAATGGCGGACGCTCGATGAGTAGTTCGACTGACCATTGGCGTTTGTTTATGCTGTATACCTCCGGATTGACCACTCCAGCAACGACAGGTACATCTTTACGGCGGATTCATGGTCTCTGATGATTGTAGTACAGGTGGGGCAAGATACGGCCCAGCCAACGGATGTCATGTGTCCCTGTTAATTTGTCCTCAAGCTGCATAATTGTTCAAATAAGTAATTCTGTAGTTTACTGGATGATCTGCTCGGGGGAGATGGTTGTAGAATCTACATATACTTATCAATTAATTGGTGATTTCTTTGTTTTACGCTACTGTCACTTACTTATTCTAGTATTTAGTATCTATTAATTTTCCTTTTATATATACCTATACATATATACATCTATTTTCTATCTACCGTTATATGCATATATTTTCCTTTTTTTAAACTATATCCTTGTGTTTTATGTATATAATTTGGAAAAATTATATATACCCTATATATAATCTACGGACAATATTTTTATCGAGCAGTTGCGTTATCTTACTACTTATTCTTTGCCTATACCCAGCAAAATATTTTGTTGCGAAGAAACAATTACAGAATAGCTTTTACTGATAAGTCCTCTTTCGGTTGCCCAATATATTATTTTTGTTTGAAATTGTCCCAAAACCAACATGTCCTTCGGAACCTGTTATAAAATGGATTGCTTCATAACTGAATTACATATGCTGTTTTTTGAAATGTAATTGGTTTTCAATTGAGTACTAACTCGAAATATATTTTAACTCAGATTTTTGAGTTTTTCCTAATAAATACCTTAAGGAATACTTATTTCGAATACCATCGGTTTAACAAGCTTTTACAATGATCCGATGGATGTAAAGTTTCATTAACGGACAAATAGAATCTTGTTTTTATGTAATCTCTATTTTAATGGTCAGGTTAAGTCTAGTCACAGCAAAAAATATAAGTTGTATTCATTTTCTGTTGCGGAATCTTTGGTGCAACATGTTGTACATAATCGGTTATATGGAACCAGAAACAGAATAGAATAGAAGGTGGTATAGTACCAATACCATTAGCAACAAAAAAAAATTTCCTGGGTAGGGACGCATATTTTTTTTCTGTTCCGAATACCGGCTCTTATGTTGACCATAAGAATAAAAATATTCTGTTAAAAGACCGGCTCTTATGTTTCCCATAGGAACGCAAATATTCTGGTCCGAAGACCGGCTGCGCCATTAGAAAAGAAAAGAAAGGAGAGGGAAAAAGAATGTAGCCTAATGCAAGGACTGCCTTTGAGGCAGATTTTATTATTATAATTGTTAAATCTAGCTTAACGATCAGAAAGGTTATTTTATTGTGAATATTAATGGTAAAATATATATCTACAATTATGTGTAATGTCCACATGCGAAGTAGATATCAGCCAAAAATGTCCATGCACCAATCCATGAATTAACCATTTTAATATTGACATTGGAGGAAAGTTTTTCCCCACAATTTCCCTTTTTTCCTTGTATTGAAAACTTTCTGAGTGGAATATGTTTTTTACTATGTTTTCATCAAATGTGATGCATAGTTTAAGCAAGTGCTAATGCCAATGTATTGAGTGCAAAAAAATTTCAAAAATAACGAAGAAATAATATAAAAAAAATTTTAAATAAATGTATAAGGTTGTTTAATAAAAAAAAAAATATTTTTAGTCAAAATAAAACAAAGAAATTTAAAAATAGAAAAGAATAAAACAGTTCTAAAAATTTCTGTATCACCAAATCAGAAGAGTTTTTTACCATTTAAAAATTAATTGCTGAAAATAGTTTTTCCAGCTAAGATCAGATCACCAGTACGGGGAAATTATGTTTTTAAGGTAAGTGATAGTTTCGAAACAATTTGATTGCTATTTTTGTAACAAAAAAAGAAAAAGATAAAAAACCAGTAAGAAAGTTTCAGTCGGTAAAACCGACTTCCATACACCCTCACCCTGTAACATTTGTACATCAGCTGATTTATTTTGATTTTTATTGTGTTTTAAGAAAATATGTTTTTGTGTCCGAATTAGATTCAAGCGATGAGGAAAGCGAGAATAATCTTATAATGGAGAGGAAAATACCTCGACAATGATCCGACATCTTAAACTTGCCAGATAACAAGTATGGACCAGAGATCAAAACAGAGATACGCAAGTGTTTGAAATGTCGAACGAAAACTGATACCATCACCTAATATAAGGTATTGTTTCAGTTTTGAGTAATTGAAATTAATAGGTTTTTAATTAAAATAAAATTGGTTATTTATTATTTTTTGCCTGCTTGTGGAGCAAAACCGTAAAATATTTGACTTACTTGTTCAGTAGGTACAATTAGGGCCAGAACAACGTGTCTGCTTTTTTTCGTAAATCAACGTACAATGAACGCTTACCTTGGCAAAACTTGTCTGAATTCAGAGTATATACAAAATGATATGTATGTAAACGGGGCAATATCGATTATTTATATGGAGGGTACCAGAAGGGGTGTGTCAAATAGTTAGTGCTTTTGAGGTTTTACCACATATTATAAGATAAATTAAATGCCCAAATTTGATTATCCCTCAGGTGTCGGTTTAGAAATTATGGGAGAAATATTATTTTTCCAAGCAAGGTCATTTTGTATGGGAGGTACCAGAAGGGGTGATCCGATATTATCCATATTCATTCCTGATTCAAATTTTCATAACCGTACTACTTACGCAAAATGTGACAGAATTCAGTGTTTGTACTTACAAAAAAATTTGTAAGACTATGAGGGTGAAATCGAAGGGGTGGGCCAAATAGTTAGGCTCTATGCGGTTTCGCCTTCTATCGCAACATAAATTTATCGACCAATTTTCATTACCCCCCCAAGTGTCCGTTTGGAAGTTATGGGAGAAATACTAATTTTCCAAATATAGGTCATTTTGTATGGAAGGTGAACCGATATAGTCCATGTTCATTCCTGATTCAAATCTTCATAACCGTACACTTTACGCAAAATTTTACTGAATTCAGTGTACTTTAAAAAAAGATAGGTAGGTTGCAGATGGGGTGTATCAAATAGTTAGGTTTTGTGAGGTTTTGCATCACAAGATAAATTAACCGACCAATATTCGTTACCAAACAAGTGTCCGTTTAGAAGTTATGGGAGAAATATTAATTTTCCAAAAATAGGTAATTTTGTATGGGAGGTACCGAAAGGCGTGAACCGATATAGTCCATGTTCATTCCTGAGTCTAATTTTTATAAGCGATCATCATACGCAAAATTTGAATGAATTCAATTTACTTACAAAAAAAGTATATATGTAAGATTATGGGTGTGAGTTCAGTCATTTGTATGGGAGGTACCAGAAGCGGTGTGTCAAATAGTTAGACTCTCTGAGGTTTCACCGATATAGTCCATATTCATACCTGAGTCTAATTTTCATAAGCGAACATCATATGCAAAATTTGAGTGATCGCAGTTTACTTACAAAAAAGATATGTATATAAAACTATAAGGGTCAATTCGGTCATTTGTATGGAAGGTACCAGATGGGGTGTGTCAAATAGTTACGCTCTCTGAGGTTTCGCCTCCTATCACAACATTGATATATCGACCAGTTTTCATAACCACCACCCCCCCCCCCCCCCTCCCAAGTGTCCGTTTGGAAGTTATGGGAGAAATATTAACTGTCCAAAAATAGGTCATTTTATATGGGAGGTACTAGAAGGCGTGAACCGATATAGTCCATATTCATACCTGAGTCTAATTTTCATAAGCGAACATCATATGCAAAATTTGAGTGATCGCAGTTTACTTACAAAAAAGATATGTATGTAAAACTATAAGGGTCAATTCGGTCATTTGTATGGGAGGTACCAGAAGGGGTGTGAAAAAGGTTTCGGCTTTCTTAGGCTTTGTCTACTATTGCAAGATAAATAAGCTGACCAAATTTAGATATCCTCCGATGGTCTGTTTGGCAGCTATGGAAGAAATATCAATTATCCAAAAATAGGTAATTTTGTATGGGAGGTACCAAAAGCGGTGGGTCTATTCTGCCCATTTACAATCCCATAAGTTCGATTTGAAAAATATTAATACTGGTAAATTTGCATACCGATCTGTTAAGGTTTACTCGAGTTATCCTGCTGACCAGCCAGACAGACGGACATAGCTCATTCTTCTTAAACAGTTCTGAAACGAATTTGGTCTTAAGATACTTGGGGTCTAACTCGTCTCCTTTAATGCGTTACACTTTTTTTCGTATCAAATGATATATACCCTCATCCCTAAGGGTGATGGTATTAAAAAAACAAAATATGACGCTTTGTTGTGTGTTGTTTTATGTTTTTAAGGTAAGTGATAGTTTCGAAACAATTTGATTGCTATTTTTGTAACAAAAAAAGAAAAAGATAAAAAACCAGTAAGAAAGTTTCAGTCGGTAAAACCGACTTCCATACACCCTCACCCTGTAACATTTGTACATCAGCTGATTTATTTTGATTTTTATTGTGTTTTAAGAAAATATGTTTTTGTGTCCGAATTAGATTCAAGCGATGAGGAAAGCGAGAATAATCTTATAATGGAGAGGAAAATACCTCGACAATGATCCGACATCTTAAACTTGCCAGATAACAAGTATGGACCAGAGATCAAAACAGAGATACGCAAGTGTTTGAAATGTCGAACGAAAACTGATACCATCACCTAATATAAGGTATTGTTTCAGTTTTGAGTAATTGAAATTAATAGGTTTTTAATTAAAATAAAATTGGTTATTTATTATTTTTTGCCTGCTTGTGGAGCAAAACCGTAAAATATTTGACTTACTTGTTCAGTAGGTACAATTAGGGCCAGAACAACGTGTCTGCTTTTTTTCGTAAATCAACGTACAATGAACGCTTACCTTGGCAAAACTTGTCTGAATTCAGAGTATATACAAAATGATATGTATGTAAACGGGGCAATATCGATTATTTATATGGAGGGTACCAGAAGGGGTGTGTCAAATAGTTAGTGCTTTTGAGGTTTTACCACATATTATAAGATAAATTAAATGCCCAAATTTGATTATCCCTCAGGTGTCGGTTTAGAAATTATGGGAGAAATATTATTTTTCCAAGCAAGGTCATTTTGTATGGGAGGTACCAGAAGGGGTGATCCGATATTATCCATATTCATTCCTGATTCAAATTTTCATAACCGTACTACTTACGCAAAATGTGACAGAATTCAGTGTTTGTACTTACAAAAAAATTTGTAAGACTATGAGGGTGAAATCGAAGGGGTGGGCCAAATAGTTAGGCTCTATGCGGTTTCGCCTTCTATCGCAACATAAATTTATCGACCAATTTTCATTACCCCCCCAAGTGTCCGTTTGGAAGTTATGGGAGAAATACTAATTTTCCAAATATAGGTCATTTTGTATGGAAGGTGAACCGATATAGTCCATGTTCATTCCTGATTCAAATCTTCATAACCGTACACTTTACGCAAAATTTTACTGAATTAGGTGTACTTTAAAAAAAGATAGGTAGGTTGCAGATGGGGTGTATCAAATAGTTAGGTTTTGTGAGGTTTTGCATCACAAGATAAATTAACCGACCAATATTCGTTACCAAACAAGTGTCCGTTTAGAAGTTATGGGAGAAATATTAATTTTCCAAAAATAGGTAATTTTGTATGGGAGGTACCGAAAGGCGTGAACCGATATAGTCCATGTTCATTCCTGAGTCTAATTTTTATAAGCGATCATCATACGCAAAATTTGAATGAATTCAATTTACTTACAAAAAAAGTATATATGTAAGATTATGGGTGTGAGTTCAGTCATTTGTATGGGAGGTACCAGAAGCGGTGTGTCAAATAGTTAGACTCTCTGAGGTTTCACCGATATAGTCCATATTCATACCTGAGTCTAATTTTCATAAGCGAACATCATATGCAAAATTTGAGTGATCGCAGTTTACTTACAAAAAAGATATGTATATAAAACTATAAGGGTCAATTCGGTCATTTGTATGGAAGGTACCAGATGGGGTGTGTCAAATAGTTACGCTCTCTGAGGTTTCGCCTCCTATCACAACATTGATATATCGACCAGTTTTCATAACCACCACCCCCCCCCCCCCCCCCCCCCTCCCAAGTGTCCGTTTGGAAGTTATGGGAGAAATATTAACTGTCCAAAAATAGGTCATTTTATATGGGAGGTACTAGAAGGCGTGAACCGATATAGTCCATATTCATACCTGAGTCTAATTTTCATAAGCGAACATCATATGCAAAATTTGAGTGATCGCAGTTTACTTACAAAAAAGATATGTATGTAAAACTATAAGGGTCAATTCGGTCATTTGTATGGGAGGTACCAGAAGGGGTGTGAAAAAGGTTTCGGCTTTCTTAGGCTTTGTCTACTATTGCAAGATAAATAAGCTGACCAAATTTAGATATCCTCCGATGGTCTGTTTGGCAGCTATGGAAGAAATATCAATTATCCAAAAATAGGTAATTTTGTATGGGAGGTACCAAAAGCGGTGGGTCTATTCTGCCCATTTACAATCCCATAAGTTCGATTTGAAAAATATTAATACTGGTAAATTTGCATACCGATCTGTTAAGGTTTACTCGAGTTATCCTGCTGACCAGCCAGACAGACGGACATAGCTCATTCTTCTTAAACAGTTCTGAAACGAATTTGGTCTTAAGATACTTGGGGTCTAACTCGTCTCCTTTAATGCGTTACACTTTTTTTCGTATCAAATGATATATACCCTCATCCCTAAGGGTGATGGTATTAAAAAAACAAAATATGACGCTTTGTTGTGTGTGCTTTTTCTATGGTGGTGGTTTGCTAATTAGCACGACAACGAAGAAACACAAACAAAAATATTACGAAGAAAAATACGACGTCGCACAGTGGGGTAAATTCACGATCTGGGCGTCCAAAATTGTTTGAAGCAAATTTATGAAGCAGAATGTTAAAAAATTACTCGGTGAGGCGTAAATAATAATAATATGTTAACATTCGGGGTAACCTCTACCCCGTTTTTATACAAAAAATGGTTTTTATAAAAAATTTAAGATTTCAAGTATTTCCCATACTTTTTTGTTCATAATTTTTTGATGCGGTGGCAAACTATTCCGGTAGAAGAAAACAATAAAACAAAAGGCACAAAAATATCCAAGCAGTTTGTTACCGCAGCCGCATAAACAGCGAGTACACCAGTAGTGGCGAAAACTCCTACCGCCGGAGATCACTGGTATGGACATAAGTGTTAAAACCCTAATTTGTGGTTAACTGTTGGCCGCCCTCCCAACTTTTCTTTATTTTTTTTAAATTTGGAACTACTTAATTCTTAATAAGGCTGTATTTAATTACGTACTGGAAGAAATAGTTGCTATAATAAAAAGTGAACATCTCTTTCAGTAATAATTAAGATATCAGCAACATTGAGGTCCTGTCTAAACCCTAAATACAATAAAGACGTAATTTTTCCACCTTGGATGCTATTGGAAATGACTGAAGATGAAATATCGGAAGCGAAACTAGAATTTTTAATCAAAACAGGATTTCCTGGAGGTATTGGATATGTTGATGGAACCCATATCAAAATTTTCGCTCCAAATAAAGAAAATCAGAATCGTTATTACAACCGCAAAGGATTCTTAAGTATCTCTTAAAGACGGTCCAAAGGAATTAAGTTTTTTTTTTTCAATTTTATCACATTGCCCCTTAAAATTAAACGGAATCTGTTTCTCTCCGAAATCCTTGTACCAATGGGGGATTTTGTTGCCAAACCAGCCCCTATTTGATACTCGAAATTTTCATTCCTGACGTCATTAAACAAAACCTTTATAAAATTTAAAAAACTAAAATTATTCCATCATATTTATACCATCACTCTTAGGGATGAGGGTATATATCAGTTGATACGACCCAAAAGTGTAACACATAGAAGGAGTCACTTTAGACCCTAGGTTTTTTTGAACCAAATTCGATTCATGACATTTTAAGTCGTTTGAGCCAAGTCCGTATGTCTGGCTGTCCGGCAGGTTCGCACGAGGGCAATTCTTGAAGAATACAACTGCGAGATCAAATATAAACCAGGAAAGCTAATGTCGTGGCAGATGCTCTCTCTAGAGCACCAACCACTAATGTAAACTCATTAATAGGTACCGTTCGTAGCCAGGTTATCATAGACACACCATCGTAGAAAGGGAATACGTCCAGCAGAGTTTGCTGGCATTATTGAAAAGATACCTAAATCCCTCTGTGAAAAATGCTATAAATGCACCAGAGTTTGTAATGGGAAAAATAAAGGAGATTTATCCATTGCATCTTAAAAATTATAGAGTTTCGTTTACACGAATACTCGTAGAAGAAGTCTATTTTAAGAACGATCAGGAAAATGCCATTAACGGCACTCATAACAGAACTAAAAGGAATGCAGCGGAAAACAAACTGCAGATTTTTGAAAAGTGGTATTTTCCTAGTATGTTTTCGAAGATAAAGCGTATAGTAAAATATGCTCAATATGCAAGAATAAATACGATAGACATCCAAACGATAAAAAAAATAAAATAAAAACATATACCCTCCTATCGTGGACAGGTGATCCATATCGATATCTTTTCTACAGACAAAAAGCTAGTATTCACTCATCTTAAAAAAAAAATTCTTTCAGTGTCGGCTCTCCTCGAATGTTGCCGACAGCAACTTCGCAGTATTAGTGTCGAGTCAATCGGCATTTCTAGTAAGTGCTTCTCAAACAGTGACGTTCGCATTCGTCGATAAACAAGTAGGTGCCTTTAGTTGTGAATCTAAAAATAGAAAGCGTGTTAATTCACAACAACGCGAGAAGCTATCCCATACCTCATTCAAGGGGTGTAAAGGGAAATTAAGTTTTTTAAAATGATAAAAAGGAGTATACAGTTTTTGTAAGAATTAATAAAAGATTAGGCACTAACTATTTGAGAAATATAAGGAAGAAATAGTAAAGGAGAACAGAAACTTTGCAATAGTCCCCGAAAACGGACGTGTCGTTCCAAAGAAACATATAAGAAACTAATTTTCAAATTTTCGTTTACAGATTGTTAATTTTAACGGCAAATAGAAACAAAAAATTGTTCAGAATATCACCTTAAATAACTCTCTGATCCCTTACCTAAAATACACCATATCCAAAATAAAATCCTACATATCCCGACTCAACCAAATTTAAAGGCTAAACGTTCACTGGACTTTCTCGGCACCGAATGGAAATGGATTGTTGGAAGCCCAGACCGTCATGATTTTGAAATAATTCAGAGAAAGATGGAAAATGTCGTAGAAAATAATAACAATTAAATCGTAATTATTCCTCTGTCACTTGAAAATATTAATAAACTTACAAATGCCACAAATGAAATAGTCAAAAAAATAGTGAAATAGTGAAAAAAAAAATACAACAAAATCTCCATAATGAAAGAATATTAGAACTTAAAAACAAACTTAAATAACACTATGACACAATTTGATGGTCATTGTCTCGGGGGTGAACCAAACCAATATCAAACCAAAGCATTTGACCTCAGTAACAAAACCCTAAACTCCATTTTGATCCACTACGTCACAATTTTTGTATACAGTGGTTTAAAGTTGGATTTTTTTAGTCAAAAGTCAAATAAAAGAAAATGAAAAAATCATGTGTAAAAATAAGTTTGGGATAGTTCATGTCTTCGGAGACATACATTAAAGGATTAGGATGAATTAAATCGCTTCTTAGTGCGCGCATACGTCATACAAGAAACATACATTCTAAATTTCACGGTTCTAGCTTTAGCCGTCTGGGCTGGGGAGTGATCAGTCAGTCACCCAAGCCTTTTATATATATAGATAATATAATTATATTTACATTTATACTATAATGTATTTGATTCTTGTCGCATAGTGTACTACAGAGTTAATGAAACTGATAACTAATTTACAAATTATAAATGATGTTCTAATTTATAGTATTTTTTATTAATTTTACGTTAGTGTATCGAAAATGATACAACAAATTCGGCTCGAGATCAGAAAAGTGTTTTTTATTTATTGTTTGATAGTGCGTGACACACTGAATTTGACCAAAAATATCAAACAATAAATAAAAAACACTTTTCTGATCATGAGCCGAATTTGTTGTATCATTTTCGATACACTAACGTAAAATTAATATAATATACTGTAAGATCGACAAACAAAAACATATATAGTATTTTTATTTATAGAATTTCTCATTAGAACAACTAATAAAATGCAAAAATAAGTATTTTGGTGGTTTTTAAAAATTTTGACCTTTGACCTCATTGGGGCACGCGTTGGCACCATCTGATCAACCTGAAAATTTGCTACATCGATTTTGATATGAAATCGCATATTTTAATCGCTACCCATACTCAAAATCCAAAAAAAAAAACATATTAGTTGCGCCAGATCTAATGTTCATAATAAAAACGTAGATTGTGGACAGTACGATAATGTTCTTCCAATGAAACTTTACTTAAAATGCTGTATTCAAAATTATGACTAATACAAAGTGTGTTACGGACACACACAATTTTTCACAGCAACTTGAAGTGTCTTCGAAAATTTTTGAAATTAAGCGAAATTTCTTATGTGGCTAGCATATTCGTTTTTGTGGAATAAAAAAGACATATTGGGGTTATATAAACAACTTACTTTACATTTAAAATACGTTTACCTTTTATGCTACTTCCATCTAAATGCGCGTTGTGGACACACGCATTTTTCCATGGATAACACGGAGCGATAAAAAATCAATACCTGGGAAATTATACTGTTTTGGCGCTGCTGAGCACTACAAGAATCTGTTTTTCAAATTTCCCAAAACCCCCAACATCTTGAGTTACGGGTAAAAAAAGGTATTTCAAACTTTTACGCACTTATAATCTTGTAGCGCGGCTAAATATGAACCGATCTTAAGATTCTCAGCGGATTTGGAAAAAGGAGACTTTCCAACGATATATATAGTTTGTTTTGTTTAAGTTCAACAAATTCTTGATATGATGACAAAAACAAAAAGTAAAAAATGTAGCAATTTTTTACTATGAAATCGTCCGTGCTTCCGCTGGAAATACCTATATGTCTTTTCAACCTCATTTCTTTCAGGTAGAGTTGTGTTTTTCTCTGAACAATAAAGTATGATTTTTGCTTCTATTGAGGCAAATTGTAAGAAAAGTTCAAAATTATCGATCTGGCAATCATGTAGTGGCAGGCGAACGTCCACTTGAAAGATAGTGGGTCGCATTTTTGAGCGAAAGTGAGTGACTGTCTTTCGTTCGCAAAGCTTTTTGTTCGACATCGTGGGACAGGTTGATAGCATTTAACTTTTTACAGTTTTTGGTGATTTTATTAACTTTTTTACACTGTAATCGTTTCTACAGTTTGACTATCACCCCGATACTGACTGACAATTGCCTGGTAATTTTTTTCTCTATTCATAATTGGCCTATTCTAAATAAAATTGCTCAGTGTTTATACCATCACCCTAAGGGATGAGGGTATACATATATCATTTGATACGACCCAAAAGTGTAACACATAGAAGGAGTGATTTTAGACCATAGGTTTCTTTAAACCAAATTCGATTCATGACTTTTTAAGTCGTTTGAGCGATGTCCGTCTGTCTGGCTGGTTCGCACGATAACTTTCGAAACACGTAACCAAATGTTTTGAAATTTTGCACGAGTTATTATTTCCTCAAAACTATTTACGATATTGCAAATGGGCTACATGGCCCCGCCCCTTCTGGTACCTCCCATACAAATACATCATTCCGCCCACTTTAGAAATCGCGTAATATTATCAGTACACCCAACGGGATCGTACCCAAATTCTGTATTTGGTAAAGCTATAACAGGATAAAGTTTTGAACAAATTTTGAAAGCCTAGCCACGCCCCTTCTGGTACCTCCCATACAAATCTACCTTCCCGCCCACTATATAGATGGAGGAATAATATCAATAAATCAAACGTGATCGTACCCAAATTCTATTTTTAGTAAAGCTATAACAGGATAAAGTTTTGAAGAAAAAAACTTAAGTCTATCCACGCCCCATCTGGTACCTCGCATACACATCTGGTACCGCCCACTTTAGAAATCGATTAATATTATTAAAAGACCTAACGCGATCGAGCCCAAATTCTGAATTTTGTTATGTTATAATAGGACAAAGTTTTGGAGAAAAATTTGGAAGTCTAGACACGCCCCTTATGGTACCTCCCACATGGTACCACCCACACCCAAGGCAATCGTGTCCAAATTCTGTATTTAGTAAACCTATAACAGGATTAAGTTATGGAGAATAAATCTGGAAGCCTAGACACACCCCTTCTCGTACCTCCCATTAAAATGTACAACTCCGCCCACTTTAGAAATCGAGTAATAATATCAATATAATAGAAAATTATTTGTTTTACTGAGGGTAAGGGTATATGTAATTCGGGTTGCCCGACTGAAACTTTCTAACTGGTTTTAATTACAAATCGGTTAATTTCAATAACTCAAGACTTAAACAATATCTTATAGTAGGTGATGGTATTTATCAGTCAGTTTATCTGACAGAAATTTCTGTACTGGTTTTTTATCTTTTCCTTTATTCTAAACGAACTTCGAAAGTGCGAACCTATTCCCCAGGAATAATGTAGGTATTACGATTGTAAATTAAATTGTGAAAGTTTTCGCAAACAAATTTCACGGGAGTTGTACCAAATAATTAAAGTATATATTATTTTAATGGTAATACTACAAAACATTAGCATGCCTTAGGGAAGGGATATTTTTCTTAAGGTAAAATCGCAATTCGACATTTCACCTGGATGGTATGTATCTTTAGTATATTTAGCCTACGATCACACACCTGTAAATAGTTGTTTTTGTTTTTTTAATTACAAAGATAAAGCTTCAATGAAATCACTTACTAACATAACACTTAAGCTGTGGTTTCCCAATCTTTCCCTATCTGCATCTGGTAGCCACCTTGGGCAATCAGGCAACAAATTGCCCTCAATTTCACAAGCTGGTAATTGCGAACGCTTTTTTTGCTTTTTCTGCTTCAGCCATTATAACAAACGCAACACTAAACATTTTGAAATTGCTTTTTTATAGTTCTGTTTTTATTTTTATTTCCTTCTTTCGCTTTGTACGTTTAAAACTTCATAAAAATAATTTGCAAATTGGTAGCCAAACAAAAAGCTGACTTCTAATAATCGAAATTTTCTCCCCATATTTAGTGATGGCAAATAAAAAAGAATAATCGATTAATTATTCATATGATTAACCTAAACGACAAATAATTAATCGCGATTAATTGAAAACAATTAATCGATATTTTCACCTAAAATTGAAAATTATCATAAATAAAATATATTATTTAATTAATTACAAAATTTTCTGTTTATTCAATTTATTAAAAAAGCATTTATTTGTTTAGTACAGAATTTAAAAATTAGAGCTTTAATAGCCGTTTCGTGGTTAATCTGTTCCGTTTTTCCATTACTATTGCACCGCTTTGGAAAAAAAGCCGCTCTGATGGTACAGATGTACCAATCAAAAGGCTATATTTTTGAGCAAGAGAGTACAGTACTGGAGCATTGACAAAGAAGCTTAGTTCATCTTCAGGAATCCTTATGTCATTGTCCTTCCTTCTTCGTGTGTCGGGTAAAGATTAATGGTGCGCTCATAAATCAAATTCAGCATCACCAGCAGAAAATGTTTCACTGCAGTTCTCAATGCTGTTAATAACTATGTTTATTAGGTCTTTCGTCGTCAGCCATCAAAGCTCAATGAATACACTTGGCGGATTGGCGACGAATCTTTTTTGTCCCTGGATGTCTATCGGTTATTTTTCGAAATAATAGATTAAATCATGAAAGAAAATAATCGATTATTAAAATTTTTTCGATTAATCGTGCCATCACTACCCTTATTACTATTATCCCCGTTTGTTTAGAATAGGAGGATTTTATTATCGAGAAAAATAAAGTATCTCCCGGGGAGTATTCGGAGTCGGGCTGTATATGTCTGGCCATATGACCGATATTCATTTAAAAATCGTTTAGTTTCAATAACTCGAGACTTAAACAATACCTTACACAGGTTGGGGATACACTGTTCGCCAAGGGCCTTTTTTCTTGTGTTGCATTATGTGTTTCTAAAAGTTTTTGACATGGGAAATTCAAATACAAAATCAGAATTTTGCTATCAGGCATACTTTTTTGGTTATTTAAAAATAATTTTTGTTTTCCATGAAAAATCTATTAGAAACAGGTGGCGACATCAGCAACATGTCTGTTCGGCTGCAATTACCGCCCTATTATATTTTATTACCACCTTATTCCCTTTATACAATCACCCTTAGGGAAGAGGGTATATATCATTTGATACGACCCAAAAGTGTAACACATAGAAGGAGTCACTTTAGACCCTAGGTTTTTTTGAACCAAATACGATTCATGACTTTTTAAGTCGTTTGAGCCCTGTCCGTCTGTCTGTCCGGCTGGTACGCGCGATAACTTTCGAAAGACGCAACCAAATATTTTGAAATTTTGCACGAGTTAATATATTCCCAAAACTACTTACGGTATTGCATATGGACTACCCGCCCCTTCTGGGACCTCCCATACAAATGCAACATTCCGCCCACCTTAGAAATCGAGTAATAATATCAATACACCCAACGGGATCGTACCTAAATTCAGTACATAGTAAAGCTATAACAGGATAAAGTTTTGGAAAAAAATTGGAAGCCTAGCCACGCCCTTCTGGTACCTCCCATACAAATGTACCTCTCCGCCCACTTTAGAGATGAAGTAATAATATCAATAAATCCTACGCGATCGTACCCAAGTTCTTTATTTAGTAAAACTATAGCATGACACAGTTTTTGAGAAAAAAAAACTGGAAGTCTAGCCACGCACCATCTGGTACGTCCCCACCTTACGCCGTCGCAAATATCCATCAGCGGCGCCCACACACACAAATCGCAAACTTGCAAAATGCAGCAATGCATGCAGTCGTTTTTACAGGTTGCACATGCACATTTGGCAATGCCATTGATTGACAGATGTCAATAAATCAACGTATGCGAAATGTTCTGGCAGGCCGAACACTTCCGGCATCTTGATCTTTCTTTCTGTTTCAACCATCGACGAGTAAACATCGTAAATCGCAAGTTATTTAAGCAATCATTGAAATTTCCAGAGGTTAAGTACCATTAATAATTGTGACCAAGCGAGACACATTTCTAAGTCCCGTGTGTTCCTGAAAAAGGTAATTTTTGATTTTATGTTGACAGGAGTTGGAGCGTTGTGATTTCCATTCGCTAATGCCCATCGTTTTCTTTTCTTTTTCCCCTCTTCGGACACATGTGTAGGAACCCCTAGGATACCACGTGAAGATAACCTAAAATTCAAGAAAACTCAAGAAATTGAAGCAAATTTATTAGATTCCCTGGATAATTCAAGAATCCAATAAGTTCCATCAATTCACCGGCGCATATCATTGTGGAGCACCAGCTTTTCTTTGTAAAGCAGAACAAATATTCGTGTGCATAAAAACCACCATCTTTTTGCATACATACACACACACACCACTTTACGGCGCACAAGCAGTGTGATTCTCTTGTATACCGCGGCGCACAGTCATCGTGGCAGAGTTTTGGGCTGCGCACAAAACGTAGTGTATATGCGTGTATTCACATTTTCGTCTTGTTATTGCTGATATAGACACCAAAACATATTTTGTCGTAAGAGACAAATAAAACCTTCGTTTGAGTGGCAAAATTTATCGCATGCAACGAAAATAACCTCAATTTTGTGATTACGTCATAAGCTAAAGAAACACAAGCGTTTAAGTGACATCAAAGTGTGCATTTTATCGTAAAGTATTTCTGGAAAGGAAGATACTCGTATTTTGCCTTTAAAACCAGTACTTTTTGACCACAAATATTGCTAAAAAGGAAGATATTTTATCTTGCATTACGAGCATATGTTCTGTCATAGTTTTGCAAAAAGGAAGATTTACTTATCTTGCCTTAAAATTGCCATTTTTATTGCTGAAAAAGAGAAATTAATTACCATTGATATACATACTTACCCAGATTTGACCATTGAATAATACCTAAAAAGAGAAAATACTTACCAAATAGTGACCATTTTGTTGAAATAAGTACCAAAATACTTATGTTTTGCCCATTCATATTACTTACCTTCGAATACTTACCGTCTGTCCACATTTCATCGATCTTCACCTGCAATAGCCCATTTCATTTACATCAAATTCATCGCCAAAATCATCTATAATCATCTTTAACCATCTTTAGTCATCTATAACCGCATCTTTAGTCATCTTTAATTTCATCACCATCAATTCATACACCTGTTCCTGATCCCAACTATACGTATATTCTTCAATCAAAAGCGTTGTAGAAGGAAGAAGAAGAAGCTGTTTGTCCGTCCGTTCATCACATCATTCATTCACATCACCACCCACTCATCAACACACATACAAGGTCATAAAGGTTAAGTCAAGAAACCGGCACATAAAGTAAGTCCAGTTTACATTTTTCTGGCATTAGTTACAAAGTTTTCATTTTGCGATTCATTTTTGAGAAATTTCAAGTACAATTATTTCAGGCCTTAAGCCAAAATCTCCTATAAACATAATTACTTTTTGACAAAGTATGTTTACATCAAATTTAAATATGAGGTCACACACAACATTACACAAACAATTAACATTAGTTGAACAGAAAACCAAATGTCCGTCCCAATATAAATTTTGTTAACTAACTTATATAATGTTTTAATTATATAATCATTTTTATAATCGTTTACATTAATTATTATCATTTTATATCATATTTTATATTTGTTGTTATAACTATTTTTCCCCATATACAGGTCAATTCAGATTTTACATATTTTGATCATTCAATTTGTTGTTTTGATAGATTTCGTTTTGAAAACAACTAGGTTTGTCATTTATTTTTGTTTGATTCTGGAAGAGTGTCCAGAGGCCGAACAAAGTTTACGAATTAGAGAGCGCTCTGTTAAGTCGTAGGACAGTTCAGGCTAGTTTTTCGCAACAAAAATCTTACAGCCTATTTAGTTTCCGAATTGAATCTAATTCAGAATTCAGTTTAGCGTTTTGTTTTGAACATTTCGATATAAAATCATTAAGTATTAATATTAGGTTTGAGATAATGAAAATGACCCTGTCAAGATAATTAAGTTTTGGAAATCACATTATTGATATTGATCGACACTATTGTACATATAGTTAAGTGTCGACGATTGTTTAGAACAGTTTCTTAGTTATTTTGGAATTGTTAACTAGGTATAGAATATCTTTAAGTACAAAATGAATAAACTTTTGTTTTATAAAGATATGGAAATCAAAATGATAGTTGAGTCAATGAAGTAGAGGAGTAGGGTATGCAGCTGGAACAACTAGCAATGTAAGTAGCAGGCACAGTAGAGTTTTGGGACGTTTCTTTTAGGTATTTGAAACGTCATAGGTGGGACACCTTGTGTTCCTTGTGGGAGGGCCATCACCGGCAAAAACATCCGCCGAAGAAGACAAAGAAATATAAATGCGTTCGTGTGAGAATAAGTAAGTATGTGTACGTCCAATGTAAGTAGAGTAAAGTTCCCCCTTTTGGTCTTTCGGGTCCCCCAATTAATAGAATGATTCGTGGTCGACCATCCAGGCCACTAGCTAGTATGAATTTTATGGAAGTGTGCGGAAAGAGTGAGAGCGCTGGCAAGATCTCCCCGTCCGGCGAGACATAGCCCGGCTTAAACGCGAGCATACTAGCGCCGCCTCCGTCTCTGACTACATAAAAGGGAGAAGCTAGACTTCCACGTCGACGAGTGATGATGACCGCGTCCGATGTTTCCCTTTTTATCGATTTAGTTACATTTCTGAATCGCATCCACTAACACGCACAGTATATAATGGCGCCCAACGTGGGGCAGTAAAATGCCACATGGTGGAAGCCAGTGTATTGGTGCAGTGGTACAATGGCAGTTCTCCCCTTTTTATCGATTTAGTTATATTTCTGAATCGCACCCAAAACACGCACGGTATATAATGGCGCCCAACGTGGGGCCCGAGAGACCATAACATCAGGTTGAGTTTTTCGTTAGGTTTTGTTTTGTTTTCGTAAGTCCCGTCTAGGTAGGTTTTATATTTTTAACATCTTTTAGTTTCTCGTAAGTCATCGGATTGAGGCGAGCTTAGAGCGTTGAAGTACCGGTAATAGAATTTTTATTCAGATATCGCGTTGCGCAATGCGATAAGTTAGTTTCAAGGCCGGACGACGACGTTAAACATTTTTGTAGTTTCAGTTAAAGTTTTCAGTGAGAAGGTTAGGAGTTTAGTGCGTGAGTCACGAGATTAATTCTTTTTCAGAAGTTCACGTTTGCCACGGTTTAAATAACTAATTTAAATCACCGATTACTAGTTTTGGACATCTATGTACACACTTATTAAAATAGTTGATATATATTTAAGAATTTGCGCTTTATATCTTGTTTTGTCTTATAGTGCTAGTTCACTAGTACTGCTCTAATGCCGCTACGTACTTACTTCTAGTTTGTTTAGCTGCTACCTATACATCAGTTTAGTTTCGAATTTAGTAGATTCGAGTTTTTAGTCAGTTTCAGTTCAGGTTTAGTTTGGATTACCGACTTTATTTGAGTTTAAGCTGAAGTTAAGTTTAGTATTCAGTTCAATTTAGAGTTCGAGATTTTAGTTTTGATTTCAGTTTAGTCTAGTTTCAGATCAAGTTTTGGTTTTCAAGATTGAGATTTGGAGTTTGGTTAAGTCTAGTTTTGAGTTTCAGTAAAGTTTTAGTTTTAGAGTTTCAGTTATGAGTTTCGATTTCAGTTTCAGTTCTAGAGTTTAGGTTAGTTTAGTTTAGTTTGCAGTTTAATTTTTGAGTTTAGTTGAGTTTTGGTTTGGAAGTCAGTTTAGTCAAGTTAAGTTTTAAGTTTTGGAGTTGAGTTAAGTTCTGAGGTTCAGTTTAGTTGAGTTCTGGTTGAGTTTCAGTTGAGTTCAGTTCAGTTAAGATTCAGTTTAGTTCAGTTCAGTTTAGTTTTGATTTTTCAGTTTAGAGTTTTGAAGTTTAGTTTAGTTTAGTTAAGTTTTGGTTGGAGTTTAGTTCAGTTTTGGTTTAGAGTTTTGGTTTTGATACAACTTGTCGAAGTTGTACAGTTAATTTAGTTTTGGTTTTGCATAAACTTCACACATTTTTAGTTTAAGTTTAATCATAAGTAGTTTTAGCTAAGTCGATATCTTAGTTAGATCGAAGGGTTTTGAATCTCATTTTCAAAACATTTTGCTTTTAAAATTTTCTTTTTTGCATTTTCAATTTTTTATTTTTGGGGAGAGTTAGTACTCTTGTTTTGTTTGTTTGTTTTTGTTTTGTCTGGGACAGTTAATCGTTCGTCCAAATGAGGGGTCGATTACGTCGCTGGACGTTCAACGTTTTTGAATTTTTGTTGAGCTTTTTTACGTTCTCAATCATACAGACACGTTCAGTTCGCCATCGTAGCGAGAGCGATCTAGATATGAACACTAATAGAGAAGATGTTCCAACAGGAACAGACCCACCTTTAGATAACACCATAAGACCGTTAGATGCCACAGCTTTGAATGGAGTTTCTAGTGCACCGTCAGGTTCAGTGCCAACAACTACTACGGCAACGGCACAAATTAGTGGATCACAAATTATTCAAGATTAACCTATGGTGGAAGTAATGTTCGATGAAGACTCGATTATTTCGCCATCTTACAGCAGTCTTACTGCACAAAATATTCGTAGAGAATTTAAACAAGATTTACTACCGAGATCAGAAATAAGCGCGGGAGTCCTTGAGATCAGTAATTCTTCGGTAGGTTTAGCTCGTTTGGAGTTTCAACGCATGATACCATCTATAGTTGAGACAACCCGTCGATTAGACGCTTTAAGTGGAGGAACACCAGGTACCATACCGCCACCAGCTTTGATACCTGCACCTCATTTAATTTTACGAGATTATAGTAGGGATATTGGAGTTAATATAGTCAGTACAGCAACAGTGACAGATCCGATTAGTAGCACGCAGCAGTTTAGGTCAGCTTCATAGCCGATTTATTCGCAAGCAGGCATCAGGACGTCGCAAGCTCCAGTGATTCCAGATTTTTTGAGACCAAATTTAGGGCAGCCAGATTTTCTTAATTCACTCGTACCAAATCAAGCACTTTTAGTAGGCCAGCAACCACAGCAGCCGCAGCAAGCATATCGTAGTCAGGAGAGACAGCCCAACAGGAGTTTCAGCCGCCACGAGGACCAGGTCAACGACCACAGCCCGGAACGCAACCTATGGGATACGGGACACAGCCAAATTTTTATCCGCAGCCGCAAGCACGTTCTTTCCAGCATGTTTACCCGGAGACGCCTGGAAGGGTTAACCTGTCCAAGTGGGGGTTGAAGGCAGCTGAATTGAAGCGAGATTATCTCTGTTCGGATCACGATTTTGTAACTAATTTTCACCAGCTTTTGGAGAAACCAGCTTTGGACTGGTATTGGAATTTCCGCAAGTTACACCAGTTTCATTCATGGGAAGAGTTGAAGAACGCCATGGTGAATCAGTTTCAAACTTTTGAGAACGACGTACAGATTCAGAAACAAATGTTAATTAGAGGACAGTTACCACAAGAATCTTTCGAAGATTTCTATAATGCAATTATTACGTTAAATAATCCGCAACGTACACCTTTTGATGAGGAGAGGATAATGGCAGTCTTGACGAGTAATCTCTAACCGTCATTAGCGAACATGGTTTTTGCAGTTTCGGCTAGGTCTTTAGCAGAGTTTTGTAGAATAGTGAGGTCTGCAGATTTGCAATTGTCACACCAGAGACAGCAGTACTATCAACGTCAAGCACCTATTCCGAAAGTTAACGAAGTTGATTATGAAGAAGTAGATTTTGATCCAGAGATTGAGGCATTTACAGAGGAGGCGAAGAAGGCTTTCGATACACTAAAGAACAGGTTAGTTACAAGTCCAGTCTTAGTTCACCCGGATTTTGCGAAGCATTTTTACGTGCAGTGCGATGCGTCAGATCTAGGAGTAAGAGCAGTTCTTTTCCAGAAAGACGAATCAGAAGGAGAGCATCCAATTGCGTATTTCTCGCACAAACTTACGTCTGCACAACGGAATTACTCCGTAACCGAACGCGAATGTTTAGCAGTTGTCTTAGCGATTAAGAAATTTAGGGCTTATGTTGAGTTGTTACCTTTCACCGTCATAACCGATCATAGTAGTTTGAAGTGGCTTATGTCGCATAAAGACCTCAGTGGTAGATTAGCGTGGTGGAGTTTACATTTACAATCTTACGATTTTAAGATCGAACACCGAAAGGGTACACAGAATATCGTTCCCGATACCTTGTCGAGGTATGCGATGGAAGAAGTTTCTGCAGAGATTATGAACCTTATAGATTTGAGTTTACCAGCTTTCAAATTATCAGATTATCTCGATCTTATTGCGACCATAGAAGCGAATACGAGTCAGCTACCGGATCTCAGGGTCATGGATGGTTACGCGTAAAGCGAACGTTACCATACGATGGAGTGCCGATTCATGAGGATTTTGCATGGAAGTTATGGGTTCCGTCGAAATTAACGTCAGACATTGTGGAGAGATCACACAAACCTCCCCAAGCTTCTCATGGAGGTTTCGCGAAGACATTGCGTAGGATTAGAGAATATTTCTTTTGGCCAAATCAGAGTTCACAGGTCAGGAGCTATGTTCAAAATTGTCAGGTATGTAAGGAGTCAAAGTCAGCTAATCAAACTTTACGTCCACCGATGGGTAAGGAGAGGTCAGTTGAGCATCCTTTTCAAAGGATTTTTGTTGATTTTTGGGACCGTTCCCTAGATCGAAGTCAGGAAATGCCTTTATTTTTATTCTTTTGGACCACCTTTCGAAGTTTGTCTTGTTGAAAGCGTTGGGTAAAGCTAATGCTCGCAGCGTGATTAAATTTTTGATAACGGAGGTATTTCATAAGTTCGGAACGCTCGAGACTATTGTTTCCGACAACGGTAAACAATTTGTTTCTAAAGAGTTCGCGGATTTAGTGAAGAATTTTGGTATTAAGCACGAGAAGACAGCGATTTATTCACCTCAGGCTAATGCGTCTGAGAGAGTTAATCAATCGATTCTTGCTGTGATACGTTCTTATTTGGGAAGTGATCATTGCGATTGGGATAAGCACTTATCCGAAGTAGAGAGTTCACTGAGATCCTCAGTGCATGGTTCTATTGGTGTTACGCCATACTTTGCGTTGTTTGGCATGAATATGGTTAACTATGGAAATGTTTATGGTTTAGCTCGCAAGCTTCAGTTATTAGATGAACCCGAAGTGAACATTGTTCCCAAGAGCGTTAAAATGGACATTGTTAGACATCAAATGGGAGAGAGTGTACATAAGGCTTTTGAAAAGAATGAAAGAGTTTATAACACCAGATGTCGAACGATTAAATTTGTCCCAGGTCAGGAAGTATTTAGACGTAGTTTCCAGCAGAGTGAATTTAAAAATAACTACAATGCCAAGTTGGCTAGAAAATTTCTGAAATGCAGAATTGTTAAACCTGTAGGGAATAGTCTATACGAAGTTGAAGATCTGCAAGGGAAGTCTTTAGGTGTATTTCATGGTAAAGATTTGAAGCAGTAGGTTTTCGTGAGTTTTAACATACACAGGTAGGTAGGTGTAGGTAAAAAGTTTTAGGTTTAGTTCAAGTTATTCTTATGTATTTCTCGACTAAGTGATCCTTATTGATGGAGGGAGATGGAAGTCAGTAGTCATCCGCATTCAAAGCAACCGCTTAGAAGTTAGCTAGAGTTAGAAGGCGAAACGTTGAGTAACCTAATCGGCATGCTACCACCGATGCGTCTTAGGAAGTAGGTAACAAAAGTTACTGAAGCTCAACACAGGCTCTCCTAGTGGCCTTGGCAGCCCCAAGAAACTAGGATCGGGAGCGGTGGCCTAATAAGCCACTCTCCTTAAACAAAATTTATTATGAAAACACGAAGAAAAGAAAAAACAAGAACCCCCCCAAATGTTGACGACCCCCGCAAACGATATAAGGACCATGATTTAAGGATATGCACCTGGAATGTCCGAACTCTATACAGAGATGGTGCCTCTATCCAACTGGCGGATGTCCTCGACAAATACAAGGCTGACATCACCGCCATACAGGAAATGAGATGGACGGGACAGGGATGCACACGACGAAAGAACTGTGACATCTTCTACAGCTGCCATGCAGAAAGACACGAATTTGGATGTGGTTTCATAGTCGGCAAGAGACTTCGACACCTGATCTCGCGGTTTAACCCTGTAAGTGACCGAATAGCCACCATTCGCATCCGGGCGAAATATTTTTACATCACGCTGATTTGTGTACACGCCCCGACGGAAGATAAAGACGATGAGATTAAAGATGCATTTTACGAGCGCCTAGAGGAAACATCCGACCGCTGCCCTGGCCACGACATTAAAATTGTTCTAGGAGACTTTAATGCAAAAATAGGAAGGGAAGATGTTCTTGGTCCATCGATCGGCAAATTCAGCCTGCATACCGACACGTCAGACAACGGGTTTAGGCTGGTTAGCTTCGCAGCGGGAAGGAACATGGTAGTGAGTGGAACCAGATTCCAGCACAAAGATATCCACAAGGCAACTTGGCTATCCCCCGATCAAAACACCAAAAATCAAATTGATCATGTGGTAATCGATGGCAGACATGCATCTAGTGTCATGGACGTGCGTGTGATTCGTGGTGCTAATATTGGCTCGGATCATTACCTGGTTGCAGCCAAGGTGCGCACAAGATTGAGCAGAGCGAAAAACGCACGTAACCAAACACAAAGAAAGCTGGACATCGCGAAGCTGCAAACCCCAGAGATAGCTACTGCCTACTCCAACCAGCTCTCCCAACTTTTACGACACAACGCCTCTACTTCTGACGTTCCCGATACACAGTGGCAGCATATTGCGCATTCCATGGCAACCGCCGCAACAACCGTGCTAGGATATGAAAAGCGGAGCTCAGACGAATCCTGGTACGATGAAGAATGTCGCATAGCGTCTGAGGAACTGGATGCTGCTTATAGGGCAACGCTACAGCCAATTGCGACCCGTGCTGTTAGGGAACGGCATAAGGAGAAAGCTAAACGGGCGAGACAGCTATTTAGGCGAAAAAAACGTCAGATGAAGGAACGGGAGAACGAGGATATAGAGCGATACAGGGATAGAGGTGAGGCCCGAAAATTTTACCAGAAAATAAGAACAAATGGATACGGTAATGGCCTCCCCACCTGTAAGGACAGTGATGGAAATCTGGTCACGGATACGCAGAGTGTGCTGCACATATGGAGAGAACACTTCCAGCAACTGCTGGTTCCAGAAGGCAGCGCACGTGAAGTTATCACGCCAATTGTCGACGACGGCTTAGATTGCCCACAACCAAGTCAAGCCGAGGTAAGAAGAGCAATATCGCGGCT
The DNA here is from genome assembly GCA_964034835.1 of Muscina levida. Classification (NCBI taxonomy): domain Eukaryota; kingdom Metazoa; phylum Arthropoda; class Insecta; order Diptera; family Muscidae; genus Muscina; species Muscina levida. The sequence goes on along the minus strand of OZ035883.1, from coordinate 95,100,391 downwards.
TAAAAACAACAAAGCAGCCGGTGCCGACGGTCTGCCCGCAGAGCTCTTCAAGTCCGGTGGCGAGGAGCTGATAACGAGCATGCACCAGCTCCTGCGCACGGTTTGGCTTAAAGAGTGCATGCCCGACGATTGGAATGTAAGCGTATTATGTCCTGTGCTGAAAAAAGGTGATCCAAGTGTGTGCTCCAACTACCGCGGGATCAGCCTTCTACCCATCGCATATAAGGTCCTGTCGAGTGTGCTATGTGAAAGACTAAAGCCAGTGTTATCCAACCTGATCGGGCCTTATCAGTGTGGCTTTAGACCCGGAAAATCAACAACTGACCAGATTTTCACACTTCGGCAAATCCTGGAAAAGACCCAAGAGAAACAGATCGACACGTACCATCTTTTTGTCGACTATAAAGCTGCCTTCGACAGCCCGATACGGCAGAAATTACTCGATGCCATGGCTGAGTTTGGTATTCCAGCGAAGCTGATACGTCTTTGCGGAATGACGCTGACTGACACGAAGTCTTCAGTGAAGATTGGCAAGGACCTTACGGAGCCATTCTATACCAGACGAGGCCTAAAACAAGGCGACGGCCTATCGTGCGATCTCTTCAACATTGTGATGGAGATGATAATGAGAAAAGCTGCAGTAAACACGAGTGGCACTATATTCAACAAAAGCCACATGCTACTCGCGTACGCTGATGACGTAGACATCATCGGTCGAAAACTGCGGGATGTGACTGCAGCCTTCTCAGGTATACAGAAGGAATCAGCGAAAATGGGCCTAACGGTGAACGAGGACAAAACGAAGTTATGTAATGTTAACTCCTAGCTTTCAACGCAACAACTTACTACACAAAAAGTTTGCAAGATGTTATTGATATCATTTTTATATATGTTGCGAATGGTAAGGTGTTTCTACCATAATGGTTCTATGGGAGCCAGACTGCGGGAGCCTTTGAAAACTAGCTTCAGTCGGTGGGGTGGTTCTTGTCTGTTCCACATCAGAACGAGTTTTGAACAGAATATTAATATAGACTCCCTTAAGAAAATAAAATCTATTGTTACTACACGGAAAAAAAATGGACCAGATGATTACCAAAAAAAAAACAGAAAACCCCATTGGAAATCATTAGTTTAGAAAAAAACGGATGCATTCAATTTCTACTTGATCTCAGGTGTTAATAGATCAGCGCATCTTAACCCACCCTGTTGCGACTTAAATTAGGACCCCTTAGAAATTCTGGTCTAGTCACACATTAACCTTTTTGTACGGAAACACAATGTGTTAATTAGAAATTCATCTTAGAATATACATAAATTTATTCAAGGCATAATGACAAAAAATTTAATAATAATTATAATCTTATAACGAATTCATTTAATATATTGTTTTCTTGCTATTTAGTAAGTTTTCTTATCATCTACACGCATAAAAATTGATTTTGGGCACAGTAATTGTATTTGAGTCTAAATTATTATTAAGTAAAAAAAATATAGAAGGAATTTTAATTAGGAGAAAAAAAATCTCATGCAAAACATATTATAGAATACATATTTGATTTAAATCCCATTTAACAAAAGAAATGGTAACTCTTAACATATCTCCCAAAGCAAAGAATGACAATAAAAACCGGAACAAATTATCAAAATAAAAAAATAGAGCTAAGCTTGTCTCTGCTAGTCTCGCATTAAAAGATTACAACAATAGAAAAAACACATGTTGTACACCCACGTTATTACATATTAATTTTGCATTGTTACTCACCAGATCATCCGAAGTTCGCTGAAGGCCTTCATGAAGTTCGATGTTGGAGATGATGATGACGTTCCACTGTAATTATGATGGTTGTGTTCGATGTTTGACCAATTTGGTTGATCGACAAATGATAATGATTATTACCGAATTTAATGCATTATGTGCATCATCATTAAAGTGAAGTACTAGTTGTTTCTATTGTTGCTGTACTTTCATGATTGTATGATATTAGGGGTAATACTTTGCTTTGGCTTTTTGTACCTACAAAAATTTATATTTGAATAAATTACATATATATGGAGATTGTTTCAAATACTGAAAAAATATTATTTTTTTATACGATAACCTGATTTTTCCTCTCATGCGTTACTTAATTAAACTTTTAAGACATATTTCTTTATAAATAGTTGGTGGGTAATATGCTCAGCAGGAATGAATAAATTGGCGTTGATAGTCTTCTTGCTTCTTAACATCTTGTGCACCGCTTTCATGTGATCTTCTTTTTACTAGCAAATATGGTATGTGTTCTTAGATTTCTCCAGCGTTTAAGCCTCCACCCCTTTGTTTCTTGGTCTTACTGGTGTTATCCAAAGATGTATTCAGATTAAAGAACCTTTTTAGTGGAGTTTGAAGAAATGTTATACAAAACCAGAGGTGTGGGAGGAATGTTTTTGGCAATACTAGCCAAGTAGATTGCTAGATGTCGAGCATGTACGGAATCCCTCCTTATCGCACTCGGGCTCCAAAATTTGAGCAAATCACAAATAAATTCTAGCAATAAGGTAAGGTCACGAATTGATTTACTCATCAGCAATACGGTTGAAGTTTTTGTTGGTTTTAGAGGACCACAAGCACTGCCAAGGTAATAAAAAGTTCACTTTTTTAACACTTCGTCGTTTTATAGACCTCAAATAAACACAGTATTTACCTTATTATTTCGATATTAACCAATTAAGGTATGATGGAAAGAAATTTATAAATTGATGTTTGAGAAAATTTCAAATTAGAAAATACTAAAACACTTTTTATCTAGTGGACTGGTTGCTGCTTCACTCTTTGAGATGTTGAAAAAGAAGGAAGTTGCAGTTTCTCTTATGCTTATTTGTCACCTTTCGCGGAAGAATTTTTCGGAGTTAAGTAGAAACATTGCGAAGCATGAAACTACAATCAATCATATGATTAGCTATAAACGCATTGTTGTAATCAAAAGAGTTGTCAAAATGTGAAAGGGTTGCAACAAGAAAAAAAAATGCTAAATGAAAAAAATGAATTTTTTTAAGATATCTAAAAACCATTCATTACAAACCAAGTAATATTGCCCTTTTAGGGAACAATATTAATTGGAAATTAATATAATTATGGACGGATGTCTTTTGCATGAAAAGTACCTATAGTTTTTCCAGACATATCCTCTAATATATAATAATGTTGGCCTATTTTCTCCTTTATCTTTGATTTTATAAAAAGTGGGGCTAACTTTGCATTAAATTTCTTTTCGGCACTGCTTTGTGCAAAGTTTCTCCTAAAGACTTCTTGGCCCACTTCAAAGCTAATTGGACGAGCTCTAAGGTTATATTGATGCTGATTGTGGCTATATGCATCAGCGATATGTTTTCGTATATTGCTTCGTATTAACTTAAGGCTATCATCACGTGAAAGAACATTTGGAGATTCATCTAACAAATTTAAGTTACGAAGAAGCTGGTAAGAATTGGCATGTGTGATCATGTCGAACCCGAAAATAGAATGATATGGGGAGTATTTTGTAGATTGATGTATCGAATTCCTAAGCGCACAACTAATAGAGCTCAAGTTTTCGTCCCACAGTCGATGGTCTCCTTTCAAGAATGATCGTATACCTGCAATTATTGAGCGATTGACTCGCTCAGACGCATTCGACTGTGGCGAATACAAGGCTGTATAAGTGTGCGTAATCCCAAAGGATGTCAAAAAGGCGTTAAATTCGTTTGATTTGAACTGGGAACCGTTGTCGCTTATCAATATCTCTGGTACCCCAAACACATGAAAAATTTGTTGCAGCAAAAAATCCTGAATACGAGAGGAAGTGAATTTCTTTAGGGGGCACAACCAGTGAAATTTCGACATATGATCAAGAACGATCAGAATTCCAATATTTCCACTTCGACTTCTTGGGTATGGGCCTAAGAGGTCTATATAGATACGTTGAAAAGGTCTAATGGAAAAAGACGGCTTTCCCATTTCCGGTTTCATTATCTGATTTGGAGACTTTGTGGTTTTGCATATTTCACATGAACGTATATAATCTTTAACGTCTCTTACGATACCTGGCCAGAAGAAATTCCGTCGAATTAGATCCAGGGTCTTTTGTATTCCCCCATGACATGCAATTGGAGAATCATGGAATCTGGAAATAACGCTGTGTCGAAGATTTAACGGAATCCACAATTTCCAGGCCCTTTCCTCTTGTTCTTCATCCCCTCTGTAATGGTCAGTTCTTATATAGACAAAGTCGTCTATTATTTTAATATCAGGATATTTGGATTCATTCGCCAATATTTTATTTTTCAGGTCTTTATAATCTGGGTCAGAAAAATGAGGAGAACTGAGATCGACCTCTGGTTCAGAGATGGTTATTGCAGATATTTCTTCGCAGTGTATTCTCGATAAAGCTTCCGGTACTACGTTGTCTCGTCCTTTTCGGTGGCTGAAGGTAAATTTGTACCCTTGAAGCTTAAAAACCCACCTGGCAAGCCTACCAGTTAAGTCCTGCTGCTTCATCAGCCACAATAGACTAGAGTGATCCGTTATGACCTCGAACTCTTGGAGCTCAACATAACACCGAAACTTTTTTATCGCTTCCACCGCCGCCAAACATTCTCGTTCCGTAACACTATAATTACGCTGTGCGGAATTAAGCTTTTTGGACATGTACGCTATTGGTTTTTCCTCTCCGCTCTCATTCAGCTGTACCAGCACCGCACCGATTCCAAAATCACTTGCATCGCAGTGTATAAAGAATTTTTTGGAAAAGTCGGGATTGGTGAGGACTGGTGCTGTAGTGAGATGAGTTTTTATTACATTGAAGGACTCGTTTGCTTCTTTTGTCCACACAAACTTTTTCTTTGTAGACAAAAGTTCAGTAATAGGAAATACTTTTGTAGAAAAATTGTCAATAAAACGCCGATACCACCCTGATAAACCTAAAAAGCCTCGGACTTGCTTTAGATTTCTAGGAATAGGCCATGAAAGAATAGATTCAATTTTGTCAGGGTCGGTTTTTAAACCACCGTGACCTATTAAAAATCCCAAATATTTTACTTCTGTTACACAGAATTTGCTTTTGGACACATTTATCGTTAAATTGGCTCTCCTAAATTGTTCTGAAATTCTGACAAGAATAGACAAATGTGTGCCAAAATCTTCAGAAACAATAATCAGGTCATCTAGATAACCGAATACACAATGTCGCAGGTCCGCTGGAATTAATTCATCCATTAGTCGGCACATCGTTTGCGGAGCATTGCACAGTCCAAATGGCATGACCACAAACTGGTATAAGGGTCTACCAGGGACAGTGAATGCTGTGAGTGGTTTTGCTTCATCGGCGAGGCCGATTTGCCAGAATGCGTCCTTTAGATCGAGTTTCGATATAAGGTTGGCTTTGGGTAAACGCGCAAAAATCCCTTCTATGCTTGGCAGGGGATAGGCGTCTTTTTTCGTAACGGAATTTAATTTCCTGGCATCAAGACATAGACGGACTTTATTTGGCTTTACAACCAACCTCATTGGAGAACTCCAGGAGGAAACGGACGGCTCAATAACTCCTAATTCCAACATTCTATCAATTTCTTTATACATTAGTTGCTCTACAGCGGGAGAAACTGGGTAAAACCGTTGTTTAACTGGCTTGGCATCGCCAACATCGATCTCATGCTTTATTAAGGTGGTTTTTCCCAACCCTTGTTTTTCGAAATTGGGGAAAAAAGACTTAACAGTTTCCAGCTGTTGTTGTTGGACTGGAGTTAGAGGAAACTGATCGCAATTAAAATCTTTGGAAGACAAATTAGGATTAGAGGAGGGCAAATTAGATAATACAGTTGACACATTTACACTATCGGGCTGACTGGACATAACAACAGATTCAAATACGTCAGGGGCAAGTTTGAACACTTTCCAGAAATCTAAACCTAATATTAAGCGTTGATTTAAAGAAGGGACGATTAATATTCTGAGAGGGTTTACTTCATTTTTAAAAGTAACATCGACATCTAAAAAACCTAAAACTTTTTGATTCCTTCCGTCGGCTGTTTTGACGTAGGACTTACAACTTTTAAACTCCTGATACTGGGAATAATCTGTCTGGGCTAACGCACCTCCTATACAACTGACGTTTGCGCCAGTGTCTAAAAGACCATGCTCTACAAAATCTAGAAAAGATATTTTTGCGTATAATCTTTGATCCTGTGGATCATTGACAATGCACGATATTTTGTATTTAGCTGTGATACGCCTATGCTTATGATACTGACGGAGTCGTAGTGTGGATCTTTTAGGTTTAAACTTAGGTTGCAAGTAAACGCCAGAAGTTTCAAAAATTTGTTCTCTTTTCCGCAAATATTCAGACCATCGTTGGTGATAAGGTAAAATAGGATAAGGTGTTGTTATTCGAGCATTTTCCACTTTAGGACTAGAGTTTTTCAAAATTATTAACTGGGACTTTTTAGAATTATTTTGGACATGGGTATCAGATAAATTATCTGTTAAATCAGCAGCATCACTTTCGCTACTGGGATCTACTACTGGTTTTTTGAGACTGGTAATGGATTTGGGTTGTTTTTAGCACCATAAATCTTTTTTGTATTGCATTTAAGGCAATTTGGCTTATAGGTGTTTTTCGCACCGCAACCATAACAAAAGACAGATCTGTTTTTCAAGCAGTCCTCCCAAAAATGTCCGGATTGTTCGCAATTCCAACATTTAGGAACGTTAGGTGGACTGTTTATGGCTTCAATACCGAATCCATTTTCCGATTCAGGATCAATCATTGGGTCATTGCAAAATTCTACTTCTGCAACATTCCTGCGGGGATATTGAGCATTGGGTGTCCTATTTGCCAGTTGGCGACGACAGCTTTCGTCACTCAATAAATTTTCTCTCATCTGAATCAATTTCCTCAGATGGGCTATTGAAAAAATTGGGACGTACAATAATTCATGCCTAATATCTGGACGTAAATTTCTTTTAATTATTTCGATTAATTCTGTTTCTGGAATTTGTGCACTTAGTCGGTCTAAAATAGCACATACTGAATCATAAAAACATTCAAAGGTTTCACCTGACCTTTGCTTTCGACTGCGAAGTTCTTCGCGGATATCAGCATCAGACTTGAAGTCTTTGTATTGATAGCGAATGGCAGCACAAAAGTCATCCCATACAATAGATGGAACTTGTTTCCGATAACGCCAGAACCATTCGCGTGCTTTACCCGTAAGGAGAACGTTTAAATTTTTACAAATTACCGTATAATCCTCATCAAAATTATCAGCTGTAAGTGATTTTACTCTGTATAAGAATTCTTCGACGTCTAGGCCTGTAGTAGAACCGTCGAACTGAAGGTTCCAATTTTTTATAATAGATGCTATCTTGTCAGTCCCAAATGCATGATTACTTGACGAATAATGTCCAGAATTTGCGACAAATTTTGGTTCAATGAATTTGGACGATTGTGAATATCGTTATTATTGGAATTAACAGTATTTGAATTCATGTTAAGATTTTGAAATATTTTAGAAACGCTAGCTTCAATCATTTGATTTATTATGCTATAGTCGATTGTATTGTTTGCAATATTTGGTCGTGGTGGAGTTTGATGGCTCGTAACATTATTTGAGTTTTGACTTCTATTTATATTGCCTCTAGGAATCATATTTTCTTCCACTTGAAGAGAACTGTTATCGAATACCTCCGGAATTAGCAGTTGGCTAGTATCATGAAATAATGTTCGGTTAGAACTTCTCGTATTATAATGTTTCGAAAAAGCACCTCGGGCCTTGCCACGAGTGTTAATCATTTTCTGTTTATTGGTATGCTGTGCCAAATTTGGTTGATCTGAAATCTCAGCATGAGCATAATTTGCAGGATGATTTTGAGGGTTCATTGACCGCAACTCGGACAACTCACAAGGACGTTTACATGTGGGACATTCCGCGGAGTTAGAGAGAAACTTCTCAATGCATTTGCGGTGAAATGAGTGTCCACATTGGGAGATATACAAACAATCTTGTCCTTCCGACAAGACTTCATTACATATGGAGCAACTAGAGGTCGACTCATTTACTCCAGGTGCGAGTAAAGGAGCAGGCGATCTTGCTAAAGACATTTTATATGTTATGGTTTGTTCACTAAAAAAAAGTAAGTATCAAACATAAAGTGACTTAATCACTCTATTTTTATAAAAATATAAAATTGGTAAGAAATTTTAAGAATTGTGTATTTCCGTACATTTTGGTTGTGGACTAGGTATTATTTTAATAGAATTGAATGCTATGGGAAAACAATATAGGCTATGGAAATGTTATCAAAAGTTGTTGCTTGAAAATTCAATAAAAGAAACTGGATTTTGGGTTCCTCTTCACTGTTCTCTTGACAATTACCGGACATTAAGAAGCAAGCAGCCTCATAATGTATTCCAAGTTAATTACAAGTTTTGATGACTTAAGTTTTGCAGATACAAAGCTCACATTCTCTAACATTTTAAGATAAAACCGATGAAAAAATGAAAACACAAAATTCATCAAGGAAGGCCACTATAGAAACTAGTCGGTCAACTTACTCGATCTTTTGAACCTCAAGTAATTGAAAATCCTGATAAGTCCTGTAATGTATTCCTCAAAAAAAACAATGTATTCAATTTAACTCATCTTTCAATTTAATTAGTTTGAAATCTATTTAATAAGAAAATAAGGGCGTAATAGTACATAAAGGTTGCACTTTGTCGGCCCCACGTTGGGCGCCATTTCTGTAATGTTAACTCCTAGCTTTCAACGCAACAACTTACTACACAAAAAGTTTGCAAGATGTTATTGATATCATTTTTATATATGTTGCGAATGGTAAGGTGTTTCTACCATAATGGTTCTATGGGAGCCAGACTGCGGGAGCCTTTGAAAACTAGCTTCAGTCGGTGGGGTGGTTCTTGTCTGTTCCACATCAGAACGAGTTTTGAACAGAATATTATTATAGACTCCCTTAAGAAAATAAAATCTATTGTTACTACACGGAAAAAAAATGGACCAGATGATTACCAAAAAAAAACAGAAAACCCCATTGGAAATCATTAGTTTAGAAAAAAACGGATGCATTCAATTTCTACTTGATCTCAGGTGTTAATAGATCAGCGCATCTTAACCCACCCTGGCCAACGTCCTGTTGCGACTTAAATTAGGACCCCTTAGAAATTCTGGTCTAGTCACACATTAACCTTTTTGTACGGAAACACAATGTGTTAATTAGAAATTCATCTTAGAATATACATAAATTTATTCAAGGCATAATGACAAAAAATTTAATAATAATTATAATCTTATAACGAATTCATTTAATATATTGTTTTCTTGCTATTTAGTAAGTTTTCTTATCATCTACACGCATAAAAATTGATTTTGGGCACAGTAATTGTATTTGAGTCTAAATTATTATTAAGTAAAAAAAATATAGAAGGAATTTTAATTAGGAGAAAAAAAATCTCATGCAAAACATATTATAGAATACATATTTGATTTAAATCCCATTTAACAAAAGAAATGGTAACTCTTAACATATCTCCCAAAGCAAAGAATGACAATAAAAACCGGAACAAATTATCAAAATAAAAAAATAGAGCTAAGCTTGTCTCTGCTAGTCTCGCATTAAAAGATTACAACAATAGAAAAAACACATGTTGTACACCCACGTTATTACATATTAATTTTGCATTGTTACTCACCAGATCATCCGAAGTTCGCTGAAGGCCTTCATGAAGTTCGATGTTGGAGATGATGATGACGTTCCACTGTAATTATGATGGTTGTGTTCGATGTTTGACCAATTTGGTTGATCGACAAATGATAATGATTATTACCGAATTTAATGCATTATGTGCATCATCATTAAAGTGAAGTACTAGTTGTTTCTATTGTTGCTGTACTTTCATGATTGTATGATATTAGGGGTAATACTTTGCTTTGGCTTTTTGTACCTACAAAAATTTATATTTGAATAAATTACATATATATGGAGATTGTTTCAAATACTGAAAAAATATTATTTTTTTATACGATAACCTGATTTTTCCTCTCATGCGTTACTTAATTAAACTTTTAAGACATATTTCTTTATAAATAGTTGGTGGGTAATATGCTCAGCAGGAATGAATAAATTGGCGTTGATAGTCTTCTTGCTTCTTAACATCTTGTGCACCGCTTTCATGTGATCTTCTTTTTACTAGCAAATATGGTATGTGTTCTTAGATTTCTCCAGCGTTTAAGCCTCCACCCCTTTGTTTCTTGGTCTTACTGGTGTTATCCAAAGATGTATTCAGATTAAAGAACCTTTTTAGTGGAGTTTGAAGAAATGTTATACAAAACCAGAGGTGTGGGAGGAATGTTTTTGGCAATACTAGCCAAGTAGATTGCTAGATGTCGAGCATGTACGGAATCCCTCCTTATCGCACTCGGGCTCCAAAATTTGAGCAAATCACAAATAAATTCTGGCAATAAGGTAAGGTCACGAATTGATTTACTCATCAGCAATACGGTTGAAGTTTTTGTTGGTTTTAGAGGACCACAAGCACTGCCAAGGTAATAAAAAGTTCACTTTTTTAACACTTCGTCGTTTTATAGACCTCAAATAAACACAGTATTTACCTTATTATTTCGATATTAACCAATTAAGGTATGATGGAAAGAAATTTATAAATTGATGTTTGAGAAAATTTCAAATTAGAAAATACTAAAACACTTTTTATCTAGTGGACTGGTTGCTGCTTCACTCTTTGAGATGTTGAAAAAGAAGGAAGTTGCAGTTTCTCTTATGCTTATTTGTCACCTTTCGCGGAAGAATTTTTCGGAGTTAAGTAGAAACATTGCGAAGCATGAAACTACAATCAATCATATGATTAGCTATAAACGCATTGTTGTAATCAAAAGAGTTGTCAAAATGTGAAAGGGTTGCAACAAGAAAAAAAAATGCTAAATGAAAAAAATGAATTTTTTTAAGATATCTAAAAACCATTCATTACAGTTATTAGTTTCAACGAACAAAGAATCTACTCGTTTGGGAAACTGCGTGAACGTTGACAACTATAATTTCGAGGTGGTAGATAACTTTGTCTACCTAGGATCCGCCATCAATAAAGCAAATAATGTCAGCCTAGAAATCCGGAGAAGAATCCTGCTTGCAAATAAATGCTACTACGGACTAAGCAAGCGATTCAATGACAAAGCCCTCTCTCGACGAACAAAACTCCAGCTATACCAGATACTGGTTCTACCTGTCTTAATGTATGGCTCAGAATCCTGGGTTATGACACAAGCGGATGAATCGGTTCTGGCGGTATTCGAGAGAAAAATACTCCGTAAAATATATGGGCCCATCATCGTTAACGGAGAGTATCGGCGTCGTATGAATCATGAGCTGTACGAGCTGTACACTGACATTGACGTGGTCAAACGCATCAAGGTGCAACGGCTACGCTGGCTAGGTCATGTTGTACGCATGGATGAAAATGCTCCAGCTCGAAAAGTCTTCGACAATGAACTCGATGGACGGCGCAGAAGAGGGCGACCAAAACTCCGTTGGAAAGACCAGGTTACTGAGAACCTTACAGAACTCGGTGTGACTAACTGGAGAAGAAGCGCAGAAGATCGAGGCGCTTATAATATTTTTCTACGTGCGGTATATAATCCACTGGGATTGCATAGAAGTACCAGCTAAGTAAGTCATCCGCAATCTTTCACCAGATTCGGGAAACACGTTAGCGGGAGTCGCAGAAGATGATACTTGAAGGTAAGTTGTTTGAGTTAAGGAGCAATCGATTTTGTTAGTTTACAAGATTAGCATCGATTAGTGTCAGTAATAGAGTTTGCTATTGATAGTTTGTGATAGGGAAATCTAGAACTGAAATTATTTGAGGTCGATCTTGAAAGGTTTATGTAGATACATAATATCTATTCCTATTTTAGTTTTGTTTCCCATTACTAAACAGGAAGGTTATTTTGTTTCGTTACAGCAGTTAATAGTAGACTGACAGTAGTTTTAAATATGGCACGTAAGATGGACTGTTCCATATGTCTAACTGTGTTAGGCAAAGATGACGACGAAGTATTTTCGACGCACTGCGGACTTATCTTTCACCAGGAGTGTATTAACACCTGGCTGAGAGGAAAACACTTTTGCCCTGTTTGTCGAACACCAGCTATTTCAGTTCATAGAGTATTCATCACTTTTAATGACGAGCGACAGTTAGTCAACAGAGTGAGGGTGACGAATCTCGAGGCTGAGATTCAACGAATGAAAGAGCAGCATGAGCTTAAACAGGTGGCGAACGACATGGCAGTACAATTGTTGAAAAATGACGAACAGCAATGGCGACGAATGTATGAAGAACTACTGGAGGAAAACCAACGGCTAAGAGAAGCACAACGAGCCTCAGATCGTTTGGAAGAAGAGCGAGAGAGAGAGTGCGCCTTTGAAACCATCGTCAACAGCTTAGGAATTCAGCGTTGATGCAGGATAGCGAGGATGTCAGAAGGACATATCGTGCATTCCATGCTCGGATCAGCCATGGTCCATGATCGACTTTTAAGGTCAGCATCCGCGGTTTCGAGGCAGTGACAGTTCGTGACCCGCAGAGGGCGATCAATCGTTTTCTTCGTTATCTCCAATTGAAGACCGATGGAGAACGCTTCTCGATAGTATCTTGTTCAGAGCTATTAGCAGAGCCAGGACGGCACGTGATAGTTATTGACTGTATTGACCCAAGCTTGCTAGTTAAGAGCAATTCATTGTGCGTAGATCCAGATGAAGCCGTACGTCTCTTGAAGATAGTTGACAGTTCCATGATGACCAGGTTATGCAAGTGGGTAAACACACAAATGTGCGGAATGAAAGGCATAAAACACCTTGGAATTAGTAACGATCAAGTTACTATAATGTTGCCGGGAACCACTCAGCACATCGAGTTAAAGGATCGTGGTGAAGTAGCTTCCATGGTTCGTACTATTCAGCAACGTCTTTCCGAACGACAAGGACAAGAAGTCAAGCCGAAGAAGAAAAAGAAGAAGAAGGCTAAGAAGTCAACTGTTAGCGAATCAGCTGGTTAACAGTGTCAAGCGAAACATCTTTAACCCGCGATAATGATCGCGAAGATATTTTGTAATCCTCATAACACCATCTTAAGAGAAGAAGAACCACCCATTAGAAAGGGAAGAGTGATTTTCTAGGTAGGGAAGGTAAATGGCGAAGTCAGTTCAAATCTCCTAGGTGATGATGAATCACGGGCGACCTCTCGAGGATCCCTTACCGATCATTAAAGGTCAAGGCGGATGCGAATACCGACCGAGCTGTAAACCAAACTTACAAGGATAATTTCTCTTCGACCGAGGCTAAGGGGGAAGGACTCTCATCTTATCAGGAGAAGCACAACGATAGTTAAGCTTGGGCAAGACTTGACGTGAGCAGAACCAGAGACGATAGTTTCCCTCCCATCCTTCACCAAGGATGCTTTCAGGATGGTTGGGTTTGTGGTGTGCGCGTATTAACGCAATTATTCAAACACCTTACGCCGTCGCAAATTTCCATCAGCGGCGCCCACACACACAAATCGCAACCTTGTAAAAGTCGTTTTTACAGGTTGCACATGCACATTTGGCAATGCCATTGATTGACAGATGTCAATAAATCAACGTACGCGAAATGTTCTGGCAGACCGAACACTTCCGGCATCTTGATCTTTCTTTCTGTTTCAACCATCGACGAGTAAACATCGTAAATCGCAAGTTATTTAAGCAATCATTGAAATTTCCAGAGGTTAAGTACCATTAATAATTGTGACCAAGCGAGACACATTTTTAAGTCCCGTGTGTTCCTAAAGAAAGTAATTTTTTATTTTATGTTGACAGGAGTTGGAGCGTTGTGATTTCCATTCGCTAATGCCCATCGTTTTCTTTTCTTTTTCCCCTCTTCGGACACATGTGTAGGAACCCCTAGGATACCACGTGAAGATAACCTAAAATTCAAGAAAATTCAAGAAATTGAAGCAAATTTATTAGATTCCCTGGATAATTCAAGAATCCAATAAGTTCCATCAATTCACCGGCGCATATCATTGTGGAGCACCAGCTTTTCTTTTTAAAGCAGAACAAATATTCGTGTGCATAAAAACCACCACCTTTTTGCATACATACACACACACACACCACTTTACGGCGCACAGTCATCGTGGCAGAGTTTTGGGCTGCGCACAAAACGTAGTGTATGTGCGTGTATTCACATTTTCGTCTTGTTATTGCTGATATAGACACCAAAACATATTTTGTCGTAAGAGACAAATAAAACCTTCGTTTGAGTTGTAAAATTTATCGCATGCAACGAAAATAACCACAATTTTGTGATTACGTCATAAGCTAAAGAGACACAAGCGCTTAAGTGACATCAAAGTGTGCATTTTATCGTAAAGTATTACGGAAAGGAAGATACTCGTATTTTGCCTTTAAAACCAGTACTTTTTGACCACAAATATTGCTAAAAAGGAAGATATTTTATCTTGCATTACGAGCATATGTTCTGTCATAGTTTTGCAAAAAGGAAGATTTACTTATCTTGCCTTAAAATTGCCATTTTTATTGCTGAAAAAGAGAAATTAATTACCATTGATATACTTACCCAGATTTGACCATTGAATAATACCTAAAAAGAGAAAATACTTACCAAATAGTGACCATTTTGTTGAAATAAGTACCAAAATACTTATGTTTTGCCCATTCATATTACTTACCTTCGAATACTTACCGTCTGTCCACATTTCATCGATCTTCACATTTCATTTACATCAAATTCATCGCCAAAATCATCTATAATCATCTTTAACCATCTTTAGTCATCTATAACCGCATCTTTAGTCATCTTTAATTTCATCACCATCAATTCATACACCTGTTCCTGATCCCAACTATACGTATATTCTTCAATCAAAAGCGTTGTAGAAGGAAGAAGAAGAAGCTGTTTGTCCGTCCGTTCATCACATCATTCATTCACATCACCACCCACTCATCAACACACATACAAGGTCATAAAGGTTAAGTCAAGAAACCGGCACATAAAGTAAGTCCAGTTTACATTTTTCTGGCATTAGTGATGGGACAATAGTAGAGTAAAGTTAAAGTAAAGTTACAAAGTTTTCATTTTGCGATTCATTTTTGAGAAATTTGCCAAAAATCTCCTATAAACATAATTACTTTTTGACAAAGTATGTTTACATCAAATTTAAATATGAGGTCACACACAACATTACACAAACAATTAACATTAGTTGAACAGAAAACCAAATGTCCGTCCCAATATAAATTTTGTTAACTAACTTATATAATGTTTTAATTATATAATCATTTTTATAATCGTTTACATTAATTATTATCATTTTATATCATATTTTATATTTGTTGTTATAACTATTTTTCCCCATATACAGGTCAATTCAGATTTTACATATTTTGATTATTCAATTTGTTGTTTTGATAGATTTCGTTTTGAAAACAACTAGGTTTGTCATTTTGTTAGTCGAATTTATTTTTGTTTGATTCTGGAAGAGTGTCCAGAGGCCGAACAAAGTTTTCGAATTAGAGAGCGCTCTGTTAAGTCGTAGGACAGTTCAGGCTAGTTTTTCGCAACAAAAATCTTACAGCCTATTTAGTTTCCGAATTGAATCTAATTCAGAATTCAGTTTAGCGTTTTGTTTTGAACATTTTGATATGAAATCATTGAGTATTAATATTAGGTTTGAGATAATGAAAATGACCCTGTCAAGATAATTAAGTTTTGGAAATCACATTATTGATATTGATCGACACTTTTGTACATATAGTTAAGTATCGACGATTGTTTAGAACAGTTTGTTAGTTATTTTGGAATTGTTAACTAGGTATAGAATATCTTTAAGTACAAAATGAATAAACTTTTGTTTTATAACGATATGGAAATCAAAATGATAGTTGAGTTAAAGAAGTAGAGGAGTAGGGTATGCAGCTGGAACAACTAGCAATGTAAGTAGCAGGCACAGTAGAGTTTTGGGACGTTTCTTTTAGGTATTTGAAACGTCATAGGTGGGACACCTTGTGTTCCTTGTGGGAGGGCCATCACCGGCAAAAACATCCGCCGAAGAAGACAAAGAAATATAAATCCGTTCGTGTGAGAATAAGTAAGTATGTGTACGTCCAATGTAAGTAGAGTAAAGTTCCCCCTTAAGGTCTTTCGGGTCCCTCAATTAATAGAATGATTCGTGGTCGACCATCCAGGCCACTAGCTAGTATGAATTTTATGGTAGTGTGCGGAAAGAGTGAGAGCGCTGGCAAGATCCCCCCCGTCCGGCGAGACATAGCCCGGCTTAAACGCGAGCATACTACCGCCGCCTCCGTCTCTGACTACATAAAAGGGAGAAGCTAGACTTCCATGTCGACGAGTGATGATGACCGCGTCCGATGTTTCCCTTTTTATCGATTTAGTTACATTTCTGAATCGCACCCAAAACACGCACACGTACATAATGGCGCCTAACGTGGGGCAGTAAAATGCCACATGGTGGAAGCCAGTGTATTGGTGCAGTGGTACAATGGCAGTTCTTCCCTTTTTATCGATTTAGTTACATTTCTGAATCGCACCCAAAACACGCACGGTACATAATGGCGCCCAACGTGGGGCAGTAAAATGCCACATGGTGGAAGCCAGTGTATTGGTGCAGTGGTACAATGGCAGTTCTCCCCTTTTTATCGATTTAGTTACATTTCTGAATCGCACCCAAAACACGCACGGTACATGCCCACTTTAAAAATCGATTAATATTATTAATAGACCTAACGCGATCGCGCCCAAATTGTATTTAGTAAAGTTTAAGCAGGATAAAGTTTTGGATAAAAAATCTGGAAGTCTAGACACGCCCTTTCTGGTACCTCTCATACAAATGTACCACTCCGCCCACTTTAGAGATGGAGAAATAATATCAATAAACTCGATACGATCTTGCCCAAATTCTGTATTTGGTAAAGCTCAAGCTTCTGGTACCTCCCATACAAATGTACCTCTCCGCCCACCTTAGATATGGAGTAATAACATCAATACACCCAACGCGGTCGTGCCCAAATTCTGTATTTAGTAAAGCTATAACAGGATAACGTTTTGGAGAAGAAATCTGGAAGTCTAATCACGGCCCTTCTGGTACCTCCCATACAAATGTCCCACTCCGCCCAACAACAACATGGATGCAACATGTCCTTAAAAGTGCTCTTTTTAACTACCATTTGTGCCTGATGAAGAAAATCTGAAAACATATATGAAATCATGAGATAAGTAACCATAGGAATCACAATTCAGATACTCAGAAAGATTTACAAATCAATTCGTTTTCCCTTACGTCAAATTATCCCCACCCTTATATTTCAAACGGGTAGGTGTTGAAGACCACCGACATGAAGTTGCCACAGCGGTATTTTTGAAAGTTTATTATGCTGTTTTTTCTGTGTCTAATTGATTACACAAGGGAACAAGGTATTTGTTGTTTAAAAACTGAATATTGTTTTAAAGGACGCTGAATCCAAATCTGCACTTGGTTTTTTTGTATCAGCTCGACTTTTCGCGATATACCGTTATGTCCAAAACTAAGGCACTTCCACTACAAATGTTTAAATAACTTGAAAACGGTTCACCATATTCAATCTATATATATAAAAATAAGTTGCATTGTGTTAGAAATTGATGTTCTCTGGAATGCGAGAACCGATTTTGTTTCTGCAAACTTCATATGAAAGGTGACGTTAATACCAAGGTTTTTATGTATAAACGGTCTTTGTATGTGCATTGGTTCTTGAGTTATAGCGAACACTGCATTCATTTCGAAACATGTATGTGTGTGTGTGTGTGTGTGGGGATGTGTGTATTGTTGTAACGTATGGCCTCGAAAACGGCTGGACCGATTTTGATGAAATTTTCAGGGAATCTTCCGAATAACCTCGCAAGTAACATAGGCTAAACATTGTTTGAATTTTTCCACATTTAGGGGGTGAAAAATGCAAAAGGGATAAAAACTCCCCTTTCCTATCTCAAAAACGGCTGGACCGATTTACACAATTTTTTTTTTGTTTTGTTCGCTATAGCTTCCGGATGGTTTAAAAGGTTTTCTTTTTCAAAAAGTGGGCGGCGCCACGCCCCTTTTTTCAAATATCGCTCTGGCGGCTTTTCTAATAGACCGATTGATACAAACATTTTACCATGAGGTACTGTTGACCTGTAGATAGTTCCTGACTACATTTGGTTGTAATTGGATAAAGGGGCGTGGCACCGCCCATACAACGTGAAAATTAAAAAGGCTATATTTAATGAACTATCAGAGATATGAAGATGAGATTTGGTATATATGTTGTTGCAGCAGTACTAATTACAGCCAGGGTGGAAGTGAGGGTGCCACGCCCCCATTTAAAAAATCGCTCTAACGGCTTTTCTAATAGATCGATTGATAAGAAAATTTTACCAAGTGGTAATGTTGAACTGTTGATAGTCCCAGGCTATATTTGGTTGTGCTTGGATAAAGGGGCGTGGCACCGCTCATACTACATTTGACAATCAATAGGGCTATATCTTATGAACCATCAGAGGTGTGAAGATGAGATTTGGTATATATGATGTTGGAGCAGTATTAATTACATCCAGGGAGGAAGTGGGGGTGCCACGCCCCCTTTTCAAAAATCGCTCTGACGGCTTTTCCAAAGACAGATCGATACGAACATTTTAGAAAGTGGTACTGTTGACCTGTTGATAGTCAGTGGCTATATTTGGTTGTGATTGGATAAATGGGCGTGGCACCGCCTATTCAACTTGAAAATTAAAAGGGCTTGCAGTATGAATTACAGTAAGGGTGGAAATGGGCTGTTCCACACCCTTTTTAAAACAAACGGTTAAAACTGTCAAAAATCCACAGTATATTGCTGTTCGCCTAGAGATATGAACAGTAAGGTGGGCCAATTTTTTTATTCGAAAAAATCGTAACCAAAATCGGAATCTATGATGGATTTAAAGAAAATGTCTAAAATCAATTCCTAGCTCGCGTTGTGAAGCATGAAGATTTCAGATAGCGATTTTTTTTTTGTTTTTAAATGAGCACAAACCGAAAGCTTCAGATATATATTTTTTGAGACCTTCTGCGTAAAACTGACTTCCCAACAAACTAAATGAGGTATTACAGAAGCAAATCTATGTATTGGTTAAAAAGTTATGGCCTCTGAGAGTTGGCATACAGAAATTAAGTTTTTAAAAATCATTTTTCAGAATATTTGCTCATTGCTAAAAAAATATCTCTACCTGAAATCTTCATGCTTCTCAGTGCGAACTAGGAATTGATTTTAGAAATTTTCTAAGAATTCTTCGTACATTCCAATACTGATATATGGTTAACAGGTTTTTTTTTTGACGCGAACTAATTGATTCGCCCCTAATGATCAGGCTATTTCGAACAAAATAAGTTAAAAGTGCCGAGGCGCTGACCACGCACTTCAGTAGTTAACTTTTTTACTGTATCAAATAATGGTCCGTACACCAGGCAGTGTAGGATGTGCAGACTAAAATATTTATATTAATATTTTTTTTAATTTACTTTACAGGTATGTATTTTTCAATTACTTTTCAGGAGAGCGAATCGGTAATAAATCATATAGATAGAAAAATTAAACAATATTCATTGTAGTATAACTACAATGGTTAAATTTGTTTAGTATATCAGAGGTAACATTAGCAAACAATTGAAAATAACCTATGCATGGGTTATTTTTCTTGACATATAGAACTTCTGATAGGTATAAGTGTAAATCTAGCTGTCATACTAATGAAGTGTGATAGACTTTCTTTTAGTATACTTTGCAAAATCACCATGCAAAAACTAAACAAGAACAACGTTTACAAATCTTGCAAATTTATTTTCAAAATGCGCGTTCTGTTCGCCAAACTTATGGAGCCCATTGTGAAGTTGAGGGTGCATATAATGATCCATCTGAGCAGCTAATAGAAGCCATCGACGCTGTAGACGTTAGTGTGACAGGGGACTCGAATTTATCGAACCGACGTCTTTCTTAGCAACTCGGTCTCTGCAAATGCTGAGGAAAGATCTTGGCCCACATTCATATAAAATCCAACTGGTAGAAGAACTAGAGCCAGTGGGCGATCAATCGTTTTTTTATTTACCATGTCATTGCACATTATTTGAAGGAGAAATGGTTCCAACACGACGGTGTAAAATGCCATACAGCGCGTGAGACCATCACTTTGTTAAGCCAAACATTGGTGACCGAATTATCCCAAAAAATGGTAATACGAGTTCAATACAAAGATAGTTTTCGGGAATATTATTGATCCGTGTGAGAAGAAGACATGACAAAAGAAGTTCTTATGGCCAAAGGCATGAAGCTTTAAACGGAATATTCATTTGCGGTCAATAATAGAAGGCATAACAAAAATGTTTTTTATTGACCAAAGAGATAGTTAGTATACAGATGGTTTACGCTACCACGGATCAAAATAAATAATTTTGATCTTTAGAGGAATGTCTGTTTCCGATTTGTCGGCACTATAGATATGACTTTGCTGATGAAATTTTTATTAGCATTTACGACAATACATCTTAATTGGTTAAATTTAATGTTAAGGAGTTACTTTAAATAAGTTTCATAAGTAAATAAACTCAACATATTATTGTCGAGCTTAAGTACGGTTTTCAAAGTACTTTGTAGACCTAAATGTGAAATATATTACAAGTTAATATGCAATAGCGAAGCATTGCCGGGCCCACTAGTTAAAAATAAAAACTTAAACTCGTCAACAAAAGTATCTTTAATCCGTGCCTACATTGCTTTTTATTAGGCCTAGTAGTTTCAGAGATATCGTTGTAGTTTAAAAAAAAAAAATTTTTGTTTTTTAATAATTCATAAAAAAAATAATGCAACAAAAATCACAGTGTTTGTCTTAAAACATTTAGTTTAATATAGTTTGAATCAAATTAGCTTTATTTCATTGAAATCTGTGCACAACTTTTGATTTTGTCAACAATTTACTGAGATAACTAAATTTACAAAAATCGCGATTTCCATAGAAATAACATTTATTAATATGTTTGTGAAAGTGTAACTCGAGCAAACCTAAACGGATCGTTATGAAAATTTATCAGTATTAATATTTTTCGAAACGAACTTATGGGATTGTAAATGGGCGGAATAGCCCCACTTCTTCTGGTACCTCCCATACAAAATAACCTATTTTTGGATAATTAATATATCTTCGATAGCTGCCAAACAGACTACCGCAGGATATTTAAAGTTTATTTATCTTGCAAAAGTAGACAACCCCTAACCGAAACCGTTGCCATACGCCTTCTGGTACCTCCCATACAAATGACCGAACTCACCCCAATAGTCTTACATACATATCTTTTTTGTAAGTACACTGAATTCAGTCAAACTATGCGTAAGTTTTACGGTTATGAAAATATGAATCAGGAATGAATTTGCACTATATCGGATCACCCCTTCTGGTACCTCCCATACAAAATGACCTATTTTTGGAAAATTAATATTTCTCCCTTAACTTCCAAATTGAAACCTGCCGATTAATTAAATTTGGTCAGTTAATTAATATTGTAATAGGAGGCAAAACTATAAATTAAACTATAAATAAATTTGCAAATTTGTCATGATTTTTAAAAATACAAAATTTTAATTTTTTTTAGAATCAAAAAAATTCGAAAAATCTGTTATCACCGAAAATAGCATAACTCATTCAATTTTCAATTGATTATTATGTACATACATGTTTTAGAAAGCTAATTTAATATGATATTCAATAAAGCTAATAAAAAGAACAATTTGCCCCCAACCGATTAACTTTCAGCGTGAAGAAAATTATAATGTGTTATTTTCTCTTTTGTGATATTAAAAAAATTGATTTTTTTCAAAGGTAACAACGATATCTTAAAAAAAAAATTTTAAAATCCGGCTTATGAAAAAAAATTTATGATTTTTTGAACTATAATTTTTTGGAAAATAGGCGAAAATACGAATAGTACCTGTAACTTAAAAATTCGAGCTGATGGAGACAAATGGAGATTAGATTTGAAATCAGCGACCTCAAATTAGTAAAAAACAGCTATAAAATTCCAAACAACACTCAAAAAGTTCAATTTTGTTCCCTTGTGTTAAATAAGAAATTTATATTACAACATATGATGAAAATGCATTGTCATAGGGAGTGATTTTCCGATAATAAATAAAATCACGCTTTAATAAAAATTTTTTTATCTGTGTTTTTAATTTAAACATAGCCGGTTTTGCAAATTTATTTTTAACATAGGCACTAATGCAGTTGTGTAAAATTAACAGAACGAGTTTTAAATCGGTACTACATATAAATGTTAAATCTAAATAAATTACTGTAGAAAGATAGTATGTATACTGTTTATTTGTCTTTACCATCCATTAATTCGGTATAAGTTGCTTCTTCTAATGCAGGCTCATCCTGGTCTTCTAGGAGAAATCTGTAATATTTTAGATTATCGATAATAGGCCAATCTTTTCCATAATGTTTCACGAGTAGGCTCCTCACATCATTTAATTTTACAGATTTTGTAGAAACGCCTACATTGATCAAAGCTGGTTCAATATGTTTATACGATTTACCTCTTTTACAAATATTGTTGTAATTATTCACTTCCGATACATAGTGAGATTACCTTTTACGCATGACTTGAAGAATGACTGATTAAACAACGACGAAGTCCAGTTCAGTGCTCAGGTACTTAAGGTTTAATATTAAGTACGAAACAAAATCTTACCTATTCGACTTTGCAATTTCTGTCTTTCATGTTGATTTATCAGCAACTTTTTTCCGTCCATTTCGATTCGGTGCTTCATTAACTTCGATTCCTTATTAATAGAATAATTTTATAAAACGGTTATTTTAAATACGTACTTTTGAAACTTTTAGAAACAATAAACACTCGAACTGACTCTGGCAGTCAAGATGACGGCTTTTGTAAAACTCTATACGTAACATGGCAACTTTTGTAATTTTTTCTGTAATTTAGAGTTATTTGAAAGTGAACTGCCAAACAATATAGAGAGTTTTGCAGGAGTATTGAATATTTAAACCGAACTAAGGCTAAACTTACCAAGTTTTGAACAAGATTGATAAGGGCTTAGGGAGGCTTTTACAAAAACAAATAAAATGGCGCGTTTTAAAGAATTTTATTTTTTTAATTTGGCGGAGTTTGCAGGTGGAATACTCATATGAAAAATATATATTCGATTTGAATTAATTTAAAGTCATTCTTTCTGTTCCGCCGGCATTCAAACCACATAAATGTTGTTTTAAAGTAAAAATTGCCGCATACTTTAAAATAGTTTTTAATTGCGTGGCAACACAATCACTGTTATTATTCATTTGCTAATTTATGTTTACTCGCGGGAAAAATCACAAGAACAAAACAGGGGAATTTCCTCTCTTGTTCATATATATACTTTTTGACAGTGATATTTATCAGTCAGTACACGTGATTGAAATTTTTGTTTATTGCAAACGGGGTTTTTCAGCGATTTTCTTCGAAACATTTGGCTGATTAATTTGCATGTTGACCCTATTCATTGGATATACAATTCGTAGTGATTTAATTCTTCCACCATTGCTTGTGTAACCATATTGACGACTAACTCTTAACGGTATTTTGTTGGTCTGAAAAAAAATACTTAGTATTTGTCGAAGTGAAAATTTTTAAGATACTCACATGTAACTTTACACATCGCTTGCAAATTCTACTTCTGTAATCCCATACCAGAGGTGATTTATGCGTTGATGCTATTTTAGTGTTAGATCTAATGATGCTAGCTGTTGTAGGAGTTTCCAATCGAGATATCTAGAAAAGATAAACGTTAAGTTTAATGTGTAATATAAAGTTGTTGCTATAATGTGTTAATATAATATACAAAAAGTATCGTACAGATGTATATAAAGGATTTTTTACTAGATCGGGCAAATGCTTATGGAGTAAAAAGCTTAAGTTTTGCCTTAAAGATCTGCATGTCTTATGTGGTATTATGTGATTCTTTACAAATTTGTTGTTTTAGTACTGATATTTTCTTTATTAGACGCAGGCAGCATTGGGCATCTTCATAATATATCTTCCATTACCTATATTAGTAATGTCTTAGTTGAAATATTTCCAATCCCTTATAGTCATAGATTGTTCCTAAATTACTAATTTTATTTGATTTTTATATGCTTTGCACTCGTGCGTTTGATATTCTCTTGCTGACCACAAAAATGTCATCACCGTTAACCAAGTTAATTTTGAGTACAGACGTGGATAACCCAAGGGAACAAGGTATTTGTTGATTAAGAACTAAATGTTGATATACCATTACCCTTAGGGATGAGAGTATATATAATTTGATACGACCCAAAAGTGTAACACATAGAAGGAGTCACTTTATACCCTAGGTTTCTTTGAACCAAATTCGATTCATGACTTTTTAAGTCGTTTGAGCCATGTCCGTCTGCCTGTCTGTCTTTCTGGCTGTCCGGCTGTCCAAATGTTTTTAAACTTTGCGCGTGTTAATATTCCCATACAAATACATTATTCCGCCCACTTTACAAAATTGAGTAATAATATCAATACACCCAACGGGATCGTTCCCAAATTGTGTACTTTGTAAAGCTATAACAGGATAAAGTTTTGGAAAAAAATTAGAAGTCTAGCCACACCGCTTCTGGTACCTCCCATACAAATGTACCTTTCCGCCCACTTTAGAGAGGGAGTAATAATAACAATAAATCCGACGCGATCGTACCCAAATTCTGTTTTAGTAAAGCTATAGCAGGATACAGTTTTTAATAAAAAAAACTGGAAGTCCAGCCACGCCCCAACTGGTACCTCCCATACACATCTGGTACCTCCAACTTTAAAACTCGATTAATATTATTAATAGACCTAACGCGATCGTGCCCAAATACTGTATTTAGTAAACTTCAAGCAGGATAAAGTTTTGGAGAAAAAATCCGGAAGTCTGGACACGCCCCTTCTATTACCTCCCCTACAAATGTTCCACTCCGCCCACTTTAGAGATGGAGTAAAAATATTAATACACTAGACAGGATCGTGCCGAAATTCTGTATTTTGTTAAGTTATAAAAGGATAAAGTTGTGGAGAAAGAATTAGAAGTCTAGCGACGCCCTTTAGAAAACGAGTAATAATATTAATAGGCTAGAAAATTTGTCTTGTCTTGTCTGTTCTTGACTTTTAATGACCCTTAGGGCTGAGGGTATATAGCATTTGATACGAGAAAAAGTGTAACGCATTAAAGGAGACGAGTAAGACCCCAAGTATCTCAAGACCAAATTCGTTTCAGCACTTTTTAAGACGGTTGAGCTATATCCGTCTGTCTGGCTGGTGGGCTCGAGTAAACCTCAACGGATCGTTATGTAAATTTACCAGAATGAACATTTTTCAAAACAAACTAATAGGATTGTAAATGGTAAGAATAGTCCCATCCCTTCTGGTACGTCCAATACAAAATTACCTTTTTTCGGATAATTAATATTTCTTTCATAACTTCCCAATGGATGACTGGAGGATATTTGAATTTGGTCAGTATATTTGACTGAATTGACCCTCAAAACTTTACATACATATCTTTTTTGTAGGAGCACTGAATTCATTACAAATTTGAATATGGACTATATCTGTTCACGCCTTCTGGTACCTCCCATACAAAATAATCTATTTTTGGAAAATTAATATTGCACCCATAACTTCCAAACGGACACTTAGGGGGTAATGAAAATTGGTTAGTTTATCTTGGGATAGGAGGGAAAACCTCAGAAAACTTTACTATGTGAAACACCGCTTCTGGTACCTCCCATACAAATGGCCGAATTCAACTTCATAGTCTTACATACATATCTTTTTTGTTGGTACACAGAATTCAGTCATATTTTGCATAAGATGTATAGTTATGAAAATTTGAATCAGGAATGAATATGGATTACTTCACCCCTTTCGGTACCTCCCATACAAAATGACCTATTTTTGGAAAATTTATATTTGTCCCATAACTTCCAAACCGGCCTATGGGGCAGAATCAGATTTGGTCAGTAAATTTATCTTGTAATAGGAGGAAAACCTCGAAAACCCTAACTATTTGACACACACCTTACAGTACCTCCCAAATAAAAAACTGATATTGCAATTTTACATACATACACTGGTGAGGAGGGAATTATACGCGCCACTATATTTCGATGCAGATGTAATTAAATAAATAAATAATAATAATCCAAAAACCGAATATGAGGAATGAAAGAGAATGAAAAACTACACTTTTATATCCAACAACAACAAAAATGTAAGTTTTTGTTTTTTTGCATTTTTTTTTAAATTTTGGGGTGAGACCGGAATTATACGCAGTGGTTTTTAATTACGAAATAAAACTTTTTTATTAAAACAAAAAGCAAATTTACAATATAAAACACTTTGTAATCATGTGTATGACCTCTCTTATTTTGAATAAATTCAAATATGCCTTTCGGTCATACTATTTATCAGGGTGTTTGGGGTTGAACTTTCTGAAGAGTCCCAAGCCGCTATTACTGCCGATTTTAGATCTGCAACGCTATTGTATTGCCTGTTGTTGGAGTACATTTTATGAACAAGTATGCCCCACACATTTTTAATAGGGTTCATGTCATGGAAACATGCTGGCCCCTTAAAGTCTTCAACGTTTTCTGACCGAACGCAACCTTTTGTTTCCTTAATGGAGTGAGTAGATGCAATCTATTGCTGCATAATGTAATTTATCTCCTGGTTTCCCTTTAAGAAAGTATATAAATTGATTTCAAGTATGTCTTCAGTATATATTTCAGAGAATCCACCCCAAAGCAGACGGGCCCAAACCCAACGTCCCCACAAGGACCTGACGATTTTAATTGCTACTGAAGGGATCTGCGCAAAGGCCCATGCTACTTTTTTAAGATAAACTTCGGTGGTTGATCGATAATGTTCCGAGGTGGATTCTCTAAAAAATTAACTTTGGAGCTGGCCTTTCCAAGCTGTCGCATTACCCCGAAGAGTATGAACTCCGACGAGACATACTTGAAATTAATTTGTTGAACTTCTTGAAGCGAAACCAGGACATAAATTACATTTCTCAGCAAAAGATTACATCCACTCACTCCAGTAAGGAAACAAAAGGTTGGGTTCCGTCAGAAAACGTTGAAGAATTAGAGGGGCCAGCGTGTTTCCATGACATGAACCCTATTGAAAATGTGGGGGGCATACTTGTTCATAAAATGTACTCCAACAACAGACAATACAATAGCGTTGTAGAGCTAAAATCGGCAGTAATAGCGGCTTGGGACTCCTTAGGATGTTCAACCCCAAAAACCCTGATAAATAGTATGACCGAAAGGCATATTTGAATTTATTCAAAATAAGAGAGGTAATACACAAGTGTTTTTTATTTTAAATTTGCTTTGTAGTTTAATAAAAAAGTTTTATTTCGTAATTAAAAACCTCAGCGTTTTTCACCCCAAAATGTAATAAATGCAAAAAACATAAACTTAAAATTTTGTTGCTGTTGGATGTAAAAGTATAGTTTTTCATTCTCTTTCATTCCTCATATTCGGTTTTTGGATTACGACCCTTTAAGTACATCTGCATCGGAATATAGTGGTGCGTATAATTCCCTCCTCACCAGTGTATCAATTTTGTCTGTCCACTGAATTCAGACAAATTTTGCTAAGGTAAGCGTTCATTGAACGTTGAATTACGAAAAATCAGACACGTTGTGCTGCCCTTAGTTGTACCTCCTACACAGATAAGACAAATGTTTGACGGTTTTGCTCCA
Source organism: Muscina levida (assembly GCA_964034835.1). Taxonomy (NCBI): domain Eukaryota; kingdom Metazoa; phylum Arthropoda; class Insecta; order Diptera; family Muscidae; genus Muscina; species Muscina levida. The sequence continues at coordinate 95,072,476 of OZ035883.1, read as the reverse complement.
CACGCAGGCAAAAACAATTCAAAAGTAATTTTATTTTAATTAAAAATCTATAAATTTCAATAACTAAAGACTTGAACAATATCATATATTGGGTGATGGTTTTTATCAGTCAGTTTACGTGACTGAAATTTCTGTACTGGTTTTTAATGTTATTTGGGATACTGGCCACAGCACTTTGTTTATTGACTTATGAAAAGAAACAGAGAAAGTGAAAAGAGACTGACTACGACGAATGCACGGCGGCGCACGGCGGCCTGGATATTGTTACCAGTTTTCTCCCTTGTTAGATCTTTTCCCCCCTAAAACTACGATTTTTGAAAAATGCCTTGGTGCACCTCTAAGTCTATAAGGAGATTGCTCATATACAGGTTTTGCGATGATAGCTTGTCTATGTATGTATTAACAACTTTTCGGATAAACCATAACACGAGATTTTTGGAATAATTTTTTTGTTTCATTTCATATTTGTTTGTTTGTATAAAATTAAAAACTATTTTTATACCATCACCCTTAGGGATAAGGGTATATATCATTTGATACGACCCGAAAGTGTAACACATAGAGGAGTCACTTTAGACCTTAGGTTTTTTTGAACCAAATTCGATTCATGGCTTTTTAAGTCGTTTGAGCCATGTCCGGCTGGTGAGCACGATAACTTTCGAAAGACGAAACCAAATGTTTTGAAATTTTGCACGAGTTAATATTTTCGCAAAACTACTTACGGTTTTGCAAATGGGCTACATGGCCCCGCCACTTCTGGTACCTCCCTCTATTACATCATTCCGCCCACTTTAGAAATCGAGTAATAATGTCAATACATCCAACGGGATCGTACCTAAATTCTGAACTTAGTAAAGCTATAACAGGATAACGTTTTGAAAAAAAATTGGAAGTCTAGCCACGCCACTTTTGGTACCTCCCATACATATATACCTTTCCACCCACTTTAGAGATGGAGTAACCAGTAAGAAAGTTTCAGTCGAGCAACCCGACTTACATATACCCTCACCCTCAGTAATATCTATTATATTGATATTATTACTCCATCTCTAAAGTGGGCGGAGTTGTACATTTGTATGGGAGGTACTAGAAGGGGCGTGTCTAGACTTCCATATTTTTTCTCAAGAACTTTATCCTGCTTGAGCTTTACTAAATACAGAATTTAAGCACGATTGCGTTGGTTGTACTGATATTATTACTTCATCTCTAAAGTGGGCGTAATGATGTACTTGTTTGGGAGGTACCAGAAGGGGCGGGGCCATGTAGTCCATTTGCAATACCGTTAGTAGTTTTGCGAAAATATTAACTCGTGCAAAATTTCAAAACATTTGGTTTCGTCTTTCGAAAGTTATCGTGCGCACCAGCCCGACAGAAGGACATGTCTCAAACGACTTAAAGGGTCTAAAGTGACTCCTTCTATGTGTTACACTTTTGGGTCGTATCGAAAGATATATACCCTCATCCCTAAGGGTAATGGTATAAAAATAGTTTTTATTTCAATACAAACAAACAAATATGAAATGAAACAAAAAAATTATTCTAAAAATCTCGTGTTATGGTTTATCCGAAAAGTTGTTAATACATAGACAAGCTATCATCGTGGAACCTGTATATGAGCAATCTCCTTATAGACTTAAAGAGGTACACGAAGGGATTTTTCGAAAATCGTACATTTACGGGGGAAAAAGACCTCACAAGTGAGAAAACTGGTAACAGTATCCAGGCCAAACGGCAAAAGCTATCATCAAAAGCTATAAGCAAGCTTCTTAAAGAACAAGAAGGCTGCTAGGGATTTTTCGAAATTCGGTAAAAATTAGGGTAAAAAATCCAAACGTCTAAAGCTATAATCGCACAAATCCACATCTGAATATTTTTCAAAATTCGTTTTTTAGTGCTTAAAATGCCCCAAAATGGGGTAAAACTTGTACCATCACCCAGGCCAATGGCTAAAGGTAGAATCACAAAAAGCTATATGGGAATGCTTCTTATAGAATTAGAGAGCTGCATGAGAAGATTTTTCAAAAGTGTTACCCCTTAAAGAAAATCCTAACCAAACCCAGACGATGTGAATTCATATCAAATCACCCAGACCAAATGCCTTAAGTTTGAAATGCGTATATTGGGGCGAATATTTATTTTATGGAGCAATTGCGCGATATACAGGATTTTCGAACTTTCAAGTGGACAAAACCGGAAATAGGATAAAACTGTTACCATCACCCAGACCAAATGACTAATGGTGGAATCGCGACAATTAGATTTAACAGTTATTTTATAGGGTAATTGTGAAATATGAAGGGATTTTTAGAGATTCGTAATCCTTGGGATAAAAAGGGGAAAAGTGTTATCATCACTCAGACCAAACACATGGTACAATCACCCAGTACACCAACAAAGAAAGTTATATGTCAGTCAGTCGGCTTAAAAGTATAATTTTAGAATATATGCCTATCAATTAGTAAGTATTCACCAACTCATTGACATGGCATTGCTGATCCATTTTAGCAATTTAATATTTTCGAATTTGTCAATAACATCGAGAGACGTAAGACGACGGTCAAGAAAATAGTATCCAATTGGTAATTTTATGGTAAAAATTTGGAAGATTATATAATTTATGGTCCTAGTGGATTACAACTTATCAAACATTTTGATAATGACTCATTAAATACGCGTAATGAAATCCCGGTCGCATTCCCGGGATTCCGGGACGAAAATCTGACCGGGATTCCCGGGAAGTTTGACCTGGGAATTCTCGGGACAAAAACACTAGTAGTTATACAATGTGTCACACGCAATAATAAAAGTTTGTTTTAATCGATTTCTAAAGTGGGCAGTGTGGTATATTTTTATGGGATTAAAATCTCTTGATCTAAATGAGATAACTAATTTTGTAAATGGGTTTTCACAGCACTATGTAAATGCAACATATCTTTTTAATTTTGATATATGTCGATAATTAAGTTAATCAGCAAAATATTATTTTTTTGGAAAAATAAGAGATTTTAAGTTTTTTTCCGCAAAACTTACTGTTGTGCAGAAAAGATCCATTCGCACAGTAGATTCTGAAAGCTGATATCTACGATTTGATGTTGGAATCATGGGACAAAGAACGACACTTCTTCAAAAAAGCACAAAACGGAGCGTTTGCAAACCGGAGTATTAGAGTACTCGATTTCTAAAAAAATTTACAAAGTCGAGGGCAAATATTAATGATAACATCAGACAACTTAAAAAATAAAAAAAAATTTCCTCGCCCACCCCCGGAAAAACAGTCAAAATCGTCTTTTTATCGTTGCTTTTTTGTTCGTAGCTCAATGGTAACATTCGAGACATCGCTGTATAGGTCTCGATGAGTACAACATGTGTCCTATAGATGTCGCTGACGTACGACATCATTCTGTAATGATGGCATAATTTAAAGCAGTTTCAACCCCTAAAATTAAAAAATATTTTTTCATATTATTAAAGCCCTTTTCTTCAAAAACAAAAAAGTTACGTGTGGCAAGATGTACTGCAGTATTATCACAAATATTTTTTCTTGTATACTTTTTAGCGATTGGGAAAAAAAATCTATACAAGTTATTGCATACTTTTTAGCGCAATTGGTGTTTACAATTCCATGCGGGGCGATATGAAATAACTCCCAATGAAATAAGTCCCAAAGAAAATGAAATAAGTTCCAAAAAAAATTTGAAATAAATCCCAAAGAAAATGAAATAATTTCCAAACAGAAAATGAAATAAGTCAAAAATTTGGAATTTGTTTTAAATTGAAATAAATGTAACACCAAAAATCTATATATAAAAAAATTAATTGCTGTGCGTTAGTCTCGCTAAAACTCAAAAACGGCTGGACCGTTTTTCAAAATTCTTTTTTTGTTTAGTTCGTTATAGTTTCCGGATGGTTTAAAAATATTTTTTTTTTCTAAAAGTGGGCGGCACTACGCCCCTTTTTTAAAAATCGTTCTAACAGCTTTTCTAATAGACCGATTGATACGAAATTTTTACCAAGTGGTTCTGTTGACCTGTTGATAGTCCCTGGCTATATTTGGTTGTGATGGGATAAAGGGGCGTGACCCTGCCAATACAACTTTAAAATCAAAAGGGATATATCTCATGAACTATTAAAGGTATGAAGATGAGATTTGATAAATATGTTGTTGCAGCAGTACTAATTACAGCCAGAAATCGCTCTAACAGCTTTTCTAAAAGACCGATTGATACGAACTTTTTACATAGTGGTACTGTTGACCTGTTGGTAGTCTCTGGCTATATTTGGTTGCGATTGGATAAAGGGGCGTGGCAACGCCCATACAACTTGAAAATCAAAAGGGCTATACCTATCAGAGGTATGAAGATGAGATTTGGTATATATGTTGTTAGAGCAGTGTAAATTACAGCCAGGGTGGAAGTAGGGGTGCAACGCCCCCTTTTCAAAAATCGCTCTGACGGCTTTTCCAATAGACAGATTGATACGAAAATTTTACCAAGTGGTACTGTTCATAGTTCCTGGCTATATTTGGTTGTGATTGGATAAAGGGGTGTGGGTGTAGACTGATTTTACTTGAGATATCCTGCACACCAGCAAGCCGCCAAGACAGACGGACATGGCTCCAGAATTGAATTCGCTCTTAAGGTACTTAACGTCCAACGAGTCTCCTTTAATACGTTACACTTTTTCTCGTGTCAAGTGATATTGGGGTGGACCAAATGCAAGTTAATTTTAAAATCATAGATTATTTTAATCCAGAAGCGATTCAACCACTTAAGGCCAATATCATCAAAACAATCCGTGAGCTACAGTCCCAAAGCATTAACAAGGTCTTGGAAAATTGGAGTGACAGAATGAGCTACTTCGATGCGAGCCGATGCAGCCAATTGAACGAACACAGTAAAAATATTTAAAAAAAACAAACGAGTGTGGAAAACAGAATTTTTAAGGCAACTGACTCCGTACTCGATTTCCGAATCGATTACACAGTGCAACAGTGGAAAAAATACAAGAACGTGGCAGTATAGGATCGATTCTACTATCGAAGGGTAATAAAACCCTATACTCAGTTTGGCGAGATTGGTGGCCAATTTTTTTTTATGGTTCCCTAAAGATTCTCAAAATCAGTGAGCCCCATGAAAAAAGGTGTCATCAGTTTTTGTCCAACAGCTAACTCACACTTCGTGATAGCGCTAAACTGTATTCGGCAATAATATAGCTGGGAGTTTTGCGCACTAACTTTATTAATAAATTATGTCAAAAAGGTTGGTTATTCCTGCCCTTTTTCAAAAAAAACTGAAGAAGAATTTAATATTTGTTCACTTTTTTGTGCATTACTTTAAGGGAGTCCAAATTTTTCTCTAACACTGTTCGTCAAAATTGTAGCCCTGGTAAAGATAAACAACTTTCGTGAACATATCAATCTGAACGTGTCTAAGCAACCTAAAGAGCACATAAAGTCCACGTTGATACCGGTTTTTCGAACTTTTACGTACTTATAAGCCAGTAACGTGGTTGAATATCAACCGATTTTAAATTTCTCAGTAGATTTAGAAAGAAGAGTCTGCGGCCTTTCCAACCATATATATAGTTATATTGGTAACTTGTCATTCCTGTTTGTTTTTTGCCTCGAAATTTCAAACGGTTTTAACCTAACTCGGACACGAAGAATCGAACTGCATCGTTAGATTTTTGAATTACAAAGACGGTTTCGTACAAAATTTTTTTTAAGGTTTTTTTACTTTAAGTATTGTTTTGCTAAATTTCTTCTTTCAATTTATGTTATTTGAACCTTAAATGTAATATTTTAAGGCACGTTAGGCCTTCAGGTTGTAGAAATGTCAAAATAATCAAAGACAATACATGAATAATAATAAAATCCCCGTTAGTGTAATTTTATAATAAATAAACATATTTTATGTCATTTGTCCAGTTATTTTACTGTGGTCGATTAAAAAGTACAGTCAGTCTGCAGAAATTAAAAAAATCGATATTTTCGAAAAAGGATCAGCTAGCATTTCAATTCATGCATTTTTTTATGTATTTTCAACCCAGAATACAGTGGTATTTACACTTTTTATCGCCATTTTCATGCAACCTATAACTGTTTTAAGCCTACCGTCCACAGTGGGAAAAAGGTGTTTTTTTATTATTGGAAACAAAATGGTGCATTAAATGTACGTTTTTTTATTCTAAATTCCTTACCGTTATTTGTTTAAAAAGTTTCAAATTCGATGAAAATACAAATTTTTGACTTTAATTTCAAATATTTTTTGAATTTAACAATTTTTTTTATTTTGACAGATGATTTAACATAATAGGTACTGGTCTTTTTAAATGAAAAGCACACTAATTAGGCTACTTGTAAACACAAAATATTATTTTATTTGGAGTTTAAAACTAAATTTTTTCATATATATGACTTTTTTTTACAGAAGACTTTCTTAAAACTTTTCCAGGTTATATAATAAGATTTGTTCTAATCGAATATTAATTGTGACCAGGTCAATATAGTTTTTGCTGTTATTTCACTTAGTATGGTAATATATGCCCACAATAATTGCGGAAGTTTAAAATGTTTTGAACACATAATCCAAAAAATGTATGAATTAAATTAATTCAGAATTAAGAAGGAATTCGGAATAAATAAAACGTTCACTCTGTGCACAATCTTGTTTCCAATATAACGATTTTTTAAAATCGCTCAAGAATTGCGGCTAAAAATTTCATATGTCAAAAAAAAAAACAAAGCAACTAAGATTAAAAAAATTAATTCTTTAGTACTACATGAATTCGATAACCTAAAATTTTTTAAAAAAATTTTAGTCTACCTTTGTTTAATAAAACATTGTCAAAACAATAAATATTGATTTTTCGTTAGGTATTAAGTTTCAATTTTTTTTTGTAAACATACAATAAACATGCAGTTTAAAACCGACTGCCCTCCCCCTACGGTAAATCCTGGCTATGCCCTTGGGCCAAGTCCTTTGGGGATTTTTCAAATTACGGTATATACTTCAAAAATAGCTGGGTACGAAGGTGACACCAATTTATGTGTTGTTGTGTAATTACATATCATTACCCTCTTTGGGATTTAATTTGTAAGAAAAACAAAAATTAAGATGGAAACTAGATTAAAAATGAATTATCCCAGAAAAATATTTAAATATAAATTTTTTTACGATGTCGCTAAAAAGTGTGCAATAATTTGAACTACAAAGAATGCAATCATTATTAAATTTTTTCTGACAGCGCTAAAAAGTATTCAATTGTGATAATAATGTAAACAATATGAAAAAATATTTGTGTTAATGCTGTAAATACATCTTGTCATATATAACTTTTTTGTTTTTGAACAAAACTGTATACTTCCAAAGCAAAATTTTCTTGGTTTTTAACTAGAAAAAAAATGTTATTGAATTTTAGTGGTAGAAACTGCATTATATAAGACCATCATAAGAAAATGATGCCACACGTCAGAGATATCTATAGGACATATGTAGTACTCGTCGATACCTGTACAAAGATATCTTGTATGTTGCGATTAAGCCACAAACAAAAAACCAGCGACAAAAAATTATTTTGATTGTTTTTCCGGGGGTGGGGGAGGGGAAATTTTTTTTAAGTTATCTCAAATTGATCTTTAATATTTGCGCTCGACTTTGGAAATTATTTTTTTTTATATGGCGACCGACCCAGTCTAGTACATATGTATAGGAGCTACCAGAGGGGCGTGTCTTAACTTTAAATTTTCTTCACATTATCCTTTTAATGCTTAAAAAAAACAAATTCAGAATTTGGACACGATTGCGTTGAGTGTATTGATATTATAACTCGATTTCTAAAATGGGCGGTGGTGGACTACCAGTTTTTTCTTCAAAACTTAATGCAAAAATTTGTCACCATAAATTTGTTAAAAATTTGTAACCACTTCTAGTTACGGGTATTCTGACAATTTCGTAAGAAGGAAAAGTTCACCATGTAGTGAAAAGTAAATTATTGACAATTCACAGCTTATTATTCAATTTAAAAACCAAAAAATGAAAGCACAATACAAAGAAAAGTAAATACATATATTTTTACTGTTCAGATGTTTATGCAAATTCGAGTGAGCTTAAGGGCCGACACGTACTCCAGTTACATAAATGGACATTCGAAAATATTGGATAAAACTACGTCATGGATAATTGGCCACTGCTGTTCCGCAGGTCGTTCTGTTTTCACACCTTTTGCTACTAAATATCCAAAGCACAAAGGGTTACCTACTTTTTGGCAGGTAACAATTTTTGTTACTATTGTAACGGTAACAAGGATTCAGAATACCGATTTTTGATTTTGTAACCAAAGTAGTCAATTGTAACCGTGGTGACTATTGTAACCACGTCAGAATAGACAGCTTATAGTATTAATAATCACAGAATTTGTGCAAGATCTCGTTGGGTGTATTGATTTTATTATTCGATTGGAAAATCTCGAAATCGCGATTTTTATTAATTCAGTTTGCTCAGAAAATTGTGAATAAAATCAAAAGTTGTGGGCCCATTCCGATGAAATAAAGCTGCATCTGTACCAATCATCGACCTAACATAGCCCATGGGCGGGAGAGACTCAGACGCATTCGCTGACACATTGACTAGAACAAACAAATACAGTTTTGCTTGAGTTTTCGTCCGACGTGGTTGTGTCGACGCTTGTTGTTAGCACGAAAATAAAAGATAATGTATTGGATATGTACTGAAATGGACAGTGTTGCCAATATAATAATTTCTCTGTAAATGGTGTTTTTAACAGATGCATAAACTTAGCACATATGCAAATTAAAAGTGTTCCGCAATAATTTAATAATTGCAAAATATTGTGTGCACACGTTTGTCGGATGCCTGGCAATATTGTTGTTTTACAATGTGATAGCAATGCTTTTACTGACAACGTTGCCGTACAAACATGTTAAGTTCACACGGTTTTTAGTCATTTTCTGAGCATTTTTCAGGAAATATTGCAAGATCTGGCAATCCGTCCGTCTGTACTTATCTTAATATAAATAACTTTACTTTATATGTAGGGGGTAATCTTCTAAACTACTTATCCGATTTTTAATATTCTTTCATCAGTGGATAGCTTTGTTATCACTAAGTGCTAAAAGGCCGGAAAGGGGATAAAAAATGGTACTATCACCCAGGCCAAACGGGTAAAGGTAGAATCGCGGAAATCGGTATGGATATGCTTTCTATAGAATTACAAGCTGGATGAAGAGATTTATTAGAAAGTCGTACTTTTGGCACCAAAAATGGGATAAAACTGGTACCATCACTCGGACCAAACGGGTAAAACATTAATCATGAAAATCTATATGAGCATGCTCCCTATACGCCTAATGCTGAAATCGCGAAAATGTTGTTGAATATCAATTTTTTGGCATAGTTTAGCGCTATTAAGGGATTTTTAAAAACTCTTATTGAGGAATTTTTTTGTGAATATTCCTTCTAGAAAAGTAAAACTTTGCAAATTAAGGTTTTTCGAAATAACAATTATGGTCGATAAAAATGGGCGTGGCAATAACTAAGAACTAACGCGTCGTCATATCATAGAATTTGCTGTATATGGTTCTCTTAGAAAATAAATAAAATCAGAGTAATTGCCTATAATAATGAAATTTTAGGACTATGTTGCTAGGTTAGCCAGATATTTTAATCGGAAAAACAGTACATTAGTGAACAAAAAACAATAAAACGAAGAAAAAACAGTACATTTTAAATAAAAATATAAAAATGTATTAAGCATCACATATTTTGAAAATTAATTCAATAAGCAACAAAGACAAAGTTAAAAAATAATATTCTATCATAAGCGCATTAGTAAATCAATTTTAATTCCACCAGTTAGACATGAACCCTATTAAAAATGTATGGGGCGTACTTGTTCATATAATGTACTCTAACAACAAGCAATACAATAGCGTTGCAGAGCTGAAATCGGCAGAATTAGCGACTTGGGAAAGTCCAACCCCAAAAACCCTCATAAATGGTATGACCGAAAGGCATTTTTGGTTTAGGTATTATTAAAAAGTGGATTTTACTTAAAATTTGGTTTTTGTTTTAATAAAAAGCTTTATATCGTAAATAATAACCTTTGCGTATAATTCCATGATCACCCCACAATGTAAAGAAATGCAAAAAGGATAAACTTAACTAAGTACAATTTTGTTGTGGTTGGGTGTAAAAGTGTAGTTTTTGCTTCTTTTTCATTCCTCATATTCGGTTTTTGAATTATGAACCCTCAAGTACATCTGTACCGAAATATAGTGGAGCGTATAATCGCTCTCCAGTGTATGACGGTGAACTAAGTTATAAGTGTGGGAGGTACCAGAAGGGGTGTGGCAAATGTTTTATAACTTTATACTTTTAAAAGGTTATTAATCTGACGAAGTTAAAATACCAAGCAGAGTCTCGTTTGGATTTTGTAAAAGAAATATTAATGTTTCAAATATAGGAGATACCAGATGTGGGATTTTGCTGTTGGATTGTAAATACGCAGAATAGCCCCAGCCTATTTACAATCCCATGACTTCATTTAGAAAACTATTAACAGTAGTACATTTTCATAAGGATTAGTGGAGGTTTACTGAGTTATCGTCCCAGCCAAGCGGACGAACATGGCTCAATCGTTTGAAAAACAAATTTTGTGTTAAGATATTTGATACTTTCGCTTATCAAATGATATTCACTAAGTGTGTGGGTATAAATGTTTCTTACCGTGATATTAAAATGTAATTTTCAAACTTATTTTCAAAATTTTATGCACCCAAAACAATAACAAGTTGTAAACAAATTATGTGTTTACTATGGTAGAGTGTTTTATAATCTTAGGCTATTTTTGTAGACTATACGAAACATGTTTTATCAAATATTGAAATGGATTGTTATATAAATATCAGTGTAAAGGTGAGATTCCTTTTAATAGAATCAGGTAGCAGAAAGGTTGCGCAATTGAATAAATATTACGAGACAGGAACCAGCACAATGCCAAATTCGTCAACGTAATACCAAATATAATAACTAAAAGGGTCCAAAACAGACGGTTAACGTCCAATATGTGCCACTTTAAGTTATTTAAATTAAAACAGCGCTTGATAATTTTTTGAAGACTGTATTACTCGCTTGCAAAAAAGGGAATGAAAGTTGTTACAAAATATTTCTTTTATAAGACCAGACATACAAGTATGGAGTGCTATACGTATTTCAAAACAGCATCAACATTAACGGTACTAAAAAAATGAACAAACAAACAGAGTGTTATAGAGGTACGATGGTTATGAGTGATACTTTTACAACAACAATAATTATTACAATGAGAGGAATGAGTGATAATAAATGAGAACCATTAAAAAGTTACGAGTAATGTACAATTGAGCTGAATATCATGAACAGTGTAGGCAATAATTAAAGGACAGTTAAACAAAGATTAAATGAAATATAATATTTTGTTGTACAAAAATAAAATTAATTATGTTAAAATGTTTTTTAAAATGATATAAAATGTATTCTGTTACATCAGTTAAATAAAAAAACAGTAAAAGGTTTGAAAAATAGTACTTTTGCGTACTGTTTTACGTGTTGTGCATAAAAAAGTACATTTACAAAAAAACAGTACATGTACTGCTAAAAATAGTACGTCTATATGTTGCTCTCCTGAAGTAAAAGCAAAAATTTTAGATTTTTCGAAACTTCATCTAGAGGCGCTAGAATAGGGGGCTCGGCATTTAATAAATTCAATTAGCACCCTGATCAACCGACTCAAGTAAGGATTGTTCAATTTTGTGTGGTTTTCCTTAATGAAGTATCTAACTTAGGAGCGGAAATAATAGGCGAGGCTCTAAATCAGTCTAACGAGCATCCTATTTACCGAAAAAAACGGACCAATCATTAGTAGAGCATAAAAGTACTCAAAATCTTTATCAATAATTGTACAGGCCGTGACGAAGTCTGACGGGCCAGCTAGTATTAAATAAACAAGATTTATTCCATTACTCAGTGCGTTGCAACTATAGTGTGCAAATCCTTAAATTTTTTAGAAACCCAGTTTCCGGTTTATTCGAATAAGGTTTGTTAATGTTTTATTTGTTTGTTAAGATTTTGGTTGTTTACTCGTTGAAGATTTGAATAGAACTGACCGCAGATGTCAGCCGGCCACAACTTAAATAAAGAAGTGTGTAAATAAGGTACCTATTTTACACTAATATTTAGAGCAATCAATATACACATAAATGCAAGTACCTATCCTCATAATATTTGGAGCAATCATTATACGTATGTACATATAAATTTCAAGTACCTATTTCAATAAAATGTATAACTAAACAAAAGTAATAAAATGTAACTATTAAGAAATAAAATATAACAAAGAAATTTAATGATGATGATTTTATATGTAGTTTGATGATGATGATGTTAATAGATTTAGTTGACAGAGTGATATTTCCGCCAACATTCTCCCCCCATTGTCCAGGACTCCAAGTCTCCAATTATAGGCTCGGGCTTGCTCTTTGGCCATTTAGGGCGTGCTTAAAGGCAGTTTAAATATTCGCTTTGCTACCTCTTAAACAGTTTGTAGGTTCATCGATTAGAAAATGCGCTGGAGTAAGCACTTCAAAATCCGATGGATCGGACGATAAAGGACGAAGAGGGCGTGAATTTCAACAACTTTCTATTTGGCATAGAAGAGTTGTCAGTTTTTCGAAAGTTAAGTTTCGATTATGGGTTATTCTTTTTAAATGGTATTTTACCGACTTAACACCTGCTTCCCACAGCCCTCCAAAATTGGGTGAAGCTGGTGGAATAAAGTGCCAAGTGGTACAATTCAAGCTAAGAGCTTGCTGAAGTTCTTCAGGTAACGATTTTGTACCTCTGTTGTACAAAACTTTTAGCTTCTTTAAAGCCCCGACAAAATTTGTACCACAGTCAGAGTAAAGGTCTGTGCATGTGTCTCTTTTGAATATAAAGCGTCGAAATTCTGCCAGAAATGCGTTTGTTGTTAGGTCTGAAACAGCTTCTAAATGAATGGCTTTGGTAACCATACAAACAAATAAGCATATATTTTCTCTTGAAACTGTGGAAGAATGTAACTTTGAATTTTTTATTGAATTGGGACCCGCATAGCCAACTCCACTATGCATAAAAGGTCTAGTGATGTTTAATCTCACAGGAGGTAAATTGACCATTATTTGCTGGGATGTTTTTGTGGTAACTCTGAAACATTTCATGCACTTATGTATTAAACGTTTTGCAAGCTGATTGCCAGACACTATCCAAAACTTTTGGTTTACAGAAGACATTGTCAATGTGATACCACCGTGTTATGAGTTCTGACAAAGGGTTAGATTTTAATATTATTATTGGATGTTTTATCTTATATGGGAAAGATGAATTTTTTAGGCGACCACCTACACGAATTAATCCATCATCGTCGTGAAATGGCATTAATTTTAAAATAAGAATGTGTTTAATTTCCTTTTTAGTGGAGAGATTATTTACTTCCTCAGAAAAATCAATCTTTTGAGAAATTTTAACTAAAACATTTAACGTTTTATTAATTTCTGGCAGAGTTAGAGGGCCAGTTATCTTTAATTTCGGAATCTTGCAATTATGCAAGAAACGGAAAAGCAACGATGTTATTCGCAATAAAGATTTTAGTTTTGAAAACTTATAAAATATATGTGGATATATTTTATCAGTCACAAGGAGACTGGCTATCTTCAATTTTCTTTCTTCCTCAGAAGTACCTCAATTGGGAAGATTTTATGCCCAGAAACCACCATGTTTGATTTTTAATCAATTCCTCAGCCAGAATTCCTCTTGAAGCAAAATCAGCAGGATTAAGGGTATAAGTAACGTATTTCCATTGATTGCTCATGCGCTGAATGTCACCAACACTATTTGCCACTTAAACTGTCCAGCTTGAAAGTGACTTATGAATCCAGCTTAAAACCGTAGAGCTGTCGCTCCAATAGGAAATATTTTCAATATGCATATCTGCAAGGGATTCCTTGACGTTTTGGGTCAATTTTACACCAAGTGTTGAAGCACAAAGTTCTAGTCTTGAAATTGAAACAGTTTTAATGGGAGACACTTTAGATTTAGCCTGCATAATGTTGACAAAGATTCCACTGGGAGTTGTAACTCGAGCATAAACAATATTCATTGGTATATTCAGATTAGCCAACTCAGGAAGTGAGCTTCTGTGTTTTAGCCAACGATTTTCAATTTCTTGAGGGATTTTCTCATCCCAGTCAATGCCTTGGGTGTCAACCAACCCAGAGGGTCATAAAGTCTAGGGGATTCAGAAAGAATACCTCGTTTTGTAACAAGAGGTATCTCATTTAGGTTTACTTTAAATGAAAAAGAATCCACGCTAGTATTCCACTGCATGCGAATTTTAAAGTAAAAGATGTTTCCCTATGTTCTTCCGGTATTTGTAGAAAAAGTTCTTTGGAGTTAGTAATCAACAAATCTTTGTATAATAGTATTGCCGCTTCTAGACAATGAGCTCCAGAAATTATGTCATCGACATAAGGGTCCTGAACTAGAACTTGCGTAGCTATAGGAAATTCTTCTTTAAAATCGTCCACCAGCTTCTGTAAGACACGAATGGCAAGGTATGGGCAGATGTTGTACCGTAGATAACGGTGTTTAATTCATAAATTAAAATTTCATCAAATGGGGTGAAGCGCCACAATATGTACTGAAATTTCCTGTGATAAGGGCTGACATCTATTTGGCGGAACATCTTCTCAATGTCCGCACTAAACGCAATTTTATGCCTTCTCCATTTGGTTGTTATACCAGGGAGAGCATTTTAAAGGGCATGTCCTGGGGAGAGTTCTTCGTTAAGTGACTTATGATCTCTTAAATGGCTGCTACCATCGAACACAACTCGTAATTTTGTAGTACTACTACTTTCTTTTATAACCTCATGATGTGGCAAAAAATACGAGTTCGTCACACATCATTAGGTTAAATCCCTATTTTGGACTTGTGCCCTAGAGTCTCATATTCCTGCATAAAACTCTTGTAGGTTTCTGAAAAGAGTGCCTTTTTATAGAATGAAATTTCTAACTGTTTTAAACGCCTTTATGCATTCATATGCAAATTTACCATATGCAAATTTACCTTTATGCAAATTTACCATATATCGACCAGTTTTGAAGCGAGTTGTAGTTTTGTTGAAGTAATCTACGCATTGTAGCTCTTAATTAGTACATATTCTTTTTGTAACTATTTCCCCTTGTTCCCAAAAGGATCTAAAAATAGTTTCTAAATTCACGTTGTGAATATGAATTTTGCTAGAATTCGTAGAGTTGTTGGGTCCTTAGAAAACCCATCCAAAATATGTATTTTGAAAGAATAAATCGTTATGTATAAACGATTCTGTGGAAATTTTTATTTTGGAACAAACATCTGACCCAAGAATTAAATCAATGGAGTCAGATTTGTAAAAATACGGATCAGCGAGTCTATTAATTTCAATGTTAGGTAGTGAAAGGTGTTTACAAGTTGGATCCGGTGTATAATAAGATAGACTTGGAAGTACAAGGGCTGTGTATGTGAGCACCAACTTTTGTTTTCGTGTGAGCAAGTCAAGCTCCACAGAAAATTTAGATAAATTGTCGCCACCAATTGTTATGATCATGACCTATGATGAAACAGGCATGCTTGTCAATAAATAAATTTTTGCTGCCAACGGCAAGGCTAGAAATTTATAACATTTTGCGAGAGAATGGGTTTTTTTACAAAATGCACAGATTGGAATGTTTTGTTTAGAAATATTTCCCGAATTACAAGAGGTTTTATTATTCTGGGATGCATTTTTAAAGCTTTTATTACTTCGAGTAAGTGCTTGTTTAGATGAGGAGGGACACTCTTCACTCATTGACTCCAAAGTTCTGAAGGTTCTTTCCAAAAACGAAAATAACTCTGATACCAAAGGTAGTTCCGTAGAAAATTTCAGAGATTGTTCCCAATCTCTACGGAATTGCATATCAAGCTTCTGAACAAGAAGATGAATAAGGATCGGATCCCGTGATTTGGTATTAACTTTCAGATTTTGCAAGCAAGAACCACTCATCCACCAAGAACCAACCCACCATCTGATTTAGGAATGTTAAATAATTTGGAAATCAAATAACCAACAAGCATTCTTTTGTTATGGTATCTCAATTCTAGCATCTTCCATGCGGAGTCGTAATTGGCCTCAGTGGCTAAAATATTTTTAATTAAATTCGCAGCTTCGCCAACTAGTGTACTCAAGTAGTAAAATGTTTGAATTTTATTTAAGGAATCATTCTGGTGTACGAGAGAAAAATATATATCTCGAAATGGAATTCATTCCATATATTCACCAGAAAATTTTGGCAGTGAAATTTTAGGAAGTTTTGAATCTGACCCAATTGTAGTATCTGAACGACTGTGGGGTGCAACAAAAGTACTTGCCATACTTTCCCTTGAAAGTGAAATATGTTTCAGAAACTTCGAAACACACATCCTCATTAAAATACTCCACTGGCGTTGAGAGAAGAATCGCGTACAATTTGCAATATTGTGCCCCAAATTTATTGAAAGATCATCAACCTTTTGAGCTAATGCATTCACATAACCGTAACTCTTTAATGTAGTTTTAAAGATCACTCATGGTTATTTTTTCGTTACGGTACACTCACACACAGATTCTTGAATATATTTTAATTTCTCCTGACCCTGTACCTATTTTTTTAGCAAAGAAAATAGTTTGAGAAATTCTTTTAGGTTTGCGGAAATATTAAAATAATTATTAAAAATTCAAAGTGATTTCTTAGATTTGAAATCACTATTGTATATTCGATTGATTTTTTTTACAAAAAACAATTCGAAATGAACACAAAACTTTTAATAAAAATGTTTAAACTCTTTCCCGGGTTTCGGCACCAATAAAATGTTGCAATATTCTCTTTTTGCCCAAAGCAAAGTTAAATAAAAGAGCAAAGATTCGTTGTATTTACTGGACAAAAAAATGTTGTTAAGGTTTTACTTGTTTGTTAAGATTTCGGTTGTTTACTCGTTGAAGATTTGAATAGAACTGACCGCAGTTGTCAGCCGGCCACAACTTAAATAAACAAGTATGTAAATAAGGTACCTATTTTACACTAATATTTAGAGCAATCGATATACACATAAATGCAAGTACCTATCCTAATAATATTTGGAGCAATCACTATATGTACATATAAATTTCTAGTACCTATTTCAATAAAATAAACAAACTAAACAAAATTAGGTATATTTAAGTAACTAAAAATTAATAGTAATAAAAGAAAATGTAAATATTAGGAAATAAAATATAACAAAAAAATTTAAAGATGATGATTTTATGTGTAGTTTGATTATGATGATGGTGTTAGTAGATTTAGTTGACGGAGTGATATTTCCGCCAACAATATGTGTTCAGACTCCCAATAAAACAACATGAATTATACTTTTATTTATTATCCCCACTGTATTTATATCTCTCTCTCTCTCTCTCTAAAGCTCTATAATATGAATTGAAATTGAATACTTATTATAATAATTGCGAAGTTATGAGTATAGCGAGAACCGATAGCACTGTTCGACAAGGGTTTTTTTTCTTGTGTTTCATTATGTGTTTCTAAGAGTTTTTGACATGGGAAATTCAAATACGTAATCATAATTTTGCTATCAGGCATAGTTTTTTGGCTATTTGCACATAAGTTTTGTTTTCCATTAAAAATTTGTATGGAGGCGATTGTTTAAAAAAATTTTTAGGAACAGGTGGCTACATCAGCAACATGCCTTTTCGGCTGCAATTATCGTCCTATTCTATTTTATAATCCCTTATTTTCTATTTAATATTGCATAATAATGCTGCAGCGACATGTCCGATAAATATGGTGAAAGGTTCTACAAAGACATTGTAACATTTTAGGAGACTGCAAGGATATACAAAAAACTTTGTTAACTAATAGAAAATAGACATTTGTTCTTCCTATTTTTTATATTTTAAGCTCAACTAGTATCGGTTATTGTATTTAGAAAAGATTCTTGTGGATCAAATAAAGTTTTCATAACATTGATGCAAAATGTATTTTAATGCAACATAAAGAAAGCTGAAAAAAATTAAATCCAAATAACTAAAAAATTGTGCCTGATGAAAAGAATCTGAAAACATATTTGAAATCATGATATTAATAACCATAGGAATCACGATTCAAATAACAAGAAAAATATTCGCTGACTGCTCTGGAACATTTTAGGACACTGCAAGGATATTCAGCATAAAATAAATAAAAAACTTTCTTAACTAATAGAAAATACATATTTGTTCTTCTCATGTTTCATGTTTTAAGTTCTACTAGTATCGGTTATTGTATTTAGAAAAGATTCTGTTGGATGTAACTTTTTAGGAGACTGCAAGGATATACAAAAAACTTTGTTAACTAATAGAAAATAGACATTTGTTCTTCCTTTTTTTTATATTTTACGCTCAACTAGTATCGGTTATTGCATTTAGAAAAGATTCTTGTGGATCAAATAAAGTTTTCATTACATTTATGCGAAATGTATTTTAATGCAACGTAAAGAAAGTGAAAAAAAATAAATCTAATAACTAAAAAACTGTGCCTGATAAAAAATCTGAAAACATATTTGAAATCATGATATTAATAACCATAGGAATCACAATTCAGACAATCAGAAAAATTAAAAATATTTTTTTGTATAACAGTGTAGTCATCGCGACGATCTGTCTTGAGCGATCAAACCCCAACTTCAGCAGTGTTGAAGTTACTAATAAAAACCTTTAACAACCGAAAGAAACAAGTGTTTTTTTTATAAAGTGACTGAAGATTTGTTCGCCCTTTATCCGCCCATAAAATATTGTTGGTCCTTTGAGCCGGATTGGCAAAAAGTCTTTCAAAAACTTATTATTAACTAAACGAAGTTTTTCAACACGCTGGAAGTGGACGACCCGCAAAACTTCCCAAAAAGGCTAGTAAGTTGTAAAAAAGGTATGCAACTTTTGATTGTACCTTAGGTGTTTAACGCAACAAAAAATATTAAGATATTCTCAAACGGTACATATTACAAGTATTACAACTTTTTATATCGATTCAGTGAGTTTGTTTGTATCAATCATCTAATGTGCTTTTATACTATTTACTTAACTTTAGTTTCTCAGTTTAAAGTTTGAAATTGTCATTTCTTATGCTTTAACAAAACTGATTACAAAAATAAATTTTACAAATAATATTGTGATTTTTTATTATAAATATATTGTTTTCCGTTCGGTGTTCGCTTGGGAGGTGTAATAGTGTTCTGTCCACCGAAAGGGTAGTCAAATTCACCGTATCCAAAAATGAGCATTCAATTTACACCTTGGAGATATACGAGGATGAGATTATGCGCCTATAGGAGAATCTTCGGTCGGCATATGACTTAATCCTGTCAAAGATAGAGTCTCAAGAAGAGGAGGTAGATTTAGTCCCGATACGTAGCAAGTTTAACGCTGCTTTTGATGCTCAATAATTTGGTCGACTCACTGAATGTTTCACGTGCCAAGGGCCAAATATTTCACAACCTCCCTGCGACACAGATATATTTCATGGAGACTATGCCTCCTGGCATAGCTTTCGCGATATGTTCTCTGCCTTATACACAGATAACCCCCGTCTTACCACAGTAGAAAAGCTCTGCCACTTGTTAAAAAAACGCAAGGAGAAGCTCGAGCAATTTTGAAGACATGCCCCTCCACAAAAGAAGGCTTTGATATGGCCTGGAAGAATTTGGTTGACAGATATGAGAATAAAAGCTCAAATCGTTGTTTAATCTGACACCCATTTCTAAGGAAACTGGGTCAAATATTAAGACGTTACAGCGTACGATAAACGACTGTATCGCAAATCTGACTCTCCTGAAAATAGATACTAAGAACTGGGACATTATATTTGTATATCTTTGCCTCCCAGGGCTTACCTTTAATCTGTGGGAAAAGTCGATTCATGATAACTCTATGTTACCTACCTAAAAGCAAATGGACGCTTTCCTCACCTCGCGATACCATACTTTGGAGTCTGTGGCCGACATTAGAACAATTCCTTCCACCCCAAATACATTCGAAAAGTCCACGACCAAGACTTCCCAAACAAAGCGCGAAACAAAGAAGTATGCTTATAACAACAAAGTTTCGCCTACTGTGACAACATGTTGCATTTGAACTGGCTCGCATCGTTTAAGACTCTGTCCAGAATTTTTAAAAATGTCTGTTGACAATCGCCTTTCTACCGTCAAAGCGCAAAACGTTGCAAAAATTCCCTTGCAACTTCGCATGTATATAAGAAGTGCAAAAGCCAATATGTTTGCTCTTTATGTGGAAAAAAACTTCATTCCCTTCTCTATCGATCAGGGCCTTCGGTTTCAACACTTCAGGAACATGGGCAGATCATGCCTGTATCTAACGCTGTCATGCCTACTACAAACGCTGATACCTCCCAATCTCGACTGCGTTTAGTCAGATTATTCTTGGTACAGCATATGTAGATGTTATTGTGGGCGATGGTAGGTACTCCATACGAGCACTCATTGATCCAGCTCAAACAGGAGATATTGGCTTGAATGGGTCAGTGACAGCCACTTCAACAAAAATTTGCAAAGCAGACATTAGATCCCCACTTGATTGCAATTTTAATATTATAATTGAGAAAACTAACGGGACAACTAGCATATGAATCACTTCTCTCCGTCAAACAGTCCAACTTCAAGGATCTACTATGGCAGATTTTACGGCCAGGTCAAGCTCACATGTGGACATTCTTCTAGGTGGAGATGTATACCCACAAATATTGCTAGGTGGCACCCGATGGTCAAACGATTCACGGCTCCTAGCACAACAAACGGTCTTTGGCTGGATTGTGACTGGAAAAGTTACAACTGGTAATTCACGCTGCAATGTATCATCTTTTTACAACGAAATCGCTCTGGACAATCAATTAAACGTTTTTAGGAACTTGAGGAAATCGCTAAGACATCGCATATTTCCGATGACGACATACAACATCACGCAATGAAAGTTAGTAAGTCTTCCATTTAAGCGAAGTTTTCCACAGCTTATTCAACTTGGAAATTCTTGCAATAGTGCTTTATCTCAATACCTCCGAAATGAATCACGTTTAAACAAAAACACCCCCATGAAGGTCAAGTACGACCAATATTTATCACTTGGTCACATGACACAAGTAACCCCCGATTTTTCCGTCCACACAATGGTATATTACCTACCCCATCATGCTGTATTGAAGCCTGAGAGCACAACTACGAAGCTCCGAGTTGTATTCAATGCGTCTTGTCCGTCTTCAAACGGTAAAAGTTTAAATGATGTGCTGTATCCGGGCCCAGTGTTGCAGGCTGACTTAACCGTTTTAATTTTGAGATGGCGGTTTTTAAATACGTGTTTAATGCCGATATAGAGAAAATGTACCGGCAAATCATTGTAAACCCAGATCACATCCCTTTCCAAGGATTCTAATCCGTGATTCCAATACCAATGACATTCTCGATTATGAGCTTAACACAGTCACCTTCGGTGTAAACTGTGCCCCCTACCTGGCGATTAGAATATTGCTGGAATTAGCCACGCAATGCGAGCCAGAATACCCCGCTGTTTTCAACATATTGAGAAATTACATGTACGTTAATGATGTCTTGGGTGGAGCCCATGACCTACCAAATGTTATCGTGATTTAAATTCTGCTGGTTTCCCGCTACGGAAATGGACAGCAAATAACGAATCTTTGCTGCAAGATATACCCCCGAGTATCCAATTAACTCAGATTTTCTGCAACTATCCGAATCCAGTACAGCGAAAACTTTAGGGGTTGCGTTGGAATGCTGGAGGTTGTTGTTGTAACAGCTGGTGGTTAGCTGGGGTGATAATTCTTTATACCGATTTTCAATTTATCGGCACTCGATCGGGCCTATAATCCGATTATCATACGACCACTCTTGGCAACTCTGTTTCGTTCCTTTGTAGATAACAAGGTTTGTGTCAAGGATTGTTAGGTGTTGTTGTTGTGAGCTTAACCGCCAAATTCCACCAGAGATGGCGCCAGCTGGCTTGTTGATTTATATGAGATGTTAATAAATCATTTTCCTTTTTCCTTGGTCCTTGGGCAGTCTGTATTTTTGTAGGGGAAGCGTCTAGGATGAGTTTTGTTGGGTGGAGAACTCGAAAGTATTTGAAAAGTAATTAATTTTTCATCAAAGTTGATTTGGCCAGTGCCCCGGCCGGAAATCGAACCCGGCACCTTCGGATTGCTAGTCTACGTCGCTTCCACTGAGCTATCGAAGGCCACGGTGACGTGACATAATCCCCAAGGACATAATCCCCAAAATCGTTTTGGGGATTATGTCCCAAAAATAAGAAGTCATAATCCCCAAAATCGTTTTGGGGATTATGTCCGCCCTTATAAGAGGTCATAGCACCCAAAATGTTTCTGACATATTCCCCAATAAATTTGGG
This sequence comes from Muscina levida, assembly GCA_964034835.1. NCBI lineage: Eukaryota > Metazoa > Arthropoda > Insecta > Diptera > Muscidae > Muscina > Muscina levida. The sequence goes on along the minus strand of OZ035883.1, from coordinate 95,049,925 downwards.
GATTATGACCGGCATAGAAAGGGATATAATCCCCAATTTATATTTAAAGAATTTTTACTTCTTTTGTAATAAAATATTTTTTGTTTTTAATTTTAATAGTCTAAATAACTGTTAAAATAACTTTTTAAGTTCCAAAATATAGTTTTTGAATGATTATATTTGCATTTATGAATCAGTCGTGCGTAAATCTTGAAGGTGCCAAAATTTAAATTAAAAATAGTAAAAAAAATGTTGTTATGTCAACCAAGCAAAGAGCAAATGAGAAGGAGAAACATTTTTTATCACATTGCAAGAACTTTATAATTTTTTTACAATATCTACACATCGTTGGGACATCTTGGTGCAACGAACAAATTTTAGACTATCTCAAACTCGCAGGTCTGCTCGACATGATGCATGTTATGCTTAAGAAAAAGAGTGGTCTGCAATTATTGATGAATTATTGCACAAAACGAAAATTACAGAATCTAGAAACAGTTATTCTAGTCATTGTTTGGAATGTTATTTTAGATCGTTTTATTGCTTACAAATTTATAAATTTTTTGTAAATATAAATATTATAAAAATAAAGTTATGCATGCAGGAAATAAGTGAAATCTGTATGAATTGTACAAAATCTGTATGAATTGAACAAAAACTAAGAGTTAATAAGTGCGAAACGTAAACGGAATGTTAAATGTACGAATACTTTATTGGATGCAAATAACTGATTTTTTTAAGTTTTAAATAATTAATTTATTTTTTAATAATTGAGATATGCTAATTTTAGCTGTATCTTTATTTAGAATTATTCAAAATAATTGGATTATTGGATTTTTTTTTTGATATTCGTTCTGCGCTTTTGGTTCTTTATTAATAATGTTGAAAATGGGAAGTGGACGAAGACATTAGTGGTACACTGTATTTAAATACACATTGGTGTTTGTATCTAAATTACTAAAAATTAATACACAATAATTTAATGACCTTATTCATAAAAAATATCTAAAGTGGATATGAAGCGTTCCCTAGCTAAAGTATTCTGTAGCTCTAAAAAACCTTTAATACGAAATTGTATTCATAAACGTTTTTTATCAGTTCTTTAGCTTTATATGTTCCGGTGGCAACGTCGACTGTTTTGCTCATTAATGATGTATAAAACCAGTACAGAAATTTCAGTCAGGTAAACTGACTGATAAATACCATCACCCAATATAAGAAATTGTTTAAGTCTTGAGTTATTAAAAATAACAGATTTTTAATTAAAATAAAATTACTTATGTATTATGTTTTGTCTGCATGTAGAGCAAAAACGTAAAAAAGTTGACCTATTTGTACAGAAGGTACAATTCGGGGCAACACAACGTGTCTGATTTTTTTCGTAAATCAACGTTCAATGATCGCTTACCTTGGCAAAATTTTTCTAAATTCAGTGAACATACAAAAATTATAAGTATGTACAGTAAACTACGGATAAGTGCAAAAACCGCATAAGTGCACTGGAACTTGAAACCATTAGCCTTTTTTATACGATTACATATAAAAATACACGGATAAGTGCAACACGTATAAATGCAAAAACCGGATAAATGCACAATTTTTGCTCACCGAAAGTACTTTTTTAGTACAACTTTGCACGCATAAATGCAAATCTCTCATACTACGTAAATGTAGATTATGATTTAGAGAAACTGGAGAATAAAATATATAAGGTTGGATCAGAAAACACCGTTCAAAAAATAGATTTCAGACATTTTCAGCACACGTGGTTTAGGTGAATCGAATTGAGTGCAATTAATATGTATTTTGCAAAAAACAATGTTGCAAAATATGATTGCTTTGATTCATTAACAGCACAGAACTGAATACTTTTAATTTTTTTGTATGAAATATTAAAAACACTGAAAAAATGAAATATAAATTTGTGATTTTTTCTACCTTAAACTGAACTGATTTTATAAGTTTTTATTAAAAACCTGTTATGTAATGTAAACCAAATATAAATAAAAACATTAAACAGCTTTATATTTTAATTTTTTTCTGAAAGTTCCGTCCAAACTGAACTGGTGTTACAGGTTAATAAAAATAATCGAATGTTTGTATAAATGCAATAATCGTGCACTTATGCAATGTTTGTATATATGCAATAGTTGTGCACTTATCCGAGTGTTGTATAAATGCAAAAACCGCATAAGTGCACAAAAAGTCGCGCGAAAACCGATGTGCACTTTTCCGTAGTTTACTGTAAAAGGGGAAATATCCCATATAGTTAGGGTTGCTGAGGCTTTGCCTCCTATTACAAGATAAAATAACAGACCAAATTTGATTATCCCTCATGTACCGGGTTAGAAGTTATGGGAGAAATATTATTTTTTCTTTCAAACAAAGTTATTTTGTATGGGAGCTTGAAGGGATGATTCGATATAGTCCATACTCATTCCTGATTCAAATCTTCATAACCGTACACCTTACGCAAAATTTTACTGAATTTATTGTACTTACAAAAAAGATATTTTTGTGGGAGGGTTCGGTCATTTGTATGGAAGGTACCAAAAGGGGTGTGTCAAATAGTTAGGTTTTCAGAGGTTTTGTCTACTTTTGCAAGATAAATAAACTGACCAAATTTAAATATCCTCCGGTCATCTGTTTGGAAGTTATGAAAGGAATATTAATTACCCAAAAATAGGTAATTTTGTATGGGAGGTACCAGAAGGGGTGGGACTATTCCGCCCATTTACAGTCCCATTAGTTCGTTTCGAAAAATATTAATGTTGGTAAATTTTCATTCCGATCGGTTAAGGTTTACTCGAGTTATCCTGCTAACCAGCCATCCAACCAGCCAGCCAGACAGAAAGACGGACAAAGCTCAATCGTCTTAAAAAGTCCTGAAACTAATTTGGTCTAAAGATACTTGGGATCTAACTCGTCACCTTTAATGCGTTACACTTTTTTTCGTATCAAATAATGTATACCCTCATCACTAAGGGTGATGCTTTATAATCGGATACCAAACGTGAATTTGCAATTATAATAACTATGAACGTTATTGTAGCTCAATTTTCCATTGACTTCTATTCTCATGACGATAAGAAAGACGTTAAAGTTAAATTATATAAAAAAACTATCGTTGTGTTTGTGTTTATTCGGTCTGTTTTTATGAACATTGACTTTGGAATTTATCTCAAGCTCAAGACCAATTGTTTTGAAAGAAGTTAGCAGAATGATATTCTCATAATGCCAGGCAGTCTGTACAGCTGTTTCGGATTCAGCCACCAATCCTCATCAGCAGACTTTGGTATAATGATTGCAAAATGTTTATCAAGTCTTATACCAGAATTAACAACAAAATGAGAATTCTTTCTTGAGTGCATAGACTCGAAAAACTTCACAACCATTCACTATGAGAAACCATTTGCTTAACTTCTTTCTTGTTATATTTTCTTTTTCTCATGTTGAAATAATAGTCGGATACCGATTACATTGTTTCCTTGGTTTAATTGTTTATACATCACCAATATTATTTCATTATTTACAAATTATTTTTGAAGAATTTTGGAGAAATATTTTTCAAAATAGTATTCATGAATGAAAAGTGTCTATTTAGATACTTTTCTACGTGCGCAATGATTAAGAAAAACATTTCTTACACAATGAATACATGCAACAACCTCTTTCCAATAGGAAAAATACCGAAAAACCCAAAATAAAGATCTTAATTTCATAAATAAACAATAAATTGTACAAACGTCAAGTTATAACATTCTTAAAGTAGAGACAACCCTACTTTAACTTATTGAAGATGTGAATCGTTTATGAATATTGTTTTCTCGAAATTAGCTTATAAATGGTTTATAAACCTCTTATAAGTTTTTATGAATAAGGCCGTAAGTCTTTAATTTTTTGTTATAAACACTTCTATATAATCATAAAGGGCGGCATATTAAATTGTTCCTAGGGCGGCAGCAGTCCAAAATCCGCCACTGTCGCGGGTGCATGAAAAATAGTGGTTTGGTGTATATTCATTTACAAAAGCAGATATATGCATTTAAATCGCAGTGGAAAAATACATCAACAAATCATATTACGAAAAGATATGAGTGTTATGAAAATGGGTGCAAAGCATCAATACCTATAACACTGTGAGACAAATGTTAGGGGTCAGTGATCGGAAAGGGTTCAAACTACTGGGGAAAGTTATAAAAAAAGTTATACGTGTCCCGGCGTTTCGCTGGGTCACGTCTAGGAATCGAGATATATCGATTTGAAGTTAGTAACTATCATATAGGGGAAATTGTCATCTTTGGTGGTCTTTTTTTGACATAACTCGAGAACTACTAATCCGATTTTGCTCAAACAAATTTAAAAAAATTAAAAATTACAATTCCTTTAATCTGTTTATATAACGTTTTCCTATATAAGCAACAGTTTCCTTTTTCCATTCATCAAATGATTTTAACTGGGTTTATTTTGTAACAGTTACAATAAAACTGTTGTACTCCGTGGCGTATGATTTAAGTGGAATATTACTTATGATATTCATACGCCACCATATAACAATATAACAAATGAGCCTAAAACGTGAGATATTTATCTCGATTCCTAGACGTGACCCAGCGAAACGCCGGGCCACGTATAACTTGTTTTTGACTGACATAACATTTTCCGTTGGTTTCTTCCCATTTCGATTTTGACTGTCGCATAGTGTAATAGATGAAAAAAAGAATGTTTTATGGCGAAAAATGAGACACATTCCGATCACCCTGACCAAGAATTAAGACTGAAGGAGTTTGAGTTGAAAAACTCAATAAAAGCAGGAGTTGCTAAGAAATCTCTCCAGCGCAATAAAGTCAGAACAGTTTTTAATGATGAATGCCAATAGGATAAAGATTGTAAAAAATTTGTAATATTTAATAAAATTAAGAGAAATTTGCGGAGAATTAAAAGTGAGGCAATGCCAAAATCACCGCAAACACCAAGGGATTTTATAAAAAATTTTCAGTGATTCTGTTTTTATGAAGGAATTTAGAATGTACGAGAGCAATTCCAATGAAAAATTTTATAAAACAACTATAATAGAAGAAAATTTTGCGTGCACATTAAATTTTTCACCACCAATTGCCAAATTAATAGATAGTGGGGTTGGTGTAGAAAATAGACACTATCTAATGGACGCAACATTCTCCGTTGTACCATCTTGCGTAAGCACACAGCACGTAAGTACGAAATGTAACATATTTTTTTATGTTGCATTTACTATTTTTCAATTTTAAAAGTAAACTTATCATTTGAATTTTTTGTATATTTTCGTAAGTGACATAGATGACATTTGCATTAAAAAAAGTTGGAAAAAGTGCCATATAAAAAATTTCGTAGAACAAAATATAAACAACATCACAATTTCTATGTTCATCAACTTCAGTGTACTGCATCTTTTTAGCCCTGTGGAGCCCTGTTTAACGAAAGATGTCAAATTAAAGCTTGAAGTATCAGCTAAGAGTAAAAAAAAATTCAGCTGCTTATACTTGCTAGTTTCCAAAAAAAAACAGTAAAAACTATAAAGTGATAAAGTAACAAAACATGAATTTTCGTTCATGTTTGTTGTTGTTGCCATAGGCTGAGGAAGCCTATGCAAAAAAAACCGCTCCGAGAAATATTTAATGAGGTCAAACCCACGCAAAACAGTAACAAATTCTCGCTCCATATGGGTATACATTTCTAATATTATTGATATGCTAATTTAGATTACATTGGCAAGTGCAGTGATAAGTGGTTTGTTAATAAGTGATATCAAGATTTTATTTTATTAATTTTGGAAAATTAAACAATTTCCTATTTAAATATTTGCGAGTTATTGATTGATACCAATCATGATATTAATGTTACTATCAAAGTCATTGCAAATAGGAACGAAGAAATGACTGCTGAGGATGTTGAAGTCTTTACTAGATTTTTGAAAAAAAAAAACACTTTTTAACAAACTTCAATGATAGATGGCAAAAAGCAAGACGCATAAAAACCAAATTTCTTGATCTTAATGAAAATTGGCTGAAAAATGTTTACAGACTGTGCAAATATACCACAAACAATGAAGCACCAAGCTGTTCAAATATTGTTAAACGTGGACGTCCAGTAAAAGCCTTCGAGGATTCCCAACCGCGAACGAAGAGGTCAAAGGTACAAGATTTTTGTAAAGAAACCTCAATGGATTTGATATCGTCTGCCGTGAGTGTTTAGACAAATCCATTAAGGCGTTCACCCCGGAGAAGGCACTTGGGCTGATACATGATGCTTCGTTGTCAAAGCATCAATATGAGGTTTTGCGCAGTACAGCTAGAGAAATTGGATGCGACATTTACCAACCGTACTATCAGGTACTGGAAGCAAAAAAAAAATGCTATCCTGAAAATGTTGAGGTGCGAGAAAGTTGTAGCAAAGTTGGTCTACATTTAATAGATTTAATAGATCATACAGTAACCAGGATTTTGATGACAAAACCCGAGAATGAGGTGACAGAACTCCCCAACGAACTGCAAATGTTCTCAAAATGGGGCTGTGACGGAAGTTCGGGACACAGTGAATACCATAAAAAATTCACAGATCCCAATGACTCTGATAAATATATGTTATTAACGTCATTTGTTCCACTGACCCTCACAGAGCGTAATAATATGTCAACAATGTGCTGGAGAAATACAGAGCCGTCATCAACTAGATTTTGCCGACCGTTAAAATTTGAATTTATAAAAGAGACAGCTGAAGTTATAAATTCTGAGGTTAGTCGTGTTAATGACGAAATAGCAAATTAAAGAAATACTGTCGTTAATTTGCATGGCAGAAACTTCAATATTTCTCACACATTGAAATTAACAATGATTGATGGGAAAGTAGCTACTACGATTTCTGGAAGCTCATAGCTCATATATGGCGGTTTGCTTCATATGTGAAGCGAAGCCCACAGAAATGAATAATTTAGATGCAGTGATTTTGAGGAAATGTTCGGAAGAAGCAATTGCATTTGGTATTTCTCCCTTGCATGCGAGAATCCAATATATTTAGTGCATTTTGCACATTTCTTACCTTCTAAGTTTCAAAAAATGGAGAACAGATAGTTACATAAAAATTGAAATGGCGGCAAATAAAGCTGTATTTCAGAAGAGATTAAAGTTGACACTGGGCATAAATGTGGACGCAGTGAAGCAAGGTATGGGCACAACCAACTATGGCAATACGGCAAGAAGGTTTTTCGAAAATCCAGCTAAAACTGCAGGCGTAATTGGCATAAAAGAAAAGCTAATACATAGATTTAAAATTATTTTGGCCACAATAAATTGTAATGCAGCGATCGACACTAGCAAATTTCATATATATTGCATGGATACAGCCAAGTTGTTTGATGATCTTTATGGCTGGTACTACATGCCTGTAACTGTGCATAAGATTCTGGTGCATGGTAGCAAAATTATAGCAGAAGCTATTCTGCCAATAGGTATGTCTCTCTCTAAAGGCCCTTATTCTATGATTTCATTTTAATTTTTTACATTTTTATTGATTATTTGTATCAGGTATGCTGTCCGAGGAAACGAGGAATAAAGACTGTAGAGCCTAAAAACAAAAACACCGTGATACTTAGGAAACATGGTTTAAGATTTTTGTTACTTTAATGTTAAATAAATTCATGTGATATTTTTTTAATTGTTCCTTAAATAATAATACTTAAATATTTAATTTTATTTTACTTACTCAACATTTGTGTATGTAAATTTACCAAAAATGCGTAAGTCTGAATTTAAAATAATATTGTTTTTTTTTTATTTAAAGCTGTTTTTTTACTTTAAATAAAAATATTTCTAATTTATGTGAAAAAAAATCGTGTGACTTTAATTTTTTAAAGCATGTTTTTGTTGATTTTAAGGTCATATTTTGTCATTTTTCAGGTCATATTTTATGCGCATAAAACACGATTTTTAGGGCATATTTCCGGTTGCCCTGCCAGGGCAACATGCTACAGCATGTTTTTTTTACAACGAGATATTAACAAATGGGTAATGTATTTACATGTTTCATGGTCCTACAAGTGTTTTGAGACCTATTTGTTAGAGCATATTTTGCCTATGAAGTCATATTTCGGCAAATTTTCGTTTTAGGAGCATAATTTTAAAAAAACCTACTTTTTTAAAGCATAGTTTAAATTGTTTAGGCCATATTTTTTAAAAAAATTTCCATTTTTAAGCATATTTTATGTTTTTCACCTTATTTTTTTGTTCGTAAAAACAAGTGTCTTTGCAACTTTTGTTTTTTAAAATGTAACAGCCAAATCTACTACATGTTTTACACAACTGTGAAATGTTAAACGTTTATTAATCCTGTTTTTCGCGCTTTCTTATTCAATAAGTTAAGAAAACATAAAAACCACCACCGATTTCGACCCTGGACATAATGCCTAAAGCTATTCCGACAAAAGCAGCAAAACTAAAGGCGGTTGTAGAAAAGTTTCCTGACTTACGAGCTGATGGTGGATTCCTATATTCTAAAATCTGCAGCAAAGTTATTGAAGCAGATCGCAGATTTCAAGTGAACCATCATGTGGAAAGCGGCAAACATATTCAACTAAGTCATAGAAGAGAAAATAAGCAGACCAAACAATTATTTTTGCCAGAATGTTCCGGTTGACTCTCAAAAGAACATGATTTTCAAGAAAAACTGTGCCGAGCTTTTGTGTCTGCTGACATTCCACTTTACAAAATGAGAAATCAAAATATAAGAACTCTATTTGAGTAATACACGTACTACCCAGAGCCATCCGAAACAGTTCTTCGAACTAAACATTTAAAATATGTATACAACGACTGCATGAACAATATGCAAGCAAAATTAAAAAATCAATTTATATGGATCTCAATCAATGAAACTATAGATGCTACAGGCGGAAATGTGGCAACAATTTTAGCAGGTGTTTTAAGGAAATTGCAAGTGAGAAATTTTTTTTACTACATACAGCAGCCTCGGAAAGGGCTAATTGCTCTACTGTGGGATGACGCCATCAAAAATCTGGACGCCAACTTCAATAAGAATAATGTTTTGGTTTTGTGACGGATGCAGCTCCATACATGGTAAAGGCTGGCATTTTATTCTAAAGTGACGCATGTGACATGTATTGCTCATGGTGTCCATCGATCGTGTGAATTTATTAAGAATTTATATGAAAACGTAAATGAAACTGTTGCTAATGTGAAGAAGGTATTTTTAAAAGCTACATGGAACTTACAAAGGAACTTTTTAAACAAATGTTTCCAGACCTTCCATTACCTCCAGAAGCTATAACAACACGATGGAGAACATGGCTTGAAGCAGTTATCTACTATGCCAACAATTATGACAACATTTTAAAGGTCCTAAGTGCATTAAACGATGAGGATGCACAATCCATTAAAACTGCAAAGGATGCCTTGACAGACCCCCAAACTAGATCTGACTTGATTTACATTGCTTCAAATTACGGTTTTATTGCAAAACATATTAAAAATTTGCAAACATTAGGTCTTACGCTTATTGAACAAGTTCAGGTGAATGAAGACACTTTTAAATTGATAGATAATTTGTCAGATTCCGAAATAAATTAAATAGTAAAAAAAATTAAATCAAACTATATTAAAAAACGTTGGCTTTGAAGAAGTGAAAAGTATTTGTAAAGAATTGTGTGGATCTGCGCCAACATTAACATCAAAATACGAAGTAAAGGGAATACTGTCCCTTAAATTCGCTCCAATTACATCTGTGATGTCAAAAGATGATTCTCAATGTACAAACACATTTTACGTTGTAATAGACAAAATTTTTTATTCCATAATTTGTCTCAATATTTTGTAGTTTATTGCAACAACAAGCTTAAATAAGATGCTCAACATACAAAAACACCGTGATACTTAGGAAACATGGTTAAGATTTTTGTTACTTTTATGTTGAATAAATTTATGTGATATTTTTTTAATTATCCTTAAATAATAATACTCAAATATTTATTTCTATTTTATTTTACTTACTCAACATTTGTGTATGTAAATTTACCAAAAGTACTTACAAATTCTTAATTTAAAATAATATTGTTTTTTTTTTGAATTTTTAAGCTGTTTTTTTACTCTAAATAAAAATATTTCTTATTCATACGAAAAAAAATTGTGTGACTTTAATTTTTAAGAGCATGTTTTTGTTTATGAATAAAGATATATACGGTAAAAGAGAAAATTTCATGGAATTTAAAAATTTTTTCATCGTTACGAAAAAAATCTGATTTAGGGGGATAAAACCCGAGATTCCGGAAGAAACTTCTAGAACTTGACGTCGGAGTCAAAAGGGATCAGAGATGAAATTGTAGCTGTTGTCATTCTAAGAACATTGATATGTTACACGTTACGATCGGACTATAAATGGAGACACAGGAAACAAAAAACCCAATGCGCGGGGTCAAGCGGCGTGGCAAAAAAAAATAAAATTTTTTTGAATTCGTTTTTAAATTATCTTTCATTCTCGGGGGTGACTGGCACAACTTTTTTTATAGACCCACCCTACTGCATATGCTAAAATACATATATTATTGCAATCCATTTTAAAAGAAACTATTAACGGCTAAGCCCCTACTCCACCATGACCTTCAATGGGTAATTAATAAATGCCATATTTTTTTTAAAGGCACTTTTCGAAGAAAAAAAGAAAATGTGAATTGATACTTGTTAATTATGGTTTCTTCTAGTTTTCCTCGTTGTTCAACAACAACATTAGGCCAAGCTATAGAGTTGCAATTAGTTAACAGATCTGTGATATTAAATTTTAAGCTATGAGTGTCTCAGATTATTTAATTATCTATACATTTATTGTGCCACGTTAATTTGTTACATGTTTAATAAAACTGTGATATGTACAATATTATGTAATTAATTATATATGCAAAATTGTAAGTTCAGAAGTTTTAAACAAGTAAAACAAATTAACTGTTCTGAAACAAATTTTTTTTCAAATAGACGACATCCTCTGAATAAGTCAACAATTATTTACGAAACGTTGGGAGAAATATGTAATTAAGGCATTTTAAATTACATTGGAAATTTAGGCCGTATTAGCTTAAGAACAACACGAATACAAAACTGAGGAATTAGCCAAATATAAACAAACGTTCAACAATGACTACAAAAAATGTATGATATCTAATTATTGATCACAAGAATACATTTAAATTCCACATGGGCATTAAATTTATGTAAAGTTCCTTGTTAAATGTTTGAACATACTTTAAAAATAATGCGTAAACATACTTTTAAAAAAATAATGACAGATATTTTGTTTCCACATGTCGTGACTTACCAGCGTTTCTATACTTTGAAGAGTTCTTCTATTGTCCTTGGTCGAAGCCAGATTAATTAGTTGTTCGGTGTGGCTTTCCTGTGTTTTCACTTGTTTAGACCTATTCGTCTTACTGTCCGCTGGCTTGCCAAAGAGCCCTCTCTTTTCCGCCATTGATATGAGATATTTCGCATTAAGTCTAGTTATTTGTTTACGCTGCATCAACGAAAGGAAACAGCCTGTTTCGTGAGATCTTAGACAATTATCTTGATTTTTGCAAACGTCTGGTAGATCAGCGGACATAAATTCATCCACTTCAGGAAGTGAAACTTCTTCAATTAAGTCCGAGTCTCCAGTTACCTTACACGTTTGGTTCGTTGTATCACTGTCGATAATAATGTTGTTAGGATTTGGGGTCTGCCGCACTTCCGGGGCATTGCGTTTTCTAGGTGAACTTGTTGTCATTGCCGCTGACGGAATATTTGCAGCTTCCGCCTCTTCTAAAGCCTCCAAACGTTTTCGTTCAAGATACAAATTGCGATGCTTCTTTAAAGCTGCTGCATTGACCATTTTTATGGCACATCCTATCATATCGCCATTTTCGCTATTCACAATTGAGTGTGTCTGGTAAAGTAGGAACTGGACTTGAGGACGTGACATCGCCATGATCAATGTACGCAGTTGTTCTTCCAGAATTAGTGAGACACGATATTTACCATCATCACTTATTGCGGTATCAGTTAATATTTCAAGCATTCCTAAATCTCCACCTCTGGAACATATAAGATCAATGGGATCAGAGATTGCACTAAACGAATTCGGTGGATTGGCAAAAATTCCCACGACTGTACGAAACCTGTTCGATTCCAGGGGAAATGACGTAAACGATTCGGCAAACAGACGAATGTTATTTATTCCAAGACTTTCAATGTATTTTCGATACGACTTCAAATTTGATCCCGCTCCATACACATAGAAATAATTTAATCGATTTACCGAATAAAATAGTGACGCCAAATAAGCTGTGGATCTTGGAGAATCGATGTGGGTCTGTAAAATATCGCCAGACAAGTCATAATAGTCTAATAGTCTTGACATAACAGCTGGACCCAAGGAAAATGTACGATCCTGAAACAACAACACAGTACATAATTTATTTTATTGATAAATGGCTCCGTCTTACGCATCTCTTGCTCAAACAACCATAATTGCATATACATATAGATCACTTGCTTTGTAACAAAGTTACATAAATCCACATATTATAAATGAATTTGTATCATGCATCGTATATTATACATAAATTTTATTTTTAATTCACACTAATATTGTTATGCTGAATAAGTTTAAGTTTAATATTTATACCTAGCTACATACCCTGCAAAGATTTTACTGATTGTTTTCAACGCCATCTCAAACTTTTCACTTTTTCGTCACTCCGAATAGTTGGTCCTAAGATAGGAAACAAATTTACAACAACAAAATGCACAACCATCGTATTTTCATCTCTTAAATATTTACTTTAACGACAGTTTGTCTATTCAGAATTTCCAACTACTAAAAACTTGGACGAAAAACAGATTGAAATATGCGGTCAGTAACATTGTAATTAGTGAAGTGACCAAAATAAAAAAACTTTTTAAAAAAGTTTTAAATCTATATATATAAAAGTGAACATTTGTTTCAACCTATGGCTGCTATAGACTTCGAAACCATCCAACCGATGTGTAACAAACACGTTTCATTAGAACGACAATCTTCTGAGGATGGTTATAGGCTATTTAAATATTGCATTGGACATATTTGGTCCATTTATTCAGTCGATTGTCGATTTTTCCCATACAAAAGTTATTCAAAATTTGTAAATTGTGAATAATAAAATACTGACAAATTAAATGTCTCCGACATATGATACATTTATGTTTGTATGTATGTACAATTGTAAGCTTATAGGATGCTACAGCATTCAGCCAATGTTCTTGAGGTGTGGTTCACCCATTCCCTTACCAAAAATGCAATTTGACATACTCTTACAAAAAGTGACTTTAATTAGGTGTGCATGCAATATGATCAGATCAAAAACTGGCGGGATTAGATTATAAGGCGTGACCCCGTCCATAGGAGCTAATTTATTAAAGTGCTGTATCTGAAGTACTAGATTAGTAGGCATAGAAGACCTAGAACTATGGTGCGAAAGGTTATGAAATTAGGTATGGATTCAATAACGATCAGTATACGTGAGGTAGAATAACGAAGGTATACAACACTGTAATATAAGCAATTTTATTTCCTTGCAATAAATTGCAATTTTCTGAGACCCCACATATAATATTAAGGAAAAAAAAAGTTGCAATCATGTCAAATCATAATGAGGGTCGCGCATTACAGGATATAAAAAGCAATGCATGATTGAGTCATCCTTTTGAATTAATGTAATCAGAAAATATAAGGGAACTGATGCACAGTGGGTCAAACAGCAGTGCTAGCGGGATTTAATTAATAACTCGAGTAAATGAAGAGATATTTTAATGAAAATTTAAACTTAAGTTTTTTAAGTCATATACCACTTATTCTCTTAATTTAAATTTTCTAGGTCAACTACACGTCATAGATCCCATACAACTGACATTTTCTACAGTTCTTAACATTTTATATTTTAAAGTAAATTATTTAAAGTATTTAAAGAAATATAAAGTATTTATTTAAATCTAGAAATTTCTTATTCCTCACTTCAAGGGCTTCTTCAGACATCATGCCAATAGGTAGATAGTAATTTATATAGTATAGTATATTATTGATGCGGAAACTCTTGTAACACGGGCTACAAAATCTGGTTGGCTAAAAAAACGTCAGGTTATTTTGTATGAGTGGTACCAGAAGGCGTCTTCCGATATAGCCCATATTCCTTCCTAAGTCAAATTTCAATAAGATTATATCTTGTATAAAATACGACCGAATACAGTGTATCTACCAAAAAATTTAAAACTATGAGGGTGAATTCGGCCACATGTATGGGAGGTACCAGAAGGAGTGGGGCAAATGCTTTGGTTTTCTCAGTATTTGTTTACTATTGAAAGCTTACTAAGCTGACAAAATTTTAATATCCTCCATTTGCCCGTTTGGAAGTTATTGAACAAATGTTATATTTTCAAAAATTGGTCATTTTGTATGGGAGGTACTAGAGATGGTGGGACTGTTCTCCATATATCTCCATCAGTTGGACGTAGTTGGTTATCATTTTGGATATTTTTACACCACAAGGACACATACTTTACATAAATGCAAAATTTAGCTTGAATACGATTGAATAAAATTAGTTATATTCCAAAGATGTCAGTATACGCTCTTATACCATATATGCTACAACAGCTTACTTCTACCATATTTTTGTTGGTACACATGAAAAGACGGGTCACAAACATATAATTTTAATTAAGTACATACCTTCTCTGAATGAGAAAAAAAGATATTGACTCAATCAATTATAATTTGTTTAAAATTTAGCTTAACAAACAGATGTCAAAAAATGCTGCCAAATGTGCTAAAATATTATTCACTTTGAAGATTCGCTGGAATCATGAATGCCACTTAATGCTCATGCAAAAGCTTTTATAAGCATTTACAAGTGTTGTTAATTAAAATAAAACAAAACAGATCGGTATTTTCAAACGTTGGAATTCGACTTAAATCCCGCTAGATTGTCCGTTTGAGCCACTGTGTGATGTATGTATTCCAATGATTACCGTGATTGCCGTTTGATTTCAAATCATTACAGTTTCCAATTCGGTTAGAATTTGCGATAACAATCAAAAAAGCTGAAGGACAGTCTATTCAAGTTTGCGGCTGGAATTTGGAATATCAATGTTTTTCATATAAACAGCTTTATGTTGATGTTCACGTGTAGAAAGACCAACTGATTAACATATGTACACTAGGCATATAACTAATTTTGACATAAAATTTGGCATACCACTACGTGGAGGCAAATATTGTACAAGTGATGAATATAACCTTTTTAGGTGATTTGGGTTCAAAAATGTTCCGCACCAAACGCGATTTCTAAAAAAAAGTCAGATTTTTGTTTTTAATATTTTCAATTGTTATATGAAACAAATTTTAAGTTTAAAGTACGTGATATTTAACGAAATGGCAAAATGTCTTGCAAAATTTTAATTCCACGCTCTGCGCAGATGTTGCTCCGCTGAACTTCCTGAATAGCTAATAGTTTTTTGACCCAATGTCTGAGAAAACATAAATTTGATTTTGTAAAGCTAAACAATGACTTCTTTAGTATGGCGAAGTTATTTTTGTTAAAAGCATGATCAGAAAACCAAGGTTAGATGACGTCGTTCGTGACAAACGTCAAAAAGAACCGGGTTGCCACCTCTATATCTGGCTATTATTAGTTAATATAGTTAAGATTTGAAGTGAAAAAATGTATGTATTGCCGCGAGTTGGAAACTCTGTAATTGAAATTACTTTGACAGATTTGTGAAGAAATAAAAGACCAAAGCAAAACGTCAAAAAACAGCTGATGGGATGACGTAACCTTTGTAAGAAAACCTTGAATGGCTATATGATCTGAAAAAAAGTAATTGCGTTTGGTGCGGAAACTTTTTTGCGATTTCGAAAAAAAATTAAACACTTTTTTATGCTCTATTCGACTAAGCTATGCCATTTTTCCTATTTGCAAAAATTTTAAAAAGTTATATGCCTAATGTACACTGCTCCTCCCATACACGCTGTATTATCAAAAGCATTGCAATTAATTTCTGTCATTAAAAAAATAGGACCCTTTAATCAGAATTTTACATTTTGTTAAGTTTTGATGAGAATATTTAAAGAAACTAACGCATCCCAAGATTTATTCCATCCACAAAAGTTACATATATGTCAATACTTCTTTACGCAGAACAAAGTCTGCGTTGTCAGCTAGTTTATTACAGTTTTGTATTAATTGCCCTACAAAGCAAACAAGTGATTGATCAAATAACTTACTTAAACTTAATTTCCCCTTGCACCCCATGAATGAGGTATGGGATAGCTTCTCGCGTTGTTGTGAATTAACACGCTTTCTATTTTTAAATTCACAACTAACGGCACCTACTTGTTTATAGACGAATGCGAACGTCACTGTTTGAGAAGCTCTTACTAGACACGACGATTGAATCGACGCTTAATACTGCGAAGTTGCTGTCAACAGCATACGAGGGGAGCCGACAATGAAAGAAAATTTTATTTATTTTTTTTTCTTTTTTAAGATGACTGGAGCCAGGTTTGAACCTGCGATCTCCCGCATGGTAGTCGCGTGTTCTAACCACTATGCCACGGCAGGTCCCGATCAAAAAAACAATATTAAATAAAATACAAAAATTAGAGATGCCTTTTTGACTCTTTTAAAATACACTTTTTTGACTGTGAGTACATGTAACAAATTGAACTATGTGAAACTATAAGTCCTGCTCACAATTATTATCTGATTAGAACAAATCGTTATATATAATCTGGAAAAGTTTTAAGAAAGTCTTCTGTAAAAAATAAGTCAAATTGACGAAAATTATCATCAATTTTTTTTTGCATAAATACTAAAAATTCAGTTTTAAACTGCAAATATAATAATTTGTATTTAGAATTTTGTATTTAGAAGTAGGCTTAGTAGTGTGCTTTTCATTAAAAAGGACCAATACCATAATATGTTACATCAACCGTCAAAAAATGAAATTTTTTAAATTAAAAAAATATTTGAAACTAAAGTAAAAAATTAATTTTTTCATCGAATTTGACAATTATTGAAAAAATAACTGTAAGGAATTTAGAATAAAAAACGTACATTCTGTGCACAATTTTGTTTTAAATAACACCGAAAAATATTTTGAAAATCGGTTAAGAATTGCGGCCTTAAATTTCATATGCTTTAAAACGTTTTGACGGTAGGCTTGAAACAGTTTTAGGTTGATTGAAAATGACTATAAAAGTGTAAATGCCACTGTATTCTTAGTTGATCCTACATCAAAAAAATGCTTGAATTGAATCCGTAGCTGATCCTTTTTTAAAAATATCGATATTTTTAATTTCTGCAGACTGGACCAAAAACCGTTTTACTTTTTAATCGACAGTAAAAAAAACCTGGACAAATGATGTAAAGTCTCTGTTTATTTTTTTAAAAAAGTGCACAAAGAGGAATTTAATTATAATTCATGTATTCTATGATTATTTTGACATCTAACAAAAACCTGGAGGCTAGCGCGTTCAAAAAAGAAATATATTTTTTTATTGTAGGTTGAAATTTGTTTGTTTTGTTTATTTTGGCTATATTAGTAAGAACAAACATTCCCATTAACAAAGGATCACAACTTTCCAGCAAAAAAAATATTATGGGAAGCCCATTCCCATATAAACACTTGCTTTTCTGGTTCCCAATTTCTATGCATGCATTACAAAATACAAGCTTAGAGCAAACACAAATATTAATGATTACTCGATTAATTCCACTGTGATTGTTTTTGATAAAAATTTTCGAAGCCGAACTTGACGGTTTTGCCCTTATTTTGACCCGAGGAATCGAACTGCATCATTAGTTTTTTGAGTTACAATGACGGTTTCATACAAAATGTGTTTTTAAGTTCTTTTTCACTAATAATCAAATCTTCAAATCCAAAGAACCAATTAATTCATTCTCATGTCTTGTACGGAATCAGTTGCCTCAAAAATTCTTATTTGAACATACGATTTTTTTTTATATTTTTACTGTGGTTGTTCTATTGGCTGCATCGAAGTAGTTCATTATGTCACTCCAATTTTCCAAGACCTTGTTAATGCTTTCGGGCTGTAACTCACGAATTTCTTTGATGATATTGGCCTTAGGTGTTTGAATCGCTTCTGGATTAAAATAATCTATGATTTTAAAATAAACTTGTATTTGGTCCACCCTCTATATCATTTGACACGAGAATAATGCGTTACACTTTTTTTCGTATCAAATGATGATCCCTAAGAGTGATGATATAAAAAGTGTAACATATTAAAGGAGACACGATGGACCTAAAATATCTGAAGAGCGAATTCAATTCTGGAGCCATATCCGTCTGTCTAGGCGACTGGCTGGTGTGCACGATAACTCGAGTAAACTTTACTGATCCTTTTAAAAATTTAACAGTTTTATTATTTTCCAAACTTTAGCATTAACTTCCTAATGAAAAACTAGACGATATTTGAATTTGGTCAGTTTAATTACACTGTGCTACACACAAAATATACAGGGGTTCTCATGTAGTATTTCTGTTACATTGGAGTCCATAGAGTACAGTGATACTATTAGTTTTTCTCGGTCACTTCGTTCAGTAATGTTTTTGTAGCAAATTAAGTGATATGACGACATTCCTAAAATTCAAAAACCAACATTCATGTCTCCTCTTTGTAAACCGATTTTCGAAAACTGTATTAAAGCTATGACTTTCACATTTTATTAAAAAAAATAATTTTGAAAATGTGGTTAAAAATAGTGAAACGGCGGCTGTTTAAGCAAAAGAAAAGTGACAAAAAATTGCGAATTCTCATTTTCCCAATGCTCTAAGTGGCAGTGGCAGTGAGGCAGCGCAATGTATATTTTTTATTTTTGTATTATGCTGTAGCTTTCTAAAATAGGTATTTACCTAGTTTTAAGTAGTTGTATTTTTTTTCTAATCTATTTAAAATATATAACATATATAAAAACTAAAATGGGGTTTTTTTTAAAATTTTTAAGTAAATACGTCTCACCAGCATGTTCATGTGTTACAAATTCCTTGTTTGTGTGTGCACTTTGCATCAGAATGTGAAACTGATGTTCGAACCAGTACAGACATTTCAGTCAGATAAACTGACTGATAAATACCATCACCCACTATAAGATATTGTTTAAGTCTTGAGTTATTGAAATTAACCGATTTGTAATTAAAACCAGTTAGAAAGTTTCAGTCGGGCAACCCGACTTACATATACCCCTAAGGGGCGTGTCTAAACTTCCAAATTTTTCTCCAAAACTTTGTCCTATTATAACATAACAAAATTCAGAATTTGGGCAAGATCGTGTCGAGTATATTGATATTATCGACACGATCGTACCCAAATTCTATTTTTAGTAAAGCTATAATAGGAAAAAGTTTTGGAGAAAAAAATTGCCCAAATTCTGTATTTGGTAAATTTCAAGAAGGATAAAGTTTTGAAGAAAAAATCTGGAAGTCTAGACACGCCCTTCTGGTACCTCCCATACAAATGTACCACTCCGCCCACTTTAGAAATAGGGTAATAATATCAATACACTCGACACGATCGTACCCAAATTCTGTATTTTGTTATGTTATAACAGGACAAAGTTTTGGAGAAAAAATTGGAAGTCTAGCGACGCCTCTTATGGTACCTCCCATACAAATGTACCTTTCCGCCCACTTTAGGGATGTAGTAATAATATCAGTACACCCAACGCAATCGTGCCCAAATTCTGTATTTAGTAAAGCTATAACAGGATAAAGTTATGGAGAATAAATCTGGAAGCCTAAACACACCCCTTCTCGTACCTCCCATACAAATATACCACTCCGCCCACTTTAGAAATCGAGTAATAATATCAATATAATAGAAAATTATTTGTTTTACTGAGGGTAAGGGTAAATGTAAGTCGGGTTGCCCGACTGAAACTTGCTAACTGGTTTTAATTACAAATCGGTTAATTTCAATAACTCAAGACTTAAACAATATCTTATATTTGGTGATGGTATTTATCAGTCAGTTTAACTGACTGTAATTTCTGTACTGGTTTTTGTCACACAAAGATATCAAAATATAAGGAAGTTAACAAGAGATACATTTACTTAAAAAATTAAAAAAAAAAACAAAATCCATTTTAGTTTTTAGATATTTTAAATAGACCTATCTAAAATTGTATTTTTTTTAAAAAACTTGATCTTGAAGTGTTTTCTATGTTTAAACTTTTGTTTTTGGGAAGAAGAATTTTTACTTGTATATCTTTCTAATTGCACCAAAATATTTAAAATCGGTCCATAGTAATCGCAGCTTGAAAGTAGCTATTACCGTAATTTTTAAAATATTTCGATACCTTGCCACGCCCACATATTTTCAAAAATGCAATTTCTAAAAATGAGGTGGTGTTTGTATAGGTAAGATCTGGCAGTATGCAACAGTTCATTAAAAACTGAGAGAGTCGGGTTCAATGCATATCGGTTTTTATATGAAATTCATCACGTAACAAAATCATAGTTACGATATCACATTCTACATATTACGCAACTTCTTCTTCTTTACTGGCAGCAACAACAGAAATTCATCTGTCAGTAGCCGCACGTAGAAAACCATTCCAAGCGCTTCGGTCTTTTGCTATAGTTCGTCATACCAAGCTTACTTAACAGTTCCGTCACCTGGTCCATCCATCGTAGTTTTAGTCGCCCCCTCCTGCGCCGCCCATCGAGTTTATTGCCGAAGACTTTTCGAGCCGGAGCGTTTTCGTCCATTCGTACAACGTGTCCAAGCCAGCGCATTCGGTCTATTTGAACGCGCTTGACCACGTCGATGTCGTTGTACAGCTCATACAGCTCATGATTCATTCGACGACGGTACTCGCCGTTCACGATGATGGGTCCAAATATTTTGCGGAGTATTTTTCTCTCGAATACTCCCAGAATAGATTGATCCGCTTGTGTCATTACCCATGATTCTGCGCTGTAGAGCAAGACAGGTAGGATCAGAGTCTGGTAGAGCTGGATCTTTGTTCTTCGAGAGAGCGCCTTGTCGTTAAATCGCTTGCTTAGCGCATAGTAGCAGCGGTTTGCGATCAATACTCGTCTTTTGATTTCGAGGCTGACATTATTATTTTTGTGTATGGCGGAGCCAAGGTAGACAAAATCATCTACCACTTCAAAGTTATAGTTGTCAACGTTCACGCAGCGTCCCAGACGAGTGGACTCTTTGTTCGTTGAAACAAATAACTTGGTTTTGTCCTCGTTTATCACCGGACCCACTTCAGCCGACTGCTTTTCAATGCTCGAAAAAGCCGCAGTAACATCTCGCAATCCACGTCCAATAATATCTATATCATCAGCATACGCGAGCAACATGTGGCGTTTATTAAATATGGTGCCATTCCTGTTTACTGCTGCTTTCCGCATGATCATCTCCATTACGATGTTAAAGAGATCGCAGGACAGACTATCGCCTTGTCTAAAGCCTCGTTTGGTAGAAAATGGCTCTGACAGATTTTTGCCAATTTTCACTGAAGACTTCGTGTTAGTCAGTGTCATCCCGCAGAGTCGAATTAGTTTTGCCGGGATACCAAACTCAGCCATAGCATCCAACAATTTCTGTCGTATCGGACTGTCAAATGCAGCTTTGTAATCGATGAACAGATGGTAGGTATCGATCTGCATTTCTTGGGTATTCTCCAGGATTTGTCGTAGTGTGAATATCTGGTCGGTGGTGGATTTACCAGGTCTAAAGCCACACTGATAAGGTCCAATCAAGTTGGCCAGAATGGGCTTTTGTCTTTCACATAACACACTAGGCAGGACCTTGTATGCGATGGGTAAAAGGCTAATCCCGCGTTGGTTGGTACACACACTTGGATCGCATTTCTTAAGCACGGGATATAGGACACTCAGATTCCAATTATCGGGCATGCACTCCCTGAGCCAAATCGTGTTTATGAGCTGGTGCATGCATGTTACCAGGTCATCGCCGCCGGCTTTAAAAAGCTCTGCCGGCAGTCCATCGGCTCCCGCAGCTTTATTATTTTTAAGCCGCGCAATTGCCGTGCTGATCTCGTTTTGGCTCGGTGGTGGACAGTCTACTCCATCGTCGATGTTTGGTGCGATTTCGTCACTTATGCTGCCTTCCGGAACGAGAAGAGATTGAAAGTGTTCCCTCCATATTTGCAGCACACTCTGAGTGTCCGTGACCAGATTTCCTTCTCTGTCCTTACAGGTGGGGATTCCTGTTCCAAAACCTTTACTTTTAACCTTTTGGTAGAACTTTCGGGCCTCACCTCTATCCCTGTAGTTTTCGATATCCTGGCTGTCTCTTTTCTTCCACAGACGCTTTTTCCGTCTGAACAGGCGTTTCATCTCCCTCCTTTTCTTTTTATAACGCTCCGTCACCGCACGCGTCGCCATTGGCTGCAGTTTTGCCTTGTATGCAGCATCCATTTCCTCAGACATTTCGCGACATTCGTCATCGTACCAGGGCTTGTCTGACCGTGGTTTTTCATAACCCAGTACGGTTGTTGCGGCAGTGGTCATAGAATTCGCAATATGCTGCCACTGCATGTCGGGAACATCAGAACTAGGGGGATTTGTATGGAGTAATTGATAGAGTTGGTTGGAGTAGGCATTGGCTATCTCAGTGGTCTGCAGCTTTGTGATGTCTAGATTCCTTTGCGTTTGATTAAGAGTGTTTTTAGCTCTACTTAATCGTGTGCGTACCTTGGCTGCAACTAGGTGGTGATCCGAGTCGATATTTGCACCGCGCATCACACGCACGTCCATAACGCTTGAGACATGCCTTCCATCAATTACCACGTGATCAATCTGATTTATTGTATTTTGATCGGGAGATATCCAGGTTGCCTTGTGGATATCTTTATGCGGGAATCTGGTTCCACTCACAACCATGTTTCTTGCCGACGCGAAACTTACCAGTCTGAATCCGTTATCGGAGGTGTTGTTGTGTAGACTGAATTTTCCGACTGCTGAACCAAGAGCATCTTCCCTTCCTGTTTTAGCATTAAAATCTCCCAGAACAATTTTAATGTCATGTGCAGGGCAGCGGTCATATATATCTTCCAGGCGCTCATAGAATGCATCTTTGATGTCACCGTCTTTGTCTTCCGTCGGGGCGTGTACACAAATCAGCGTAATGTTAAAATATTTCGCCCGGATGCGAATGCTGGCTATACGGTCATTTACAGGGTTAAACCGCAAGACCAGGTGTCGAAGTCTCTTGCCGACTATGAAACCACATCCAAATTCGTGTTTTTCTGCATGACAGCTGTAAAAGATGTCACAGTTCTTCCGTCGTGTGCATCCCTGTCCCGTCCATCACATTTCCTGTATGGCGGTGATGTCAGCCTTGTATTTGTCGAGGACATCCGCCAGTTGGATAGAGGCACCATCTCTGTATAGAGTTCGGACATTCCAGGTGCATATCCTTAAATCATGGTCCTTATATCGTTTGCGGAGGTCGTCAATATTTGGGGGGTTCTTGTTTTTCGTTTTCTTCGTGTTTTCATAATAAATTTTTTGTTTAAGGAGAGTGTCTTATTAGGCCACCGCTCCCGATCTTAGTTTCTTGGGGCTGCCAAAGCCACTAAGAGAGCCTGTGTTGAGCTTCAGTAACTTCTGTTACCTAGTTCCTAAGACGCATCGGTGGTAGCATGCCGATTAGGTTACTCAGCATTTCGCCTTCTAACTCTAGCTAACTTCAAAGCGGTTGCTTTAAAGTCATTGCCCAGGGAATACTTGGACTAAGACCGGAAGTAGTTAGCTTCTTGGACAGTGCCTCAAAGGAATCGATTCTGGTCACTCCCAAGTGAGTGACAATCAGTAACTTTCCACATCTGGGCAAAGTCCCATTCTCTATTATTACTACGCAACATTAAACATATACATATTACGCAGCATATACTAACTATGAGTCTTGCTTTCATAATCCTGATGAAAAAGGATGATTTATCCCATTGTCTCGAAGAGTTTGGTATGGATCCCTAGGGTACTGTGGATGAAATGCGTGTACGTCTACGGAAGTATTTAGAGGTGGAAGATATGCCTTCAGATCATAAGGAGTTGTTGAAATCTTTACAGTCGAAGTATAAAATCATAACCAAACAATTAAAGGTTCCGCAGTTGGTGGCACGCGCAACTTCGCCACTTACACGTCAAAATGAACCAGATCCTTGGTATAGTGGTCCCGAAACATGCGATAAAGTACGTAAATGGGGTGTAAAATATGAAGGAGGAAAGGATCCTTTATGTTTCCTGCAGAGAATCGAAGAACTGGCCACGTGTTATAGTATTCCCCAAAACCAACTTTTAAATTATATGCCGGAACTTTTAAAGAAAGTTAAATCGCTGGGTAACTGTATTCGTACAAATCTGTTTACAGCGTGACCGACGAGGATGAAGCGACTAACAATACGACCGAATTTTTAAAGTCACTTAATATGCCGCATAATTTACACATGATATTGCGGAATCCGAATTCAAAGAAGAAGAAGTCATTATCTTACGAATTCCGATTACTCCAACTGATCATCTATTCCAATTCCCCGTTCGCTTGGCTTTGGCAATAACATTCAATAAATCGCAAGGCCAATCGTTGGAAGTATGTGGGATTAATCTCGAATTTCCCTGTTTTTCGTGCGGTCAGCTGAACGTTTCCTTTTCGTATTTGGAGAACCGACTTCATTGTTTGTTTTTGCCGCGGAAAACTAATCGAAAAGCACTAATTGCTTTACTTAGTTGTTAAGAAAAATAGTTGTTTACTCTCATAGTCAAAAGATATTGCCGAAAAGACACTTAAGCCCACAGTACACTGGCAGGACAAGTCTGTGAGATATAATGTCTACCCAGACTTATCCCCCAGTATAGGGCGCTGTATTCAGTCTGCGCACACGTCTGAAAAAAATAAAACGATTTTGATTTTCATAAATCTTGGCAGACATGTCTGATAATGTAGGGATAGGTTCGACAGACTTTTTTTTCATGTCAAAGAAAAATTTGAAAATAAAAATAGGAAAAATTCTTAAACTAGTTAGAATATACAAATAAATGTCATATACAGAAATATTTTATGAAATTAACATTGTAAATGTGTTGTTCTAACTTTTGTAAAAATAAAATACAAATATTAGGCATGTTCCGGTACACCGTTCATGTTGACTGCTGGTGAAAAATTAAAGTTCGACAGATACGTCTGAAGTGTAAAGGGGAAGGCAGATGTTTACAGGGATTTTTGGTCTCCCAGACAGTTAAAAAAAAAAACTTTAAGAGAGCAAATCTGACATTTTTTTAGTTAAGTTGTTATTTCTTTATCATAATTCATAAAGTTTTAAGACTTAGGTAACATTTTTACATTAAATTCGTGTAATGTTCTAAGAATTATAACATTTATGTCTGGAAAATAAAAATATATTATAAATAAAAATAAATACAGAAAATTCAATATTTTATTAAAGAAATCCATTTTATTAAATTTATAAAGGTTTATAATTCACTTTTATTTAAATATTTTCTTCGCATTCATACTATGTCAAATCAGGATGGGTATTTGGGTGATCCGTACTTGTTAACAAATTGTCGTAAAATGAATGAAATTGTGGGTTTATAAACTGTCTCAGGTCCATAAGATCTCTTTTTTTTCGCATTAAATGCATGGTAAATCCGTTATTATTTGAATTCCATTAAGCTTACACCTCATTTTTATCTAAAAACGTTTTGTATTGTATTTCATTACAACTTTTGGTATAACGCAACCAACAAACAACCATACGCAACCATACAATTTTTTCGAATATTGACTTTTAAAAATCAGAAAAGTTATAAAAATCGTTATTGTTCATGTTTGCATTTTAGTTCCAATCGAATTGATAAACTGATACCAATCTCTTGGCGTTTCAATTTCAACATTTGTCTTCTTTTTCATTCGTTCAATAAGAGCGTGGTCACTATCACACTCCATGTGAGTATATCCTGGCTCAAGGAACTTGTGGTCGTGTTGAGTACCCGCGGGGAGAGCGGATACCCAATGAAAGGAATAACGGGTTGGGTACCCGCGGGGAGAGCGGGTACCCGGGAAAAGGAATTAATCAAAAGGAAAAGGATGCTATTCCCTAATACAAGGACTGCCTCTGAGGCTGTCCTTGTTGCCTTATTGGGACGCGAGGCACCGCGCTAGGGGTAGTCAGCGCCTTTGGGCACTGATTCACAGTATAGGGGGGAAGGGGGAGGAGAGGTTCTACTTACCACGTTGGCCTTGCTTATTCATACTGAGCATATTCATACGTCTGCTGGTTGTCTGGAGCTGATCGCCTTTTCAGTCTCCAGTCCCCTTTTATTTATTTTCTTTCATTATTCTTATAACTATTCTGCGTTTTTTTATTTATTTTACCCTACATTACCATTACTGCACCGTTGTCCAAAAACCCAAACTACAATTCTGCCGATCAGCAAAATAGGGCGTTCAACTCATTCATTTTTCCCACGACTTTGCCCATTTGTGTAATAAGCAAACGTCATGCGGAAATCCAATGAATGCAATTCGACCTTATTTTGTCAACATGCAGAATGACGGAGCAAGAAAACAACTGGAACAACGAATGGCTCGTGTTGTACTTGCTCCAATTTCAGTTGTGTTTTTGTGCAACTATGCCAAAAATACTTAATTGGTAGCTTAGCAATTAGCGACTCGAAAATATTAATGAGTTGCAATTAATGAATCACAACATCCCTCCCCCCTTTAATGAGAACGATCTCCCGATCGTTCCGCTGTCGCCTAGTATTCGTCTGATGCAATCTCGAAGTGTTCAAACTGCAAATTCACCAAATGATGTTTTAAAAACCAGGGCCTTTATTCGGTTTTCTGGAACATGCGTAGACTGCCAAGATTTTGTATGCGGACCACTGCGGAACATGGTAAATATCAGCCGGGTCACCAACCACTTTCGTTGTTGTTTATAACACCACAATCGAATACGACAAAAGTAATAACAAAGGTTCATCTGTGTGGCTTCCCAATAAAGACCACTAACAAGAAGTTTGCCCCTCTTATCTTCCTCCATTTGTTCGTTTGGACTTTTCTTAATTGACGTAATTTGATCAAGAGTTTTGTGAACCTCTCGCCGGAAAACGATTCTATTAATTGCGTGTTTTGTTGTTGTTGTATTTTGTTTTATCACTACTGTTGTTTGGTTGAGGTAAGATGTGTAGAATGTTCAATCGTCAGTGTAATGTAGACATTGGTTTAGCCAGGATACCAATCATTCCTTCCCAATAACTGTAACAACACTACGGATACGGATTGACACACAATCGTCGCAACGCCTAAGGTTAGCGGAATGTGACATGGCGGGCGCTCGATGTGTAGTTCGACTGATCATTGGCGTTTTTATGCTGTATACCTCCGAAAGGACCACTCGAGCAACGACCGATACATCGTAGTAACCCAGTTACATCTTTACGGTGAATTTATGTTCTCTGGTGATTGTAGTACATGTGCGTCAAAATACGGCTCAGCAAACGGATATAATGTGTCCCTTGATGATTTGTCCTCAAGCTGCATAATTGTCCAATCTGCTCGGGGAAGGTGGTTGTGAAATCTACATATACTTATCAATTAATTGGGGATTCGACAGTAGCTCTCCCTCTTTAACTTTTATTTCTCTGTTTTACGCTACTGTCACTTACTTATTCTAGTACTTCATCTATTCATTTTCTTTTTATTTATATACACCTATATACCTATATAAACATACATTTTCTATCTATCTATATTTGCATATATTCTTCTTCTATAAATTATATCCATATATATGTCCTATATAATGTATACTTCTTATACCAATTTATACACATTTAAGTTAACATAATTTCATACAAGTCCATTTGGTAATATTCTGTGTTCCTTCTTTAAATTTCTCTTATAAACTTTTCTTTTACTTTCTCTTATACATTTTTCTTGAAATATCTTCTTATATTTTTCTTTTCTTTAAGTGGGGATTCGACGTAGAATAATCAAATTAATAATGGAAAAAATAAATAAAAGGTGGCTGGAGACTGAAAAAGGTCTCAGGTACAACCAACCGTAAGACTAATGAACATGATTGTCGATTTTGAGCAAGGTGGTAAGTAAAACCTCTCCTCCCCCTTCCCCCCTATACTGTGAATTAGTGCCCAAAGGCGCTGACTCCCCCTAGCGCGGTGCCTCGCGTCCCAAAAGGGCAACAAGGACAGCCTCAGAGGCAGTCCTTGTATTAGGGAATAGCATCCTCTCCTTTTACTCAATTCCTTTTCCCGGGTACCCGCTCTCCCCGCGGGTACCCAACCCGTTATTCCTTTTCTTTCATTGGGTATCCGCTCTCCCCGCCTGCATGTTGACAAAATAAGGTCGAATTGCATTCATTGGATTTCCGCATGACGTTTGCTTATTACAGAAATGGGCAAAGTCGTGGGAAAAATGAATGAGTTGAACGCCCTATTTTGCTGATCGGCAGAATTGCAGTTTGGGTTTTTGGACAACGGCGCAGTAATGATGTATGTATGTAATGTCTGGTAAAGTAAATATAAAAAAACGTAGAATAGTCAAATTAAGAATGGAAAAAATAAATAAAAGGTGGCTGGAGACTGAAAGAGGTCTCAGCTACAACCAACCGAAAGACTAATGAACATGACTGTCGATTTTCAGCAAGGTGGTAAGTAAGAAAAAAGAACCTCTCCTCCCCCTTCCCCCTATACTGTGAATTAGTGCCCAAAGGCGCTGACTCCCCCTAGCGCGGTGCCTCGCGTCCCAAAAGGGCAACAAGGACAGCCTCAGAGGCAGTCCTTGTATTAGGGAATAGCAATCCTTTCCTTTTACTCAATTCCTTTTCCCGGGTACCCGCTCTCCCCGCGGGTACCCAACCCTCTATTCCTTTCATTGGGTATCCGCTCTCCCCGCGGGTACTCAACATTTGGCGCAGCCGGTCTTCGAACAATTTGCGTTCCCATGGGAATCATAAAAGCTGGTCTTCAGACCAAAAAGTTTTTATTTTACGTTCCTATGGGAAATATTAGAGCCAGTAGGAAACCCGCTTGTATTCGTCTTAAAATGTTTTGGCGTTTTCTTACCGGTGATTTGTCCGTTTGTCTGAATTGGCAAAGTGTTCTTACAATTTTGTTATA
This sequence comes from Muscina levida, assembly GCA_964034835.1. Classification (NCBI taxonomy): domain Eukaryota; kingdom Metazoa; phylum Arthropoda; class Insecta; order Diptera; family Muscidae; genus Muscina; species Muscina levida. Next base: position 95,020,694 of record OZ035883.1, on the reverse strand, counting down.
TTGATCTATAATAAAATTTGTGCAAATGAAAAAATTCAAATTTGTTATTGTCTTTTTGAATCGTATTGTGTGATGTCCCAAGTTTGTGGAGAAGTATTATAAACAACGTAACAATTGAATATTATTCCATTTGAATTATGTCAAATGGCTACACAAGATTCAGTAATTTGTTTGCGTGCAGCATCGGAGTTTCAGCAAGATTTAGCTGCTGCATGCGCCATAAAATCAGAAGTGGTATGGGATGTATTGGGCCCGATCAGTCTGAGATTTTGATGGGAAAATTGGAGTGCTTGTATCCAAATGTTAAAGTAGATTTGGCATGCAAACGAGAAGTAAGGAGAGCTGAAAGACACAATGCAAATCTTAAGGAAGTTTTGAACAAGCTTACGATTGCCTCTGAGTCATAACTTTCAGTTTATGTGTTGAAGTTTTGAACAAGCTTAAGATTGCCTCTGAGTCATAACTTTCAGTTTATGTGTTGAAGTTTTGAACAAGCTTAAGATTGCCTCTGAGTCATAACTTTCAGTTTATGTGTTGAAGTTTTGAACAAGCTTAAGATTGCCTCTGAGTCATAACTTTCAGTTTATGGGTTGAAGTTTTGAACAAGCTTAAGATTGCCTCTGAGTCATAACTTTCAGTTTATGTGTTGAAGTTTTGAACAAGCTTAAGATTGCCTCTGAGTCATAACTTTCAGTTTATGTGTTGAAGTTTTGAACAAGCTTAAGATTGCCTCTGAGTCATAACTTTCAGTTTATGTGTTGAAGTTTTGAACAAGCTTAAGATTGCCTCTGAGTCATAACTTTCAGTTTATGTGTTGAAGTTTTGAACAAGCTTAAGATTGCCTCTGAGTCATAACTTTCAGTTTATGTGTTGAAGTTTTGAACAAGCTTAAGATTGCCTCTGAGTCATAACTTTCAGTTTATGTGTTGAAGTTTTGAACAAGCTTAAGATTGCCTCTGAGTCATAACTTTCAGTTTATGTGTTGAAGTTTTGAACAAGCTTAAGATTGCCTCTGAGTCATAACAGAAGATTTATTAACGCATTAGTAAAGGTGCGAAAACTGGACGCAAGGATCAGCAATGGCCATTATGGATGAGCATCGTTGATCTCTTCCACAGTTGATTAAAAAGCAAAGGGAATTAATGTATTAAAAAGTAGGAAGAAACAAAAAAAAAAAAAAAAAAGGAGGAATCATTCACAATAAGAAAAAGTATAAGAAAAGAAAAAGATAAGAAAAGAAAAATATAAAGAAAAGAAAAATATAAAGAAAAGAAAAATATAAAGAAAAGATTTCAAGAAAAATGTATAAGAGAAAGTATAAGAAAAGTTTATACGAAGAATTTGTAAGAGAAATTTAAAGAAGAGAAACAGAATATTACCAAATGGACTTGTATGAAATTATGTTAACTTAAATGTGTATAAAATTTGTATAAGAAGTATACATTATATAGGGTATATGAAATTTTTCCGAAGTATATACAAGTAATAATTTATAAAAGAAAAATATATGCATAGATAGATAGAAAATGTATGTTTATATAGGTATATAGGTGTATATAAATGAAAAGAAAATGAATAGATGAAGTACTAGAATAAGTAAGTGACAGTAGCGTAAAACAGAGAAATAAAGTTAAAGAGGGAGAGCTACTGTCGAATCCCCAATTAATTGATAAGTATATGTAGATTTCACAACCATCTTCCCCGAGCAGATTGAACAATTATGCAGCTTGAGGACAAATCATCAAGGAACACATTATATCCGTTGGCTGAGCCGTATTTTGACGCACATGTACTACAATCACCAGAGAACATAAATTCACCGTAAAGATGTAACTGGGTTACTACGATGTATCGGTCGTTGCTCGAGTGGTCCTTTCGGAGGTATACAGCATAAAAACGCCAATGATCAGTCGAAGTACACATCGAGCGCCCGCCATGTCACATTCCGCTAACCTTGGGCGTTGCGACGATTGTGTGTCAATCCGTATCCGTAGTGTTGTTACAGTTATTGGGAAGGAATGATTGGTATCCAGGCTAAACCAATGTCTACATTACACTGACGATTGAACATTCTACACACACGATTGTGTGTCAATCCGTATCCGTAGTGTTGTTACAGTTATTGGGAAGGAATGATTGGTATCCTGGCTAAACCAATGTCTACATTACACTGACGATTGAATATTCTACACATCTTACCTCAACCAAACAACAGTAGTGATAAAACAAAATACAACAACAACAACAAAACACGCAACTATTAGAATCGTTTTCCGGCGAGAGGTTCACAAAACTCTTGATCAAATTACGTCAATTAAGAAAAGTCCAAACGAACAAATGGAGGAAGATAAGAGGGGCAAACTTCTTGTTGGTGGTCTTTATTGGGAAGCCACACAGATGAACCTTTTTCATTACTTTTGTCGTATTCGATTGTGGTGTTATAAACAACAACAAAAGTGGTGACCCGGCTGATATTTACCATGTTCCGCAGTGGTCCACATACAAAATCTTGGCAGTCTACGCATGTTCCAGAAAACCGAATAAAGGCCCTGGTTTTTAAAACATCATTTGGTGAATTTGCAGTTTGAAGACTTCGAGATTGCATCAGACGAATACTAGGCGACAGCGGAACGATCGGGAGATCGTTCTCATTAAAGGGGGGAGGGATGTTGTGATTCATTAATTGCAAGCCATTAATATTTTCGAGTCGTTAATTGTTAAGTTACCAATTAAGTATTTTTGGTGTCGTTGCACAAAAACACAATTGAAATTGGAGCAAGTACAACACGAGCCATTCGTTGTTCCAGTTGTTTTCTTGCTCCGTCCGTCTGCATGTTGACAAAATAAGGTCGAATTGCATTCATTGGATTTCCGCATGACGTTTGCTTATTACAGAAATGGGCAAAGTCGTGGGAAAAATGAATGAGTTGAACGCCCTATTTTGCTGATCGGCAGAATTGCAGTTTGGGTTTTTGGACAACGGCGCAGTAATGATGTATGTATGTAATGTCTGGTAAAGTAAATATAAAAAAACGTAGAATAGTCAAATTAAGAATGGAAAAAATAAATAAAAGGTGGCTGGAGACTGAAAGAGGTCTCAGCTACAACCAACCGAAAGACTAATGAACATGACTGTCGATTTTCAGCAAGGTGGTAAGTAAGAAAAAAGAACCTCTCCTCCCCCTTCCCCCTATACTGTGAATTAGTGCCCAAAGGCGCTGACTCCCCCTAGCGCGGTGCCTCGCGTCCCAAAAGGGCAACAAGGACAGCCTCAGAGGCAGTCCTTGTATTAGGGAATAGCAATCCTTTCCTTTTACTCAATTCCTTTCCCCGGGTACCCGCTCTCCCCGCGGGTACCCAACCCTTTATTCCTTTCATTGGGTATCCGCTCTCCCCGCGGGTACCGGCTGCGCCAAATGTTGAGTACCCGCGGGGAGAGCGGATACCCAATGAAAGGAATAACGGGTTGGGTACCCGCGGGGAGAGCGGGTACCCGGGAAAAGGAATTAATCAAAAGGAAAAGGATGCTATTCCCTAATACAAGGACTGCCTCTGAGGCTGTCCTTGTTGCCTTTTTGGGACGCGAGGCACCGCGCTAGGGGTAGTCAGCGCCTTTGGGCACTGATTCACAGTATAGGGGGGAAGGGGGAGGAGAGGTTCTACTTACCACGTTGGCCTTGCTTATTCATACTGAGCATATTCATACGTCTGCTGGTTGTCTGGAGCTGATCGCCTTTTCAGTCTCCAGTCCCCTTTTATTTATTTTCTTTCATTATTCTTATAACTATTCTGCGTTTTTTTATTTATTTTACCCTACATTACCATTACTGCACCGTTGTCCAAAAACCCAAACTACAATTCTGCCGATCAGCAAAATAGGGCGTTCAACTCATTCATTTTTCCCACGACTTTGCCCATTTGTGTAATAAGCAAACGTCATGCGGAAATCCAATGAATGCAATTCGACCTTATTTTGTCAACATGCAGAATGACGGAGCAAGAAAACAACTGGAACAACGAATGGCTCGTGTTGTACTTGCTCCAATTTCAGTTGTGTTTTTGTGCAACTATGCCAAAAATACTTAATTGGTAGCTTAGCAATTAGCGACTCGAAAATATTAATGAGTTGCAATTAATGAATCACAACATCCGATTTAATCCAATATTTGAACATTTGAAATAAATAAAAGAAACATTGCAGAAACAAAAGAGTTCTTATTTTGTCCTGAACATGAATCACTATAGAATGTTACAGTTTTTGTTTCCGCCGGCAACATTTTTAAGAATTTGTAGAGGCATGATGCAATTTCATTTCCGCCACGCCGGGCCAAAGCTTCATGCCACATAAAAACTTTTGCAATATTGGTTTCTTGGTCATGGACTGTTATGTTAAACGTCCAGAGTTGTCTTTAGTAGAAGCTTATAGAGTTTCGAAGGAAAGGTGTTGGTAGGCATTGTTGTAAATCAAATCGCTTTCGCTTACTTACTTACTTACTTCATTGTTATTTATTGTTATTTCCTGCACAAAAGACATAGTCTTATATTGAGTACAGGACATTTATGTTGGACAGATAGTTGGTTATCGTAGATATATAATTATACATTATTATTATTATTAGCCTTTAAAACAACTTGACACATATATATATTTATATCTTAGTGCCTAAGTCAGAGGCCGAAATGATTAAAGATTTCCATTCGCTTCGATCTTGTGCGCGGTCTTCCTCTTTTGCGCCGTCCTTCCTCTTTTGCGCCGTCCTTCGAGGTCTTGATAGAATACCTTTCGCGCTGGAGTTTCCTCATCCATTCTCACGACATGGCCTAGCCAGCGTAATCGTTGCACTTTGATCCGCTTAACGACATCAATGTCGTGGTATAACTCGTACAGCTCATGGTTCATCCGAATCCTAAACTCGCCGTTTACCCAAATGGGTCCATATATTTTGCGGAGTATTTTTCTCTCAAACACCGCCAGATGAGCTGCATCTGCCTGTGTAAGCATCCAAGATTCGGAGGCGTGCAACAGGACCGGTAAAATTAGTACCTGGTACAGCTGGACTTTGGTAGTTCGAGATAGGTGGTGTTTATAAAGTGCTCGCGTAGTCCAAAGAAACACCTGTTAGCAAGCACTATTCTCCGTTTTATTTCGAGGCTGACACTGTTGTTCTTGTTCATGGCGGATCCAAGGTAGATAAATTCATCCACTACCTCAAAGCAATAGTTTTCAACGTTCACGCTGCGTCCCCAACGGGTGGACACTTTGTTCGATGATACCATTAACTTCGTCTTGTCCTCATTCACTGCCAAACCCATTTTCGCTGACTCCCTTTCTACTGATGTGAAAACAGCTGTTACCTCTCGCATCGTTCGACCGATAATGTTGATATCATCGGCATATGCGAGCAGCATGTGGCTCTTATTAAATATGGTGCCAGACATGTTAACCGCTGCTTTCCTTAACACCTTCTCCATCACTATGTTGAACAGCATACATGACAAACCGTCACCCTGTCTAAAACCTCTCGTCGTATCGAATGGTGCAGATAGATCCTTGCCAATCCGAACAGAGGATTTGGTATTCGTAAGGGTACACCGGCAGATACGAATTATCTTCGCAGGAATACCGAACTCAGACATGGCTTCGTATAGTCGATGCCTGATGGGACTATCGAAGGCAGCTTTGTAATCGACAAAGAGGTGGTAAGTGCCAATTTGCTTCTCATGGGTTTTCTCAAAAATCTGCCGTAGTGTAAATATCTGATCCGTCGTGGATTTGCCTGGTCTAAAGCCGCACTGATAAGGTCCAATCAGGTTTTCCACAATTGGCTTTAGACGTTCACACAGTATTCTAGACAGGACCTTATACGCAATCGGTAAGAGGCTAATTCCACGATAGTTTTTGCATTCACTACGGCCACCTCTACTGAAGCCAAATGTTCTCTATGAGCTGTTGCATGCTTAAAACAAGCTCATCTCCACCCGCCTTAAACAACTCAGCTGGAATACCATCAGCCCCAGCGGCCTTTTTGTTCTTAAGGCGGGATATGGCAGTTGTTATCTCAGCTTGGCTCGGAGGTGGACACTCGATGTTATCCTCTCGGATTGGTGCACAGTCGTCTTCCGTCAAGTTTTCACACATCAATAGGCTGCAGAAGTGCTCTTTATATATTTTCAGTACGCTCTCGGAGTCAGTAACGAGATGACCATCCTTGTCTTTACAGGAGGGAAGATCTGTTCCATGTACCTTTCCTTCTATCTTCTGATAGAACTTTCGGGCTTCACCTCTGTTCCTGTAATCTTTAATACACACATTATTCCGCTCCTTAAGCTCTCGTTTTTTTTTCGCCTGAAGAGTCGAGTCGCCTCCCGCCTCTTCTCCCTATACTTTTCATGAACAGCTCGCGTTGCCGTTGGCTGCAGTTTGGCCCTGTATGCAGCATTTTGTTCCCGGGTGGCATCGCGGCATTGGTCATCGTACCAGGCATTATCGTTAAAGGGCTTCACATACCCTAGTACGGACCGCGCAGTCCTTTCCATCGAGTGGGCAATATGTTGCCATTGCGCGCTAGTATTTTCGGGAGTTGGAGCATCAAGAAGTAGTTGAGTGAGTTGGTTAGAATAGGCGTTGGCTATCTCCGCGGTCTGCAGTTTAGCGATATCCAGATTTCTCTGTGCCTGGTTGCGCAGGGTTTTCGCTCTGATTAGCCTAGTACGCACCTTCACTGCAGTGAGGTGGTGATCCGAGTTGATGTTCGCACCTCTGATCACTCGTACGTCTAAGACACTTGACGCGTGCCTTCCATCGATTACCACGTGATCAATTTGGTTTCTCGTTACTTGATCGGGAGATATCCACATTGCTTTGTGAATGTTTTTGTGGTCAAATCGTGTGCTGCTAATTACCATGTTCCTTGCTGCAGAGAAATCAATCAGTCTGATTCCGTTTGGCGATGTGTCAGTATGCAGACTAAATTTTCCGACTGTTGGGCTAAAGACATTCTCCCGGCCTATTTTGGCATTAAAATCTCCCAGCACGATTTTAACATCATGGCCCGGGCTACGGTCATATGTTTCTTCAAGTTGGGCGTAGAATTCGTCTATGACCTCGTCACTTTTCTCCTCCGTCGGAGTATGAGCACATATCAGGGTGATGTAGAAAAATTTTGCCTTTAGTCTTATGGTGGCGATTCGTTCACTGACAGGAGTAAACCTTGAGACCAGGTGTCATAGTCTCTTGCCGACCACAAATCCACAACCAAACTCATGCTTTTCCGCGTGGCAGCTGTAGTACACGTCACACATCCTCATCCGCGAGCATCCATATCCAGTCCACCGAATTTCCTGTATAGCAGTAATGTCAGCCTTATACTCTTCGAGGACATCCGCCAGTTGAATAGAGGCACCTGGTCGGTAAAGAGTTCTAACATTCCAAGTGCATATTCTCAAATCATGGTCCTTAAAACGTTTGCGGTGGTCGTCAACATTTTGGGGGTTTCTTTTTCTCTTATTTCTCATTTTATTCACTGCCATTATACTGGTGGCGGGTGGCAAGCCCAGCCCACCAGGTTCTGCATTTTATTCCTACTGCCAGGAAACATTTCAGCCGCTCATTCTGGGGCAGACGCTGACCAGGAAGCCGCCCAATATGGAACAGACGCCATGGATTTTCGCAATTTAGTTTTCGGAAGATGTGGGTTGCTAACCCTCGTCTCCTAGATTGGTAATACGGCTGCTATCTGCACGTCCAATCCCACGATGCAACCATGCTTCAGCGGTTCAAGCCTACTTTCCTGAGACGTCTCTTTGACCATTCAGGATACATGGTTGTAATGCCTTCTAACTTTAGCTAACTTCTAAGCGGTTGCTTTGAAGTCATTGCCCGGGGAATACTTGGTCTAAGACCGGAAGTAGTTAGCTGCTTGGACAGTGCCACAAAGGAATCGATTCTGGTCACTCCCAAGTGAGTAACAATCAGTAACTTTCCACCTCTGAGCAAAGTCCCATTCCCCAATTATATATAATTAATTATACATTGAATAATGCAAAAACAAAATAGTAACATATAATTTAACTTAAAACTAACATTTATAACATAAAAAGAGAAGAACAAAAAAAAAATATAAAATATGGCTCCACGAAAAGCCCCCCAATGAAATAACGCCCAAACGAGAAATGAAATATTCCCCAAATTTTTTTCATACATTTTTGGGTGGTATTTCATATGAAATAACTCCCAAATTTTTTGGGCGGTTTTTCATTTATTTTTGGGAATTATTTCATTCCTCATTTGGGGTTTTCAAATTATGAAATAATCTCCAATGAAATAACACCCAACAAATTTTTTAAATTCGGGGCTTGTTTCATATCGTGTATAATTTGGATGTTATTTCATTTTTTATTCGGGGGTTATTTCATTTTTAAAGCTATTGGTTTTTAGGGGTTATAATTATATAAAAATATGCCTTTTACAAGAAAACTTTTAGCCTGTGAATATATAACAATATCTTTTGAATGTTTACAGATATTTCCATTTTTCATATTGACGTATAGAAAATCAACAATATGCTACGAGCATTTTTTCATTTTGAGAATGCTATCTAAGAATGGAAATTTTTTCAAATTTGTAAGAGTTCTTCAGAAGGAGGAATTCAATAAAAGCAGAGAGTTTGGTTTGCTTGTGAACAGTGGAGGTGGTTGTGTAAAGGCCAAACGTAAAAGGCAAATTGTCTTCCGAACTGCAAAAGTAGAGCAGGGCTACAACGATCTACGATCCACACGATTCATGTCAATAATTTTGCGACTTTGCTGTTGGTCCATATTGACTTCTTGAAATCCTTAGCGAAACTGACTCTTTTATGAATTTTGGGCATAATTTCATTTTTGTTGCTGATGGGGTTTATTTCATTGGGGGTTATTTCATTTTCATCATTGGGTGTTATTTCATATGAAATAACTCCTAAATATTGGGGGTTGATTCGTTTTCGCTTTGGGGTTTATTTCATTTATTTTTGGATGTTATTTCATTCACTGTTTTTGGGTGTTATTTCCTATTTTTTGGGGTTTATTTCATTGGGGGTTATTTCCTGGGCGTTATTTCATTGGCGGGCTTTTCGTGGAGCCTAAAATATTATGTATATATGTTTTAGATAAGAAGCAGAATTGTTAATATTAAAAATTATTTAAAATAAGCATAAAATATATATCTATGAATATTAATAACATTATTTAATTTAATTATGATTGCTGAAAATGTCTGTATAAATTTGTCTTAAATTGCCTTTCGCTACTTATTATTTGTATATTTTTAGGGAGATTATTCCAAAGACGAATTGTATTGACAAAGAAACGATGGTCATATACACGTCTAATGTGTCTTATTTGTATCAATTGGTTGCCTCTATTGGACCATGAGAAACGAAAATTATCAAGCAAGTATTTAGGTTTTCGGGTGTAAATAATTTTGTGTAAAAATATTAGTCCTAATTTGAAGACAGGTTTCGAAAGAAATACCAAATATTTGATTAGCAAAAACATATCTTACAATACTATTGAACGCAACACGCAGTCAGGACATAGATTCAGAAAAGTTCACATGAATACAGAAGTTTGGGAATCAGATATGTTTTGGCTAGTAGAATTTCTCAATACCACATACGTTTTACCGATCGTTGTTCCATGATCCAAAGTAGTCTATTATTAAAAATAACTCCCAGGTTCTTAGCCGATTTAACAATATCAATGATTGAGTCCGATAGCATAATATTAAAATTGGTGGGTGCAAAGACTGCATTCTTGCTAAGTACTATGAATTTTGACTTTGAAGGGTTTAGGGTTATCCATTTGTTTTAGCCCAATTACTAATATTTGTCAAGTCATTGTTTAAACGTGTAACGCTCTCAGCCATGGGTACTTAAATAAAGCTAAACATCATCAGCATACATGTGAATTCTGCAATAATGTACTTGCTCAGGAATATCATTGCAGTATATTGAGTACAGCAGAGGCCCCAATATACAGCCTTGTAGTACTCCACGTAAATTACACCAGTTTACACATCTTTATTTTTTGTGAGCTGCAGAGTTCTAAATAATTTTTCTCTATAGATTTCAGCCTCCTAAACCCGAATATGAGATTTACGAGTTTACGAATTATTCTCCAATAAGCTGATGCATCTCATAAAAAATTTTAAATCTCATATTCGTGTTTAGGAGGCTGAAACCTATAGAAAAAAATTATTTAGAACTTTGCAGCAAAATGACTGTAAACTAGTGTTATAGAGTGGCATAGACAACCGATTTTTACAGGACACTGATCTCATTGACAAGTAAGATTTAATCAACATTAGTGCTCTTTCAGAGAAATTAAACAATTTTTCTAACTTAAGATACAGAATATTATGATCCACTGTATCGAATGCTTTAGACTGGTCAAGCAACACAAGAAAAGATATCATGTTATGGTCCAAATCAGATCTTAAGTCCTCGGATACCTTAACAAGTGCTGTGGTACAAGTATGACTTGAACGAAAACCGGACTGGGCGTAATTTAGTAACGAGTTGTTGTTTATGAAATTTACAATTTGACCATTCATGAGTTTTTCACAAACCTTTGACAAATATGGTAAAATCGATATTGGCCTATAAGTTTCATCGCCCTTTGGAATGGGTATTATCCTCGCATAGTTCCACGCCTTTGGATAATAAGATTTTAGCAGTATAGCGTTGAATATATATGTTATGTAAGGCAAAATGGTTGGTAAAATAATTTGTCTATGTGTTTACGGTTGTCACAAACCTTTGACAAATATGGTAAAATCGATATTGACCTATAAGTTTAATCGCCTTTTGGAATGGGTATTATCCTCGCATAGTTCCACGCCTTTGGATAATAAGATTTTAGCAGTATAGCGTTGAATATATATGCTATGTAAGGCAAAATGTTTGGTAAAATAATTTTTCTATGTGTTTACGGTTGTCACAAACCTTTGACAAATATGGTAAAATCGATATTGGCCTATAAGTTTAATCGCCCTTTGGAATGGGTATTATCCTCGCATAGTTACACGCCTTTGGATAATAAGATTTTAGCAGTATAGCGTTTAATATATATGTTATGTAAGGCAAAATGTTTGGTAAAATAATTTTTCTATGTGTTTACGATTGCGATTTTTTTATTTTTTCTTTTTGTGTGAAATGTTTTGTGCTGCAGATAAATTCACTGCGTTTATACGATTGTTGAAAACAATTACACTAAGGCACAAATAATGTTAAAAAATACCATGTTTTAAGCTATTCGTATATCTATATATATAAAAATGAAATGGTCCACGTATGTCATACCATCACTTGAGAACGGCTGGAGCGATTTGGCTGATTTTTTTTTTATTCGATTCGAAATTTTCCGTAGATTGTTTGTGTTAAAAAAAATCAAATCCAGGTGGCGCTAGGGTGGATTTATATCGAAAATTTGAATGCATGTACCAATTAAACTGAAATTTACAATGGATATTCATTTGATCATGAGAAAACATTTTATGTACAAATGGACCCGGTAGATGGCGCTGGGGTCGGTTTACAATCAAAATTTTAACAAATGGGCCAATTTAACTGAAATTCAGAATCTATGTTTGTTTGATCATCAGAAAAAATCGTATGTACAAATGGACCCGGTAGATGGCGCTAGGGTGGATTTATATTGAAAATTTGAATGCATGTATCAATTTAACTGAAATTTAGTATTTATTTTTGTGGAACCTTGAGAATTTTTTTTTTTATAAATTGACCCAGTAGGTGTCGCTATGATGAATTTATAATAAAAATTTAACGAATTAAACAATTTGGTTGAAATTTAGAATGTATATTTGTTTTATTATGAAAATTTTTTTTGTATATATGGACCCGCAGTTGATTTGGCTGGGGTTGAATTATTTAGAAAATTTATATCAATTGTCCGATTTTACTTACACTTAAAATATATGTTTTTTTTTTGGCATGAGAAGATTTTGAATATCGATTGTCCGATTTTACTTAAACTTAAAATATATGATTTTTTTGGCATGAGAAAATTTTGAATGTATGTTTGGAAGCAGTTGCCGGTGTTTAGCTTATGATACACTTATTTTTGGAATGTCATTTAGTCACTTTTTTTAACATCATAGTTATTCAGAAGTCTATATATATAAAAAAGATGTACATTTTGATGTCACCACTAATTTTGAAAACGGTTGACCCCATTTGTCCCAAAATTTCAGTGAAAGTTATGGATTGGCTGTAGATGGTCACTCAGACTGCAAAAAAGGCTTAAAGAAAAATGGTAACTTTTATAATGGCGCACTTCCTACTGAATTAGAGAGCTTCACAAAGTTGTTTTTCCCATTTCAAAATTTTAGGGGACAATAACGAAAATAGGAATAACTGTTGATATCACCCATACCATACGGTTAATGGGGTTGCTGAGCTTAATGAATGCATTTTTGGAAATTCGTACTCCTTAGGATAAAAAGGTACAATCACCCAGTACACCAACGCTGAAAGTTATAGGTCAGTCAATCGGCTTAAAAATGTGGTTTTAGAATATATGCCTATCAATAAGTAAGTTTTCATCCCATCATGGACGACAATGCACTTCTTACAATAACATATAATAATCTTTTAGATATATGAAGTACAGAATTTGTCCGGAAAACCCTCGCCTTTTATATTGAAATATTTCAGAGGTCAAAGTAATAAACCAATCGCTATTAGATTTCAACAGCAATTAATATCTTTTACAATAATTTGAAGGCAGGACGAAGTCTGCCGGGCCAGCTAGTTTAGTAATAAATTTAACAATCTCTAGAGCTTTAAAAAAACACGTCCGCTCTCTTCAACAGTTTCGTTATAATTATCGAACGTATTTTATAAATTTGAGGCTTGAAGTTGAAGAATTCCACACGCTTCGGTCTTCTGCGTGCGTTCTCCAGTTGGTCCTACCAGACGGTTGCACGTCGCCCACCACTTGGTACTTTCAACGAAGTTTGGGTCTCCCTGCTCTGCGCCGTCCTTCAGGTTCGCCTTCTAACACCTTTCTCGCTGGAGCATTTACATCCATCCTGGCAACATGTCCCAGCCATCGTAATCGTTGGATTCTGACTCTTTTAGCTACGTCGATGTCGTGGTAAAGCTCATACAGCTTATGGTTCATCCGATGGCGAAACTCGCCGTCGACACAGATAGGTCCATATATTTTTCGGAGTACTTTTCTTTCGAATACTCCCAGGTTTTGTATGTCCGTTGTCGTAAGCACCCATAATTCGGCAGCATACAACAGGACGGGTAAAACTAACACCCGGTATAGCTGTTTCTTCGTATCTCGAGATAAGGTGGTGTTACTAAAGTGCTGCCGAAGTCAGTAGAAACATATATTGGCAAGCACTATTTTCCGCTTAATTTCTTGGCTGACATTATATTTCTTGTTGACGGAAGATCCGAGGTAGGTAAACTCATCTACTACCTCAAAACAATAATTTTCAACTTTGACGCTGCGTCCCCATCGAGAGGACTCTTTGTTCGTCGAAATGATTATTTTTGTTATGTCCTTGTTACCCGCTAAACCCATTTATTCTGACTCCTTTTCTAGCAATCAGAAAACTGCAGTCACATCCAGCAGATTTCGACCAATTATGTCTATATCATCGGCATAGGCATAGTTGACATCAGTCTTTCTCATCACTTTCTCCATAACTATATTAAATAGAGTACATGACAGGCTATCACCCTGCCTGAGACCTGTTCCTGTGTTAAATGGCTCAGAGTGCTCCTTACCAATCTTAACCGAGGATTTGTTGTTTTCCAATGTACATCTGTAAAGCCGAATTAGCTTTGCAGGGATACCAAACTCAGACATGGCCTCATATAGCCTATTCCTTATCGGAGAGTCGAAGGCAGCTTTGTAGTCGACAAAGAGGTGGTAGGTTTTGATCTGCTTTTCATGAGTGTTTTCAAGGATTTGTCGAAGAGTGAATATTTGATCCGTCGTAGATTTACCAGGTCTAAAGCCGCACTGATATGGTCCAATTAGTTTTTCTACAATTGGATTTAGACGTTCACACAATATGTTTGAAAGTACCTTGTACGCAATTGGTAATAGGCTAATTCCACGGTAGTTATTACATTCACTACGATCTCCTTTCTTCTATATGGGACATAACAGACTGAGACTCCAATCCCCGGGCATGCTCTCCTCTAGCCAGATGTTCTCCATGAGCTGATGCATGCTCCTAATCAGCTCCTCCCCGCCAGTCTAAACAATCAGCTCCAGCAGCTTTGTTGTTTTTAAGGCGGGATATGGCCATACGTATCTCGCTCTTGCTCGGAGGTTTACAGTTAATACCATCGTCATGGATTGGAGCGGGGTCTTCTGGAGTGGTGTCAGTATCCAGTAAATTTCTAAAGTGATCTCTCCATATCTTCAGAACGTTAACCGGGTCCGTCACTAGTTGACCATCGCTGTCCTTGCAGGAGGGCAACTCTATTCCACGCATTCTCGCTTTTACTCTCTTGTAGAATTTTTGGGCTTCTCCTCTACTTCGGAGAAACTCAGTGCACTCATCCTGCCCCTTCTTCAGTTCCTTCTTTTTTCTTCTAACAAGACGAATTTCCTCTCGTTTCTTCTCCCTGCGCCGTTCACGAACAGCTCGCGTTGCCATTGGCTGCAGCTTTGCCCTGTATGCAGCATCCGTCTCTCTCGTGGCATTGCGACATTCATCATCGTACCAGGCGTCTTCTTGAGACGGCTTTTAATACCCAAGTACGCTTTTCGCAGTCCTTTCTGTGGAGTCGGCCATATATTGCCATTGCGAGGATATATTATCAGGGGTTGGAGCATTCCGCAGCAGTTGAATTAGGTGGTTGGAGTAGGCGTCCGCTACCTCTGTGGTCCGCAGTTTACCGATGTCCAGCTTTCGTTGTGCATAGTTATGTACTTTTTCCGCCATGCTTAGCCTTGTGCCTACCTTAAGGAAGTGATCGGAGTCAATGTTCGCACCCCTGATCACTCGTACGTCCAGAACATTCGATGCGTGCCTTCCATCGACTACCACGTGATCAATCCGATTCCTCGTCAATTGATCTGGAGATAACCATGTTGCCTTATGAATATTTTTATGGTCAAATCTAGTACTGCTAACTACCATATTTCTTGCCGCAGAGAAATCAATTAGTCTGATGCCATTGTTTGACGTTTCGGTGTGCAGACTGAATTTTTCGATGGTAGGCTCAAATGCGGTCTTCCTACCTATTTAAGCATTAAAATCGCCTAGTACAATTTTGATGTCATGGCTGGGGCTACGGTCATATATATTTTCTAGGCTCTCGTAGAACTCGTCTTTGTCCTCACCGCTTTTCCCTTCTGTCGGAGCATGGGCACATATAAGTGTTATGTGGAAAAACTTTGTTTTGACTCTTATGGTGGCTATACGTTCACACACCGGGTTGAATCTTGAGACTAGGTGCCGCAGTCTCTTGCCAACCACAAATCCACATCCAAACTCGTGCTTGTCCGAATGGCCACTATAGTAGATGTCGCTCGTCTTCATGTGAGCACCCGTGGCCCGTCCACCGGAATTCCTGTAAAGCGGTTATGTCAGCCTTGTATTCTTCGAGGACTTCCGCCAGTTGGATGGAGTCACCTGGTGTATACAGTGTTCTAACATTCCAGGTGCATATCCTCAAATCATGGTCCTTCATTCGTTTGCGGTGGTCGTCAACATTTTGGGGGGTCCGTTTTATTCTTATCTTACTTCTTTTCATTGCAATAGTTTTAACGTCAGTGGCGGGTTGCAAGCCCAGCGCACCACGTCGCAGTTTTCTCCTCCTGCCAGGATTTTATTACAGCCGCCTATTCTGGGTCAGACGCTATTAGGGTACCGCTCACTCTGAGCCGACGTGCCTGGGTTTTAAGTTTCGCCCCTCACAGTTAGCCGAGCTCTGACGGGTGTCAAAAGCCACGTTTCCAGGCGTCACACAGTGTCGTGATTTCATATAAGCGTTGGCCAAAAATAGAAGGAGTTATCGTAGGTTAATAAAAATTGGTACAGAAAGCTTACGTAAGTAGACTAAGAAAAAAATTAAGTTTTAGAAAAATCGGCCCAAGGACACGCACACTCCCCATATATCCTGATTTAAAAAAAAAATCGAATATTTTCGAAAGTTTCAATCCGAATCCAAACAAATTTTGTACGGATAATCTTTGATAGATTTTAACTTACTATGTTGAATTTGGTAAAATTACATCAAAGGACACGACCACTGCCCATATATCCTGAAGTAAAAAATCGAATAATTCCTACATAATTAGCTTAAAGGACACGCGTATATGCCACTAAGTGAAAAATTCCATATATTATTAACTTAAATTTAAGATGCTATTCGTCTTCATGCAAAATATTATAATATCAGTAAAACAATTTATATTAATAACAAACAGATTTTAGGAAGTTCAACAACATATACTTTATTTTCAGTTTCAGACATGCAAAGCATATTTCATATTTACTATTATCATCGCCTACATCTTCAATGTAATTGCTGAAATCATCGTCAGATATGATGCCTTCTTCTTCCACAAAAACAAAATCTTTTATTTCATTTAGATCATATCTTCCTAAAAGTTTTTTTTTGACTGTTCATCGAAATATCTGGCTCTGACTGCAGAATTAGATAATGTATTAGATCTCTATTGCAGTCAACTCTACCCGTCTTTCTTGTATGCCTCAGTCTATTATTCCGAATTACTTTGTGACAGGACTCTATGGCCCCCTCTGATAACATTCCAATTGATACATTTGAATACTTGATGTAATTAATACCGTGAACTAAAACTTTGTGCACAGTAACAGGCATGTAGTACCAGGGATATAGCTTAATATATAAAATAAATGTTTCTTTTAATAGCTTTTTAAAGATTGTCACATTTATGTGGAGTCCACTGGAAAATGTTCTTAAAATTACAGAAAAGTTGTTTATTAATGTTTTGTCAACACCTGTTATCTGAGCCGCTTGTTCTATATTTGAAAAGAAACGTCTGGCCGTGTTTCCATCATTCGATGTGCCATATCCTGTTTTAATCATATCTATAATAAGCCCTATTTCATTCTTGAATTTTTCTTCAATCCTCTTTTTATTTTCCATCACTACCTGTTTATTTTGTTCATCCAATATACGCCATGACTTACTTCCATTGTAAGTTTAGGATTTTCTTTAGCAAATAATATTTTCAGAGGTCTACATAGCCTTAGAGAAGAGTGTTTGCTGTTTTGCCACACAATTTTTCCATTTTTGTCCTCCATGATACGCAATGGTACGAGGGATGTAACAAACAAAAACTCGTCAGTAGCGTCTTGGCTTTCAAATTTTTGTTTGTATACGCTATGACCGCTACTGCAATCAAATCCCCACTTGCCCTCTAAAATAACATTACTTTCAGTACCAAATTCTAACTTTTCCAAAATGCTGTTTGCAGTTATATCCAAAATTGCCTGTAATGGTATATCTGCTGACGTTTCTGAAACTTCAATTCCATCTGGAATAATTTTTTTTTAGCTTCTACAATAGAATAATAGGACGGAAAACAATTTTTATGTACAGCGTTCACAACATTTCTCATCATGTTGTGTAGCCTAAAAAAGGGATAATGCTAACGCTTTTTCCACTGAAATAGTTCCAGTGTTACTTGTTTCTGAAATTTTTTCTCCTGCTTTTGTAAGAGTTTCAGCAGAGGTTGACACAACAAGCTCATCAACACGTCTTCGCTTAGTTCGATGTGATGCTTCTTCGAAAGACAGACGTGGCCGACCTCTAATAAAGCTTGAACTAGGTTCCTAAAAAAATAACAGACCGGTTTTATCTCTGATTGACGCCAAGAACTGATGGTAACTTACAACACAAATAGGATCCCAATGGAATATTTCACTATCCAGCCAGTTATTATGTCCTTTTTCAAATAAGGTTTTTTTCCGTCCATACTTTTCCCAATTAGTGCTAAATTTCAAAAGTGTAAACATGATTTTTTTTCCTTAATGCAGTGTAATCATCTACGTAAATGATTTTTCACAAATTCCTTCATTTCACACACGATAAGGCTCTTTTTACTTTGCTTCACTTCTAACCATTTGTTAAAAATATCCCGTATCTTCAATGGAGTAGACACTGAAAAATATTCATAAAATATACAATCGCACACTGTCGCAGCTGAGATTTATAGATATTAAAATACACACTTTTTCGGACTTAATATCAAAAAATTAAAAAAGTGTTTTGAGGTATTTTTTTTTATTGTCTTCTAAACATTCGGTTCGCTTTCAATAGGCCACTTTGCTTTAGACATATGTTTGAGCTAACTGTTCTTTCCATATGATCAATATTTGTCAACAAAGCCAGTATTGCCACATTAAATGGTACTTAAATTTACCAAACTATTACAATTTATACCGACAGTTACATTAAGTATTAGAAATAACAGCGTTTAAAAAATATGTAAAATTCCAGATTTTTCAATGCTCATACCACATGGTTAACAACTACCACAATAGAGCTACTATAAAAAAAATACTACTTCATATATCCAGAAAAAATTTTAGATTTCATTTAATTTAAGTGTTTATTCGTTAATAAGAAAAAAAAAATTGGAAATTTGAATGTTCACTTATATCATTTTTGGCCACTGCAGTGACACTGTGCGTCACCACGTAGAGGTACTACGTCCGCAGTAGTACCACGAATACGGAGCTCTAAAAGTAGACTTGAATTGCGATTGGCAAGGATCACTCTGGGTTTGCCAAGTTAAACCGAGTTCTGGGAAAGACGTTAGACGAACATTTTGCAAATCTTAAAGTTGTCTTCGATCGTTTAATAGCCATCAAACTACGAATAAATCAGGAAAAGTGTCAATTTGTAAAGAAGCAAATCCGATATCTCGGGCATGTGGTGAACGAGAATGGCATAAACACCGATCCCGAGAAAATAAACGCAGTCCTGTCCATTCCTCCACCAATCACTCTCAAGGAGCCGCGATCGTTTCCAAATACTGCGGCTTGATATCGCCGTTTTGTAGCCGATTTTTCCACCTTGACTAGTCCCTTAAATAAACTGCCACAAAAGAAACAAAAGTGGGAATGGAGATGGAGACAACAAGTGGCATTCGAAAAGGTTAAACAAAGGTTGATTAAGGCTCCGATACTCTCTTGCCCAAATTTTACATATACGTATATTACATGAATTTTATTATTAATATACACTAATATTGTTATGCTGAATAAGTTTAAGTTTAATATTTATATCTAGCTATAATTGTACATATAACGTAATCTCAATTTCATTTCATTATCTAACTAATGATAGGGAAGAGACGCTCTAAGAGCGTATAAGAGAATTGTCCAGCGGGATTTGTTATACGAACTGGTTTTCTAAGTGGTGAGTCAAACTGGCGTAGGCTGCATACCACGGTGATTATCACTACAAATCAGTCGGCAGCACCTACGGCCAAGAACTCTGTAAACAACAGCATAGGTTCGAGCGAATTTACAGAGAATGTTAAGTGAGAGAGGTTTGATGGGAAGTTTCGAACACAGCAAGGTTAAAATACAACAAAACTAAATAGTGTAAAGCATAAATGAAAATCTTAACAAATTTGTAAAATTTAATTTGTTATGAATGGGTAATGTGATAATATTGCGGAATAATTACATTATTATTGAAATCCCCTACTAAAGATATCCACTACTTGTACATTTGGTTGATTAAAACACAAAAATTCGCTCGAACCTCGTTTTACAAGCACTTTTTGAAACAACAATTTAACAGTCTGGATTCGTGTGTACTCTTTATGTATTGGTCTGTGCCGCTACTACAAATATGAAATAGCTTTGGTAGCAGCCACCGACTCACACACTGGATCAACTTCACCTACATAGGGATTCTATTCGTCTCCTCACAGCCAAAGACCCCATGTAAAATACAAAATGCGAAATAGATTTTGTCTCGTAGTTAATTTTATTCACTGAATACATTTTATTTTTAAAAAATTCATCACAAATGGATGAGAATTAAATGAAGTTGTTTTTTACATTACATTTATAAGATTCGGACTATTGAATAATTACTTTTTTGTAAACAATTCAATGGAATACTTAATCTTTTAAGGTATAATAGATATTATGCATACGCCTTCTCCATAATTTTTCTAACATATTCTTGATTTCCGCTTTTGAAATCTCTATCAATATATGATTTTAAGAAACTGTTTTGTGAAAAAACTTGCTAAATGTTTTGTATGTGAAAAACGGGAATTTTTTTTTAAATTTATATGATTTCTGAGGGAATTAGAAAGTCCAAGTAGTATAATGTGTGTTGCCTTTAAAAGTCCCACCGCCCATTGTTTCAATGTAAAAAGTTTGTTTCGCAATGCTATCTGCTTTGTCATATTTAACCCTAGCAAGATAACGTTATTTCTTTGTCCTGATAAGATAACGATACGTCTGAACGACGTACGTTGGTTTATATCCTTTTAGGGACTTAATAGAAAAAAAAATAATATGTTTTTATTGAGATCATTTATTTATTCAATTTCTTTTAACATAAAAGCATCTTTAAAGAAAAAATATAACTAAAAATTAAATTCAATTCGCCTTAAAAATTATTATAAAATAAAGAGTCTTCTCTGAAAGACTTAAAGTCAGTTCTAAAAACTAAAAAAAAATATTTTCCTTATACTCAATTTAGTTAATTCTATCAGTCTTAAGTATTATCAATCAAATTAGATGCAAGAATTGCAAACAAAATTTTTGTGGTCTCCTCATACAGGTGTATCGAATTTGACACATGCCATTTTGGACATACATCGAATTTTTGATGGACAAAAACCACAGTATTCTCTCTTTTTTGAGCCAAGCTGATCTTCACTGCTACCAGAATCATTGATGGCTTCGTCGGGTATTGCCTTTATAATGTTGTTGCGCAAGGTTCTTTAATATAAAATGAATCCAAAACTTACACAAAAGATACGATACGCCTCTCAGACGTACGTTGTGTGCATAACTCAGAATAAAACGAACTTACCGCACAACAACAACCACCACCGACAAGTTTTAGCTGACGACTGAGATAATTGAACGTGAGCATTTTCTTTGTTTACGTTCAAGAGAGAGAGAGCACAAAATTCAAAAGAAGAACGTCTTGCAAACGTACGTTATCTTTCTAGGGCAGCTATCGGCAACTAACACAACCACAATATGGGTTTGTGAGTTGTTCTCTTCCCTCTCTCACTGTAGTGAAGGAAATTGTTGTAAAGATTTTTTCATAACTATGAACAAAATTATAATATAGGAAATATTACTGTTGTGCGCGTGGCAATGCACATTAACATATAAGAACTCATTTTTACCGAAAAAAATCATTTCTTTTATTGTCTTGCTAACAACAAGCGTCGACACAACTGCGTCGGACGAATGCTCAAGCGAGACTGATTCAGTTTGTTTGTTTTCGTTCAATGTGTGTGAGAATACATGTGTGGCTCTCTCGCTCATGTTGCACAAGTGCGCGCTCTCGCCGATCGCTGTTCTAGGGAAAGTTAAACGCTAACTTACTATTTCTCTTCGGAAGTAAGCATTGCTTCAGCCCCCTTACTGTTACACTAATTCACAAAATTCCTTACGTACTTTGATAGTTCTATCAACGAGTAATGAATGGAACTGGTGGCAACGCTAGGTAGAACTTATTGAAATTCTTGATGACGGAATCCTTAATACAAACACAAAAAAAATATTTCGTTTAGTTTGTACCGGAAACACATACTTTAAAAAATAGAGCCTTTGTAGAAGATATTAATTCATCAATGTTAATTTTTTAATAAAAGATATCTTCCCATCTTTAGGAAATTAATAAAGTAAAAAAATAAAAACAAAACTCTGAAAACCCCAAAAAATTCTTTTATATGCATAAACCCCCAAAACATGCCGGGAAGACTGTAATATGCATTTGCTTATAATAAAGAATAGATAACTTGCAGTAAAGTGTTTTTTTATCCTGGACTGACTGGGGATATCCTACGAAAAATGTGGTATGTATAATGAAATTATAATATTTTAAGAAAATTAATGTAATGACAACGCTTCAATGCAATTTTTGTACAATATAGTTTAAAAAACGTTAAATTTTGTTTTGATGGCATCTACTAATTAATTATAGATACCATGGACTTAGCAGCAAGTCTTAATTGAAGACGTAACTGTGCCTTACCGGTCGTGGCATAATGGTTAGAACACGCGACTACCATGCGGGACATCGCAGGTTCAACTCCTGGCTCCAGTCATCTAAAAAACAAAAATAAATTTTTCTTTCATTGCCGGCCCCCTTGATGTTGTGTCGACAGCAACTTCGCAGTATAAGTGTCGAGTCAATCGGCATGTCTAGTAAAAGCTTCTCAGACAGTGACGTTCGTATTCGTCGATAAACAAGTAGGTGCCGTTAGTTGTGAATCTAAAAATAGAAAGCGTGTTAATTCACAACAACGCGAGAAGCTATCCCATACATCATTCATGGGGTGAAAAGGGAAATTAAGTTTTTTTAACTGTGCCTTAAACTCATGTTTTTGTTTGTGGTACTGCTGTTCATTCCTTATTTATTTAAAAAAAATTCAGGTATCCAAAGCTATAGTACGATGGTCCGTTAAATATATTTTTGGCTCCACGAAAAGCCCCCCAATGAAATAACGCCCAGGAAATAACTCCCAATGAAATAAGCCCCAAAAAATAGGAAATAACACCCAAAAACAGTGAATGAAATGGCTCCACGAAAAGCCCCCCAATGAAATAACGCCCAGGAAATAACCCCCAATGAAATAAACCCCAAAAAATTGGAAATAACACCCAAAAACAGTTAATGAAATAACATCGAAAAATAAATGAAATAAACCCCAAAGCGAAAACGAAACATCCCCCAATATTTGGGAGTTATTTCATATGAAATAACACCCAATGATGAAAATGAAATAACCCCCAATGAAATAAGCCCCATCAGCGACAAAAATGAAATTATGCCCAAAATTCATAAAAGAGTCAGTTTCACCAAGGATTTCATGAAGTCAATATGGACCAACAGCAAAGTCGCAAAATTATTGAAATGAATCGTGTGGATCGTAGATCGTTGTAGCCCTGCTCTATTTTTGCAGTTCGGAAGACAATTTGCCTTTTACGTTTGGCCTTTACACAACCACCTCCAGTGTTCACAAGAAAATCAAACTATCTGGTTTTATTGAATTCTACCTTTTAAAGAACTATTACAAATTTAAAAAAAAATTCCATTCTTAGTGTGTACTAATCGAATTTTGTTGATTTTCTATCCGTCAACAAGAACACAAATGGAAATAACTGTAAACATTCAAAAGATATTGATATATATCCACAGGCTAAAAGTTTTCTTGTAAAAGGCCTCTTTTTATATATTTATATAATTATAACCCCTAAAAACCAACAGCTTTAAAAATGAAATAACCCCCGAATAAAAAATGAACTAACACCCAAATTATGCACGATATGAAACAATCCCCAAATTTAAAAAATTGGTTGGTTGTTATTTCATTGGAGATTATTTCATAATTTGAAACCCCAAATGAGGAATGAAATAATTCCCAAAGAAAAATAAAAAACGGCCCAAAAAAATTGGGAGTTATTTCATATGAAATAACACCCAAAAATGTATGAAAAAAATTTGGGGAATATTTCATTTCTCGTTTGGGCGTTATTTCATTGGGGGGCTTTTCGTGGAGCCGAATGAAATAACATCCAAAAATAAATGAAATAAACCCCAAAGCGAAAACGAAACAACCCCCAATATTTGGGAGTTATTTCATATTTCAAAACTCGAGAACGGTTTGACCGATTTGGCTCAATTTTTTTTCAGTTATTCGTAATTGTCAGGAGAAGGTTTTTACGAAAGAAAATTTTGGAAAACCTTCTGGAAAAGTCGGAAAATTGGGCGGTGCCACGCCCCCTTTCCAAAATTCGCTCTAACGGCTTTTCTAATAGACCGATTGATACGAAAATTTACCAAGTGGTACTGTTGACCTGTTGATAATCCCTGGCTATAATAGGTTATGATTGGATAAAGGGGTGTGGCACCCTTTGAAAATCAAAAGGGCTATATCTCATGAACTATCAGAGTTATGAAGATGACCTGTAGATAGTTCCTGGCTACATTTGGATGTGATTGGATAAAGGGGCGTGGCACCGCCCATACAACTTGAAAGTAAAAAAGGCTTTATATCATGATCTAAATTTTCACTTGCGGTCAATAGGCGGAGAAGCCATGACAAAAGTGTTTTTACGCCTTAAGAGATACTTAGTATACAGACGGTTCCCGCTGCTACAGGTTAAAATAAACATTTAGTTTTGATTTTTAGCGGAATGTCTGTTTCCCATTTGTAAAAGAAGTGGGGCTTTTGTCCCACATACAGAATAAAGTTAATCTACATGTCGGCACTACAGATATGACTATCGTTAAAGAGGCAACGATATTTAGATTTTAAAACAATAAAACTTAATTGGTTAACTCCCATGTTAAGAAGTTACCTGAAATAAGTTACATAATATAATAAACTCAACATATTGTTGTCGAGCTTTAGTCTTCAAAGTACGTTATAGACCTACAAATATATAAATTAGCGTTTATATAGCATTTAGGATAGTAAGAAATGTGAAATACATTACAAGTTAATATGCAATAGCGAAGCATTGCCAGGCCCACTAGTTTTTATATAATTATGTAATTATAACCCCTAAAAACCAAGAGCTTTAAAAATGAAATAACCCCCAAAATAAAAAATGAAATAACACCCAAATTATATACGGTATGAAACAAGCCCCGAATTTAAAAAATTGGTTGGGTGTTATTTCATTGGGGATTATTTCATAAGTTGAATACCCCAAATGGGGAACGAAATAATTCCCAAAGAAATATGAAAAACGGCCCAAAAAATTTGGGAGTTATTTCATATGAAATAACACCCAAAAATGTATGAAAAAAGTTTGGGGAATATTTCATTTCTCGTTTGGGCGTTAATTCATTGGGGGGCTTTTCGTGGAGCCATATTTTTTATTGAAACAGTCACTATTCGAGAAAATTGTGAGAAAACAATATTCTTTAACGATTCATATCTTCAATAAGTTAAAGTAGGATTGTCTCTTGTATTTTTTATGAATTTAAGATCTTTATTTTGAGTTTTTCGCCATTTTTTCCTATTGGAAAGAGTTGTGTCATGCATTCATTGTGAAGGAATTTTTTTTCTTAATCATTGTGCAGCTAGAAAAGTATCCAAATATACATTTTCATTCATGAATTCCATTTTGAAAAATATTTCTCCAAAATTCTTCAAAAATAATTTGAAAATAATAAAATAATATTCGTGATGTATGTATAAACAATCAAAACAAGGGGAAAATATATTCGGTATCCGATTATTATTCCAACATGAGGAAAAGAAAATGCCATTTTTATACCATCACCCTTAGCGATGAGGGTATATATTATTTGATACGACCCAAAAGTGTAATACATAAAAGGAAAAAATTTAAATCCTAGGTTTCTTTGAACCGAACTCGATTCATGAATTTTTAAGTCGTTTGAGCCATGGCCGTCTGTCTGGCAGGTGCGCACGATAACTTTCGAAAGACGCAACAAAATATTTTGAAATTTTGCACGAGTTAATATTTCCCTAAAACTACTTACGGTATTGCAAATGGGCTACATGGCCCCACCCCTTCTGGTACCTCCCATACAAAAACATCATTTCGCCTACAAGTTGTATAGTTATCAACGAATGTCTGGAGTAAGCTTTAAAATTTTGCATGAATTTCTACTGATTTGACTTACATCTAACAACAAAGATGTTAGTGTTTAAAACATTGCTGTACTATTCAAAATTCCTGATGAAATGGTTTCGTACAAGACTTTGGATACTGTTACCAATGAATAAAATGTTTTGAATTACAATTTGACACAATTTGATGGTCATTGTCTCGGGGGTGAACCAAACCAATTTCAAACGATAGCGTTTGACCTCAGTAACAAAACCCTAAACTCCATTTTGACACACTACGTCACAAATTTTTTTTTACAGTGGTTTGAAGTTTGATTTTTTTGGTCAAAAGTTAAATCAATAAATATGAAAAATCATCTGTAAAAATACGTTTGAGATATTTCATGTCTTAGGAGACCTATATTAAAACAATCAGGGGAATATTTTCTCGGAACATTTTAACCCTCTAGCTCCCACCCGTATGGGACATTTTTGGCCCAATTTTGAAAAACTGTTTAAAAGTCAACTTTGGACGGAGGTCAAGGATAAGAATCTTCTCGGGAAAATTTCACTAAGAGTCACCAAAGACAAATAACCTCAACGAGTCAAAGGTTCCAAAATAAAATCAAAATGAAATGTTAAAAAGTCTGTTTTTGGGAGTTAATCAAACCAATATCAAACGATAGCATTTGACCTCAGTAACAAAACCCTAAACTCCATTTTGCTCCACTACGTCACAATTTTTGTATACATTGGGTTAAAGTTGGATTTTTTTAATCAAAAGTCAAATAAAAGAAAATGAAAATCATGTGTAAAAATAGGTTTGGTATAGTTCATGTCTACGGAGACATGCATTAAAATTTTCAGAGGAACATTTCATCAGAACATTTGAACCCTCCAGCTCCTACCTTTGGATAAATTTTGAAAAACAGCTTAAAAGTCAAATTTCTCAATATGTTCAAAATGGGTGGCAGATAGAGGGTTAAAATGTTTCGAGAAAATATTCCCCGGAAAATTTTAATGTAGGTCTCCGAAGACATCAACTATCCCAAATCTATTTTTACACATGATTTTTCATTTTCTTTTATTTTACATTTGACCAAAAACTTTAAACCACTGTTAACAAAAATTGTGACGTAATGGAGCAAAATGGAGTTTAGGGTTTTGTTACTGAGGTCAAATGCTATCGTTTGATATTGGTTTGGTTCACTCCCGAAAAAGTGCGTTGCACTGTTTGCTCAAAAATTGACTTTTTAACATTTCATTTTGATTTTATTTTGGAACCTTTGACTCGTAGAGGTTATTTGTCTTTGGTGACTCTTAGTGAAATTTTCCGAAGAATATTTCTATAGAAGATTCTAATCCTTGACCTCCGTCCAAAGTTGACTTTTAAACAGTTTTTCAAAATTGGGCCAAAAATGTCCCATACGGGTGGGAGCTAGAGGGTTAAAATGTTCCGAGAAAATATTCCCCTGATTGTTTTTATATAGGTCTCTGAAGACATGAAATACCCCAAACGTATTTTTACAGATTTCTTTGATTCGACTTTTGACCAAAAAAATCAATCTTCAAACCACTGTAAAAAAATTTGTGACGTTGTGGAGAATGGAGTTTAGGGTTTTGTTACTGAGCTCAAATGCTATCGTTTGATATTGGTTTGGTTCACCATCGAAAAAGTGTGTTGCACTGTGTTATCCAACACCATTTTTCAATTCCTACGATATACCAGGATTGCCTCCGCGTTATCTCGAATTGGAAGTTGAAGTCACAATCATGTTGACTCGTAATATTAAATAACGCCGTAAGTGTAATAGTAAAAGACTCACAAGTGATTCTTGGCTTACGTAGTTGAAGCTACTATTATAACTAGAAATTCAAGGGCGAAGATTTTTTCTTTCCACGCATCTCAATGATTCTATCTGAAGTTTCATTTGAATTAAAACGACTTCAGTTTCCAGTACGTCTTGCGTTTGCGCTAACTATTTATAAGGCACAAGGCCAATCATTACGAATTTTGGCGTGAACTTAGAGCATCCAGTTCTTTCACATGGACAGTTGTAGCCTGTTCGGTTTCGTATATTTACACCGAAAATGGAAAGACAGAAATTGCTGTATACTACTGAGAAATACAATAAAAACTGATTAACAATTTTTCCAATAATGGAAAAAATTAAACCTTAAATGGGTGTTTTACCATGTAAAATTAACCAACCTAGATTTCATCTCAAAGTGTATGCCCCTATTAAAAGTAGTGATGGTATATGTTTTCAATCTTCAACAAAATAAAGAACGTCATATTGCCGCCACATTTTATAAATTTGCAGGCCAAATGGCCGCGGCGGCACACCTCCATCTGATGGTCCTAATTTTCGAAGACGCTGAGGCATAATTGAGGTTCTATGCCGTCAATGTGCTGAATTATCTCATCCTTTAGCTCTTGAATTATTGATGGCTTATTGACGTAAAACGGCCCGGTGATGCCGACAGCCCATAAACCGCACCAAACAGTCACTCTTTGTGGGTGCATTGGTTTTTCGCACTTTGATTATCATTCGCCCAAATGTTGCAATTATGCTTATTGACGAATCCACTGAGGTGAAAATGTGCCTCATCACTGAAGATGATTTTCTTCGAAAATGTATCATCCACTATTTCCATTTTTTGCCACATTTCTGACCATTGACGACGTTTGGAATGGTCAAGAGGCTTTAGTTTTAGAGTCAATTGCACCTTGTAACCGTGGAAATGGTGTTTTCAAATCTCCTACAGACCCGGTTTGCAGAAATTTTTGCACGATTTTACAACATTTTATTCATTGGTAACAGTGTCCACAAGTTTGTACGAATCCATTGCGTCAGGAATTTTGAATAGTACAGCAATGCACAGTGGTTCCTTTTCGTTTTTTTTTTGGAATAAATTCTGCAACTTTTGAACGTATAATGGTATCTTGATGAAAATTAAAATAGTTAAAGCTGAGGTGTTTTCGAGATGATTTGGAAATATTCAGCTCCCTAGGGGTTGTGGGGGCCACTACGTGGCCCTCCAAAGTTGGTCACCTCGGGTGTATCAAAATTTCAAATGCTTGAGGAATGTGCATTTATGAACCGATTTAAAAGATTTTTTTTTTTGGATTTGGATAGTGCTTCGAAAAATCTTCAAAAAACACGCTTACATATACATGTTATCTTATTTAGGTCAAGAGATATTTGAGAAAATTGTGTAATTTTTGGACGAGTTTAATTTAGTATTTTTAAGGTTGTGAGCTCAGTTGTTCCTTGATTTTAAAGATATTTATATCGTTAGTTAGCTTATAAAATTCTGAAAGAAATTTTTGAAAAAATAATGCAAATATTTTGTTCCAATCAAAAGTTAAAAGCATCGCAAGTAAAAGTTTCCAAAAAAAAGACCTATTTTTACTGTTTTTTTTGTAAAAAGGCGACAATCTTCTTTCGTTTGTAAAAAAAAAATTTCTTCCGGGAGGTGGCAATTTCTTTATTATTTCTCATAGAAATGTTCATTCAGATGCATTTAATGCTAAATTTGAATCAGTTCAGCATAATGGTTCCCCGGCAAGGGAAGTCAATAATACCCCATTTTTGAAAAAAAAATTTTTGTTTTTGAAAATTCTCAAAACGCAAAGCGCCAACGAGAAAACTCATTATATATTTTTTTGACTACATATGTGGACTGGTTAACCGTAACGTATTTCAACATCCCTGCCATAAACAAA
The DNA here is from genome assembly GCA_964034835.1 of Muscina levida. Classification (NCBI taxonomy): domain Eukaryota; kingdom Metazoa; phylum Arthropoda; class Insecta; order Diptera; family Muscidae; genus Muscina; species Muscina levida. The sequence continues at coordinate 94,991,137 of OZ035883.1, read as the reverse complement.
GACAGTGTGGCCATTTTAGTAAAAAATTCGGAATTTTGGAACATATTTTCTCCGTTTTGGGAATTTGGGTATTTTGTTGTAAGATATGGCAACATATTATTATTCGTTTTTTTAAAGACAATTTTTTTTACATTATTCCAAAACTTCATTAAGATAATCTCGTCCGTTTGAATTTTACGCTATTTTTCATATAAGAAATTATTTCTCCAAAAAATACGTTTTGACCAAATTTTATATTTGACTCAGAGTCATGCCCAAAATAAAATGTGCTTTTAATTAATTGTAATTGTAAATTATTAAAGCCTATGTCATTCCCTTTTCAATGATATGCAATACTTGTATGTCAAGAGTTTATTTATTGTTTATAATTATAATCAAACTCACTACCTCTGTAAAAAAAGTATATATCGTGAAACACACATATATATGGGAGCTATATCTAAATCTGAACCGATATGCATAGTTTTGTTACCACATTAGAATAGTGTAAAAAAACTATGATGTGCAAAGTTATGTTAATATCAGAGCAAAAGTGTGGTTTTGGGCTACAATAATCTATAAAAGGTTATGCTAATTTGTATGGGAGGTACCAGAAGGGGCGGGGCAAGCGGACCTATTTTTTCAGTATATACTACACGCTGTCAAATTTCCTATTTCGCCCATTTTCCAACCAACATCGCGTCAAGTGAATTTTATGGCACTGGTTAATTATAAAAATTTTGTTCCAAATATGTTAAAAATGGTAATAATAAAAATAAAAAGCAGCAAAAACAATGGGGAATGGGACTTTGCTCAGAGGTGGAAAGTTACTGTTTGTTACTCACTTGGGAGTGACCAGAATCGATTCCTTTGCGGCACTGTCCAAGCAGCTAACTACTTCCAAGCAGCTAACTTATTCCCCGGGCAATGACTTCAAAGCAACCGCATAGAAGTTAGCTAAAGTTAGAAGGCATTACAACCATGTATCCTGAATGGTCAAAGAGACGTCTCAGGAAAGTAGGCTTGAACCGCTGAAGCATGGTTGCATCGCACAGTGGTCGATTCCATTGGCCAAAAATAAAAAATCAAAGTCAGAAGTTTGTCACCAAGTGTGGCATCACTGTTTCTTATAAAAACAAGGTTTTAAACTTTATAGTTGTTTTTGTTTTATTCCATCTGTACCCTTTAAAAACAGCTTCAAGAAAGAGAGCGAGTAAACAGTTGGTTTTTGCAGTGTGAAAAAGTGGAAAATTAAGTACAACTTTAAATTAATTAAAACAAAAGAAAAAAAACTTCTGTCGAAATAAATCGAAATGAAAATTGAATTACATGGTATTAACTATATTTTAAAATAATAACAATGTGTTAAGCTTGTTGTTGATTTGTTATAAAATTAATATTATTCCAGTTGCATTGTTAGTGTTCTTTCGTCCATATATGTAAATTTTAACTAGAGTTTTAGTTGTGTTCCCCCCTGAAGTCTCCAATGGGACTTTTTTTGGTTTATTAGTTAATATTTCAAGATTCTAAAATTGGTAATATCAGCTGCTCACTTTTGCTCGTCTTTGTGTTATCTCTCTCAGACCAAAGCGGCCTCGTTGTTTTTATGTCCAAATTTTATTGAAATCTGGTTTTGAATTGCTAGATTAATTTTGAAGTCGATTATCATTTAAAGGGTATTGTGACTAAAAAACAGCCTTAATATTAATAACACAGTGATACAAATGTGAAGAAAAAAAATATACAGGGGTTCTCATGTAGCTTTTCTGTTAGACTGGAGTCCATAGAGTAAAGTGATACTTTTAGTTTTTCTCGGTCACTTCGTTAAGTAATGTTTTTATAGCAAATTAAGTGAAATGGCGATATTCCTAAAATTACAAGTTCCAAAATTCATAAGTCTTCTCTTTGTAAACAGATTTCCAAAACCTTACATCTGTTGTCAAGCTATAACTTTCACCTTTTATTAAAAAAAAGAATTTTGAAAATCGGTTAAAAAATAGTGAATCGGCGGCTGTTTAAGCAAAACAACCCCGAAAAAAAATTGCGAATTTTCATTTTCCCAACGCTCTCAGTTGATCCGGAAGCAGCGCAATGTATACTTTTTATTTTTGTATTATGCCATATTAAGTAGCTTTCTAAAATAGGAAAGTTTATAAGAATCGGTGGAAAAATGAATGAGTTATGCTAATTTTTGTAATGTATTTTTCGACATTCTTTGGAACATGCAGTACGAATTACTTGTTGTGATACGTATACGTCATGCGTATTTGTACAAAGTGACACACACACTCAAAGGAAAAACAACGAAATGACGCGAACATGTAATTACAAAATGTAGCATAGCTCATTCATTTTTCAACCGTTTCTTACAAACTTACTTATTTTAGAAAGCTACTTTAATATAGCATAATACAAATATAAAAAATATACATTGCGCTGTTTCATGGTCAACTGAGAGCGTTGGGAAAATGAAAATTCTGAATTTTTTTTCGGGGTTGTTTTGCTTAAACAGCCGCCGTTTCACTATTTTTTAACCGATTTTCAAAATTCTTTTTTTTAATAAAAGGTGAAAGTTATAGCTTGACAACAGATGTAAGGTTTTGGAAATCTGTTTACAAAGAGAAGACGTATGAATTTTTTAACTTGTAATTTTAGGAATATCGCCATTTCACTTAATTTGCTATAAAAACATTACTTAACGAAGTGACCGAGAAAAACTAAAAGTATCACTTTACTCTATGGACTCCAGTCTAACAGAAATGCTACATGAGAACCCCTGTATATTTTGTGTGTAGCACAGTGTAATTTTAAAACTGCTATAAAAAAAACGAATACGCAAAGTTTTTAGCTCTTTTTTTTATTTCAAGGAGTATCTATCGTTATATTTTTAAACAATCCCCCTTAACCTTTTCATAATTTTGTATTACATATTATTTTATATGAAATTATTCAATATTTTTATTGTTTAAAAGTAATCTTGTAAACAAATCGTTAACATATAAATTAAAAACAATTTTCGTACATTTTCTCAAGTTTTTGCTAACATGGGGTGAATGTGGGTACGGTAGGAGAGTAGGGGGGTATGAGTCATTAACCACTCCCATTTTATCATTAAATAGTGTTGGTTCAAGATCATTAAAATTTTGCACCGTGTATTATATCGACTAAAATAAAAAAAAAATCGAATTTCATCAAAAGCAGCCACGCCCACCGCTTAAACAATTCAAATAGAATTTGTGCATAAAATCAAATTTTTGGCACACAATTTATCTAATCCAAGGAAAGTGTAAAATTTAAAAAAAAATCCTAGAATAAACAAAAGATGCGTGCTAAGTTTCATCCAAATCGGCCACGCCCTTGGCTGACCGCCTAACAACCCAATATGGGTTTATGCCCAAAATTGTTTCTGTTCTGAAAATTTCTAATAATTTTTTTATTTCAGTTTATTTTTTTTATATAATAAATAGGGAAAAGTGGGGCTACACTATTTTTTTTCCGTTGAAAATCAAAAAAAATGAAACTTTGAAGTCCCTTTAAGGGACATATAGTTTCAGATGAATAATTAAGGGATAACGGAAGTTAACAATTTATCATCTTGTCATAAGTCAGTTTTAAATAAATCTGTTTTTGGCATGTTAAAATGATGTATTATATACTACTATATTACATACTATAAGAATGAGCGGCTGAAATGTTTCCTGGCAGTAGGAATACAATTTAGAACCTGGTGGTCTGGGCTTGCCACCCGCCACCAGTATAATGGCAGTGAATAAAATGAGAAATAAGAGAAAAAGAAACCCCCAAAATGTTGACGACCACCGCAAACGTTTTAAGGACCATGATTTGAGAATATGCACTTGGAATGTTAGAACTCTTTATTCAAACTGGCGGATGTCCTCGAAGAGTATAAGGCTGACATTACTGCTATACAGGAAATTCGGTGGACTGGATATCGATCCTCGCGGATGAGGATGTGTGACGTGTACTACAGCTGCCATGCGGAAAAGCATGAGTTTGGTTGTGGATTTGTGGTCGGCAAGAGACTACGACAACTGGTCTCTAGGTTTACTCCTGTCAGTGAACGAATCGCCACCATAAGACTTAAGGCAAAATTTTTCTACATCACGCTGATATGTGCTCATGCTCCGACGGAGGAGAAAAGTGACGACAGTAGATATGACCGTAGCCCGGGCCATGATGTTAAAATCGTGCTGGGAGATTTTAATGCCAAAATAGCCCGGGAGCATGTCTTTAGCCCAACAATCGGAAAATTTAGTCTGCTTACTGACCAGTGTGACCAGATCTAAAAAAGTGTTGCAGCTAAATCAGCATTAAAATAATGCTAAAAAATGCTAAAACAAAATATTAAAATGCCAATAAATAATGCTAAATTTAAAAACGTTTTTTAAATAAAATTATCACTATAAATGGTTTATTTTTTATAATTTTGTATTTTAATGTTGCCTTAGAATTATATTTCATTTGAATAAAACAATGTCATGTAATAAGTCAACCATGTATTGTTGAGCCATGGAAAACAACAAAAAAAACTATTCGTTGAATAAAAAAGAAAAAGTGACCATTCAATTCAATATCACATTGGTTTGTACATACATACATATATTTATATATAAAAAAAATAAAATAGAATTTTAAATAGCTATTTAATAGCAATTCAGTACATTTTTTTTCAATACATTTTAAATGTACATTTTAATTATAAACTAAATACATTAACAATTGAATATTCTTCCTCAACTTCCGAAGAGTCGGTCGAAATATCATTATCATACATGTTTTTATCACATTTTTTGATGATATCGTTGGTAATTTTAAAACTTTCGCAACATTTATTTATCTTTTTCAATCCGCATCTAATGTAAAGAAGTGAATTAACTGAAAACTCTTTCAACTTTTGCGTTACTAAAAACTAGAAACTTCATAACAAGAGACAATTCCTTGAACGGGTTTTCATTTAAAGCATTTTTATATTCGTATACACTTATCCAGAAATCAATTGTTGAGTTTTTGTTTGCCAATTCATATGTACTTAGCTTTTGCCATTGCTTTTCTAAAATAGTAATTTCGTCCACGGTGAAATCTTCCATTTGTTGTTCAAAATGTTCATGTAATTTAAATTTTTTAGTTTTTAAACTGTTTTCTACAGAAAAATATTTGTATTATTATGATTTAGAAAATTTGCTGGCACTCGTTGTATATGCTGATATATTAACTGAGCTATAAACTTTTGGCAAGTAACTCTTATTTCATTTTCTTCTTCAGAATTGATTACATCTTTCTTTGATTTTAAAAATTCTTCAAAGTTGTAATTAAAGTATGGTGTTGGAACAAATAAATCTTCTAAACGCGAATTTAAGGGATCAAAAGTGTCAGATTGAATAATGCTAAAAAATGCTAAATTAAAAATTGGAAAAAGCTAAGAAAAATGCTAAAAGCTAAATGAAAATTTTGCGGCTAAATACAAAAAAGAAATGCTAAATTTAGCTGCAAAAATGCTAAAATGGTCACACTGATACTGACACATCGCCAAACGGAATCAGACTGATTGATTTCTCTGCAGCAAGGAACATGGTAATAAGCAGCACACGATTTGACCACAAAAACATTCACAAAGCAACGTGGATATCTCCCGATCAAGTTACGAGAAACCAAATTGATCACGTGGTAATCGATGGAAGGCACGCGTCAAGTGTCTTAGACGTACGAGTGATCAGAGGTGCGAACATCAACTCTGATCACCACCTCACTGCAGTGAAGGTGCGTACTAAGCTAAGCAGAGCGAAAACCCTGCGTAACCAGGCACAGAGAAAGCTGGACATCGCTAAACTGCAGACCGCGGAGATAGCCAACGCCTATTCTGACCAACTCACTCAACTACTTCTTGATGCTCCAACTCCCGAAAATACTAGAGCGCAATGGCAACATATTGCCCTCTCGATGGAAAGGACTGCGCGGTCCGTACTGGGGTATGTGAAGCCCTTTAACGATAATGCCTGGTACGATGACGAATGCCGCGATGCCACCCGGCAACAAGAAGCTGCACACAGGGCCAAACTGCAGACAATGGCAACGCGAGCTGTCTTCCACCAGCTGAGTTGTTTAAGGCGGGTGGAGATGAGCTTGTTTTAAGCATGCAACAGCTCATAGAGAACATTTGGCTTCAGGAGAGCATGCCAGAGGATTGGAATCTCAGTGTGCTATGTCCAATCTACAAAAAAGGTGACCGTAGTGAGTGTAAAAACTATCGTGGAATTAGCCTCTTACCGTTTGCGTATAAGGCCCTGTCTAGCATACTGTGTGAATGTCTAAAGCCAATTGTGGAAAACCTGATTGGACCTTATCAGTGCGGCTTTAGACCAGGCAAATCCACGACGGATCAGATATTTACACTACGGCAGATTCTTGAGAAAACCCATGAGAAGCAAATCGACACTTACCACCTCTTTGTCGATTACAAAGCTGCCTTCAATAGTCCCATCAGGCGTCGACTATACGAAGCCAAGTCTGAGTTCGGTATTCCTGCGAAGATAATTCGTCTCTGCCGGTGTCCCCTTACGAATACCAAATCCTTTGTTCGTATTGGCAAGGATCTATCTGCACCATTCAATACGACGAGAGGTCTTAGACAGGGTGACGGTTTGTCATGTATGCTGTTCAACATAGTGATGGAGAAGGTGTTAAGGAAAGCAGCGGTTGTTGTTGTTGTTGTAACAGCATGGTTATTCAAGTATTAAAATAGTACTCATTATTCCGGGGGTTCTTCTTCAATGTCCAGTCCTAGAAATTGGGCTACTTCCACTGGATTGGTCCATAGATCCAAAGGGCTAAGTGGAGTAGGGTGGGCTGGGCAATTGAAGATGTGGCAGGTATCGTGGGGAACCTGACCACACGCTGGGCAAATATTGGGGATGGCACGGTCTATGCGTGACCAGTAGGCATTGAGCCTGTTGCTCCATCCCGATCTAAGTTGTGCCAGGGCCACTCGTGTTCTGCGTGGCAGGCTTGTTTCCGTTTCGTCTACAGGGGGTGGGCGACCTCCAAGAACGACATTCATACGGTAACTTGAAACCGCGGAGTAGGTGGCATCTCTGTGAATGTCATTCAAAGCTGCAGTATATGAGGAGTGATCCAAGGGATCATGTACATGGTTGCGTATATTATCCTCAAATACTCGAAGGTCCTTCCTGACATGCCTTGGGGGAGCATCCATCTGTGTGATGTTAAAGTTGGGATGACTCCTCCGATGACATCCCAGGAGGAAATGTTTTTTCAGCATGACATTGTGTTCCTTGACTGGGAGGACCTTCGTTTCCTCATGTAGATGGTGCTTAGAGGTTATCTGCATACAGCCCGTTACAGTCCTCAGGGCGGCATTTTGGCAACTTTGAATATTTCTCCACTGGGTATCACTCAGCGAAGGAGACCACACTGGAGCAGCATAGTTAACCACTGACCGGCCAAAGGTTTTATAGGTAGCTAACAAGGTTTCTTTGTCTTTACCCCAAGTGCTGCCGGCTAGCGCTTTGAGGACCTTGTTCCTACTTCGCAATTTGAGCGTAATTGCAGTGGCATGAGCTGAGGAGGTAAACAGACTGTCAAAGGTGACCCCCAAAATTTTTGGGTGGTTCACAGTCGGAATTTGAACGCCATCGACTATGACGTCTAGATTCATGTTTACCTCCTTTGTCCAGGTGGTGAATAATGTTGCCGATGACTTCGCTGGTGAGAGCTTCAAGTTACGTCCAGTGAAGAAATTATGTAGTACTCCGAGATAACCATTCACTCGATCACAAAGCTCATCAATGTTATGACCCGTCGCCATTATAGTACAGTCGTCCGCGTACGATATCACATCTACACCTTGTGGTGGTGTAGGGAGTTTAGAGAGGTAGAAGTTAAACAGAAGGGGGGATAGAACACCGCCCTGTGGTACTCCTTGTTTAACTCTACGGGACTTTGAGCACTTGTCTCTAAACTCTACGAACGACCGACGACCACTAAGATAGTTAGCACTCCATCTCTTCAAGTTGTTGGGTAGGGTGGACTGCAGGATGTCCTGGAAGAGTGTGGTGTGGCTGACTGTGTCGAAGGCCTTCGACAGGTCTAGTGCCACTAGGAGTGTCCTTTCACAGGGCCTCTGCTGATTTAAGCTCTGTGAGATCTTAGTGGTTATGGCGGTTAATGCAGTAGTAGTGCTATGCATTTTACGGAATCCATGCTGGTGGTGAGCTGCTGTTAGGTGGCTGGACAGCTGGGGGAGGAGGAGTGCCTCTAGAGTCTTCGCGACAGGTGACAGGAGGGAAATTGGCCTGTAAGATTGTCCCTCTTTCGCGTCCTTACCTGGCTTGAGTACCGGGATGACTCTACCCTTTTTCCAGGCATCGGGTATTAATAGGCTACTCCTTGACAAGTTGAAAACCATTGTCAGATACTCAACTCCCCGCTCGCCAAGATGTTTTAGCATCAGCATGGATATTCCGTCGGGTCCAATCGCCTTAGATGGTTTGGCTGCATTGATGGCCTCTGAGACTTCAGAAGGGGTGTAGGGTTGTGGTGTGTCCGAGACTGGAAGGTTGTGAAGTTTGCGAACAACACTTCGTTTCGCCTTGTCTCTCTCTGGGTGCTCAATAAATTGCATACAAAATGCATTCGAGCATTTTACAGGGTCGGAAATGGTGGTATCTGCAAACTTAATCGCGACCCTGTCATCCTTCTTCGTTGGGTTGGAGAGAGATCGAACCGTGGACCACAACTTACCCTCTCCTGAGCTCAGGTTGCAGTTTTTCAGGTGATCAATCCATTTTCTCCGCTTGTCCTCATTTACCAACCTGCTGATATCACAGTTCGGCTCGACGATATGTGGGTCGTCTGGGTTGGTATTTCGGATTTCATCGCGCTCATCTGCTAACATCGCTGCCTCTGCTGGGAAGTGCGGCCGCACTAAGGGTAATCTTCCAGCAGGAATAAAGCGAGCTGCTGCTGCGATGATGGTATGGCGGAATTTGCTCTCAGCTTGGTGAACGTTGGTGGGAGCTGGGAGATCACTGAAAGTGCGATCGGTGAACTCTCTGAAGCCGTTCCAAGCAGCGGTTAACATGTCTGGCACCATATTTAATAAGAGCCACATGCTGCTCGCATATGCCGATGATATCGACATTATCGGTCGAACGATGCGAGAGGTAACAGCTGTTTTCTCATCAGTTGAAAAGGAATTAGCCAAAATGGGTTTGGCAGTGAATGAGGACAAGACGAAGTTAATGGTATCATCGAACAAAGTGTCCACCCGTTGGGGACGCAGCGTGAACGTTGAAAACTATTGCTTTGAGGTAGTGGATGAATTTATCTACCTTGGATCCGCCATGAACAAAAACAACAGTGTCAGCCTCGAAATAAAACGGGGAATAGTGCTTGCCAACAGGTGTTTCTTTGGACTACTCGAGCACTTTATAAACACCACCCTATCTCGAACTACCAAAGTCCAGCTGTACCAGGTACTAATTTTACCGGTCCTGTTGTACGCCTCCGAATCTTGGGTGCTTACACAGGCAGATGCAGCTCATCTGGTGGTGTTTGAGAGAAAAATACTCCGCAAAATATATGGACCCATTTGCGTAAACGGCGAGTTTAGGATTCGGATGAACGATGAACTGTACGAGTTATACCACGACATTGATGTCGTCAAGCGAACCAAAGTGCACCGATTACGCTGGCTAGGCCATGTCGTGAGAATGGATGAGGAAACTCCAGCGCGAAAGGTATTCTATCAAGACCTCGAAGGACGGCGCAAAAGAGGGAAACCGCGACTACGTTGGAAGGACCAGGTGGAGGTATCACTGACGATGCTTGGTAGGACTGACTGGAGACGGTGCGCACAAGATCGAAGCAAATGGAAATCTTTGATCATTTCGGCCTCTGACTTAGGCACTAAGATATAAATATATATATGTGTCAAGTTGTTTTAAAGGCTAATAATAAAAATAAAAAAAAACATATGAATATTGCATTAAAAATCAAATTTATAACTTAAAAAATAATTTTTCTTAAAATATTTATGCAATAAGAGAAATTTTTCGTAATTTGTCTCGCACTCCTGTGCATAGATATTTATAAATCATAAATAACTTAATTAAAGAGTCTATGGGCTTGTCAGCGTCTGCCTCAGAATGAGCGGCTGAAATGTTTCCTGGCAGTAGGAATAAAATTTTTTAGTCTCATGTGTACTAAAAATTTCTCTTATTGCATAAATATTTTAAGCAAAATTATTTTTAAAGTTATATATTTGATTTTTAACGCAATATTCATATGTCTTTGCTGCTTTTTATTGTTATTATTACCATTTTTAACAAATTTTGAACCAAATTTGTATAATCTCAGTAACATCGAAGAGGGAATATATAATTTTATACGGGAAGAAGTTAAGCCCATCAGTGCATATAACTGAAACTCTAGATTCCTTCAGAAAAAATAAGTTTCGGGGCTTATTAACCCCATAAAGCTATGTCCGTCTGGCCGGCTGGGTAAATTGGAGTAGTTCTTAATCAATTACAATAGAAATTCACTAGTCGCGATGTTGGTTGGAAAATGGGCGAAATAGCCACGCCCGCTCAAGTACCTCCCATACAAAATGACCTATTTCACTAAAACCACTATATTGTCACTAACTTCCTGATGGAGGGCTCTACGAAGCTAAAATTTGGATGGTTTAATTATTTGACGGCCGTGGCATAGTGGTTAGAACACGCGACTACCATGCGGGAGATCGCAGGTTCAAACCTGGCTCCAGTCATCTTAAAAGAAAAAAATAAATAAAAATTTTCTTTCATTGTCGGCTCCCCTCGAATGTTGTTTGACAGCAACTTCGCAGTATTAAGCGTCGATTCAATCGTCGTGTCTAGTATGAGCCTCTCAAAACAGTGACGTTCGCATTCGTCGATAAATAAGTAGGTGCCGTTAGTTGTGAATCTAAAAATAGAAAGCGTGTTAATTCACAACAACGCGAGAAGCTATCCCATACCTCATTCATGGGGTGCAAAGGGAAATTAAGCAAGCAATTATTTGACAGCGTGTAGTATATACTGAAATAATGGGTCCACTTACCCGGCCCCTTCTGGTACCTCCCATACAAATTAGCATAACCTTTTTTAGATTATTGTAGCCAAAAACCACATTTTTGCTCTGATGTTAACAAAACTTTGCACATCTTAGTTTTTTTACACTATTCTAATGTGGTAACAAAACTAAGCATATCGGTTCAGATTTAGATATTTGCTCTGATGTTAAAAAAAATTTGCACATCTTAGTTTTTTTTACACTATTCTAATGTGGTAACAAAACTAAGCATATCGGTTCAGATTTAGATATATCCCCCATATATATGTGTGTTTCACGATATATACTTTTTTTACAGAGGTAGTGAAGTTTGATTATAATTATAAACAATAAATATAAAGGAAAGGGAATAACATAAAGCGCCCCATAGACGAGTACTGCCGCAGGAACGGCAATATGTATGTATTAGTGAATTTGACTCAGTACGAGAAAGTATTTGTCACACGCACAATGCAATATGAAAATCAAAACAGTTTTGATTTTCAAAATGAACACCTATCAATCAGATGAACTTTGTTTATTTGTTTGCCGTCTAATATGTCAAATTTTTGAAAATTGTATTATGATAAAAATGTAAACAACCAAAATTACAAACTGTTTTGAATGAAAAATGAAAAATAATTTGGAAAACTAACAAAAAAGAGATTTTCTGGAGAAAGTATAGAGGTGCACCAGTCTTTGCCGGCATTATATAAGTGATAGAAACATTTTAACAGCAATTCTCAGATGTCTTGCTATTACAAAATTTAAAATAAAGTGATGATTGATACGTGTGTATCGAAACCTTCAATCACACACGAACACAAGGGGTTCATCGGCATGAACTGCAGCAGTACTCGTGTATGGGGCGCTTAAGGTTTAATAATTTACAAAAATTAATTAAAAGCACATTTTATTTTGGGCATGATTCTGAGTCATATATAAAATTTGGTCAAAACGTATTTTTTGGAGAAATAATATCTTATATGAAAAATAGCGTAAAATTCAAACGGACTAGAATATCTTAATGAAATTTTGGAATAATGTACAAAAAATTGTCCTTAAAAAAACGAATAACAATATGTTGCCATATCTTACAACAAAATACCCAAATTCCCAAAACGGGGAAAATATGTTCCAAAATTTCGAACTTTTTTCTAAAATGGCCACACTATCTTTGTTTATGGCAGGGATGTTGAAATACGTTACGGTTAACTAGTCCACATATGTGGTCAAAAAAATATATAATGAGTTTTCTCGTTGGCGCTTTGCGTTTTGAGAATTTTCAAAAACAAATTTTTTTTTTCAAAAATGGGGTATTTTTGACTTCCCTTGCCGGGGAACCATTTTGCTGAACCGATTCAAATTTAGCATTAAATGCATCTGAATGAACATTTCTATGAGAAATAATAAAGAAATTGCCGCCTCCCGGAAGAAATTTTTTTTTACAAACTAAAGAATATAGTCGCCTTTTTGCAAAAAAACAGTAAAGGGGGGTAAAATCACTTTAAGGGGGGTAAAAACCGAGATTCCGGTAGAAACTTCTAGAATTTGACGTCGGAGTCAAAAGTGTTCAGAGAAGAAAATGTAGCTGTTGTCAGTCCAAAAACATTGATATGTCACACATTACGATCGGACTATAAATGGTGACACAGGAAACAAAAAACCCAATGCGCGGGGACAAGGGGCTTGGCAAAAAAAAAATAAAAAAAATTTTTTAATTCGTTTTTAAATTATCTTTCATTCTAGGGGTGACCGGCACAACTTTTTTTATCGACCCACCCTAATGTACATGTAAGCATGTTTTTTGAAGGTTTTTCTAAGCACTATCCAAATGCAAAGAATCTTTTAAATCGGTTCATAAATGCACATTCCACAAGCATTTGAAATTTTGAAATACCCGAGGTGACCAACTTTGGAGGGCCACGCAGTGGCCCCTGCAGTCAGTAGGGAGCCGAATATTTCCAAATTTAACTATTTCAAATTTCATCAAGCTACCAAAAGTTACAGAATTAATTAAAAAAAAACCAAAAAGGAACCACTGTGCAATACTCCATTACAAAGTTATTGTCCAACATTTTCGACTCACCACTTAACGTGGGTGGTTGTCGGCCCCTTAAATTCATTCAAATTTGTATAAATATCTAAAATGGAAAAACTTTTTTTCCTTTCTTTGTATTGTGTTTTCATTTTTTGTTTGTTAAATTCAATAATCAGCTGCGAATTGTTAATAATTTACATTTCACCACGAGGTGAACTTTTCCTTGTTACGAAATTGCCAAAATACCCGTAACAAGAATTAGTTACAAAATTGTAACAAATTTCTGGTGACAAATTTTTGTAACCAAATTTTAAGAATAGCGCCGTAAATCTACGATACGCCCAATAACATCCAACACTCGCAATTGTACTTTATAGGTTCATGGGTATTTGGAAGTATAAAACCCATCGACTGTTTACATTTGTACCTACTGAAGTTATAGTTGGTATACATACATAAGTAGCGACTTGTAGTTGTTTCGTCCATTACTTGTATGTATTTGTTTTGCGAATAATACTTTAAATGCATTCAAAATGGGATTTTTGACGTTCTCTGGTTCACACGATTATCTGCAAACGTTGCCATACAAAAATTTAAAGTGCACACGGTTGTTGGATATTTTCTGAACATTTTTCGGGCAATATTGTGCGTCTGTTCGTAGCTTAAGTAATTTATGTACAAAAACACATCAGTTCAAATTAAAAAAAAAAATAACAAATTTTTCCAAAAAGATCTAGACATAATTTTATTTTTTACTTTAGGTTATCTTTTTGTTACAGTAAATGTTAAATAATATACTTATGCATGCATTTATTAATTTTTTAATTTAACTTTTCGAAAAATATTGCTCTTCGATTGCCTTTCTTTCGATTATGGGCGCGGCACCAAAAGTAAGAACGAAATTTTTATGGGGGGAAGCCTGACACAGCTGTATTTAGTCGTTAAGAAATAAAATCTGATACACAGATAGTACTTAAAACTAATTGTTTTCCCTATCTTTCTAAAGCTGCCATTAGACAACGTGTATTTTACATGTGATATGTCACTTTTCCCAGTGTAAAATTTATACATGTCGTGTGACCCCTATTAAACACTGCTTGTGTATAACACTGTGTTGAATTACATATGTATACATTTCAGTTAGAGCGTGCTCTATTTTGATATGTAATACATATCGGCGATAAGCTTTTATTGACAAAAGAACAAAGCGTTTGCTGACAAAAGGGCAAGTATTTTATTTCAAATCGTAAAGAACAATTAATGAGTGTTTTCCAAAATTTTTTTTAGGAAAATTGGGCTAATAAAGCTGTGTTTGTGCATGATAAGATATAGCAAAGTCAGCTGTTAATAATAAAAACATGTAAACATACACAAGCACGTTTGAAAGCAAAAATTATAAACCAAATGTACACTAGAGTGGCCGTAGTGGAAATTTTTTTGAAAAGTTAAATTTTTCGCACTGAAAAATATGAGGTTGGGGATATTTTTTTTAAAATTTTTTTTTGATTCCGAGTACCTCCGGGTTGAGCCCAAACTTTTATTACATAACCCATTTAGGCTGAAGTGCAGAATATTTTGTAGTTAGGTTTTTGGTCGAAATGACATGTTTTGGGCGATATGTCATGGTTGTTTTTGGGCGAAATGACGGTACGCCTATGTTGGGTTTAGTAGTTTAGTTTTAAAATTTTTTAAATTTAGTTAAAAATAATTTTTTTTTCTTGGTATATCCCGGAAATGGCTCTAACTCGGTCCAGGAGACCCGTAGGAACCTAATAACATCGTTGGATTCGTCTCGAAAATATCTTTCACTTGAGTACCCGCACCTGGGGGGTCATCATAGAACCGAAAGGGGCCTCTTTTTTGACCCCCCGGCCCCCATGGGCCTGAGCGCCAACTTTGACCTACCATTCCGATGTTTGGGGGCCAAGATGAAGACAATGGCATATTTTTAGTTTTTAATCGGGCTCCCGCCCCATATTCTGCACTTCAGCCTAAATGGGTAATGTAATAAAAGTTTGGGCTCAACCCGGAGCTACTCGGAATCAAAAAAAAAAAATATGCATAATTATTTTTATCCCCAACCTCATATTTTTCAGTGCGAAAACTTTTGGATTTCACATTTTTAATTTTTTCTATATAACGCTATGGCCAGTCTAATGTACACGCTCATTTTGATAGACATGCAGAATTACATATCGTTTGTTGAAGTGACAAGTCATGTGTAGAATACACATCGTCTAATGGGACCTTAAATAATTATTATATGAACAAATTTGTGTTGTCTATTGCCAAAAAATAAGAAGGAGTAGTGATAACAGAATATATTGCACAATCTTCAAAATGGTTAATATAAAGCTTCAGAGATAAAATTTGCTATGTGTTATCAATTGCAATGGCGACAACGGCCTTTCCTACCATCTTCTTACAGTAAACATCAGAAAACGTATAAAATTTGAGCTTCATAAAATATGGTGTGTATGATGCCTCGCTCTTCCCCACTTCCCCTAGGACATATTTTATTTGTGTCCATAGCGCTTGGTACATCTCATACTTATGACTTTAAAAATATCTTGACATATTGCACATAAACGACTTTAATATCTTTATTTCCTGATTCATAGGGAGATCAAAAATATCATCTTTAATACTCTAAACAATTGAAATATTAAAAAGCAAATGAAATCTTGTGAAAACCCAGCATCCCATTTGTATGTCTTTGTTTGTTCAAAAAATTAAAAGTTGACAAAGTTAAATTAAACAGCCCAAAGCTTGTCCTAGTTTCTGTGTTGATTTAACGGAATGCAAAGTTGCATTCTTGTGGTGGTCACCATTTTTTAATTTTAATATGATATTTACTGAAGTTGCAAGTCCACTCTTATCATAAAATTTTAGTTACAACCATAAATAGCTCCAATAATAGTAAAAAATGATCAGTTAGCACCAAAATTTTAATTTTATTTGATTGACGTTATAATGTAACATTGGTGATCAACAGTTTGTGGCATATAAATAATAAATATATAATATTCCCTTATTTTGCAAATAAAATAATGGCTAAACAATAATTATTTAAACATTTGAAAGCTATGGGAATATTTGTCAAATAACGTCAGTAACCTAACGTAGGTTTTTAATACCTCATGGTAAAAAACCAGAGTAACAAACTTGCCTAAATATATATACATAAATATATTTTTAAAAAGCTTTTGGTCCATTTTATGAAATAATTAACCGCATATACCAAATTTAAACACGCAGACTTTCGAAACTTTAACAACTAATATAAAACTCACTTCTATTTCGTGTAACATAACGTAGGCATGTGTTTTGTTAATATCTTGGATTATAGGTTTTTGAAAATTATGACTTTTTTTATATAATATAGAGCTAGTAGGGAGCTATTCAAAATATAATATAAAAGACAAAAAATTACAACTTTTAAGTACTTTTATTTCAATTGAATCGTAAGATCGTAACATTCGTCAGGCTGAAATTACAAATATTTAAGTATCACTAATTTTGGAGGCAGGACGAAGTTTGTAGGGGCAGCTAGTTTATTATTAGCAAAAACCTTTGTATATTAGCAAAATAAAGCTTGTGACATTTATAGCCAAAAATCGTGAAAACTAACACTCACTTATTGCACATAATAAAATAAGGAGTATCTTCAGATAAGCTTCTAATAGGGTCGTAGTCAGAAATTACGCATTTATTGTTAAATGTTGAGTTCTGAGATTCAATGAAATCATTCATTAATTGCTAATAATATCTAAGCTGAAGGTCACGGGTACGGAATAGGTGTGGTTGATTGAAAATCATTTTAAGTGATTTGTATTGCAGGACTTTCCGCGAAATGTAACTGCAGTAAAGCATTATTGGTCTGATGATGGTATAGTATATAATTAGCTTTTTTTCACGTAGCGCTTTAAGCTTTTCAAAAAAGCGGATTAAAGCATGAAAACATTTTAGTTCTTTCAACATAAGGAATTGAATCTACTAAAACCGTGTTTATGCATAAAATTTTCTTGAAACTCGATCAATTTAAACTTTAATGCATGCTTATTAATATTTGGAAACAAATGGATTGCATAAGAAATCCAGTTTTAGTGGAAAATGGAGAGCGCAAATGGTTCACAATTTTCATAAATATGTCCATAGTCTTTATTTGTACATTTGAAATTTTAGGTCAGGCATTCTTTACCAATTTCTGAATTCAGAAATGTTGTCACTCTTCTAAAAATTTTTCCTGCTCAGTTAAAGAGCGCTTCGGTAATGATTTAGAACATTCGTACAAGACTATCAACGATGCGATTTTATCAGTTTCAAATATTTTGGGTTTTGATTCCATCTTGTGATTTGATTTGATTGCCAATCCAATCGATCTTGATGGAGTCATAAAAGAAAAAGTGAATTCTTTTTGCTATCTTGGTAGCACTGTCACTGCGGATGACCGATAAGATGAGGACATGAATGATCTAATTAATAATGCGGTCCGCTTTTCAATCGCTATACAAAATCTTAAGAGCAAAGTAAATTTCAAAGGATTTTTAATAGTAGCGTCAAGACCGTGCTCCTTTAAAGTTGCATCACTTGGGACACAACCCAAACAAGCTTATGAATAGTAACCACCGTGCACATTTAGGACATGAAGGGCAAAATCCAAAACTTAAACCAGGAGCTTTGTTGTTTTTTAAGTTTAATTTCATCAGATGTTGTAGATATTCTGTATTTATATTTCCAATTTCGTAATTTTCCAAATCCTAAATAGCAATAAAAACTTGTTTCTCAAGGCTATGCATCATATTTTCCGTTAGATGTTGGGCATTTTTAAATTCGTAGTATTTGACCATTTGCTTTAAATCACTAATCAGATTTCGCCAATATTTCTTAAATTTTGATTAAAGATTCCCATTAATGCTGTATTCAACTGTTTTAATCGGTATTGACTCTTTATGTTTGACATTTCAAACATGGCGTACCAAGTTACTAACCTGTATTATAAACATATTTTCCATTACCAGCTTGGACTTGGCGAATTCATTTCTATCAAGTGGAATACATGATAAAAATAGAGGGCAAATATTGTCCCATTTAAACTGCGCTTTGGATAATACACCATCGCTTTCAAGTAGTTCAAATCCGTAATCGATTAAAAGGACCTCGGCAGCTTCTTTGTTCCTGAGAAGAAAAAAACAAATAATAAAGTGATTAGCAACTTGACAAGCAATAAAAAAAATTCCCGTTGAGAACTTTGTCAACAATCTGAACGACATATTTTGTAATAAACTATTGTTGTGCAAAGAACAGTGGCAGATTTGCCTGATCAAGCGTAACGAAATTTACTACTGAAAAAATAATAAAGTTTTCGTTGAAATTATAATTTTCTTTTGCTCTTGTTTTGTATTGTTGATCTTTATATGTAAATAATGAATTTGTTTCCATCGTTCGGTTAAAATCTATTCTATTATTGCTATTAGTGTTTGTTTTACAAATGTTGTGTGAAATGGATTATGTTGACAGCTGGCAGGGCGGAGAGCTGTTTTGATAATTGCCAAACTATCTCATCAGCACCCCTTGTTGTGCCTTCTCAACACATTATCACAACCTTAGGTTTTCAAAACTTCAAGAAACCATCGAGAAGCCCAAACACACCGGTGCGTAAAGGGCATCAACGAAGACCACACGTCAAAATAATACACACTTGCTCTTGTCTATAGAATTGTTTTTGGCACAAAAGTGCTAACCCAGTG
The DNA here is from genome assembly GCA_964034835.1 of Muscina levida. NCBI lineage: Eukaryota > Metazoa > Arthropoda > Insecta > Diptera > Muscidae > Muscina > Muscina levida. The sequence continues at coordinate 94,972,258 of OZ035883.1, read as the reverse complement.
TACCTCCCGTGTTTGTTTTGCTCTTGTTTTGTATTGTTGATCTATATATGTAAATAATGAATTTGTTTTCATAGTTCGGTTCAAGATCTATTCTATTATTGCTAATAGATTTTGTATTGCAAGAGTTGTGTGAAATGGATTATGTTGACAGCTGGCAAACTATCTCATCACCACCCTTTGCAGTACCTTCTCAACACATTATCACAATCTTAAGTGTTAAAAGCTTCAAGAAACCATCGAGGAGCCATGAATGAGGTATGGGATAGCTTCTCGCGTTGTTGTAAATTAACACGCTTTCTGTTTTTTTTTGAAAAATTCACAACTAACATCACCAATTGTTTATCGACGAATGCGAACGTCACTGTTTGAGAAGCTTTTACTAGACATGGCGATTGACTCGACACTTATACTGCGAAGTTGCTGACGACAACATCGAGGGGGCCGGCAAAAATGTAATTCTTTATTGTAAAGTATTTCTTTATTTTTAAGATGACTGGAGCCAGGAGTTGAACGTGGGAACTCCCGCACCGTAGTCGCGTGTTCTAACCATCATTCCACGGCCGGTCCAAGCCCAAACACACCGGTGCGAAAATGGCATCAACAAAGACTCACGTCAACATAATCCACACAAGCCCTTGTCTATGTTTTTATAAAAAAAATCCTTTAGTTTTTAGACGTTTTTTTTCTTCCCTCGCGAATGGGTAGTCATCTTGGCGTGATGCGAGGGCTTAAGTACGCAGATGTTCTGGAGTCACACTGGTATCTAGAGAAGCAGCGGTGACGTCAGTTAATACCGCAATCTCTGATGCCCGTGAGGCCTGAACTGAGTACGACCTAAGAACTGCCGCTTCCCTGTCTCTTAGCGTCTGTTTTCCCCAGTGGGGCGGCTAAGGGACATACGTCCGTTGACCTTAGAGGTATCTCGACCGTTATTCCAAAGGTCGTCGGTCCGTATTTCTATCGAATCCAATCAGCGTCTGTTCTCACAGTGAGCGGCAGTTTGTTCACATTTAAGATGCAATCTTAATTCTCGTACAAAGTCTTTAGAGTCTCACTAGCATGAAGAGGAGCGCGGTAGTGACTATAGTTATTACCTACATAGTCTCGATTGCCAGTGGGGCCTATACTTAGTACGAATAAAGAATTAATTTTTACCCTGTCTCCTAGCGTCTGTTTCTCCCCAGTTGGGGCGACTACGAGACATACGTCAATTGATCCGTAAGGGTCTTTTATTCTTTCTTACAAAGTACGGTACCTTAAATCCATAAACGTCTGTCCTCATATTGAGCGGTTAATGGTCTTCGTCTGTCTCCTGAGGAGCGGCAGGTTTTCCACGCCTGGCAGTTAGGCATAAAATGCAACCCACCCAATTTTCGTCCAAATGTCCGAAAAAAACCATGCCCTGCGTAGCCGGTCAAGGTCTTCATAATCTCCGGAGACCCGACTACTACAGCATCGGTTTCAGGCTGTAGTACGTCGTCTGCAAATGAGACCTCGTCGAGTGGAGTGGTGGCGCCAGGCTCCGCTAGTCGATTAGCTACTAGTCATCATCATCATACTACAAAGATCATATAAGGATGTCGCTAAAGACAAACTTATCTGGGCAATTGTAGACCTGACTATTTCCTCTAGAAATTGGAAATCAGTTGTTGTCTCCCTCACTGTGGCGTTCTTAAAATTCGTCCGGGAGCAACCTGGACCACCTCCGCAATGTCATGATGTAGGCTGGTACCAGGGACACATCAACCAAAGCTGCTATTGAATCGCTCAGAGGGGTTTTTTCTGGTGCGAGACTCGAAGCAATACATCTGGCTGATGTTCCTCAGAGGCCACGATCTATTGCCAAGATTCCCGCTGAACCCTCCGACCCTATGGGAATCCTGTCAATCCTACAATATAGTAATCCTCAACTACCCACAAAGAACTTGAAAGTAGTTAAGCTTACTGAAGAGGTAGAAGACTCCAGGAAGGCCACCATTATCCTCAATAGTGACACGCTTCTGCCACATAGGAAGACACAAAGGAGGGTGTTTTATGGATTTGACTCCATCTTTCTGCGTGTCTACAAGAGCGACGACAGAAAGAAGTCCTGAGCTCAAGAGAGCTCCAACATTGCAGACGACAAAACAGCGTGTTAATCTGCCAATGAAGAAACAAACTCGATGTCCAGCCTGGCGAGCGAATTCCTTGGCAAGATGAACGTTGCAATAGATAAAGACGACCTTTTGGAATCTGACGACGACCCAGAGGACGCCAACATAACTGCCGTCCACAGCGACCAAATGTAATGAGGGTTACGCAACTTAACCTTTATCATTCAAAAGCGGCGTCAGTCGCTCTACTCCTCCGATTAACACCAGATACGGAGGAGATTATATGTTTCTAAGAGCCATGGATTAATAAAGACCGTGTCTGCGGACTCAACAAAGAAGGCTAATGTACTCTGTACGCAGCCGGATCAGGCAAGACCAGAGCATATATTATGGTCAAGAACACCCTTAAAGCTTTTCTAAGTGATTTCAGCGCTGAGTTGCTACATGACACACGACCATGCAGATGATCCACCTGGCCCCACCGTACGAAAGGTAACGTCCCACTTGAACAAAAAAACGTTCCTTTATTATTGAGAACAAACTAACGGTAGTTAACAGGGGTAACGAACCAACTTTTATTGCTACTAACAAAAAAGAAGTTCTAGATGTAACACTTATTAACGATAAATACTCAAATATGGTCATTAATTGGAGGGTATCAACAGATTGCACGGTTTCTAACCATATATATATCGACTGACTCCGAGAGAGTACTGAGAATATATAAAGATCACTTATGCAGTCTATTGATGTCTGAAAACTCGGCTGATGAAGACTTTGTACCAATCCGAGATGATAACATCGAGTGTCCACCTCCGAGCCAAGCTGAGTTAACTGCCATATCCCGCCTAAAGAACAACAAGGCCGATGGTCTCCCAGCTGAGTTGTTTAAAGTGGAGATGAGCTTGTTTTAAGTAGTGCTCCCCATTTCCCAGGAAACGGTATTCCCGGGATTCCCGGTTCTTTTCCGGGAAACTGGGATTGTAATATTTCCCGGGAATCCCGGTATTCCCGGGAAATAAAAATATTGTTTTTTCTTTGGTTTGTTAGGCAATTATGCACAGAATGGTTTGAAATTTTGCGAAAATCAAAAACGGATACTTGTTAATATTCTCTCAAAAAATTATGCCATTTGATGGAACGCTGTCCAATCGCCGGTCCGAGAACGAAGAAATTTCTATTATTTTCATACATTTGTATGAAATTTTTCGGTTTTCAGGTCAATCCCGGACCGGCGTTTCTAAACTACTTACTCAAATGGGTCGCGAGTCGGCAGTATTGAAGAACATCATTAGTAGAACATTTCCATTTTGTGATATTTGCTGAAATACTGAGGAAATGCCGGTCCGGGAACGAAGAAGTTTCTATTATTTTTTCAGTTTTCCCGTCTATCCTGGATTGGCGTTCCTAAAATACTTTTGCAAATGGGTCGCGAGTTGGCAATATTGAAGAACATCATTAGTAGAACATTATCACGAATTTTTGTGATATTTAATGAAAATCTGCAGAAATGCCGGTCCGGGAGCGAAGAAGTTTCTATTATTTTTTTCAATTTTCCGTCTATCCCGGACCGGCGTTTCTAAAATACTTACTCAAATAGGTCGCGAGTTGGCAATATTAAAGAACATCATTAGCAGAACATTATCACGAATTTTTGTGATATTTAATGAAAATCTGCAGAAAAGCCGGTCCGGGAGCGAAGAAGTTTTCATTATTTTTTTCAGTTTTCCGTCTATCCCGGACCGGCGTTTCTAAAATACTTTTTCAAATGGGTCGCGAGTTGGCAATATTGAAGAACATCATTAGTAGAACAATATCACGAATTTTTGTGATATTTGAAGAAAATCTGCAGAAGTGCCGGTCCGGGAGCGAAGAAGTTTCTATTATTTTTTTCAGTTTTCCGTCTATCCCGGTCCGGCATTTCCTCAGTTTTTCATCAAATATCACAAAAATTCGTGATAATGTTCTACTAATGATGTTCTTCAATATTGCCAACTCGCGACCCATTTGAGTAAGTTTTTAGAAACGCCGGTCCGGGATAGACGGAAAACTGAAAAAAAATAATAGAAACTTCTTCGCTCCCGGACCGGCATTTCTGCAGACTTTCATCAAATATCACAGAAATTCGTGGATATGCTCTACTACTCGAGTTCTTCAATATTGCCTCGCGACCCATTTGAAAAAGTATTTTAGAAACGCCGGTCCGGGATAGACGGAAAACTGAAAAAAATAATAGAAACTTCTTCGCTCCCGGACCGGCATTTCTGCAGATTTTCATTATATATCACAAAAATTCGTGATAATGTTCTACTAATGATGTTCTTCAATATTGCCAACTCGCGACCCATTTGATAAAGTATTTTAGAAACGCCGGTCCGGGATAGAGGGGAAAACGGACAAATTTCATACAAATGTATGAAAATAATACAGATTTCTTCGTTCCCGGACAGGCGTTTGAACAGCGTTTCATCGAATTGCATAATTTTTTGGCAAAATATAACGAAGTCTCTGTTTATGATATCTGCAAAATTTCAAGCCATTCTGTGCATCTTTATTTAACAAACAGAAGCTCCATATATAAACATTTATGAAAAAATTACTGTTTTTTGTCTATCCCGGACCGGCGTTTCCGCAGTTGTTAAGCAAACGTCACCCGGGATTCCCGGTTATACCGGGAAAATTCTATTTCCCGGGATTCCCGGGATCCCGGTACTAGCCTAGAGCACTAGTTTTAAGCATACAACAGCTCATAGAGAATTTTTGGCTTCAGGAGAGCATGCCAGAGGATTGGAGTCTCAGTGTGCTATGTCCAACCTACAAAAGTGTAAAAACTACCGTGCAATTAGCCTCTTACCGAATGCGTATAATGTCCTGTCTAGCATACTGTGTGAACATCTAAAGCCAATTGTGGGAAACCTGATTGGACCTTATCAGTGCGCTTTAGACCAGGCAAATCCACGACGGATCAGATATTTACACTACGGCAGATTCTGAAGAAAACCCATGAGAAGCAATTCGACATTTACCACCTCTTTGTCGATTACAAAGCTGCCTTCGATAGTCCCATCAGGCATCGACTATACGAAGCCATGTCTGAGCAAAATCCTCTGTTCGGATTGGCAAGGATCTATCTGCACCATTCGATACGACGAGAGGTCTTAGACAGGGTGACGGTTTGTCATGTATATTGTTCAACATAGTGATGGAGAAGGTGTTAAGGAAAGCAGCGGTTAACATGTCTGGCACCATATTTAATAAGAGCCACATGCTGCTCGCATATGCCGATGATATCGACATTATCGGTCGAACGATGCGAGAGCTAACAGCTGAAGACAAGACGAAGTTAATGGTATCATCGAACAAAGTGTCTACCCGTTATGGACGCAGCGTGAACGTTGAAAACTATTCTATCGATGATAAGTCTACACTGGACTCCACGGTTGAAATATTAACTAACGTCTTAGCGTAGGGAAGGAAAAAATACTGCAGCAGAACTGACAGGAAACGCAAAGCTAAGCCACACTGGTGGAATAAAGATATTGCGGCAAAACGCAGGGAATGCAGGAAAATGGAGCGCATATAAGTTTTCAGTTAATAGTTTCAAGAACCTGATCAGAAAGGAAAAAGGCAGTCTTGGAGAAAATTCTGCAGTAATGTAGAAAGCTCTTCGGAAACTAGTCGGCTACCTAAGATTTTATCCTCGAATCCAACAACATACAGAGACCAGATTGTACATTTAACACACTTCCCCGATTTGGAAAAGTGACTACCAGTTTATGGAAAACTGGGTCGGCCATAACTTTGATATCTCAGACATGCCGATTACTAAACATCGAATTCAATGGGCTATCAAAAGATTCCAATCTTTTAAGTCGCCGGGACCCGACGGAATTATTCCCGCGGATCTACAAAAAAACATAGAAGTATTGTCGCCCTGGCTTCTGACTATCTTTAAAGCATGTCTGAAACTGTCGTATATTCCAACGAGGTGGACAGCCTACAAAATTTTATTTATCGCTAAAGGGGGTAAGGCATCGAACACTAAAGCCAAGGATTATAGAACAAGCAGCCTATCTTCCTTCTTACTCAAGACTATGGAGAGAATAATTGATGCATATATCAGATCATATCTTAAACCGGAGTTAGAGTCCAGGGGCTCAGCATGCCTACACGAAGGGCGAATCCACGGAAACTGCTTTACATTCGATAACCAGCCTCATTGAAAGATCCCTGAACTACAAGGAATACGCTCTCGCTGCCTTCCTGAATCTGTAATTGACTCCATGGAACAACTGGAGATTAACCCAGTGGTCATCGCCTTAGTTGATAAACTACTAAAATTTAGGCGCATTTGATCCAGTCTGGGAGTGTCAAATATATCCAAGGTGTGGGTTCGTGGTACTTCACAGGGAGGAGTACTCTCTCCACTACTATGGAATCTCAACATCAACACTCTCCTAAGGAAGATACGACGTGGCACTAAAAGTCACCGGCAAGGATCCGAAACTATCCTCTGAGCTACTGGAATCTACGCTGAAACTTCTTTAAAAATGGTGTCATGACTGTAGACTGGGTGTAAACCCGAGTAAAACAGTACTGGTGCTATTCACACGGAGATACAAAATCCCTCAATTCTCCAAACCAAACCACTTACACTCTCTGATAGTGTCAAATACCTCGGGCTAACATTGGACAGTAAACTGAATTGGAATCTGAACACTCAGACCAGCATTAGCAAAGCGGCAACGGTTCTATACTGCTGCGAAAGGGCAATCGGCCTCAATTGGGAAATTAGCCCCAAGAACATAAACTGGTTATACGAATCAGTTATTAATCTCATCTTATACTGCGGATCGGCAGCCTCATGGTCGGCGCTATATAGTGCGTCCCAAAGGCTGAAATTCGAACGCATTATGAGACAGGTGGCAATCAAGATAACAGGGGCAGTTAGAACTACTCCAACTAAGGCATTTTTTACGATCCTAAACTGGTTACCCCCTAAGGAACATCATAGCTGTAATAACCTGCCACTGGAGACCACGCAGCATCTTCTATGTTACTGCCCTGCTTTTGGTGACCTGAGATACGAAAAGCTTGGCCATCGGACACTTATTGACAGTGCTTGTCTATCAGTAGGTGATCTGCGGAACATCCATGCCTTCATCAGGGCAACGAATTGGCGTGACAGAGTCGTTGACCGAACAGAATAGGAACATTTGGTGCGAAAATCTTAAAATGGTATCCCAACGGGACTCATACTAGGACCCAAGTGAGCTGTGTTCAACGTGGCTGCCGAATTAACGTAACCTAACCCACGGTAAATGAACGACACACACACATTGGTATTCAGTATGACAGGGTTACAATAAAGATAATAAAAATTCTGAACTGTAAATGTGTTTATAATGTTGTTTTGGTTAGTTTTGTATTTATTGAAGGGTATTATGTTTCGGATACTACAAAATCTGATGACTCGTGTTGACGGATTGCTACATGTGGAGGTTGTTGACTGAGGTCCAGTTTGAAGTGTTGTCTTCTTAGTAGATGATTATTACGATCCCTCCAATTGCAAAAATGGAGGCGGCGTATCCTAATATTGCGTCATGTATTTTCATGTTGTTGAGTTGTAGTGGCAGGTCAGTGAGCATTTGTTGATGTAGTGGCTGTTGAACTTCTGTAATTTTTTTGATGTGGTCGACGTATCGTTTGAGATGGAGTTTGCTCAGTTGCGGTTCGTCTGATAACCGATTTCAGTGATGATGACAATGACTGTGTACGACGTGTGGACAGATGTTGAGTAGATTTAATGCCCCTGAATGAACATTGACCTGTACTTTAGTGTGCGATTTGGACTTAATTTTATAAATCCTGTGCCTTGTAATGTGAGCCGAGAATTTTTTTTCGCACAAAGTGGTTACTTAAGTTGGGTATGACTGCATATACATCCACTGGTTGCTGTGTGTCAGTTGTCTTAGCGGCGTGTTGTTGGTGAATGGAGCGATGTTGCAACTGGCGCGAGTGATGTTATTGAAAAGCGAAATTTGTTCACACAAAAATTTATCTGCATCTGAGTTGAACTTAATTTGCATTTTTGGGCAAAGGATTTTATCTTCTGTCAGTGGGGTACAGTCTGCCTATTGTTATTCTGTTAGTGTATACTAAAGGCCTGAAGCGTTCCATTCACTCTACATGTACAAACAGATAAAACAAGTAAGAATCACGCGTGCTCACGTGAGCGTGCATGAACGTGAGCATCAAAAAAATCTTCATGCATGAGCGTGCGTGAGTACATACTTTGCGTGAATCACTCTAATCACGCAAAGCAAAAAAAATCGCTTAACAAAGAATTAGTTATTTGCATCTGTCATTATATTGATAAAGATTTAAATTTTTGTGTGAATGTTTTGGGAAATCGGTACTTTATTCTTGGTAATATTTTATTACAATATAAAATAATAAAATAATTAAAGGGTGGTTAAATTGTAAGGGCCGATGTTGAATGTGAACCACACCTAAACGTCAAGTTCTTTTCTGCATTTAATTTGACATTTCTCAATTTCAGACTAACTCAATTTGAACCATGAAAAGATACACAATAGAGCAACGCATTAAAGTTATTCAGGCTTATTATGAAATTGGGCGTTCGAATCAAAATGCATATCGTAAACTTCGTGGTTTTTTCGGTTCATTTAATTGTCCAAATGTGCGTACAATCGGAACAATCGTGAAAAAAAATTATCCGAACTGGGTGTTGAACTCACCGTTCAACCAGGCCTCAGTGTCAACATTAGTTTTACGTTCTTTTTATATCTCAATCTTATATCTCATTAGTACCTTTAAAAGAGAAAATTTGTTACTAATTGAGTAGTTTTTTTATTTTCACTCATATTATTGTATTACCGCAAGAAGCGGATTTTGCGTTTTGTTAGTTTTTAAGTTTCACATTGAACTTCAATAAAAGAAGTCGTATGAATTCAAGAGGAATTCGAATTTGTCTTTTTCATTAAATAGGAAAAATCCTTTATTAGTAAAATAAGGCCTCCTAGTTCACGACCAGGAGCCAACATCGGGTCTGTAGGAGATATGAAAACACCAGTGTTCGTACTGTAGAAAATATTGCTGCTGTTCGTGATAGTGTGGCTGAAGAGCCGTCCACCTCAACTCGTCGCCGTGCCCAACAATTGCACCTCTCACGCTTGTCGTTGATGAACATTATGTTTAAAGACTTGCATTTACACGTTTACAAGGTGAAATTGACTCAAAAACTAAAGCCTCTTGACCATTACAAACTTTGCCAATGGTCAGAATGGTGGCAAGTAATGGAAACAGTGGATGATACATTTTCGATGACTTTTTTTTACTTTTTTTAAGTTTGAAGAAGTTTGTAGCAACTATTTTATAAGGACACCCTAATGCTTACCATTTTATTCACAAAGTGCATGCTTTCATTAGTGAAACGCATACCTGTTGGTCAAAATCGATTACCAAATGGTCAAATTATTTATCGAGAATCTTTTGGGGTCCATAAAAAAAATGGTCACCAATCTCGCTTAACTGAGTATATGGTTTTATTACTCTTCGATAGTGGAATCGAACATATACAGTCAGGTTCTTGTATTTCCAAAAAGTCTTCATTTGTTGTTTTATAGTGTAATTATAGAAACATTACAATAATTTTTTTTAACTTTTTATTTGGCGTGATTGTCGTGATTCATGCTCACGTGAATGTGCGTGAGTACAAAATTAACTCACGTGAGCGTGCGTGAACGTGAGTAGCGAAAAAATCTTCGAGCGTGAGCGTGCGTGATTGACAATTTTGATCACGTCAGCGTGCGTGAACGTGAGGCAAATTTACTCACGTGCCCATCTCTAGTAAGAACCTGATATTATCGGTACAAATACATGCGTATTGGATAGAGTAGATGGCGTATCATCTCTTTCTCTGGCTCTCATTGTAGTGGAAACTTTTTTCTCTTTATCTATTCCACTCAGTGAAGTAACTGTTGTTCCTATAGTTTAAATGGATATATCCATTTAATATAGATATTCCAGATCTTACGCTTTGCGCTGATGATGTTTTCTTACTTTTTTTTATTCTTTTTACAAAAAGTAATGGGGTAAGTTCCATCTGTGGCAAACTTTAAAAAAAAAGAAAACAAAATTTCGCTCTTTATTCTTTATGCTTGCAGCGTTACGCTCTCCACATATTCCAAGCACAGATAATAAGAATACCGATATATCTGTTTGTTGTGTATGTAATCATACAAGTATTTTTGGTACTTGGTACTTTTACTCTCTCATACCTATTCTATCGTTATCTAAAAGAGAAATATTCCATACGCACTCAATCCAAAGAGAGCGAAACAGATACCAGCAGATATAAGAAAATTTAAATACATACAACAAGTGTGTTTGGATGGTTCTTTGCAGACCTATAGTGTATACTATTTGTCTCTATGAGCAGTGATCGCGATTAAGTCACTGCTTGGCTCAATGACGACCATTGTATTGTTGGTAGGTGCTAGGCAGGGTTACCGTTGGAAAATTTCAAAAAGTGGCACAAAAAGGGGATTTTTTTGAAAAAAAACGCGCAAAATTTATTTTATTTAAAACAATAAAATTAAATAAAAAAACTATAAAGAACAAAAAATGACTCAGTCTATTACATTAAGATGAAAACTATACATTAAAACTAAAAGAAAACTAGTAAGGTGGTTATATTCGGCTATGCCGAAGCTCAGATTCCTTTCACCAATTGTAAAAATGATAATAAAACTTGTTATTTGCACTACAATTATATTTTATTAAACTTTGTACTGCAAAACAGGGTAGTTGGTGAGAAGTGGAAGTTACTTTTAGCTTCACACATCCATAAACTACAGGGACATACAGACATTTTTACCGATCGGTCTCATCTTAATAGAGTAGGGAATCCCTACCTCCGATTAGAGTAGGGAAGCTTACATAAAATATTTCAGCTTGATTGCTCTAAAATTACTACTGTAATCGCGGGGACTGACATTGGGACACCCCCAAAAAGAGGGATTTTGTATGGGAGGTACTCAACCTCCGCTTACTGGAGGGAAGCATGCATAAAAAATTTCAGCTTGATTGCCCTTAAACTACAGCTGTAATCGTAGGGATAGACCCCAACGAGGGGGTGTTTGTATGGGAGGTGGGAGTTGTTTTTGACCGATCGGGTTCATCTTAGAACTTAACCTCCGCTATTCCAAATTTCAGCACGATATTTCTTAATCTGCGGCTGCAATCGCGGGGACAGACAGACTGACAGACGGTCACCTTTAAATCGACTCAGATTTCGATGCTGATCATTTATATATGTATATTGTCCTATGTACCACGCCTCCTTATGGGCGTTACAAATGGAACAAATGGAAGAACACAATTAATATACCCTTCACTCTGTTCTTGCTCGTAGTGAAGGGTATAATAATACATTACATATGTAAAAGACATTTGGAAAATTTAATTTTTGTTCAAACAGATTTAAGGCCTTATTCATAATAATTTATAAAACTTCATAAATTTTTATAAGTATGGCTGTTATTTTTTAGAAACTTCATTTCGATATTTTTCCAAGTACCTCATTAGGTATCCAGTCTTCCAGCTTTGTGTCCAGCAAATTCCATGCTGAAAGCATTGCTTCACATGTTCTTACTTTTAACTTATTAGTTAACTTACTCTTCATCAGTGGCAACTTTCAAAATATACGCTCTGCGCAAGCACTGTTTGTGGTACAGTCAATATATAACAATATCTTTAATTTCAGTTCATTCATACTATTTTTTAAATTGCCTACTGTGTACCAAAAAAGTTCAATGCCAGTTATTTAAATAGGATATATAGATTTATCTATTGATTTACACTCTAATAACTTAAATTCATATATGAATGCCTCACAATTTTTTATAATATGACTATATTAAGACACCCTGTCAGAATAATCAATGTCTTCACTAGCCTCAGTATGTTAAAATTAGGGTCTAAATATCTTACAGCAATCAGTCTTTTATTATTTATACTAATTCTGAATAGTATTTCGTCAGATAATTTTTGATATAAATTCAATATGTTCCTCTTTATAACATTTGCCAATCCCAAATTAATTGCGGCGGCGCTTTTATTCGACGGTAGCCGTTACAAAATATATATACACAAAAAAGTATTGTCTTTTAAAAAGCATACAAACATTTAGGATTGTGAAAATCGCAGAAATGAAAAAAGTGGCAAAAAAGGGGATTCGTGAAAAAGGGGCAGCAAAAGCGGCATGGCTTCAAAAATGGGTCAGATTGACACTTTAGTCGCACAACGGTAACACTGGTGCTGGGACTGGATGCACCTTTAGAAGTTCCAACGTCTCTGGATCACATAACGGAATTGTTATGTAGAAAATAACATGGTTGTCCGTGATTTCTCTTTTCACTTTCATAACCTTATAAAGTGCTGATTGAAGTTGTGGCGGAGATAACAACAGAGGGCTGATTTCTCCATGATATGAATCGGACAGTGCTGTGACTACTGCCTTTTGTATGCGATGCACCCTTGCTGATATTGACGATAACTGAGCAGATAGCGACACAAACCTTTGAACCAGTTTTAGTTGGTAACTTTCTTGTTAGTTTTTGCGTAGTCTGGACTCAATTTGGTTTATCTGGTCATTGATGTTGTTGAAGTTCTGATGAAGTTAATTTAGCTTGAAGATATTCTTTATTTAGTAAATGATTGACGTTTGGTTCTTCAATAGCTATTTAATGTGAGTTTAGTCTTCATTGATCAAGGTGATAGTGTCTAACATTTGCTCTGCGTAATTTGAGTCTAGAACCCCTAACAGTGAGTTTGCAATGTTCCCAATAACGTTTACAGCGCCACGTTTGGTTTTTCTGCGTTTTAGCAAAAAGTTTCCATCCTTGAGGTCTGAGAGGCCGAGCTCAAGGGTATGCAGAACGTTTTGACATGGGTTCCGTTAGAAAATTAGTATTCACAAGTGCGGGAGTGCTGAAGTACCATTAGTAAATGCGTCAATCTCTCGCCAGTATGGTTAAAGCTCGTAATACATTATAAGTCTCCATTCTGACCTTGAAAACCATGTGGTGCCAATTCCTTCAAAATGAAAGCCGATGTCTGGTTCGCTGATTTAATTTGTACATATTAAAGGAAATGCAAACAGTGCCACGAGCATTGTCGTCATGCGGCTGGAGTTCGATGTCCTTCGGCTGTTCTTGCTTGGTCGTTCGTCTGTTGGTGACTGTGATGCTTGGGCATCCTCATCCTCGTTGATTGGGCTTGTCGATACTTGCATGCATGGTTAGTCTACACATGGCTCATCTTTATTGAGTCTTGGAAGCCGAGAGATAGTGAATAGCTCTTTTAAGAACGCCAGAAACTGTTTTCACGCCTGCGACTCTTATTACATTGTCGTTTCCTATGTCCCGGTCATGATACGAGGCCATTACATTATCTTCTTTTATGATGACGATGGCTTCTGGTTCGATGTTCTTTGATTGCTCTTGCCATTTGTTGTGGTGTTGCAATTCGTGGAGGTAATCTCGGGACCATCGGCTCCAAAAATCATGCTTAAGCCGAGAGACCAGCTTCCATCTGTTTGCCCGACTTGAGGTTGGTGTCGTTGCTTACGAGTTAACTTGAGCCGTGAGAGGTTCTCCAATACTGGAGTAAGTGCACTAATGTCATTTGGATCATGTGACATTGGTGAGATGAGCCTAGAGTTGAGTACCGCTTCAATTTCGACTACCAGCGTCTCGAGCTCTTTGTATGTAAGAGATGCATTTGCCATGCTCCTTACCAGAAGATGTTTTGCTGATTTGACAGCTGCTTTCCAGAGACCACCGAAGTGTGGCGCTCTTGGTGGGGTAAAATTGAATTGGATGCCCTTGGTGTTGCATGCGTTTGTAATGGCTTCCTGGGCATTGGGTGAGTGGATGATAGTTGCTAATTCAGGGAGTTTGTTCTTTGCTCCTACAAAGTTGGTTGCGTTGTCACGGAGGTGACGAGGGCTTCAGGTGCTTTTCTTTTTCTCTTCAGATTTGTTGGAATTGCGAAACGTGGATTGTATTGCTTCTATTTCATGTAGAAACAGGGGACCACAGAACCAAAGCGTGAATTTTTAAAGGGCCGCTGCACAGTGGTTGCCGTTTAATACAAAGAGCGGCCAAAAATAGAAGGAGTTTTCATAGGTGAATAATATTTGGCACATCTCACAGTCTCTTTTAATGACACCAATTTCTAAAATTTGATTAAAATCTGTGAAAGGATTAAAGGACAGCTCTTAGATCCTTAAAATTTAAATTTCATAGTAGTCACACCAAAGTCATCATATCCATAGATTCCATCAATCTATGACTAAATCTACAGTTTGGTTAATGTCGGACAAAGGATTCAAGGACCTCTCTTAGAGTATACAATCAAAAAAATGACACCGAAAACGGTGAGGCCGCTTTGTTCTGTTGAAGATAACTCAACAATCCGCAAATTTCCGCAGCTGAAATTTACATCATATAATTTGTAAATATTGGTAAACATTTTGCAACAAATTTGGTTGTTAACTTCGATTGACTTCGCAACTAAAACTCTAAGTGAAATTTAATTCTACACACGAGTTAGTACTGAAATAGGCACATATAATAATTAATTTAATAAAATAGACTCAGCATGATAAGAAGTTTTTAATTCTTTATAATAATAGTTAATACCTTTCTTAAAATATTTAATTCTTCCATTGTTCAAGCAATCTTTCTTAAAGAGGTTTTTACGTTTTATTTTGGACCTTCACTTGCAAGTTCCTCACGCTGCGAAACAAAATTATATTCATAGTCTGTCTTTGGCAGCTATTCTTAAAGATGACAGGTGGAATAAAGCAAAAACAAAAGAAATTTGAAAGAGCAAAATCTATTGTGAGATAGTGTTGCCACAGTATTACCCAGAATTTTGACTTAATTTTTTTATTTTTGGCCAATGGGGACGACCACTGTGCGCTGGATAACTCCCACGAGATAGTATGTCAGCAGGATTGTACTTTGATTTGACGTGACGCCATTGATTTGTCTGGGTCATGTCATGTATGATTCCAACCCGATTGGCCACAAATGTGTTGTATGCTGTGGACGAGTTTATCCAGGCCAAAACGATTTCTGAGTCAGTCCAAAACCAGATTGAACTTGTTAATTGAAAATCGGTTTTGATCCTTGCCGAAAGAAGTCCAACGGCAAGGATCACAAGATCTTGACGGCCAATTGACATCGCCACCACATTAGATAACACGACCACTGAATTTGTCGCGCAAAAGAGCCATTGTTTTGTTAGCTGTGTGGAATCGTCCTGTTGAAGCCACATATCGTCCACATCCATATCTTTCAAGTCTGGCCATAAAATGTTCGCTATCTTTCTACAGCGAACACCATTCACAGTAACTGCCTGATCGGCCTCATTTTGGAAAAAAAATGGCCCGATGATGCCGCCAGCCCATAAACCGCATTAAACAGTCACTGTGGGTGCATTGATTTTTCGACAATCACTCTTGGATTTCAAGTGCCCAAATGCGGCAATTCTGCTTATAGACGAAGCCGCTGAAGATGATTTTGGAATGGTCAAGAGGCTTTAGTTCTTGAGGCAATTGCACCTTGTAAGCCTGTTAATGCAAGTCTTTATGGATAATGTTCTTCAACGACGAGCGTGAGAGATGCAAATGTTGGGCATGACGACGTGTTAAGGTTGACGGCTCTTCAGCCACATTATCGCGAACAGCAGCAATATTTTCTGTAGTACGAGCTGTACGCGCATGCACTGGTGTTTTCACATCTCCTACAGACCCGGTTTGCTCAAATTTTTGCACGATTTTTCCGATTGCACGCACATTTGGACCATTAAATTGACCGAAAAAATCACGAAGTGCACGATATGCATTGATTGATTTAAACGCAAATTTTCATAATAAGCCTGAATAACAATAACGCGTTGCTCAACTGTGTATCTTTCCATGGTTGAAATTGATTCAGTCTAAATTGAGAAATGTCATATGAAATGCAGAAAAGAATTTGACGTTTAGGTGTGGTTAGCCTTCAACATCGGCCCTTCCAATTTAACCACCTTTTATATATGTCTTAATAGCGCGTTTAGGTCTGTTCGGAATGTTGTCCATTTGGTATGTAGAGACTCTGGTAATGACTGGTCCCTGTCGAAGTTTCACTCACACATTTCTTGTATAAAAATTTTGGCTGTGACTATGATTGGGGACAGTATTCCTAAGGGATCGAACAGCTTAGCAGGATCTGATGTGACCGTGCGCTAGGTGATTCGCCTGACAGTGTTAATGTTTTACCTTTACACAAAAAGTTTCATCTTGTGGCAGCCATGTAAGTCCCAATGTTTTATGGAGTCAGCCTTTGAACTCACGAAGTCCATGTTTACTTCTTTATCTCCCTGAACAATGCTGTTCAGCGGTTGTGGGTTATTGGCACACGACTTGCGCAAGTTTAACCTATTTTCCTGCATAATTTTTATGAGTTGCTGCTGCAGATGTATTGCTGTCACTAAGTTTTCGGCACAACCCAGGCCGTCATCAACGTACAAATTTTCTTGAAGAAATTGCGAGGCGAGGAGGTACATTTTGCGTTCTCTTTGGCTACCCGTTGCAGGTATTTCGTTGCTAAATATGGAGCGGCTCTTGTCACATATGTGACCGTGTTCAGCTGATCTGTCTGAACATTTTTTCGACATCAGTCTTAAAAACATATTTTTTTGTCATATGTTCCTACTCATACTCTTCCATGAATTTGACGTATTGTGCTTTCAGTTCTGGATTTTTTTGTAATCAACGCTCTAGGGAGAAGAACCTGTTGATTGCAATCTTATGCATCTGGAGCTTGATGGAAGGGTTTTCGAACCATAAACCGATTGCGCCCGTCCTTGATAGTGTGTTGTTCGAAATGACTTTCGCACTGTTCTCCTCGATTGAAAGCGGCTTGGTTGTTGCATTGATTTCCTCTAACTCCCAAAGTCGGGAGATTGAGGCGTCAAGAGACTCGTCGGTCGTAGAGACAAGATCCGTGGTAGCACAAACGCTTCAAATCGAGATGAGTAATTGTTGATGCGTAATTTCAGGGCCACATTCACGCGGTATTTTGTTTTGGTGTTGCTGGCGCCTATACCGTTGATGTTTATATTTGAGTTCTGCATGGATATTCCTAGTCGCCTTACCAAGCGTTCCGTGATGGATTTCACCTGTGAACTCGAATCAAGCAGAGCCCGAAATTCAACTTCATTATCGTTTGTTTTTATTTTGACTAGTGCTTAGTAGAAACTATGAACTGATTTGATGTTCGTTTGCAGCCGCTAATGAAGTGACGTCTTGGTTGTCTGGTGGCAGAGTATCTGCAATGGCCGCCGCTGATGAACCCGTACCTGATTGAGGATTCTTGTTTCTGCTCCAGATGTAGCAACGTATTATCTTTCTTGTTGCATTTCAGGCAGTAGCGTGATGTACATTGATGAATGTCCCGACTTTCGACAGGTCACGCAATGTAAGAGTATAAAGAAATGAATAAAGTAAAGCCTTAAGAGTTCATTTCTTTTTATTTCGAACTGCGCATAAGTGCGCGTAGCGTATAATAGCGTTTTTTTGGCTACCACGCTATCGGAAAAAAATATTTTTTTTTAAGTTTGGCAGAAGGAAAGCTCTGAAGAAGAGAAGTACGACGCGATTGTAAACTACGTGTTGAAAAAAAATTGGTGATGCTAAAATTTCGATGAGGAACACTAAATAGTGTACCGCATAAAAGTTATACTGATCTGTTTATCGTGCCTGTTTCCAATAAAGTCAAACAAATTACAAACATATTGTTTTAAAATAGCTAAAATTTTCCAAAAAACAATACTGTTCTGATATATTCAAAGGACAAAATCGAATATACAGTTCTACCTGTTGGTTCCTTCGGAGAAACTGCTGCAGAATCACATCATAAAGTCTACAAAGTAGGCAGATTGCACAATGCTTGAAAAAACAGCCACAGGAATAAACTTGCCGATGTTTTTAATACAGCTGAGGATTCATACGATCCACTTATATCTTCGAAGAATTCACAAAAGTGCAATCAGCAACGAAAACTTTCACAATTTCCACTTGAAGCAATACAACTGTAAAGCTTTGAAATCACGATCGGGGACATTGATGTCGGGGACATTGAAATAAAAAAATATGCTTCTATATGAAGAATCTGCAATCATTTTTCAGAATTTATGTTTATTAAGTTCTCTTTTTGGTATGTTTGATTTATATATTCTACTAGTGGGCCCGGCAATGCTTCGCTATTGCATATTACCTTGTAATATATTTCACATTTAGGTCTACAAAGTACTTTGAAAAAGGTACTTAAGCTAAATAATAATATGTTGAGTTTATGAACTTATGTAACTAATTTCATGTAACTCCTTTACATGGAAGTTATTTCATATCATATCATATTTAGTAAATTCTAAATATGATAGGCTCTATGACGATAGTAAAAAGTTCTTCATCAAAGTCATATCTTCGACATGTAGATTAAGTTTTGTCTGTATGTAGGGAGAAAAAACACTTCTTTCACAAATCAGTAACAGAAATTCCTCTAAAGATCAAAATTCAATTTGTATTTTTACCTGTAGTAGCGGGAACCGTCTGTATACTAACTATCTCTTTGGGCGTAAAAAAAACCTTTGTCATGCTTTCTCAGCCTATTGACCGCAAATGAAAATTTCGTTTGAAGCTTCATGCCTTCATAAAAGCTTCATAAAAACCTCCTTTGCCATGTCTTATTCTCATACGGACCAAGAATATACCCAAATACTCTCTATATACTGAACTATTACCATTTTTTGAGATAATTCGGTCACCAATGTTTGGCTTAACAAAGTGATGATCTCACGCGCTGCATGGCATATTACGCCGTCGTGTTGGAACCATTTCTCAACTCAACCATTTCAAATAATGTGCAATGACATGATAAATAATAAAAATCAATTAATCGTCCACTTGCTCTAGTTCTTCTACCAGTTGGATTTTATATGAATGTAGACCAAGATCTTTCCTCAGCATTTGCAGAGACCGAGTTGCTGAGAACGGCGTCGGTTCGATAAATTCGAGTCCCCTGTCACACTTACGTCTACAGCGTCGATGGTTTCTATTAGCAGCTCAGATGGATGATTATTTGCACCCCAAACTCCACAAAGGACTCTATAAGTTTGGGCAGAGCCTCGGCACTTTTTACTTATTAAGTTCCAAATAGCCTGTTCATTAGGGCGGATCAATTTTTTCCAGTCGAAAAAAACGTGGTAATCGTATACCAATATCGAAATCTACGATGAATTCTTAAAAAATTTCATGAAGAAACAATATGTATAAAATCAATTCCTAGTTCGCGCTGAGCAGCATGATGATTTCAGGTAGACATATTTTTTTAACAATGAGCAACTGTTTTAACAATGAAACCTTCAGACCTATGTGCCCCGGCTCTAATTTTTACCTTCTATTGGAGACCAAGACGAAGAGAATGATATATTTTTGACATTGTTTTCTGTATGCCAACACTCAGAGGTCATAACTTTTTAACCAATACATAGATTTGCTTCTGTAATACTTCATTTAGTTTGTTGGGAAATCAGTTTAACGCAGAAGTTTTCGGTTTGTGCTCATTTAAAAATAAAAAAATCTCTATCTGAAATCTTCCTGCTCCCAGCGCGAGCTAGGAATTGATTTTAGTCACAAATTTTATTGGTGAAGTTTTCTAACAATTCATAGTAGATTCCGATTTTGGTTACGATGCGAATAAAAAAATTGGCCCACCTTACTATTCATATCACTGGGCGAACTGCAATTAGAGTTTCTCTTTTTCCCGGACTTTTCATTTCCCGGGAAACCGGGAAAAATTTGTGCCTTTCCCGGGATTCCCGGGAATTTTCGCTCAGTAGAAAAACAAGAAAAGCTATGTTAATTTTTTTCAATTTTGCAGTATGTACATTAGGGTATTACCTTTTTTGGATAATATTCTCCCCAGGGCTTTTCTAATGGCAAATATTGTATTAATGATATTAATGATGATTTCAGTTCAATTCGCTAAAAAAAACCTTACGCACCAACAGCGATTTCTAAAATGCCTTTAATATGAATTTTTTTTTTACTTTGTTTGATTCAAAACTTTAACGCGTTTGGTGCGTAACCTTTTTTAACGATAGCGGAAAACTAAAAACGCAGTTCTGAATATTTGGCCATGCCCTACACGATTTTGTCTGGGGAGATTTGATATTTGCAAAAAATGCGAAAAGTTATTACCCTAATGTACATATTCATTAATTTGTTAATTCATGAGATCATATAGTACAAGCTGCAAGTAAAACAAAAACATTACAAACAAAAACATAACAAACGAAAAAAATTATTTTCAATGTATATATAAAAATATTAGTTAAACAATAAAAGTTAATTTGTCTTTTTGAAAATACGTTTTTAAAACGGAAAGAGCGTTAATGGTTTCATCAGACAGTCTGTTTCTAATTCTATTTACTAATTGCCCTGTTGTTGAAAATATTCACTCTCTTTTAACTGATGTTGGCTTTATTGCCAGAAGAGCATTCAATAAAATGGTGACATTTTCCGTTGCTTTTCCACTTCCTTGGTAAAATTGTAAATCCTTTTTTATTGAGTTACTAAGTAGCCTATTACTTGAAGCAACAAATACGAATTTCTTCGCCAATAACGTCTTCTTTAAAAAGTCGAGTATAAATTTGTTCAGCGTACGCGATCACATTTTGTTTTGAAGTAGTTTGAAATAAGTTATTAGCATTCTTATCAAATACTGTTGGATCTTTAAGATACTTCACTAAAGTATAAAGTCGCTTCTCCCTTCTTTCTTCAATTCGCTTGATTCAAGCTTCTAAAATTTGCTCTTCCAAGGGTGTTTCAATTTCCCGGGAATCCCGGACGAATTAAAAATGACCGGGAATCCCGGGAGAGAAACTCTAACTGCAATATACAGTGGAATTTTGATAGTAATAATTACTTATTTTAAAAGGGTGTAGCACGGCCCACTTCCTCCCTTACTGTAATTCATACTGCAACAATAACATATGTAACAAATTACATCTTCATACCTCTGATAGTTCATGAGATACAGCCTTTTTTACTTTCAAGTTGTATGGGCGGTTCCACGCTCCTTTATCCAATCACAACTAAGTACATCCAGAGACTAACAACAGGTCGTGAGTACCACTTTCTAAACTTATCTTATAAATCAGTCTATTATAAAATCCGTCAGAGAGATTTTTGAAAAAAGGGCGAGGCACCGCACAGTGGCACCGCCCCATACATTTCTTGGAAAAAAATAGAAGGAGTGGTCGTACAGCAATGAAATTTTGCAGAAAAACTTCTTTGGGCTAAATAAAGAAACTTTGAAAAAAATCTTCGAAAACCGCCTACTGCCACACCCACCTTTCATATAACTGCACTTGCCAAAATTTTTATTTTTGTACCTAGGTACTCGAAATTCGGGACACATCTTAATTGAGTTCTCCTTATGAAAAAAAATTAAACATATTGGGGATGCCACGCATACTTTAGATTTTACGCCCATTGAAAGTTGTGGATTTTAGGTGTTTTTCTTCCCTGTCTAGAATCATATGAAAATTTCATATAAGTCAAAAAATGTTAAATTTTTTTTAAAAGTTAAACATGTGTTGGCTCCATACAAAAGAAGTATATATCCCCAACAACCCTCCTTGAAAGATATTTGCCTATAAATACACCGAAAATATCGCACAAATACATGCATTAAAATCGATGTTACTAAAACGGACGGTATTTGGCGGTAATTTTTTTTTCTCAATTGAAAGTACCGACTTATACCTTTCATTTTTTATAGTTAGAGGGCTAAGCAAGGCAAAGCACATAAAGTTTTTTTCCATCAAAAAGTGAAAAGTTAATATTTTTTAGTATAATTTTTGATAAATTATAATAATTAGTTTACTTTTCCAATTTCAATAATTGTTTTTTGTATTATAAGGTAAGTGCTACATTTTCATTAAAAAATAAAACAAAAGCCATAGCTATAAACTTACACACAAAAAAAGTTCTTTATTTAGACAATAATTTTAATCTAATTTCATTGAATAAATTTCCGTTGACTTCTGTTAGTTTTTTTAACTACAAAATTTCACTTATCATAAAAAACGTTGTTGAATTATTCTTATCCAAATATTTCTTTACAAAACCAAAACTTTATTCTGTTAAAGCTTTACGAAATTTGGGTACGATTCCGTTGGTTGGATTGATATTATTACTCGATTTCTTAAGTGGTCGGAATAGGCTTGCCAGATGGTCGGGAATAGGCGGGATTTTCCCGACTTCTTGCAAAAATCCCGAGTCCCGAGTATTGAAGTAATTCAGGGGAAAATCCCGACTTTTTAATATTTACTACATATACTTAGAATAATCAAAGAATCAACACATTAAAGAAGGTACAAAAAATACTTTTCTCTTATGAACTAGTTTTGTGCACTTAACATTTTTTCATTTACCCACTACCCATTTCCATGGGTATTAATCTCTTTCCCATCCCTAGCAATTATCTATCATCTGATTTTACCACAGTTGTTCATAACATTACGACTTTCAAGAAATGCAAATTTTTGGACAAATTGCAGCATTTAATCTAAAAGACTCACTATTGCCATGGGAGAAATTCCCAAAGTTCTACAAATGTCAGATGCAGTGGACAATGACATGTTGTACAGCGACTACTGCAGTCTTCGAGCTTGAATTTGTTTAAATTGATCTCATTTATAATTTCTTTACCGATAAGTAAGGCTTATTGCGAAAAAGTATTTAGTATTTTAAACAATTTATACACGAAAGATAGAAACCGAATGTCTTTTGATCTTATAAAGGCTGAACTAATCATAAGATTGAATATTGATAAAAGCTTTCAGGAATTCCAGTAATTTTTAACAACTAATAATATTTCTTAATAAAAAATTTCAAAACCAATATAATATGATCTTTACATTTGTCCCGACAAATCCCGCTTTTTAGTCTCGGTTTTCCCGACTTTTCGAATTCGGTGCCTGGCAACCCTAGGTCGGAATGATGTATTTGTATGGGAGGTACCAGAAGGGGCGGGGTGAAGTAGCCCATTTGCAATGCCGTAAGTAGTTTTGGGAAATATGAACTCCTGCAAAATTTGAAAACATTTGGTTGCGTTTTTCGAAAGTTATCGTACGCACCAGCCGGACAGCCAGACAGACAAACGGACATGGCTCAAACGACTTAAAAAGTCATGAACCGAATGTGGTTCAGGGTCTAAAGTGACTCCTTCTATCTAAAGTGACTCCTTCTATGTATTACACTTTTTGGCCGAATCAAATTATATATACCCTCCTACCCGTTGGGTGAGGGTAAAAAAAATTAAGAATTAAGAATACAAACCTGTATAATTATACCATCACCCTTAGGGATGAGGGTATATATCATTTGATACGACCCAAAAGGGTAACACATAGAAGGAGTGACTTTAGACCCTAGGTTTCTTTGAACCAAATTCGATTCATGACTTTTTAAGTCGTTTGAGCCATGTCCGTCTGTCTGTCCGGTGGCTGTCCGGCTGGTTCGCACGATAACTGTCGAAAGACGCAACCAAATGTTTTGAAATTTTGCACGAGTTATTATTTTCTCAAAACTACTTACGGTATTGCAAATGGGCTACATGGCCCCGCCCCTTCTGGTACCTCCCATACAAATACATCATTCCGCCCACTTTAGAAATCGAGTAATAATATCAATACACCCTACGGGATCGTCCCCAAATTCTGTATTTAGTAAAGCTATAACAGGATAAAGTTTTGGAAAAAATTTTGAAAGCCTAGCCACGCCCCTTCTGGTACCTCCCATACAAATCTACCTTTCCGCCCACTATAGTGATGGAGAAATAATATCATTAAATTAAACATGATCGTACCCAAATTCTATTTTTAGTAAAGCTATAACAGGATAAAGTTTTGGAGAAAAAAATTGGAAGTCTATCCACGCCCCATCTGGTACCTCCCATACACATCTGGTACCGCCCACTTTGGAAATCGGTTAATATTATTAAAAGACCTAACGCGATCGTGCCCAAATTCTGTATTTGGTAAAGTTTAAGCAGGATAAAGTTTTGGAGAAAAAATCTGGAAGTCTAGACACGCCCCTTCTGGTACCTCCCATACAAATGTACCACTCCGCCCACTTTAGAAATAGGGTAATAATATCAATACACTCGACACGATCGTGCCCAAATTCTGTATTTTGTTATGTTATAACAGGACAAAGTTTTGGAGAAAATAATTGGAAGTCTAGCGACGCCCCTTATGGTACCTCCCATACAAATGTACCTTTCCGCCCACTTTAGGGATGTAGTAATAATATCAGTACACCCAACGCAATCGTGCTCAAATTCTGTAATTAGTAAAGCTATAGCAGGATAAAGTTATGGAGAATAAATCTGGAAGCCTAACCACACCCCTTCAAGAGCTCACTAAAGGAAGCAAAAGCTTGTTTTTATGCATATGAAAATGAGAACAAGCACATCTAACATAGTTCAAACTGAGCAAGTCGAGATCAAACGTGAGCAGTGAGTAAAAGCAAATACACCAAATTTTATTATGCATACGACAAGAACCTTTTACTCAAAAAATCGAGTCCGAGCTCAAGCTCACGTTTTATGCATGAGACCCAATGTGTCGACTCCCACGCATTCTTGTGTGACGTCATGCAGCTGCTTAATAGACGCGGCTGAGGATCCGCAAGGTCTATCTCTTCAGCAACCCTTGCTGTGCCTTCTCCACACATTATCACAACTTTAAGTGTTAAAAGCTTCAAGAAACTATCGAGAGGCCCAAACACACCGGTGCGAAAATGGTAATTGTAAAATTCTTGACATTCAACAAAAAAATCTTGGTTGTGATAAAAATCTTGTAAATATTTCAATTTCATTTATTTTTTTATAAATGTCCTTATGTATGATATCATTTAAGTCTCGAGTTACTGATAACTTACGCAATAAACAATATAAACTTATTATAAATTTACGATAAACTAACATGAGTAAACATGATGTTTGGAAAATCTTTATCGCAGGCATTGTAATTTGTTAAGTTCCAATTATTGGATAAGCGAAAGGGATCCCTAATTGTACAATTGGAATCATGTTTGGAAAATATTTGGGAATAAACTTGATATGCAATAAATTATAAAAAGTTGGAAAGCTTGTGATAAATTTATATTTTTATATATTTCCAAATTAGATATAAATACCATTTCAAAGCAAATACAAAAGTGTTGTCAATTTAATTCCAATTCAATTGATTTCTTTTGAATTCTTTCAAATTTCTTTGATTTCTTTCATATTTTCAGTAATTTTTTATAGTTTTATTATTTCTGGTCTTCTTTTCTGCGCCCTTTCTTTTATATTTATAAGGACTTTTTACTTTAACACGAAACACGTCAATCTTTCAGACGTGTTTCAGACGTCTAATAGCCTGTTCAGCAAACTTTTTCGTGTAGGCAGACGTGCGATTGCTACCCAGACGATCGAGTTTTTATTTGTTTTTTCTTTCTCTTTTCGCCCGGGAATAAAAGCTCATTTCACTCATTATCCTTCTTTCAAAGTCTATTGTTGGCAATGTGTTGGTTTGGTCTTTTCAAAAGCTTTTGCTATTGAAAACCAGTAAGAAAGTTTCAGTTGGGCAACCCGACTTACATATACCATCACCCTCAGTAAAACAAAAAAAAATTCTGTTATATTGACATTATTACTCGATTTCTAAAGTGGGCGGAGTGGTACATTTGTATGGGAGGTACCAGAAGGGGCGCGTCTAGACTTCCAGTTTTTCTCTCGAAAACTGTATCGTGCTTGAACTTTACTAAATACAGAATTTGGGCACGATCGCGTTATTTCTATTAATAATATTAATCGATTTCTAAAGTGGGTGGTACCAGATCAGTATGGGGCGTACCAGAAGGGGCGTGGCTAAATTTCCAGTTTTATTCTCAAAAACTTTATCCTGCTATAGAGTTACCAAATAAAGAATTAGGGTACGATCGCGTTGGATTTATTGATATTACTACTCCATATCTAAAGTGGGCGGAAAAGTACATTTGTATGGGAGGTACCAGAAGGGGCGTGGCTAGACTTCCAATATTTTTCCAAAACTTTATCCTGTTATAACTTAACAAAATGCATAATTTGGGCACGATCGTGTTGAGTGTATTGATATTATAACTCCATCTCCAAAATAGGCGAAATTGTACATTTGTATTTGAGGTACCAGAAGGGGCGTGGCTAGACTTTAATTTTTTTTCAAAACTTTATCCTGTTATAGCATTACTAAATATAGAATTTGGGAATGATTGAGTTCGATGTATTGATATTATTACTCGATTTCTAAAGTGGGCGGAATTGTACATTTGTATGGAAGGTACCAGAAGGGGCGTGGCCATGTAGCCCATTTTTAATACCGTAAGTAGTTTGGGGAACATTTGGTTGCGTCTTGCGAAAGTTATCGTGCGAACCAGCCGGACAGCAGACAGACGGACAAACAGACAGACGGACGTGGCTCAAACTTAAAAAGTCATGAATCGAATTTGGTTCAAAGAAACCTAGGGTCTAAAGTCACTCCTTCTATGTGTTACACTTTTGGGTCGTATCAAATATATACCCTCATCCCTAAGGGTGATGGTATAAAAAGGGAGAACTTTTAATTAAGTAAAAGAAAATATAACGTGAATCCCATTGGATATTACATATAGTGGTTTGATTTCGGTAAAACTATGTGCAATAATATCAAAATTTCATATATTATGTTCTGCTCACTTTGGACAAAATTGGTTCATTAACTTGGGTGTAATAGTCTGATACAATTTCAAGACTTACTTCAAGAGCACTTTGTGTAGGGGGTACCTAAAAAGCCTGGTGGGATTCCGCTCAAACTATGTACAATAAGGATAATAATTAGAAAAATACGGTCAAAATTATTTAAGCCAATAGGGTGTTATAGAGTGATATAGTTTCAGAGCCCACCTGGCCCTTTGTATGGGACATACTTTGCGATTCTTTTAATTTTGGGTTGGTACCAAAAGTCGCTCATGCTTGCTGCAACTACTCTTATTTTTGTTCCATCGATGTATGGGGTCAAAGTGCTGACCGAATATAAAAATTTCTTCTTCACATTCGAACCTAAAGTGCCCGTTGGATTACAAATTGAAAATATATATATAGCCTTTAATAATTTCCATATAGTACGTTATAGAGTGGAAAGTGGAATCTTTAAAAAAATTAAATATATTTATAATATGTATTTGTTTGTGGATAGTTTTTAGTCGATCTTACTGTGTATTATATCAATTTACGTTTGTGTATCGTATGACACATCAAATTCGGCTAAAGATCAGAAAAATGTTTTTTTATTTATTGTTTGATATTTTTGGTCAAATTCAGTGTGTCACGCACTAGGATGACGCGTTTCAAACTCCATGACGAGTTCATCTTCAGACCCCTTTGTGACGAACTGATGCACAATGGTACATCATCAGCTGTATATATATCTACAATTATGCCAAACATGTGCATGTGAAGTAGACATCAGCCGAAAATGTCCAGCATAGTTATGAATTTGACCATTGATAACCAAATATGAGAATGGAGGATATTTTATCCCCATGATTCCCTTTTTACCACAAAGATCAAGCTTTTTACCACAAAAGCTCAGGGGTTTTTACCTCAAAGCTAAGCTTCTTACAAGGTTTATTGATAAACTATCAGTTCGTCACAAAGGGGTCTGAAGATGAACTCGTCATGGAGTTCGAAACGCGTCATCCTAGTACGTGACACACTGAATTTGACCAAAAATATCAAACAATAAATAAAAAAAAAAACATTTTTCTGATCTTTAGCCGAATTTGATGTGTCATACGATACACTAACGTAAATTGATATAATATTTATAATATTTTTTTATTGATAGATTTAGTGTAAATAGAATTTTTAAATAAATTCGGTAAAGTAGACGTAGAAATGTCTAAAACCTTATTCGGACGCATATCTAAACTCTTTTATTCACATTGATTCAATTCAGATTCTGACGCTATCGTGTCGTAGAAAACTAATTCCTATACATACAATATTCTCTTAGTTTTTATAGAAATAAGTTTGAATTTTTAATTGCCCCGCAATTGCTCGTTACTAATTTGGAATATCTAAAATTAACTCAGTGGAAATAATAAATACCAGAACGTGAACGTGTACCAACCTTTTGTACAAAACGTATCCTTTCATATAAAAACTTAAGCCTCAGTTTTTCGCTTTCTTTTTCTCTGATATTTCGCCTTTCTTTTGTCCGGTACATATTTACTAAATGCTTATACAAACTATTGTCGGTACACCAGGCAGTTGAGAGCATATTCCAATCTACCTCAAAAAATATTTGGCAGTTTGATTCAAACAATGTTTTTGTTAAGTTAAGAAACATTGACGTGTGTGGGCGACGACTTGTCTCTTTTTCCAACTTGTTTTCAACTAGTCAAATTATTATTATTACTTTTATAACGGTTTTTTTTAAAAGAGCCGTGGCACCGACCACTTTCAATCTAGCTGTAATTCAAAACCGAGTAGAAATACACGTTATGTGAACTTTCCGTTATTATCGTATCTTGTTAGAGTGAAATTGGGGAATGGGACTTTGCCTAGAGGCTGAAAGTTACTGACTGTCACTTACTTGGGAGTGACCAGAATCGATTCCTTTGCGGCACTGTCCAAGCAGCTAACTAATTCCGGTCTTAGACCAAGTATTCCCCTGGCAATGACTTTAAAGCAACCGCTTAGAAGTTAGCTAGAGTTAGAAGGCGAAACGTTGAGTAACCTAATCGGCATGCTACCACCGATGCGTCTTAGGAAGTAGGTAACAGAAGTTACTGAAGCTCAACATAGGCTCTTCTAGTGGCTTTGGCAGCCCCAAGAAACTAGGATCGGGAGCGGTGGCCTAATAAGCCACTCTCCTTAAACAAAATTTATTATGAAAACACGGAGAATAAATATAACAAGAACCCCCCAAATGTTGACGACCCCCGCAAACGATATAAGGACCATGATTTAATGATATGCACCTGGAATGTCCGAACTCTTTACAGAGATGGTGCCTCTATCCAACTGGCGGATGTCCTCGACAAATACAAGGCTGACATCACCGCCATACAGGAAATGAGATGGACGGGACAGGGATGCACACGACGAAAGAACTGTGACATCTTTTACAGCTGCCATGCAGAAAGACACGAATTTGGATGTGGTTTCATAGTCGGCAAGAGACTTCGACACCTGGTCTCGCGGTTTAACCCTGTAAGTGACCGAATAGCCACCATTCGCATCCGGGCGAAATATTTTTACATCACGCTGATTTGTGTACACGCCCCGACGGAAGATAAAGACGATGAGATAAAAGATGCATTTTACGAGCGCCTAGAGGAAACATACGACCGCTGCCCTGGCCACGACATTAAAATTGTTCTGGGAGACTTTAATGCAAAAATAGGAAGGGAAGATGTTCTTGGTCCATCGATCGGTAAATTCAGCCTGCATACTGACACGTCAGACAACGGGTTTAGGCTGGTTAGCTTCGCAGCGGGAAGGAACATGGTAGTTAGTGGAACCAGATTCCAGCACAAAGATATCCACAAGGCAACTTGGCTATCCCCCGATCAAAACACCAAAAATCAAATTGATCATGTGGTAATTGATGGCAGGCATGCATCTAGTGTCATGGACGTGTGTGTGATCCGTGGTGCTAATATTGGCTCGGATCATTACCTGGTTGCAGCCAAGGTTCGCACAAGATTGAGCAGAGCGAAAAACGCACGTAACCAAACACAAAGAAAGCTGGACATCGCGAAGCTGCAAACCCCAGAGATAGCTACTGCCTACTCCGACCAACTCTCCCAACTTTTACGACACAACGCCTCTACTTCTGACGTTCCCGATACACAGTGGCAGCATATTGCGCATTCCATGGCAACCGCCGCAACAACCGTGCTAGGATATGAAAAGCGGCGCTCAGACGAATCCTGGTACGATGAAGAATGTCGCATAGCGTCTGAGGAAGAGGATGCTGCTTATATGGCAACGCTACAACCAATTGTAACCCGTGCTGTTAGGGAACGGCATAAGGAGAAAGTAAAACGGGCGAGACAGCTATTTAGGCGAAAAAAACGTCAGATGAAGGAACGGGAGAGCGAGGATATAGAGCAATACAGGGATAGAGGTGAGGCCCGAAAATTTTACCAGAAAGTAAGAGCAAACGGTAATGGCCTCCCCACCTGTAAGGACAGTGATGGAAATCTGGTCACGGATACGCAGAGTGTGCTGCACATATGGAGAGAACACTTCCAGCAACTGCTGGTTCCGGAAGGCAGCGCACGTGAAGTTATCACGCCAATTGTCGACGAAGGCTTAGATTGCCCACCACCAAGTCAAGCCGAGGTAAGAAGAGCAATATCGCGGCTGAAAAACAACAAAGCAGCCGGTGCCGACGGTCTGCCCGCAGAGCTCTTCAAGTCCGGTGGCGAGGAGTTGATAACGAGCATGCACCAGCTCCTGCGCACGGTTTGGCTTAAATAGTGCATGCCCGACGATTGGAATGTAAGCGTATTATGTCCTGTGCTGAAAAAAGGTGATCCAAGTGTGTGCTCCAACTACCGCGGGATCAGCCTTTTACCCATCGCATATAAGGTCCTGTCGAGTGTGCTATGTGAAGGACTAAAGCCAGCTCTTCAACATTGTGATGGAGATGATAATGAGAAAAGCTGCAGTAAACACGAGTGGCACTATATTCAACAAAAGCCACATGCTACTCGCGTACGCTGATGACGGAGACATCATCGGTCGAAAGCTGCGGGATGTGACTGCAGCCTTCTCAGGTATTCAGAAGGAATCAGCGAAAATGGGCCTAACGGTGAACGAGGACAAAACGAAGTTATTAGTTTCAACGAACAAAGAATCTACTCGTTTGGGAAACTGCGTGAACGTTGACAACTATAATTTCGAGGTGGTAGATAATTTTGTCTACCTAGGCTCCGCCATCAACAAAGCAAATAATATCAGCCTAAAAATCCGGAGAGGAATCCTGCTTGCAAATAAATGCTACTACGGACTAAGCAAGCGATTGAATGACAGAGCCCTCTCTCGACGAACAAAACTCAAGCTATACCAGATAATAATTCTACCTGTCTTAATGTATGGCTCAGAATCCTGGGTTATGACACAAGCGGATAAATCGATTCTGGCGGTATTCGAGAGAAAAATACTCCGTCAAATATATGGGTCCATCATCGTTAACGGAGAGTATCGGCGTCGTATGAATCATGAGCTGTACGAGCTGTACACTGACATTGACGTGGTCAAACGCATTAAGGTGCAACGGTTGCGTTGGCTAGGTCATGTTGTACGCATGGACGAAAATGCTCCAGCTCGAAAAGTCTTCGACAATGAATTCGATGGACGGCGCAGAAGAGGGCGACCTAAACTCCGTTGGAAAGACCAGGTTACTGAGAACCTTACAGAACTCGGTGTGACTAACTGAAGAAGAAGCGCAGAAGATCGAGGCGCTTATAATATTTTTCTACGTGCGGCATATAATCCACTGGGATTGCATAGAAGTACCAGCTAAGTAAGTAAGTAAGTAAGTTAGAGTGAAATCGTGTTGTAGAAGGTTTACTGTAGGGACAGTGTTATAACATTCGAATGTCTTTTGACTGCTAGAAAGAAAGGTCAGTGATATGACCATTATGCTATGGGGGGTGTATTTGTAGAATTTAATACAGAATGCCTTAAATATGTTTTACACGCTATCTACCCGTATCTACTCATATCCATTCAAATACAAAAGCAAGATAGCCTAGATGGAAAACATGTAGAAGTAAGCAAAGACACACGCTACAAAATTATAGCAAAACAGATATTTAATTATAGAAAGGTGGCTAGGAAATCGAAATGTATTGATTTGACAATAGGTAGAGGAGATGGGTGCGTGTACATCAGCCATTATACTATTTTACCTCACTAGAAATGGGTTTACCCATCCGGTTATGACTGGGTTTGTAGCAGCTATGGCCACCTTCTCGTTTTGCAAATGAATTGGCAATAGCTGTGAGAGTTGCAGGGCTCCGTACTTGATTCTCATTTTAGATATGGAAGCTGATAATTTCCTTCGGCATTTCCATAAGCAGTCAGACAAATCTAGAAATAGAAAAAAAGTCTAGAATAGAAAAAAATTACAGTTTGTAAGTTCATATTAGGTTTTGTCTCTTGCTCATGCTTTGTGACTATCCACTAGAGATGGGCACGTGAGTAGATTTGACTCACGTTCACGCACGCTCGCGTGAGCGTGAATCACGCCTAATAAAAAGAAAAAAAAATTGTATTGTTATGTTTCTAAAATTACACTATGCAACAAACGAAGACTGCAAAATAAGCAAGAATTTGACAGTATAGGTTCGATTCGACTATCGAAGGGTAATAAAACCATATACTCAGTTTGACGAGATTGGTGACCAATTTTTTTTATGGACCCCCAAAAGATTTTCGATGAATAACAACCGTTTGGTAACCGATTTTGACAAACTCCCAGCTACATTATTACCGATTATAGTTTTGCGCTATCATGATATGAGTTAGCTGTTGCACAAAAACTGATGACACCTTTTTTCAAGGGGCTCACTGATTTCGAGAATCTTTTTAGGGCCATAAAAATAAAATTGGTCACCAATCTCGCTAAACTGAGTATAGGGTTTTATTACCCTTCCTAAGTATTTATGTAATTTTTTTTCTCTGAGTCAATGTCTGTAAGGAAAATGTATTTCCATAGACTGAAACAAACAAAATGAAAATGTGTAATTCTAATAATGAGGAATCCAAGGTCGCTACAGTGCAGGACATAATGTTTACGGTCTCAATCACGCCCGCACAAATATTTGAACCCGATAGACAACTGTGATACAGAATACCACTTTCTTCGCCAAAACTATTTTAATACTAAATACTGTGAGTTTAAAAAGTGAAACAAGGATATTTTTTTTAATACAATAAAATATCTGTCGAATTATATGAAATCTTTTTTAAACTAGCTGCCCCTGCAAACTTTGTCCTGCATCCAAAGTTCTTGATACATATATATTTGAAAAAACAAAATATATATAAAAAAATATAACAATGTGCTACACGATTTTTCAGCCATGATCACACTGAACAGATTCTGAAAATATAGCTAAAAAGCATACGTATCGCCCAGATTTTTCAGATCAGTTCGCGTTTGAATTGCAACGATAGTTACATAACAAAACAAAAAGTGATTAACACATATGGTCTGGAAAACAAAACCAAAACGAAAACAAGAACAGACAACCATTTGCGAAGAATGGTTCTCTGCAATCAGTACGATATGTTTTTTTCCTTGATATCAGTTTTGTCTGCAAACAAAAGGAAAAAGAAAAAGAAACAATAATCATTAATTTTTGAAAAATTCATTCCTGCGAGGTTTTTTTTAAACTTTTCCCTAAAACATTATGCGACAAAAGGCCTTTTCGGAATTGCAACACTGCACTGCGTATGTTCCGCAACAATTAGTTGACGCTGTTGCAGATGCTTGTTTGTTGCTTATTTTTTTTGCAATTTAGAACGCGAAAATATTACAAATGGAAAAGCATATAATAAATTTAATTTGTGAATTAGACACAAATTCCTCTTCCATGTCCAAACGTATTATAACTACACTGTTCTACAAAAAAATATATTTTTAATTTTCTGGGTATCTGAATTGTGATTCCTATGGTTATTAATATCATGATTTCAAATATGTTTCAGATTTTTTTCATCAGGCACAGTGTTTTGTAATTTGGATTTAAATTTTTTTACCTTTCTTAATGTTGCATTAAAATACATTTTGCCTAAATGTATTAAAACTTTATTTGATCCAACAGAATCCTTTCTAAATACAATGTCCGATACAGCATAAAACATGAAAAATAAGAAAAACAAATATGTATTTTCTACTAGTAAATAATGTTATTTCTTTATTTTAATCTGAATATCCTTGCAGTCTGGGAATGGGACTTTGCCCAGAGGCTGAAAGTTACTGATTGTCACTCACTTGGGAGTGTCCAGAAGCGATTCCTTTGTGGCACTGTCCAAGCAGCTAACTTATTCCGGTCTTAGACCAAGTATTCCCCTGGCAATGACTTTAAAGCAACCGCTTAGAAGTTAGCTAAAGTTAGAAGGCGAAATGTTGAGTAACCTAATCGGCATGCTACCACCGATGCGTCTTAGGAACTAGGTAACAGAAGTTACTGAAGCTCAACACAGGCTCTATTAGCGGCTTTGGCAGCCCCGAGTAACTAGGATCGGGAGCGGTGAGCCACTTTCCTTAAACAAAATTTATTATGAAAACACGAAGAAAAGGAAAAACAAGAACCCCCCAAATGTTGACGACCCCCGCAAACGATATAAGGACCATGATTTGAGGATATGCACCTGGAATGTTCGAACTCTATACAGAGATGGTGCCTCTATCCAACTGGCGGATGTCCTCGACAAATACAAGGCTGACATCACCGCCATACAGGAAATGAGATGGAAGGGACAGGGATGCACACGACGCACGGTGGTCCAGCAGACCACTTTTCTTGGCCAAAACTCAATTTTTTTAGGATCTTTAAATGAGTTACTTTCACGATAATCTTTCAAAAAACACTCAGAGACAACAAAAAACATAGTTTGTTTTAGAGAGAGGCGTTTTACCGTTATGTTACAAACCTTCAAAGTTGATTCTCTTTGAGTGTTTGTGAATAGAATTCTGTGGGCTCGTTTTTAGTGTTTACTATAAGTTGCATTTATGAACAATAACCACGTGTCTAGTGAAACCAAAAATATGGAAAACCAAGGTGACAGTAAGTATTTTGATAACATAATAAAAGAGTTCATAAAAAAAAATGTGTTAGTGGAAAAAATTTTGTACTATTTTTGGCATAAATATAAAAAAAAAAAATTCATTTTTTTAAATTCAAGTAAGCTTTTAAAATTTTGTTTAAAATTGTTAGAGTTAAGATCAAAATCCAAAATTAGGGATGATAGTTTTGAACTTTTTCCATAAGTATGAATGTGCACTTTTTTGCACTTTTTGAGAAAATTTTTTTTTTTCAGGCAACCTCTGTTTGCTAAATTCTGATCTCTTCAATACTTGGCTCACAAAAGAGAAAAGAGGAGGGGAAAAGGGTGCTCTCCTAAAATATATTACACAAAAAATAGGACTTGACGATACTCAAGCAGATAATTACCACCAGTTATCTCAAAAATGCCGGCTTTTTTGTATTAACACGGCAATAAAGTGGGAATCATGCCGTAGAAATATCAAATTGTTTCAAGTTAAGTTTTCTGATTGGCTAACATCAACAACTTCCTTTCAATTCAATATTAATATGGCAATGTCTACAGTAGAAAAAGAGTGTCCAACGGAAGTTAGTCCACATGCAACTGGGCGCCCACAACTGCCGTATTCTGAAAAATCTGATCGCAGCAAAAGAAGACACGCTGCTGACTTGTCAACATCTCAGAGCAACGAAACACATCTGCTCGTTCGGGCAGCAGCAATGTCTGCTCGAAAACAAGGTCAGGTGGATTTAGCTGTCGTTTTAAAAGAAACAATAGAGAGTCCATCAAGATCTTCAAAAATTAGAAAGCTATGCACAGAAGAAGTGGAAACACCCAAAGTCATGACAGCAGAGGAAGCATTAGCGTTTTTCCTTGAAAACAATTTTTCTAAACGGCAATACTGCAGTATTCGAAACGAGAGCGTGCAACGCAACTCCAACATTTTTCCTCCTTACAACCACATTTTGGATATAAAAAGTAAATGCAGACCAAGTGGAATAATTTTGAGCGAAAGAAGTGCAAGAGTTTCATTAAAAATGTTATTAATTCATACTGCTTCAAGAATTGTTGATATGCAAAATGAAGTTATACAATCAGTGATGACTTCAAATCAGAGCAACAGCTTGTCAACAAAATTAATTTTGAGCTACGGATTCGACAGCAGCTCAGGTCAAGCTCAGTATAAACAACGTTTTTCTGATCCAAGCACATCTTGTAATGCAGATGCAAGTCTATTAGCGACAACTGTGACTCCATTAAGACTTCTGACATACTCAGGAAAACCCCTGTGGAATAATCGTTTTCCGCAGTCAACAAGATTTTGTCGGCCCCTAAAACTTGAATTCACAAATGAAACAAAGGAAGTAATAATAAGAGAAGCCAACGATTTAAAGAAACAAATTGAAAATATTGAAAATATACAAATAGAAATTGGCGAGGATAGGAAAGTCGAAATATCATTCAGTTTGTTCCTAACTGTAATCGACGGCAAAGTTTTAAATGTATTAACCCAAACTACATCAACTCAAAAGTGTCCTATATGTCATGCAACTCCGAAAAATTTTACCTCGATAAATAATTTCACCTCTGAAAAGTTTCATCCAATTGACGCAAACCTAAAATATGGAATAAGTCCATTGCACTGTTGGATTCGTTTTTTCGAATTTATATTGCATTTGGGTTATAAAATAAATGTGAAAAAATGGCAAATAAGATCTGACGAAGATAAGAAAGCTGTTTTAGAAAAAAAAGCTAAAATTCAAAATGAGTTTTGGAAAGAGCTTGGCCTCCGTGTTGATGTTCCAAAAGCTGGAGGATCTGGTAACACGAACGATGGCAACACCTCACGTCGCGCGTTTGCGGATCACAAATTATTTGCGGCAATTACAGAAGTTGACGAAGAATTTATTTTCCGTCTAAAAATTATATTAATATCAATTACATGCCAATTTGCCCTAGACTTAAATAAATTTCAAAAATATTATTTCGAAACAGCAGAACATTACCTAAGAAAATATCCTTGGTTACCCATGACACCCACAGTACATAAGGTCCTTATCCACTCCAAAGCAATAATGGAGAATACCGCTCTTCCTGTTGGTTATTTTGGAGAAGAAGGGGCTGAGTCTCGAAACAAAATATACCGCAGTGACAGATTACATCATGCACGCCAAACTAGTCGTATTGACAATATTTGCGATGTATTCACAAGAGCCCTTGATACTTCGGACCCGCTTATTTCATCATTACGATTGAGTACCCGTGCACACCAACGAAAACGCTTAACACTTCCACCAGAAGTTACAGAACTGCTATGCTGCGAAGACATTGCCGAAACTTTGCAGACAGGTGAAACTTCAGAAAATATTGAAAATTCGGATGATGAGGAAAATCAAGAAAATAATGAAAATTTGGTCTTAGAAAATGAATTAAATATAAACGGAGATGAAATTTAAATAAAAACTGCATTATTTTACAGACTGAATTAAACAAATATAATTTTAAAAATACAATATCATATTTTGAAAACAATAAAATATAATTTTTCTTTTAACTTTTAAAATTCAATCAAAAAGTGTTAATAAGTATTTTATTTTAGATAAAATAGATTTAAAAATCGGAATGTGATTGTCAGTTAATAAAAAATAGCCTAATTTCACTTTTTTATCTATCAAATAATGTGTTTTTTGTATTTAAATAGTTTTGACCAAGAAAAGTGGTCCGCTGGACCATAGTGCGACGGAAGAACTGTGACATCTTTTACAGCTGCCATGCAGAAAGACACGAATTCGCATGTGGTTTCATAGTCGGCAAGTGACTTCGGCACCTGGTCTCGCGGTTTAACCCTGTAAGTGACCGAATAGCCACCATTCGCATCCGGGCGAAATATTTTTACATTACGCTGATTTGTTTACACGCCCCGACGGAAGACAAAGACGATGACATCAAAGATGCATTCTATAAGCGCCTGGAAGATATATATGACCGCTGCCCTGCACATGACATTAAAATTGTTCTGGGAGATTTTAATGCTAAAATTGGAAGGGAAGATGCTCTTGGTTCAGTAGTCGAAAATTCAGTCTACACAACAACACCTCCGATAACGGATTAAGACTGGTAAGTTTCGCGTCGGCAAGAAACATGGTTGTGAGTGAAACCAGATTCCCGCATAAAGATATCCACAAGGCAACCTGGATATCTCCTGATCAAAATACAAGAAATCAGATTGATCACGTGGTAATTGATGGAAGGCATGTCTCAAGCGTTATGGACGTGCGTGAGATGCGCGGTGCAATTATTGACTCGGATCACCACCTAGTTGCAGACATGACACTGACTGACACGAAGTCTTCAGTGAAAATTGACAAAAATCTGTCAGAGCCATTTTCTACCAAGCGAGACTTTAGACAAGGCGATAGTCTGTCCTGCGATCTCTTTAACATCGTAATGGAGATGATCATGCGGAAAGCAGCAGTAAACAGGAATTGCAAAAGCCACATGCTGCTCGCGTATGCTGATGATATAGATATTATTGGACGTGGATTGCGAGATGTTACTGCGACTTTTTCGAGCATTGATAAACGAGGACAAAACCAAGTTATTTGTTTCAACGAACAAAGAGTCCACTCGTCTGGGACGCTGCGTGAACGTTGACAACTTTGAAGTGGTAGATGATTTTGTCTACCTTAGCTCCGCCATAAACAAAAATAATAATGTCAGCCTCTAAATCAAAAGACGAGTATTGATCGCAAACCGCTGCTAATATGCGCTAAGCAAGCGATTTAACGACAAAGCGCTCTCTCGAAGAACAAAGATCCAGCTCTACCAGACTCTGATCATACCTGTCTTGCTCTACAGCGCAGAATCCTATGTAATGACACAAGCGGATTAATCTATTCTGGGAGTCTTCGAGAGAAAAATACTCCGCAAAATATTTGGACCCATCATCGTGAACGGCGAGTACCGTCGTCGAATGAATCATGAGCTGTACAACGACATCGACGTGGTCAAGCGCGTTCAAATAGACCGAATGCGCTGGCTTGGACACGTTGTACGAATGGACGAAAACGCTCCGGCTCGAAGTCTTCGGCAATAAACTCGATGGGCGGCGAAGGAGGGGCGACCAAAACTCCGATGGATGGACCAGGTGACGGAACTGTTAAGTAAGTTTGGTATGACAAACTATCTACGGAGCGCAAAAGACCGAAGCACTTGGAATGCTTTTCTGCGTGCGGCTACTGATATATGAACTTCTGTTGTTGCTGCCAGTAAAGAAGAAGAAGAATCTTTGCAGTCTCCTAAGATATTCCAGCAGCAGTCAGCGAGCATAGTAGGCGTCTATTTTCCTACGTCACGGATTTCTAAAGTTAAAATATCTTTTTGGAGCCTTTCACCATACTCATCGGAGATTTCATCGAAGAAATCCAAATGAGAAGGCAAAACATTTACTTTCAAGGACATGTTTGCATCCCAAGTTAACGTAGATCATGAAAAAGAACAGAAGAACAACAGAATTTATTCTAAATACAATAAACGATACTAGTAAGGCTTAAAACATGAAAAATAAGAAGGAAAAATATGTATTTTCTATTAGTTCACAAAGTTATTTATTTATTTTTCATCAATCGTCTCCATACAAATTTTTAATTTAAAAGAAAACTTATTTTCAAATAACCAAAAACTATGGCATATAGCAAAATCTGATTACGTATTTGAATTTGCTATGTCAAAAATTATTTGAAAAACATAATGAAACACAAGAAAAAAAACCTTATCGAACAGTGTAATTAATTTAGTGCATTCGACCCTAACAAAACAAATATAAATAATTACCAAATTTAATTTTTACTCATTCCCTGCATCAGCCATTTTAATACTGGGCGTTTTTAGTACGTTTGCGCAACATATGTTTGATATATGAAATATGAAATATATGCAATATTTTTATTACTAGCCTTATTCTCAGCAAATCAAAGTTAAAAAATGCGAAAATATGATTGAAGATTTCTAGTTTTTTAATTATATTGTATAAGCGTACCCCACCCCATAAAGCTGAGATGATTTTAACAATTTTGGTAAAGAAACCATATGTCAAAAGTCAATTTCGAGCCCCCTTCCTTCTGTCTTCTTTGCGGAATCTTAAGTTTTTCTCAGTGTAACACTTTCTTAATATTTTTCTAAATATTTTAAGAAGAAACGTCATATCTTTTGCAATTAAACCCATTAATTTAAAAAAGACCTATTTGTTGCTTTAAAAAAGAAAATATATTAAAAATATTAAAAAACTTGTAATACGAGTAAAATACAATAATTATTTTGTCCCACACGGGTTTGGACAAAGTGTTCTCATGCATTTGGTACAACAATTTTTAATAAAAAGTGTCAAAGTAATAATATCGCTATAATCAAAACATGGCTAGAAATTGGAATAGATGCGTCCGATCTAAAACCCAAATATATTACCTCTTCAAAGGTAGTAAACCTAGCGTTGTCTCTAATATGACTTAATTCTTTCTATCACACAGCGGGATTTTGTTGTCAAAACCATTTTTTTTGATCACTTAATTTAAAGAACGTTTCTCCAAAAGTTTTCGTTTTTTATTTTGGAAGTAAACTGCCTGCAAGAAATTACTTATATTTTCATGCAATTCAGTTTAAAATTTTCCTGATAATACCGCTTGAATTTTATATATTTAAAAAAATTTGGCATTTCACCATAAATTTATAAAATTATGGATATATCGTAAACCATTGAAAAGTCATGTCATGTCTTTATTTATTTATATACTTTACATTGTAATACCAAAGCCTTCAAGGCCGAATATATGTATTACAAAGGACCTTATATCTAACTAGATCTATAAACTATACTTGAAACTAATCTTTGCAAATTCAAAAATAAATATCTTATTTACAATTAAATAATACAAAATTAAATACAAAAAA
Source organism: Muscina levida (assembly GCA_964034835.1). Lineage (NCBI taxonomy): Eukaryota > Metazoa > Arthropoda > Insecta > Diptera > Muscidae > Muscina > Muscina levida. The sequence goes on along the minus strand of OZ035883.1, from coordinate 94,931,214 downwards.
AAAAAACTTTACACGATAGGCTCCCCAGCCGATTACATTTAAAAAGTAGTAGCATATAGAAACAAATTTTTCGAATAAAACATTTAAAATAGTCCCAATCAGCAACAACCGTTAAAAAATCATGGTAATTTCAATATTCACTATGTATGTTTAGGTAGTAAGTGAAATTAAAAGTTTTACACGAAAAGATTGACAAGTGTGAGAATAAAGTCTAAGCTCATTAGGCTCTTGATTCCAATAACAGGCAACCCTTACGACGAAAGATCTTTCAAAAAGGGAGTTTTTGATAATGATCTACGTACTTCTACTTGAGCGAGAAAAAGAAAAATCAGCAAGAAGTGAAGCCGGTATACCAGTTTTAACCACCTTTTAAAATAAGAAAAGATTTTAAAGCTGAGTAAATCCTCCAAAGGGAGTCCTTAAAAAACGTAAAACATATTCTAAAATGTGCTCTCTAATTCGAACATTAAATACAAACCGAACAATGATATTTAGAGATCGTTGTATGCAGACGTTTCACCGAAAATGGCAAGTAAATATTAGTTGAATAAAGCCTTTGCAATATGCCGTATATTTTACTATGGACAGTGTCTATATACTGCGCAAAACTAAGCTTTTTATCAATAACACAAGGGAACAAAATTGAACTTTTTAAGTGTTGTTTGGAATTCTATAGCTGTTTTTTACTAATTTTAGGTCGCTGATTTTAAATCTGATCTCCATCAAAAAATCATAAATTTTTTTTCATAAGCCGGATTTTAAAATTTTGTTTTTTTTTAAAGATATCGTTGTTACCTTTGAAAAAAATCAAATTTTTTAATATCACAAAAAAAAAATTACTGAGTTAAGGCTCTTTTAGTCAGAAAAAAAAAATTACAAAAAAAATTACACATTTTAATTTTCTTCACGCTGAAAGTTATTCGCTACGGGGCAAATTGTCCTTTTTATTAGCTTTATTGAATATCATATCAAAGTAGCTTTCTAAAACATGTATGTACAATGTACATAATAATCGATTGAAAATTGAATGAGTTATGCTAAGTGATAACAGATTTTTCGAATTTTTTTGTTTCTACCCAAAAAAAAAATTAAAATTTTGTAGTTTTAAAAATCATGACAAATTTATTTGTAGTTTAATTTATAATTTTGCCTCCTATTACAATATTAATTTACTGACTAAATTTAATTAATTGGCAGGTTTCAATCTGGAAGTTAAGAAAGAAATATTAATTTTCCAAAAATAGGTCATTTTGTATGGGAGGTACCAGAAGGGGTGATCCGATATAGTGCAAATTCATTCCTGATTCATATTTTCATAACCGTAAAACTTACGCATAGTTTGACTGAATTCAGTGTACTTACAAAAAAGATATGTATGTAAGACTATTTAGGTGAGTTCGGTCATTTGTATGGGAGGTACCAGAAGGCGTATGGCAACGGTTTCGGTTTTTTTAGGGTTTATCTAGGGTTTGCAAGATAAATAAACTGACCAAATTTAAATATCCTCCGGTAGTCTGTTTGGCAGCTATCGAAGATATATTAATTATCCAAAAATAGGTAATTTTGTATGGAGGTACCAGAAGGGGTTATTCCGCCCATTTACAATCCCATAAGTTCGTTTTGAAAAATATTATTACTGATAAATTTTCATAACGATCCGTTAATGTTTGCTCGAGTTACACTTTCACAAACATATTAATAAATGTTATTTCTGTATGGAAATCACGATTTTTGTAAATTTAGTTATCTCAGTAAATTGTTGACAAAATCAAAAGTTGTGCACAGATTTCAATGAAATAAAGCTCATTTGATTCAAGCTATATTCAACTAAATGTTTTAAGACAAACACTGTGATTTTTGTTGCATTATTTTTTTTATGAATTTTTAAAAAACATAATTTTTTTTTTAAACTACAACGATATCTCTGAAACTACTAGGCCAAATTAAAAACAATGTAGGCACGGATTAAAGATAATTTTGTTGACGAGTTAAAGTTTAAATATATGTACTGGAAGTGCCTTAGTTTTGGACATAACGGTATATCGCGAAAAGTCGAGCTGATACAAAAAACCAAGTGCAGATTTGGATTCAGCGTCCCAAATTACCTTTAAAACAATATTCAGTTCTTAAACAACAAATACCTTGTTCCCTTGTGTAATCACACTTATGATAATCCACAAAATCAACCTTGGAATTATCTAAAAATATATTCGGTTCAAATGAATTAATGAAGCATGGCAGTCTTAGAAGCATTTATTCTAAATGAATTAAGATTAGTCCGTTCGTCGTAGTCGTCGTCGATGCAAAAAGACGTTATCTTGTGATGACGCTGTAAAATCGGTATTCTCGTAGTCGTTTTCGATAACTATCGGTTACTATTGACATTCTGTAAGGAAATGTGACGACGACGGTGAATCGGAACGACTCTGAATCTGTTGTCACAGTTGTTGGTAGCGACTTAAAACAATTTGAAGGCATAGTTTTAGTTTTTAGTTAATTTAAAAAGGTTTTGTTTAATGATGTCAAGAATGAAAATGTCAAGTAATAAATAGGAGTTGGATTGGAAACAGAATACCTCATTTGTGCAAGGATTTCGGAGAGAAACAGCACCGTCTAATTTTAAGGGGCTGTTGTTTCGAGAATTTGCTCGAGCGCCCTGCTTTCACGGGATTTTGAAGGGCAAATACAAAACACAAAAAATTTGGTTTTTAGGTTCTATATTTGTGATCGTTAAAATTCCTAATTATAAAATATACAGAATATGTAAATTACTTAATAAATTATCAGAGAATTTTACATACTTTTTGGTATGAAAACAAAGCGCAAATTTAATTTAAAATTCTACGTTCTCGATAAGACTTCTGTCCATTAGAAACAAAATATAATTGTGATTGCGCTTAAATACAGTTTGGGATATTTTTCTCTCTTTGACGTTTAACAAATAATATTACAATTAGTAAAAATAAATCCGGACTTATCGATAAATGACAGTGGCGGTAACACCCCCTACATTATGGCAAGAAGAGCTTCGCCGCCTTACTCCACGAAAGCCACGTCTATTACAGCCAATTTCGCTACGGGCTTTTCTAAAACTCCACATTTAGTCATAACCTTGGCACTACGAACTTGACCGTTATCAGCAACTTTGGTATCCACAACTTTACCTCTGGACCACACATTCCGTTGATTCGAAGGGTCAACCACAACCACTAAATCACCAACCCTCAGCGGTTTACATTTCTCAAACCATTTTGTTCTACATGTGAGCGAGGGTAAATATTCTGCCAACCACCGTGAGTATAGCCAACTATTTTTAAGGAAAATTCCAGCATCTTCGTATTCAGCAATCGGTTTCATACCATTTGAACTCCCCAGTAACAGATGAATCGGAGTAAGTGCCTCTTGGGTTTCGTCGTCTATTGGCACATACGTTAATGGGCGTGAATTAGCTATATTTTCTACTTCAGCCATCATACTACGCAACGTTTCATCATTGGGTGACCTTGAGGGCATTATTTTATAAAACATTGTTTTTATTGGGCGTACCATGCGTTCCCATTCCCCTCCCATATGAGGCGCGGAAGGTGGATAAAAATTCCATGTGGTAAAAGCTGTTGTAAATTCACGTACAAACTCGTTGGTGTCTACCTCTTTGACAGCCTCACGCAGCTCTCGTTCCGCCCTAGTTTGTTCCATTGTCACTGAAAATTTCTCTTGGTGTTCCTCTTCTGACGAAAAAGTTACGAATCGCTAAAATACAGGAGTTGGTGTTTAAAGAGTGAACAATCTCAACATGTACAGCACGAATTGTTAGACATGTAAATAACGCGCCGTACCTCTTTCCTTGTGTCGGTTGACAATAACCATAATCGGCCCAAAAACATAAAGGCCCGTAAATGTAAATGGCGCAACAAACGCCGATAATCTAGCCCTAGGAAGATTAGCCATTTGAGGATAAATGGGCATGGTTTTCTTTATTTTACACAACTGACATTCACGCGTTATCTTTTTAAAAATTGTTCGGAGCCTAGGTATATACAATTTTTGTCGAATTTCGTTAATGGCAGGTTCATGATTTGTGTGATGGTATTGAGCGTGAAAATGCAATATTAGAAGCTTTGTAATATAGTTGTGTTTAGGCATAATCGCTGGATGTTTACATTCATCTGGAACACAGGCTTTGTCAATTCTCCCCTCAATACGTAAATCTCCGCCGGCGTCTAAATATGGTGATAACTTGTAAATCGAACTGTTCTTATTAACCATTCCACCAGATTCAAGTAAACTCCTTTCTTCTAAATATTGCTCTCCTTGAGCTTGCTTTATAAGAATAGCCTCTGCGAGCTTTAATTCATCTTGGCCCAGGCAACTTTCACTTGAAATTTTATTTTTCTTCATTTTGTTTATAAATCGTATGACATAAGCCACTGCCCTCAAAGCTCTGCACCACTGCGAGAAACGGTAGTCGTCTATAAGATGAAAAACTTTCTGCACATGAAGAAAATTTTGTCTGATCTCACATTCAGTGACTGCTTCCGCTACATCCTCGTTTGGCCACCTGCTATGAGGGTGCTTCAAGAATTCTGGACCATTCAGCCAGCGACTACTATTAGTTAAGTCTGGACCATTTTTTGCCCATTTTGTCGCCTCGTCTGCGACGTTTGTTTTACCCGGGATCCATCGAGTATTTCACTTACACGAAAGGCGACGAATTGGTGGTACCTCCTATGGTCTGATCTTATCCAGCTTATAACAGTTTTGGAATCTGACCAAAATATCTTTTGGCTGATTTTTATGGTAGTACCATAGGCAATGGAATTTGCGAAACGAACTGCGATTAGCACTGCCAAACGTGGTATCGAAGTTTTTCTTAAAGGTGCGACTCTTGTTTTGGAGCCCACGAGGGAGACAACCACGTCATCACCATATGACATCCTAAAATAAGATACAGCAGCATATCCATTTTCACTGGCGTCGGCGAATGTGTGGAGTTGAACATCTAGTTCGTTGTAATTATGAAAAGATTGGGGGTAGCATCGGGGTATTCTGAGATGATGAATTTCTGGTAAAAGTGACAACCAGTTCGACCACTTAGATATTTGAAGGGGTTGGATTTCTACGTCACATCCCTTCTCCACACTTCTTGCAAAACAATTTTTTAATACATTAAATAATGACCAATCAGCCCCAAAGGATCATAAATGGTCATAAGAATTTTTAATAGTTCTCGCTTAGTAGGCGTTTTATTTCCAATAAAAATTTCACTCTCAAGTATATATGGTGAATGTTTAAAGCATATAGAATCGTCAGTAGATTGCCAAGGATCTTATCGACATCCAACTCACTTCCCAAGTTAAGACTTTTATGTTGGCGATTTTCATATTCATTTAATACGTTTGAAACTTCCTTATGGTTGCATACCCAATTTCTGATATGAAATCCGGCTCTACCATGGATATACTAAACTTCGGTGGCTAGGGTTATAGCTTCTTTGACAGTATCTACAGAATCTAAAAAATCATCGACATAATGATTTTGTTTTATAGCAGACGTTGCCATTGGATACTGTGTCTGAAACTTTTCCGCATTCGTATTTTTCACATATTGTGATATAAATGGTGCACACGATGCTCCAAATATCATAACGTTCATGATGTACACATCTGGCTCCTTGTTTGTCTCTTTAGTACGCCATAAAAACCTCTGGACATTACGATCTTTATTACTAATGAATATTTGATAGAACATCTGTTCGATATCTCCACAAATAGCGACGGTTTTCTGACGGAAGCGTAATATAATAGATGGCAGCAATGATAACAAATCAGGTCCTTTCAGTAACATCGAATTTAGCGATACCCCGTTGGGCTTTTAAGCTGCATCCCATACAATTCTTACCTTTCCGGGTTTGTTTCTGTTGAATATGGGAAAAATTGGTAGGTGCCAAACCCTTTGCGTGGAACTTGAGTTCTGGTTATCAATTTTTGTTATATAGCCTTTCGACAGGTATTCTGTAATAGTTTTATGAAAAACGTCGTGTAAATTCTTATCGCTTTTAAGCCTTATTTCTAGACACAATAACCTTCTCATAGCCATATCGTAACTATTGGGTAATAATTCGTTCTCATCACGCCACAATAAAGACGTTTCGTAGTGACCATTTGGTAGTTGTTTCGTACATTTTTTTAGAAGAAAAACAGCTCGCTCATCGTATTTGCTCATGATAGTTTCTTTGTCCTTTATACCAGAAGTTTCCAAACAATAGAACTTCTAAATTAAACTGTACAATTTTTTCTCATACTCTGCTTTACAATCACAATTATGGTAATGAAGATGCTTTATCGGTGGGCTTCCTTTCATAGAACCGTATACAAGCCAACCAAGTCGTGTACAAATTGCTACAGGTTCGTGTATTTTGAGATACATAATCTGGAATTATTTACACCAATAAGTACTCGGGGTGTTGCACATTCGTAGCTTTGAATTGGTAGATCTCTCAAATATGGATAATGTTAATTGCGTTCTATATTCCCGGTCCAGTTCAAACATAAAGGCTCGGCAGTACCTGTGAGATTTAAATCATTAACAATTTGTTCATCAATTAGACTTGTTGAAGATCCTTCATCTATAAATGCAAAGGTTTTTACAAATTAGTTTGCCATACCATAAATTGTAATGGGAATAATTTTGAAAAAGTAATGACACATCGGAACACTGTGTCATTACACCTCTCTGGTTGATTGTTCTTGTTTTGGTTTGTATTTGAATCTAATAAACTCGACCTTCCTCTCAGGTTAACTTCTTCATTCGTTTGCCTTTTGTGAAGAAGGGAGTGGTGTTTATATTGACACCACACACATTGTTGCTATTGCAGGTGCCATAATGTTGGCGAAGACATTGTTTACAGAGCTTGTATTCTCTCACAATATTTCACCGCTCTGCTCGATCAGCTGTAGCAAATTTATGGCAAGTCGCGACGTTACTGCAGTTACCAGCACATACGTCCAGCTGTTGTTATTATGCTCAGTGGTGTGTGAACAAACGCATTCCTCTGCTTACTGCGGGAGAGCACCTCTAGTACAGATGTCAAACTACTCTCAACGTTTACACTACTTGCAGAGAGGCCAATGTCAAATATGCAATTGGCAAATTTTGACAATTTGATTTTCTTATTGTTTCTGGACAAATTAATTTTGTACGTACCCCAATTTATCTGGAAATAAAACGGCAATTTGGAAACCAGTTCTTGCAGCAACGACGAGTTGTTGAGCTCTTCAAAAAGTCCACAGGCCTAAGGTTGCTTGCAGCCCTTTTACTTGTACCGCAAATGTTGTAAATGTATCTAGTTTGTTTGGATTCATTGGTGGTAATGATCTTATTTTCATTTTCAGAGACTGCAAAATCTTCTCAGGCTGTCCAAACATAAGTTGGAGGGTGGAAATCGCAGTCGGTACGCAAGATGGGTGGATTAGAATTTGTTGGACCGATTGAAGAGCATTTCCACGGAAAGCCTTTTGAAGCCGAAAAAAGTTTTTTGCATCGGTTAAGCCGCAAACCTTTGTGGACAAATTATAGGTGGAACTGAAGAGAGGCCACTCCTCTGGATTTCCAGTAAATATGGGCAACTCCTTGGGCACGGTTTGTCTTGCATTCATCTGGTGGTGCGTGAGGTTTGCGTTAATGCTACTGCAAGGAACAGATGAAAATGATGGCAGATGAAGTTAATGGTGTTGCTGTTGTTTTCGGTGCGGCAGAAATTGTACTAGTAAGCGTGCCTGTATTAGTGTGAAATGTCGACCCGCTTGTTCTGGTAAGCATTACGTATGTAATGATACCATCGATCACCACGAATGACACAGTACTTCCTCGTCAATATACCCGCCATACGTTTTATTGACGAATTTAACATGGGGATACCATAGGAGGTATACAATCGCCACCCTCTCGCTTACCACCCATTGACGAAAACACTAATGGTAATTCGTAATAACTTTCGTCGATACCAATTATATGATGAAATAGATAATGAAGTGGAGTGAACTAGTTCGTTAATAATATACTAATACAGAATGGAAAAATTTGAAGGAACTTGGAAAGTGACATAGTGTATGGTGTAGGTCTGGTCGAGTACAATATGAATATGTATACAAAATTTCCCTAACACCTCCAAAATCTTGACTTACGGTTAAAAAAACGGGGTTTCAGGTTTTTTTGTTTGATTTGTTGACGGTTTTAGGAAGAAGAATCTTAGAAATTTCCAACGAAATATATTTATATATAGTTATCTTCCTATTACTGTCTTGTTAAGCGTCAATAATTCATACTTTTCGGATTTTTTCACTATTTTTTAAGTTTGAAGATGTTTTTAGCCACAATTTTATTAGAATACTTTATAGTTGGTTTTGTTATTTATGAAGAGTTTGCTTTTACGACTAAAGCGCATATTTGTTTGTAAAAAACGGTTAACAAGTGGTTAAGTTATTCATGCATTTTGAGGAACGCTACTTTCATATCCCATACTAAAAAAAAGCCGGGAGAACTTTTCATTCAAACACGAAAAACTTCTAACACAGTTGTTGACTTTACATTTCCAGATCAAACACTGAATGGAATTTTTTAACCACCGTTTAACATACCGATCATTAAATTATTTTTTTTATTTGCTACAAACACATCAGAGAATAACGGCACTTAAAAAAGAGAAGAGAAGAGTAAAAAAATATGAAAATGTTTATTTTACTATCCCCTAGTAATGCGCATGGGAGTCAATTGACGCAACGCTCGCTTACTTTGGATTAATGAAATAAGTATATACGCAGATAAACGAAATCGTTAATGATGTATACTATGAAAAGTATAAATTAGTAAGTACTGAGTATTATAATCGACGAAATCATTACAGAAAATGTGTCTATTGTAGTTTAGCCGAACAAGCGGGGAATTAAAGGAAACATGTGTTGGTTTGTTTTGAAAGTTATTTTGTACAGAATCAATCGGAAAATAATTTGATACAGCTTGCTCTAAAGTTGAATAGTGATCTCTATTGGTAGTCATTCCATTCGATGTAGGATTTTTATTAACCGCAGATGTTGTAATATGTTCATGGCTATTAGACGGAAAAGCAAAGTAGGTTGTTTCGAGCAAATCTTGCTCATTTGAAGAGACATTTTGTGCAGTGTGAATTTGGGGATCAGGTAGACTATCTACCCATTCATGTACTGAATTAAATGCAACAGATTGGGCATTATCTAATTTCTCTTTAGCCTGCTCTGATAGCCTGTATTTTCTCTACAGAAATTGTTGGAAATTCCCATACAATGTTGATATTTTGTGGCATTTAACGCATAAGGTACATTGGGCTCCAGTTGGCTTATTACAACTTGGACATTTTGACTTACGTTGGTCGGTGGAAACATTTTCGCTATAGTTTGGTTGTGGTTGACTCTGAAAGAAAGGATTTCTCGAATCATCCATTATTCAAAAACTTACGCTTTCTGCTAATTGGGAGAGTTTTGTTTCTGTAAATTGTAGTCGAACAGCTGCCTCCTCAATGGTTTGTAGGTTATGTTGAATCAGTGCTTAGATTTAAGCTCCAATGAAACGACACAAAAAGAATTTAAATGTTGTTTCGAGAATTTACTCGAGCGCCCTGCTTTCACGGGATTTTGAACCGCAAAAACAAAACATATTTGTGATCGTTAAAATGCCTAATTGTAAAATGTACAGAAAAGAGGATCTTATGTAAATTAATTAATAAATTATAAGAAAATTATACATACTTTTTGGTATGAAAACAAAGCGCAAATTTAATTTAAAATTCTACTTTCTCGATAAGACTTCTGTCCATTAGAAACAAAATATAATTGTGATTGCGCTTAAATACAGTTTGGGATATTTTTCTCTCTTTGACGTTTAACAAATAATATTACAATTAGTAAAAACAAATCCGGACTTATCGATAAGTGACAGTGGCGGTAACAGGGCAATGTGAGAAAATTGGAAAAAAAAACTTAATTTCTTTGCACCGCCTTTAAGAATCCTTTGGGGTTGTAGTTACGATTCTGGTCTTCTTTATTTGTAGCGAAAATTTAGATATGGGTTCCATCGACATATCCAATAACTCCAAAAAAATCTAGTTTTGTTTAAAAAAATTAGTTTTTGCTTCCGATTTCTCATCTTCAGTTATTTTCAATTGTATTCAAGGTATACAAATGACCTCTCTAATGCATGCAGGGTTTCGACAGGAATCTTGCAACTACTGGTTGCACTTACTTAGGGTGCACTCCAAAGGACCTCAATGTTGCTGACTTAATTGTGGCAGAAACCTATGTCCTTAGTTCACGTTTCATTATAGGAACTGTTTCTTCCAGGTAACCTCAAATTACGATTTTAACACCGACGTACATACTTGTTATTTGTTCGGATCATTGTCGAAGTATTTCTCTTTCCAGTATATTTGCTGTCCTCATCGCTGGAATCTAAATAGGACACAAAAATATTGTTTCATAAAACACAATAAAAATCAAAATAAATCAGCTGATGTACAAATGTTACATCATCTGTTGTTATTTATTTCATGTTATCGATAAGCAGTCGACGTCGTCTCATGGTAGTTTCAAAATACCGAAATAGTTTTAAAGTAACGACGATGTTGCATCGAAGTGATGTTGACATAGAAACGTCTACTACGACAACGGGAATATGCGTGAATAATAAATTTTCGCATCCAACATATCAGAAAATTGTTTATCAGCACAAACAAGTAAGAAGATATTATCAGCGAACAGAAATAAAGAGCACATATCAATATTAAGATAACTAGAAAGGTCATTAACATACAAAATAAAAAGGAGAAGGACCAAGACAGATTCTTGCGGCACTCCAGAACACAAAGAAAGAAGACTCGAACACATCCCAATAAAAGCAACAAACTGAGACCTGTCACATAAGTACGACATCACAAACGAAAACACTCATACGAAAACATACCATCACAGTCAGAGGTCACATTTTCAGAAAAAAAAAAAATTGTTTATATCATCAACATCACCATCATAAACTGTATCGTCACTACCAACACAGCCCCGCTTCTTAGAACACGCCGAAACCCACATTAGATAATAGAGATCTGGATGAATGCATTCAAAACGGCATTTGAGAGATTCATACCAAAAACGAATGTGTGAGTTCCCTCCACTCTCTCAAATTAGTTGAATGAATCTGAATGTTGTTATGAGAGAAACATTCATATAATTCAAACGACGAGAGAATGAATTGAATGTATATTAATGCGACGTAAACATGTGCTTTTTCTTTATTTGGACATTGTGGAAATGAATGTATGCGTTGTCCGAATGACAACACGATATACAACTGTAATTTATATGTAGTAAAAAGGGTCTTGAATCTATGAAATTCCTATTTGCGAATTTGTTTTTAGTAATTGCATTGAAATAAGGTAAAAAATTGATTTGTAGTATCTTTATTTATTTAATTATTTATTTATTTATTTATTTATATATTTAATATACATACATTAAAATTATTTTTCAGCAGAATACAAACAAAGAAAAAACTAAAAAAAATGTATGGCGTAAAAAAAATTCACAGTGCAATAGCGAAAAAAATTCACTTTTTCAAAAAAAAATTGAAGAAAAATTTTAATTCACTTTTTTTGGCATTAGTTTGAGGGTGTCGAAATTTTTCACTAACAATGTTCGCCGAAAATGTAGCCATGGTCAATTTGAATAACTTTCGTGAATATTCCAATACAATCTGAACGGATCTAGGCAATCTAAACAGATCAGAAAGACCACTAGGATACCGGTTTGTTGTACCTTTACGCACTTAAAAGCCAGTAACGTGGCTGAATATCAACCGATTTAAAGTTTCTCAGCGGTTTTAGAAAGAAGAGATTGCCTTTTCAACGATATATAGTTATATTGATATTTGTCATATCTGTCTGTTTTTTTGCCTTGAAATTGCAAACTTATGTGACTTTTTCACTATTTTTTAAGTTTGACTAATGTTTACTATTTTATTCCGCAAAGCGCACGCTATCACGAGTTAAACGCATATTTGTTTATAAAAATCGGTTAACAAATAGTTAAGTTATTCATGTTTTCCGAGGGACGCAACTTTCTTATCCTATACTAAAATCAAAGAGTTGAAGAAGAAGCATTGTTGTTAATTACTTCAACTTTTTTTCCTGGGCGTAACATAATGTAAACATTGTTCTGCTACTGCGCAACACACACACTGAGTACAGTACAGTGTTACCGCTGGGAATTTTCAAAAAGTATCACAAAAAGGGGATTTCTTCAAAAAAAAAATGGCACATATTATACAAAAAAGTGGCACAAAACGTGGCACACTTTTTTTAGTTTTTATTTCAAGAAAACAACGAAAAATCTATAGTTAACAAAGACAATTCCTTTGAGTACAGAGTACATAGATATTATTATTAACTAAAAAACTTAAACTAAATCAAATGTATTTATTTGTAGTTACTTTTTTGTAACTTTATGTAATTTTTAATAAGATCTGTGCTTGGAATTCAATATTCCAACTTCTCGTCACCAAATTCAGAGTTGAAAGCATTAACGTTTTCGTTAATTTACTTTTCATTAATGTCAGTTTCGAAAAAACGCGTTCTGCACAAGCACTTCTATGGGGCAAGGTAAAAACATATATGGCAAAGTGGTAATTGCGAATAGGTGTTCATAAGATTTGCCAATTGATTTACTTTCTAATAGTTTTAATTCATTCATAAAAGCCTCGGGCTTGCTTATTACATCACTAAATTCAGTCAGGATGTCAATATAACTTATATCTTCATTAGATTTTATATAAAAAGGGTCTAAGAACTTTAAACTATTCAGTTTTTTATCATTTATATCGATTCTTGAAAATAGTTGGTCAAAAATACAAAAAGTGGCACATTTAGTATCATAATAAAAAAGTGGCGTAAAAGTATAAATGCAGAAAAAAAGTGGCAAAATTGCCACTTTAGTGGCATAACGGTAACACTGGTACAGTATGTACCCCAAATATTTTCTCTTAATTCTTTGTTCTCTCTTTAAAACTCATTCATTCATAGTCAATACCACATTCATTCAAATTCATTCATTTTTCAGTGAATGTTTGAAACACTCACAATGGGTGCTTTCAAAAACAACTGAACTCTTAATTCATTGTGCGTTATACCAAAATATTTGTATATCATTCTTGAGTACAGTATGTGGCGAGGCAAATGAATGTAGCCACGCTGCTCTTTATTAGATAATAATCTTATCCCTTAAAGCGCTAGTCAGATTAGCAGTCTTTCTAAACGAAAGACCACAAAGGGATTTAGCCAGCAGCATAGGATTAGAGTTCATCCAATTACTAACATGTTTTAGTACTTTCCGTCTAAGTACAGGTACAAACTCACAAATATTTTCAATCAACAAGGAAACCTGAGAACATTTTACATCAACACCATTTGCAGCAAATATAACAGACGGATCAAAAGTAGCTGATAGCTAGACAAACCTACCAAATCAGTATCCTTATAAGAACGATATTCCGCAAAATGCTCCAAGAAGTTAAAATTTATATTAAAAGATGCATAAATGAGAGCATGCTGCGAAATAGATGGACATTGAACTTGATTGGAATAGTGTAACATAGAACTATTACTAACAAGCATGAAATCAATGAGTAAAGATGTTCCATGGGCAACATCATAGTAAGTTGGTCTATAATTATGTAAAACTGACAAGTTTAATCTCGCACACATAGCTCGAAGAACACCAGATCTATACACATGAAACTTATTGCAATTAAAATCACCCATAACTTCATTAGAATAATTCAGCAGCAAATCATGATGAAGGTCTTCAAATATTCCAATGTCCCCAGGAGTAGCCAGGTAGGAAACACCAAACAAAACTTTGTCGTTACTCGAACAAAGCTCTACCAAAAGGGATTCACACTTACCGAAAACAAAAGTTTTGTGTATTTTATGCTAAATTTAATCAGATATGTAAACGCCTACCCCACCACCTCTAGTATTGCTACGATCATTTCGGTAGAATGTATACCCTTTGACTTCAACTGTCTTCTGGGTTACATCCGACTTTAACCACGTCTCAGATATTCCAACAGAATCAAATTTTGAACCTGAGAGAATCGACTTAAGCTCATCAAATTTAGTAGAAATTGCAGATGGCTTCGTACTTTGGCAATTCAGATGAGCAACACTAAATTTGTCATTAAACCATTGGAGATTTGAATTTAAGTAAAGGTTGTTACTGATTACACTATGACACAACATCAAACTTTTTGAAAAACACCCGAACGTGATTTTGTAGGTTCGATAGTACAACCGGAGCTGAGTAAAACCCTAGCTCAGTTTGGCTAGATTGGCTACCAAAAATTTTGTTGGCCCCCTAAACTTTTTGATATCCCTTGGATCCCTTGAAAAAAGGTGACATCAGTTTTTGGCCAACAGTTTGTACAGTTTTTAATCTAGCTCTTTCTCTTCTTAAGCAAAGTTGTAGCCATTAGTCCGCTTAAGGCGTTTTTTTACGCCTGATATCTCGAGAATTGATAGAGATATTGATAATATATACACATAAACTATTTGAACATATAGATTTTAACTTGATTAACCTTAAAAAGTTGAAACATATAGTTGCCCATAATAAACTACTTCGGAATCCAATTTCAAAATTTTTAATAATTTTTTTTCAAAAATACCCCAATTTCTACATCAAATATCTTGGCGTCTATAAGAGATATGGTAAAAGTAAGGGCGGTATGCCATTAGGCCCCACGAAAGTACACCCCAAATCAAAAATGAAATTAGGCCCCAAATAAATATATGGAAAACAACAACACGAAATTTTATGATTTTTAAAAAAGCCTTGGTTTTTTATTGAAAATAATATAGTTTATTACCTTTAAACTTATTTGTAAACTTGTATAACATCTTGCACGGAGAAAAAACCATCCATCTTTCTCTCAAGAATTTTTTCAACCGTTATCTTCGCCTCTTTTTACAACACAATGCTTCAACGATTAGAGACTCCTTGCTTCATCTCAGCTGTTTTGGCATACATATTAATAGGGAAATAAAGAAAACGTACAATTATCTCACAAAAACTTAAAACACGCTTTTCTTTAACAAACCAAAGAAATCCAAAAACCGCTCGATTTTTTGAAAATAATTTTTCGTCTGCGGCTTTTTTCTTAACAAAACTAAAAACATAAAAATTCAAATTTTCTTTTTTCTATTTTAAAAAAATCGAGCGATTTTTATAAAATTATTTTTCGACTGCGGCGCTTTTCAGGGAGCAGACAATTTACCATATGAAATAACAAAAAAAACCCGTGATTTTTATAAAATAATTAATGTGGCCCTTTTCTTTAAAAACTAAAAACATGAAAAATTTTAATTTTCTTTAGAAAACTGAAAACATGAAAAATTATTTAAAAAAAATCGCGCGGTTTTTTTAAAATAAATTTATAAATTTTACAGGACAGACAATTTACTATATGCATTAAAAAAATTCCGTGATTTATATAAAATAACGTCTGTATAAAATAATTTTTCGTCTGTGGCAATTTTCTTTAAGATATAAAAACATGAAAAATTTAAATTTTCTTTAAAAAACTAAAACCATGAAAAATTGTTTTAAAAAAGTCACGCGATTTTTTATATAATAATTTTTCGCCTGCCGCGCATTTTGTTTACATGTTCTAAAGAATTTTCTGCCTACGGTGCTTCCCCCTGATGTAACAATTTCAGAGCTCGCAATAATTGGTCTCTCTCGTTCTTGTTGTCAGAAAAAAACCACTCATCCACTGACACGATGCGAAACTGTCGCGAAAAACCCTTAAACTTCGTTCTTCTTTGGCTTGCTCTTTGCTCAACCGACGAGCATTTCTGTTCACAAGATCGGCTCATGGGTTTACTCGAGACACTTTACTTCGTAAAAACTCGTCAAACGGACTTTTGAGCATGTATGTGTGCTGCGCGTGTGGATAGGCAAACGTACGCATACACATATGCACACTAATGATTCCCCTTTCCCCCTTTCTTCTTCTCTCCTCTTTAAAGCATATGACGAAATTTTTAAGGCAACAACACAATGCAAAGCAACAATAAAAATAAAGACCTTTTGTGCGGACACTTTGCTTGCTTTGCTCACTTACTGATTCTCAGTAGGTGAGCGACGGAAGGTTCTGTTCGTATCGAGCGGTCAGTAAGAGACCGATTCATGTGTTACGTTCAACCCGAAACCTGAGAGCAAGAACACGAACAAAACGAAAAAATGGTTGCTGTTCAGACACTGAGCGATTCCGTCTCATTTGTTTCGGTCTTTTAATTGAGCAGACCGCGTAGTAAAATTTGGTTGAGCATATTTTGCGAGCTCTGAACAATTTACATTACGCTTTATATTCGTATATATTCTTATCTTCTTGCCATACAAATGAATATAAAAATATAAAAAACAAAATAAAAACGTTAAATTTTACGTGAGGGCCAAAATATGTATTGTATGCGAAGACATTGCGGTCAGTATAGTTTAACTAATATGCAATGATTAGAAATTAAAGAAACTACTTATAATTGGAATTATATATTTTGTTTGGTGATTTTTCATATAAAAAAATAAATTTTATTTTTGGGGCAATTTTCATAATTGGTTTAGGTAAATTTTTATGTTTTATTTGGGCCAACTTTTCATTTTCATTTCTAATTTTGGGTAATTTTTGTTTGGGTTATATTTTCTACCGCCGTTTTGGGGTCGATTTGCGTGTTGTGTTTTTATATACGAATTGCGATATTCATTTGAAAATTAGACCCCAAACACAAATATGAAAATATACAGAAAACAACAACACTATATTTTGGGGCATATTTTCATTTTTTGTTTGGGGTATAATTTCCTGGGGTCTATTCTCATAATGCAATTAGACCCCAAATTTGGGGCCTAATTTCATTTTCACTTTGGGGTGTATTTTCGTGGGGCCTAATGTCATAGCGCCAAAGAGGGCACATACTATTTTTGGTCTTCACTTCAGCGATTGAACGGCTTATCACTACTTAGTCTGTAGACAAAAGAAAAATACTTAGCGGCAATAATCTGATTTGAGAACAAATTCGCCTCATTGCGGCACACCCTAATGCCTAACTATCGATACAACATTTTTCACAACATATTCGTTATTTTAACAAAAACAAATGTAAGGTGAAGCTAGATGACCAGCATCGCAATTAATACATATTTTTAACGAAATTCGAAAAAATGCCATATAAGGAACACCCTAATGCTCTTTGTGAACAATTAAAGGGGTGGAGTATTCCGATCATATTGGTTGTTTACAGAAGTTGTTCATTTATACAATAAGTACATTTTTGGTAAACATAGCAAGTAAAAACATTGCACAATGGCCCAAAACTCCTAAAAAACTGATTTGTTTAAAGTAGATAGTGTGTTTTGAGAGCTATTTAATATCCTCAGACTTGTTCAGATTGCATGGGTTTGTTCAGAGCAGTTATTCCGTGTTACCTAAGCTACAATTTCACTGAATAAATTATGCAAAAAATATGGATTCCCTATGACTTATATTAAATATAGTGAAAAATTTGAATTTTTATCGAAGTTTTTTGAAAATAAACGAGAAAAGTCTAATTTTTTTGGGAATATCAATTTATATCAATTTCTTAAGCGCACGATTAGCTAAAACTTTGCTGAAGAAGAGAAAGAGCTGGATTAAAAACTGTAGAAATTGTTGGCCAAGGAATGCAAGGGATTTCAAAAAGTTTTGGGGTCCAAAAAAATATTTTGGTAGCCAATCTAGGCAAACTGAGCTAGGGTTTTACTCACCTCCTGTTGTACTATCGAACCTATATAGTCACGTTCGGGTGTTTTTTACACTGTTGCACTGTGTTATATGACCAATATTTAATATTCGAAATATAGGGAAATCGGCAGGGGAGACCCAAGGGAAAAAATTTACTGTATTAAAATAACATCAAGAAAAACATATTCATAATAATTCAATAAATACATTATGTAACAGCTGATCACAAGCAGCAGAGATCAGAAAAAAAAAACAATTTATAAAAAAAATAAAAATATAGATACAAAAAATCAATTTAAAAAGGCATTACATTAGCTTTCGTTTGCATTGAGCAGCGCCAAGCATTCGTCTGCATCCCGGATAACTTCCTCACCACCATGAAGAATGAGTTTAGCTCTTAGTTTTTTAGCATTTAAAATTTTGAATTTATTCACATTCCGATTCTTCAGGAGATTTCTGCAAAACAGCATTAGGTTTACCAGCAGCTGGGGAGAAGTGGTCAGTCAACAACAACATCTTGCCCATCACCTTCTATAATGTCGCATACTTTAAGGTTACGCGTTTTGAAATACTCCCGCATTATCGAATCACGAACCATCACACTGTGCAGCTTGACTAATATTTGCTTCCGATAATTCATGTTACATTTGTGATAAATGTCCCGATTGGTCACCACAATGTTGTAATGTTCACAAAGGGAGATGACAGGTGCAAGAAGGTCGGTTAGACCCTGTGGCATACCACCAACGACAATATCTGCACGATTTAGCCTTCGGTGTAGAACATTATTCTCTGCTTCCAACGCCCAATTCTTTGAGTTGCGCGCAGCAATTACCGGCTTCATTACATTTAAACATTTCGACATCTTAGACCCAATTTTCATAAACGATTCTCCGCTCGGTTCTCAGTTATAAAATCATTAAATATGGTTTTAAGACCACGATCACACCAAAACTACTCGCCAGTTTTTAATGTAATCAATTGCCACTAATCACTAGTTACGTAGTTGATTACAGGAGGTTAATTTCCACATGATACTGTCTATGTGGTAGAATACTGCGAACTGACTACTGAGCTTAATCCTGGTAAACGAGGACGGATCAATTTAAATGTGTGTTTACTGAAATGATTTGTTTTTTTATTTCATCTACTTACAACGAAATTGAAGCAAAGCCAAATAATGTCCCGTTATTTATTTCCCCTAATGACAAGCCTATGTTAAATTCGCCAGTTAAAAGCCATTGAAGGTAAATTGCATCGGAACTAGTTATGTTTACTTAGGAACTTACTATGCTACAGGTTCTGAACTAGTTCCATTTCCTGGTGGGTTCTGCAGTTGCTATTATTCAAATTACCTTCACAAGTCATACAATAGTAGGTCCATGTTTTAATTGTTTTCAAAAGAGCGAGGTCTTTATCTGGGATTTTAGCGCAGGATGCATGAATCCATAAAGTTCAACCCTTGCACCTTACACTACCAGACTTGTTTATTGCAAGCTCCACATATAACAACCGGCATCATGATTGGGCGTCGGGAGTGTGATGCAAGGTAAAGCTTCTGATCGGTTTAACTTGGCAAACCCAGAGTGATCCTTGCCAATTCCACTTCAAGTCTACTCACAGAGCTCCGTATTCGTGGTACTACTGCGAACGGAGTTCCTTCACGTGGTGACGCCTGGAAACGTGCTTCTGACACCCGGCTAACTGAGCACGGCTAACTGTGAGGGGCGAAACCTAAAACCCAGGCACGTCAGCTCAGAGTGAGCGGTACCCTGGTCAGCGTCTGATGGGCGGCTGCAATAAAATCCTGGCAGGAGGAGAAAACTGCGACGTGGTGCGCTGGGCTTGCAACCCACCACTGACGTATAACCTATTGCAATGAAAAGAAGTAAGATAAGAATAAAACGGACCCCCCAAAATGTTGACGACCACCGCAAACGAATAAGGGACCATGATTTGAGGATATGCACCTGGAATGTTAGAACACTGTATAGACCAGGTGCCTCCATCCAACTAGCGGAAGTCCTCGAAAAATACAAGGCTGACATAACCGCTTTACAGGAAATCCGGTGGACGGAACACGGCTGCTCGCGCAAGAAGACGTGCGACATCTACTATAGTGGCCATGCGGACAAGCACGAGTATGGTTGTGGATTTGTGGTTGGCAAGAGACTGCGACACCTAGTCTCAAGGTTCAACCCGGTGTGTGAACGTAAAGCCACCATAAGAGTCAAAACTAAGTTTTTCCACATAACACTTATATGTGCCCAAGCTTCGACAGAAGAGAAAAGCGATGAGGACAAAGACGAGTTCTACGAGAGCCTAGAAAATGTATATGACCGTAGCCCTAGCCATGACATTAAAATTGTACTAGGCGATTTTAATGCTAAAATAGGCAGGGAGACCGCATTTGAGCCTACAATCGGAAAATTCAGTCTGCACACCGAAACGTCGAAAAATGGCATCAGACTGATTGATTTCTCTGCGGCAAGAAATATGGTAGTTAGCAGCACTAGATTTGACCATAAAAATATTCATAAGGCAACATGGTTATCTCCAGATCATTTGACGAGGAATCAGATAGATCACGTGGTAGTTGATGGAAGGCACGCATCGAGTGTTCTGGACGTACGAGTGATCAGGGGTGCGAACATTGACTCCGATCACTTCCTTGCCGCACTAGGCTAAGCATGGCGAAAAACGTACGTAACCAGGCTCAACGAAAGCTGGACATCTGTAAACTACGGACCACAGAGGTAGCGGACGCCTACTCCAACCACCTAACTCAACTGCTGCGGAATGCTCCAACCCCTGATAATATTACCTCGCAGTGGCAATATATAGCCGACTCCATAGAACGGACTGCGAGAAGCGTACTTGGGTACTCAAAGCCGTCTCAAGAAGATGCCTGGTACGATGATGAATGTCGCAATGCCACGAGAGAGACGGATGCTGCATACAGGGCAAAACTGCAGCCAATGGCAACGCGAGCTGTTCGTGAACGGCACAGGGAGAAGAGACGAGAGGCAACTCGTCTTTTTAGAAGAAAAAAGAAGGAGCTGAAGAAGAGGCAGGATGAGTGCACTGAGTTTCTCAGAAGTAGAGGGGAAGCCCGAAAATTCTACAAGAGAGTTAAAGCGAGAATGCGTGGAACAGGGTTGCCCTCCTGCAAGAACAGCAATGGTCAGCTAGTGACGGACCCGGATAACGTTCTGAAGATATGGAGAGATCACTTTAGAAATTTACTGGATACTGACACCACTCCAGAAGGCCCCGCTCCAATCCATGACGATGGTATTAACTGTCCACCTCCGAGCCAGAGCGAGATACGTATGGCCATCTCCCGCCTTAAAAACAACAAAGCTGCTGGAGCCGATGGTCTCCCTGCTGGATTGTTTAAGGCTGGCGGGGAGAAGCTGATTAGGAGCATGCATCATGCTCATGGAGAACATCTGGCAAGAGGAGAGCATGCCCGGGGATTGGAGTCCCAGTCTGTTATGTCCCATATGCAAGAAAGGAGATCGTAGTGAATGTAAGAACTATCGTGGAATAAGCCTATTGCCAATTGAGTACAAGGTCCTTTCAAGCATATTGTGTGAGCGTCTAAAGCCAATTGTAGAAAAACTAATTGGACCATATCAGTGCGGCTTTAGACCTGGCAAATCTACGGTGGATCAAATATTCACCTTACGACAAATCCTGGAAAAAACCCATGAAAAGCAGATCGACACCTACCACCTCTTTGTCGATTACAAAGCTGCCTTCGATTCTCCGATAAGGAATAGGCTTTATGAGACTATGTCTGAGTTTGGTATTCCTGCCAAGCTAATTCGACTTTGCAGATGTACCTTAGAAAACACCAATTCCTCGATTAAGATTGGTAAAGATCAGTCTGAACCATTCAACACGAAAAGAGGTCTCAGGCAGGGCGATAGCCTGTCCTGTACACTATTTAATATAGTTATGGAGAAGGTGATGAGAATGGCTGGTGTCAACATGTCTGGCACCATATTCCACAAAAGCCACATGCCACTAGCCTACGCCGATGATATAGATATCATTGGCCGAAATCTGCGGGACGTTACTACAGTCTTCTCATCCCTAGAAAAGGAGTCGGCAAAAATGGGTTTAGCGGTCAACGAGGACAAAACAAATGTAAACAAATGGATGTAAATGCTCCAGCGAGAAAGGTGTTTGAAGGCGAACCTGAAGGATGGCGCAGGGAGACCACTTAAGTAAGTAAGTCTTGATTACAATACTCAAGTGTCCATAATGAGTGACAGGAAGCAAATCAATCAGATAGCACAACAGCAGCAGGAAACACCAAGATCACTAGCAGCAGCTCTGAAGGACAAATGCAAGCAAGCACAGTTAGCAGAAACTAACAATTTGCAGCCACACCAATTGGCAAAAAATTTACTCTTCAGCTTAGCACCAACAACAGTATACAGTAGGGCAACAGCAGCAAAAACCCTAACAGCGAAGATAGCCAAATAAGTAGCAGGAAACAACAAAAGGACCAACAGCGGCAACAAAGGAAAACTGCAAGCAGCCACAGTTACAAAAAAAGTAGCAATTTGCAGCAACACCAATAGGCAAACAATTGTCTTAGTACAAATTAGTTTATTTGCGACAAAATTTCGGTGAAGCACCAACAACAGCAACAGACGGCAGCAGATCAAACACAGCAAGAACACCAATAGCGAAGAATGCCAAAGAAAAAAGCAATAAACACAGTTACCAAAATGTAACAATTAATCGCAATAACTATTTCCCGAAATTTAACCAATTTGGTTTATTATTAAATTAATTTAATTTGATTTATCACAGTTAAATTTCATTCATTTTGTCTAAACGCCGATATAAAATGCACAAAATATTAGTCGAACAAGTTGTACTTCGTATTTAAGCAGAGAAATTAGCAAAGTGACACAGCTGTTAAATCACACGCGTCTATTCAGGCATAGCGTTGCAATATTTAAAAAAAAAATAAATTATTTTTGATCATTAATAGAAAAAATATAATGTAGCCCCACTTTTTCCAAGCTGTTCTTTTAATAAAATAAAAGGTAAGAATTTATTCTATCTATTAAAAAATTAGTTATTTGAAGTTTCTGGAACAGAAAAATTTTTTGGAAAAAAATATCTTGAGTCGTACGGGCACACAGTGGGGAAAAAAAAGTTTTTTTGGACATTTGAAATTTTAGGCCGCAATTCTTGACCGATTTTCAAAATTCTTTTTTTGTATTATTGGAAACAAAATTGTGCACAGAATGTACGTTTTTTTTATTCTGAATTCCTTACCGTTATTTTTTTAAAATTGGTCAAAGTCGATGAAAAAATAATTTTTGACTTTAATGTCAAATATTTTTTGGGTTACGTGTCCTAAAAATTTCAAACTGACCTTAATTAATGTGAACATATGTTACGAATTAAACTCAATGAAAACATAAGCCAAAAAATTTTTTTGGCTCAACTGCAAGTAAATATTTGTAGGCACTATTTTCACACTTTAACTCGGTGTCCTGCTCATAATAATTATCCGATTAGAACAAAACTTAATTTACAACCTGGAAAAGTTTTAGGAAAGTCGTATGTAAAAAATATCCCAAATCGGTGAAGGTCGTCATGCAATTTTTTTGCATATGTACCAAAATAATGCAGTTTTAAACTTCTGACAAAATAAAACTTTATGTTTACAAGTAGGCTAAGTAGTGTGCTTTTCATTTAAAAGGACCAATATCTTTATATGTTACATCGTCTTTTTCCCCACTGTGGGGCAGTGCGTTACCGATTTAAAAGAAACTTGTCACGCATCTATTTTTTATTCTAGAAAGTATAAATTTAAAGTTTTTTTTAATTTAGTCAATATAAAGCTCGATGCCGACCTTTAATGGTCTAGAACAACTCCTAATAGTCTTTGCACAAAAATGTATGAAACAACCCCACTGTGCCATACAATTTTTAAAATTTTTAATTTAAGGACCAACAAATAGATTTTATTTTTAATAAATGTATTTAGTTACAAATAATCTCAACTTTTTAATAAAAATATCTAGAAAAATATTTAGAGAGTCTTACATTGGGAAAAAATTGAATTCGTCGACAAAAAAAATTGCCTCGCCCTAATACGCATAGTTCGTCGTAGGGAAAAGTGTTCTTCGAAAAATATATAGATTAAACTTAGTGCTACAAACCTCTTATATAGAAAAATGGTGTATAGGCAACCAGTAATTTTTTAATTTTCGTCAAAAATTGAAGACGGATTTTTGGCACTTTTTTGTTATGAATGGGAAAATCGACTGCCTCGACCAATGGACAGTTTGTGGTGCTAACCATTACCAACATTTTGATATATATAATGATGGTGTTACTTTTATAGGAGCTTGGAAAATTACTCACAAGTCATTTTATCGATGCGTGAATTTAACTGAAATTCCACTTTTTTCCGTGCTCAATTTGCGATATTCGCCATGATGGTTCGGTATATCTCGTGGTAAACCTTAACGGATCGGTGTGAAAATTTACCAGTATTAATATTTTTCAGAACGAACTTATGGGATTGTAAATGGGCAGAATAATCCCACCCCTTCTGGTACCTCCCATACAAAATTACCTATTTATTGATAATTTATATTTCTCTTATTACTTCCAAACGCACGATCGTAGGATATTGGAATTTGGTCAGTTTATTTATCTTGCAAAAGTAGACAAACCCTAAGAAAACAGGAACCTTTTCTACACCATTCTGGTACCTCTCATACAAATGCCCTCATAGTTTTACATACATATCTTTTTTGTAAGTCAACTGAATTCACTCAAATTGTGAGTATGATATGAATATGGACTGTATCGGTTCACGCCTTCTGGTACCTCCCATACAAAACTACCTATTTTTGGAAAATTAATATTTCTCCCATAACTTCCAAACGGACTCTTGGGGGTAATGAAAATTGGTCGATTATTTTATAATGTGATAGTAGGCAAAACCCCAGAAAACCTAACTATTTGACACACCCCTTCTGGTACATCCCATACAAATGACCGAACTCACACCCATAGTCTTACGTACATATCTTCTTTGTAAGTACACTGAATTCAGTCAAATTATGCGTAAGTTGTACGGTTATGAAAATATGAATCAGAAATGAATATGGACTATATCGGATCACCCCTTATGGTACCTTCCATACAAAATTACCAATTTTTAAAAAAGAAATATTTCTCCCTTAACTTCAAAACCGACACCTGCCGACTAATTAAATTTTGTCAGTTAATTTATATTGTAATATGAGGGAAAACCTCAGCAACCCTAACTTTTCGACACACCCCTTCTAGTACCTCCCATACAAATGACCGAACTCACCCCCTTAGTCTAACATATATATATTTTTTGAAATTACACAGTCATATTTTGCGTAAGTTGTACGGTTATGAAAATTTGAATCAGGAATGAATATGGATTATATCGGATCGGTAGACATAAAAGAACATGATTTTCAGGAAAAACTTTGCTGAGCTTTGGTGTTTACTGACATTCCACTTTACAAAATGAGGAACCAGAATATAGGATCACTACAAAGTGCCATCCGAAACAGTTCTTCGAAATTGTTATACAAATTGTAAAACTAAAAAATCAATTTATATGGATCTCAAAAGATGAAATATACAATAGGGTGATCAGTTCGGTTTTCAGAAACCGGCTACTCGGTTTTTTTCACTTATAAAAACCGTCGGTTTTTTTTAAATCCCTGTTTTTCGAATATCGAATAATCCGGTTATTTTTTGTCGAATCTCGGTTTTTTGGCGTTCGATCCTTTTTATTTAAATTTATTCATAATTGTGTTAAATGTGTAGTGATACATGTTTTTTTTCCAGCTTCTGCCGGCTTCTGAAAACACAATCTGGGAGAAAATATATGATTTTTATATCAGAAAGACGTATTCAAACACTAAATACTCTCATTTTGTATTTAAGTACGAGTAAACTCCCAATTAGTGACGCACTTTTAAAATATATGATCGTAGATGCCACTGAAGATACTATAGAAACAGAACTAAATAAAGCTATAACAAAACGTTCAAAATCCTAAAACTACCATTAAAAACTCTACCAAAAATTTTTTTTTGGAAGATTTTTTATATATGAATAAGAGCGGCAAAAGTATTGTAAACCTCAATAGATTATTAAACGCCTTGTACATAATAAGTCCAACTATTACATTGAGTGAAAGGGCATTTTCAATGGCAAGTTTTATAAAAACCAAAGAAAAAAATAGTTATACACCCAAGCACTTAAATTGTATCTTATTTCTTAAATGTTATTTTAGGGAAAACTAAAGATTAAACTAAATATATTTTAATATAATCAAGTGTTTACAAATGAATTGTTATGTTATATGTATTCCAGTTAAGTAATTAAGCATAAAATATTAATTTCAAAGTAAAACAAAAACAAAAATATATATTATTCTCAGAAATTCAGTCTTTAAGGTAACGTAGCAATAATTTTATTTACTTTCGAAAACTTTGACGTATTCAGTATTCAAAGTTTAGTAGAGCCAAGTTGTATTTAACAGAAAGAAGCTTTGCTGCTTTTTCGCTATGCAATCTAGTTCTTAGTGGATCATATATAAGTCCGGCTCCACTAAAAAACTGTTCGCAGGGAACACTTCCCGGAGGCGTAGCTAAGAACTGGCGTGCCAAAGGTACTACGTATTGGTATTTCGAGCTGTTTCGTTTCCACCACAATAAAGGATCTTCTGAAATATGATTTTTTTCTCTTTATTGTATTTATCTAACAATTTTTTTGCATGATAGACTGAAAACGTAATCTCTCATCAGTCTCACTATTACTATTACTTGTATGAATGCGAATATTGGAATATTTTTTTGTTTCTCTTTGTTAAAATAACAAACTGATCTCAGTAATGTTTTGCATTGTAATAATTGTAAAAGTTTACTTTTTTTAAGTATATTTGAATTAAAACCGGACTATCCGGTTTTTTTTAAATGCCATTTTTCGAATAATTCGAAAACCGGTTTTGGCAAAAACCCGAATAGTTGATCACCCTAATATACAATAATGTTATGCTCTTTGTGACGGTTGCAGCTCCAAACTTGGTAAAGGCTGCGAAAGCTATAGTGGGTGGCATTTTATCCGCAATTGACGCTTGTGGCATGTATTCCTCATGCTCTCCTTCGATTGTGTGAATGAATTAGGAATTTATATAAAAACGTGAATAAACCTATTGCTAAAGTCAAAAAGGTTTTTTTTTTTGTTTTGAAAGAGTGGAACTTTTAAAACAAATGTTTCCAGACTTTGCATTACCTCTAGAACCTATAACAACACGTTGGGGAACATGGCTAGAAGTTAATTACCATACCAACAATTATAAAGACATTGTAAAGGTCCTATGTGCATTAAATGATGAAGGTGCTCAATCAATTAAAACTTCAAATGGTGTCTTGACAGACCCCCAAACTAGATCTGACTTGATTGCTTTTGCTTCAGATTACGGTTTTATTGCAAAACATATTTTAAAAATTGCACACATCAGGTCTTACTCTAATATCCTGTCCACACTACGTCTCGAATTACCTAATTCGCTCTTTGAATTACTTACGCGAATTACCCTGTCCACACTACACGTACTTAATTTGATTTGACAGTTTCTTTTGTTTGTATACTTTGCTTCGCTTGTATGCAACTAGTGGTTTTTTAAATTTGGCTTTTAAATTTGTACTAATAATTCGTGAAACCCCGATCTCTAGCTTAATTAAAAAGGAAAATATTAAAGAAAAGGTAGAATATCAAAAAATTAATAAAATTTGTTTCACTTTGTGTTTATGTTTGTGTTTGTTGTTTACATTTTCATTTTGATATATTCCGATAAAAATTAGAGAAGGTAATTCAAAATTTTGTATGGAGAATTACGTAATTCGCGATGTAATTTGGGGTTGAATAACGAATGAGAGCGCGAATTACGAAAAATGACTGTAGTGTGGACATGGTGTAAGTGAACAAGTTAAGGTGGTTGAGACTTTGGCAATTCCGTCGTGACTAGACGCAAAATTTGTCACGGTCCATACTCGAGAGAAAGAATAAGCGATTTTTATAAGATAACCAGTGTAAACACATTCAAATCAATATGATTTTAATATAAACTAGCGAATACCTAGTAGACAATTTAGATTAATAAATGACTTTTTTCATGAGTTTTGTATGCCAATGTGTCACAACCATATAACAAGACCTACAAGTAAAACTTCAATTGATTGGGTATGTTGTAATAAACCTGACAAGATATCTGTAGATTGTATAGAAAATGAATTATCAGATCATAACTATTAAAGTTGTAAAGTTTGTGTAAATTAATAAATCTAGGAGACAGTGCGAGTCACGAAGATAAATTATCCATTATTCAAAAATTGGTCAGATTTTGGACAACAAATTACCGTCTTTAAGAAATGTGACAAGCCCTTCAGATTTGTGCCGGCTATTTATTGATATTTTAACATCAGCAGCTTTAGAAAGTATAGAAATTATTTCAACTCCGATAGCTTGTGTAAGGATAATACCAAGAAAACGTGGGATTTTCTAAATAGGGAACTTGGAAAGAAGAAAGAAGCAATCAAGGAAGTAATATCTGAAGAAGGAAATTGTGTCAGATCCAAAGAGGCTTCGGTTTTAAACAAATATTTCATACATTCTGTCAAAAATATACATAATTATATTGAACAGCACTCAAATAATAATGTTAATGTTTTCCAAACGTTACAGTCTGAGATTACCACCAAAGAAACCAAATGCAAAGTATGTTGCTGATTTTCGGCCTATTTCAATTCTATCAGTGAGATAAAATATTTGAAAAGCTTCTTTTTGACCAACTTTCAAAGTATGTCAATGATAATGCAATTTTATATAAAAATCAATTTGGATTTAAGAAAGGATCGACAACTAGGGAGGCTTTAGTCAACGATGTAGAATATATTTGTTCTGGATTTGATGATGGTTACAAGGGTGTAGCCGGTGTATTTTTTGATTTTTTCAAAGCGTTTGATCTTGTTGATCACAAATGCTAATGTTGAAACTTGAGAGCATCGGCTTGATAGACCCTTCTCTAACATTAATCAAGACTTTTCTCGAAAACAGATCGCAATTTGTTCAAATTGGTTCATCGGTGAGTGAAATATTACCCGTTAGTCATGGTGTTCCTCAGGGCAGTGTCATTGGCCCACTTTTGTTTAAAATATTTATAAATGATATTAAAAATATTGAATTCAATGAATATTTGCTGGTAATGTCTGTATTTTTTACAAAAACCAACATGAAAAAGTTCTGCAGGCCCATATTGAATATGATGCGGCAATATTAGCTGAATTTGCCCGTGTGAACAAATGTTGAGTCCGTCAAAAAATAAATTTATTCGCTTTAGACCGCAATGTTATAAAAATGAACAATTGATGACAATTCACGTTGGCGGCACAATAATTGAAGAATCATTAAATGTAAAATATCTTGGTGTTGCTTTGACACAAAATCCGAAATGGGATGAACATATATCGCAGGTAAGAGCAAAGGTATCATCCGCAACTGGAATGCTGTTTAAATTAAAAAACAAGTTAAGTACCAATGTCAAAATGCTTAGATTTCAAGCTCTTATTAATTCTGTATGCTACCAAAACATCAAATTCACTAAGATCTCTACAATCTGTTCAGAACAAAGCTTTAAAATTCGTATTCAATTTGCCAATGCGTTACCCTACTTTGGATTTGTATAGAACCAAAGCAACAAACATATTACCTGTTCGTGGTCTGTACAAACAGCAATTAGCCGAAATGTTCAGACAACAGGGAGAAACACAAGACAGGCTAATCACCTACAAGTTGCAAGATGCCGAATCGATGTAAGTAAACAACGAATAAAACATGCAGGATCACTTGAATACAATAGTTTACCTGATGAAATTAAAAATATAGCAATTATTTCCACTTTTAAACAATCTGTAAAAGAATATCTTCTTAACAACATAGAAGCACTTCTTAAGTAATATCCTGGGCCAACACAAATATGCACGAAAAAAACTAAAAATATGCGCATTAGATAAGCATGAAAAAAATTCAAAAATGCTTTAAAAACTAAACAAAGTATACACTATAAATTTTGAATCTAATTAATATTCTTCACTGAATACATTAAATTTTTAATAAAAATTCAACACAAATAGTTAAACATAAAAAAGTTATTTTTATACCCTTCACCAAGATTCACAAAAATAAGCTCCAACTCACCAACTTATCGGTAAATCGAATAAAATCAATACAAAATTACTGACAAAATGGATGTGTGAAGCTAAAAGAAACGCCCACTTCTCACCAAATCCCCTGTTGTGTGGTACAAAGTAAATATAGTTGTAGTGCAAATAACCAGTTTTACCAGGGTATCTGAGCTTCGGCATAGCCGAAGATTACCGCCTTATTTGTTTAAATTACTTTTGTACCGTTTCATGAACATTTTTTTAACGTAATATATTTTTTGGCAATGTCAAAAATAAAATTTCGTCGCCAGTTGCGAAAAATTATAGGGATTATCTTCCCGAAAAATATAAAAGAAAAGTATTACTGTTCAATTTCAGTGTCTCACGCACTTGGAGGACGCGTTTCGAACTCCATGACGAGTTCATCTTCAGACTCCTTTGTGACCAACTGATGCACAATGGTACATCATCAGCTGTATGTTTATCTACAATTATGTCAAACATGTACATTAGGGCGTTTCACAAAAAAAATGTTGCAACTCTTGAAGCGGAATATTAAGGCTTGTGATCTAAAAGAATTTCGGAAAAATTTTTGGATTTTTTGAAGATGGGTATGGGGTCGCTGAAATAGATTTTATCAAAAAAATGAGGTTATGGAGAAAAAAATTTTATATTATTTTTTTCTGGTGCTTTTTGTTCATACAACAAACAATTCTCTTCGTAAGGATCCGAACCCACAACAAAAAAATTATTGGTGTGAAAAATTATTATATTATGGACCACTTTGATAGTCTTAAAGGTGAAAAATTATTTTTCCTAGATTTCAAACCTCGATAACTTGAAAAGTTTTCAACATTTTTTAAAGATGTTAATTGCGTTAGAAAGATAATTTAGATACCTTTATTTTCCTTTATTTTGGTATATATAAGTTTATATTATACTTGTGAAAAATGTTGAAAAAAAATAAAAAATAGACAAAAAAATTAGTTTTTATTTTTAAATTCACACTATTTGAATTTTAAAATATTTGAAATAGGCTCTTTTTCAAATGTAAAAAAATTCATAATGCATAATTTTGTAACCTCAAACAGTAAAAGGGTTTTTGGTGAATTAAAATTGCCCACTTCCTTTTTTTCGAAAGATACACTTTTATCGGAAAATGATGATGATTTTGTTTCTTCAAAGAAAAAACTAGAAAAACTATGTGTTGTGAATGATTTATCAGAAAGAGGCGTGGCGTCGGCTACAATATATAACAAAAAAATTACAAAGAATGAGAATGATTTTTAAAACTTATTGATTAGAGTTGATAACAATTAAAAAATTATACCTAATGTTAACAAAAATGTCATTGAAAAAGCTCTTAAGAAACCAATTTGAAAATACTTCCACAGTTGTTCCACATTTAATGGTTAATGTCTTGTAATTTTAGATACAAATTTACTTTTTAATTTTAATTTGTTCATTAAACATGTTGGTTTTGTTTATTTAATATCTTTTGATTTTGTATGGGAATACAAATATATTGAAGAATTGAATTTCTGATATTTTTATTAAAGCAATGTATTTTAGAAGTTTTTTTTTTACTTAACCAAGAACGAAACATAATGAAATTCTTTTAATTTTCATAAAATTTGATAAATAAAAAAAAAAAATCTCAAACTTTAATTTTTTTCTTATATTTTTCCAACAAGTAAAAATAAATCGTTGTACCGAATGAAAGGTAATTTAAAGACCTTTCCAACGCATTTTACATCTTGAAAAAATGTTGAAAACTTTTCAAGTTATCGAGGTTTGAAATCTAGGAAAAATAATTTTTCACTTTTAATACTATCAAAGTGGTCCATAATATAATAATTTCTCACACCAATAATTTTTTTGTCGTAGGATCGGATCCATAAGAAGAGAATTGTTAAGTTGCATGAACAAAAAGCACCAGAAAGAAATAATATAAAATTTTTTTCTCCATAACCTCATTTTTTTGATAAAATCTATTTCAGCGACCCCATACCCATCTTCAAAAAATTCAAAAATTTTTCCGAAATTCTTTTAGATCACAAGCCTTAATATTCCGCTTCAAGAGTTGCAAAAATCGCAAAAAAACGTGTTTGGTGAAACGCCCTAATGTACATGCGAAGTAGATATCAGCCGAAAATATCCAGCACCAGTGTTGTATTTTTTGAATTTGACCGTTAATATATTTTTTTTTTCATATAATTCTATCCAATCTATCCACTCAAGGATAATAAGCAAATTGTTTAATATATAAAAAATAACAGAATTGGCGATCTACATTGAGATCGTCTTTAAAAATAAAACAAACTCTATTCGGTTAGTGTGGTTATAAATGTATATGTTAAATGAGTAAGTAAGTTAATTTACTTTCGAAATGGTAGATCTAATACGTGGTGTCTCTTGAGCCTTCGAACTTCATATGTATCATCTAGTAGTGATATAGCCAACGGGTTGACGTGATTACTCAGCCTATCTAAGTATTTAGCGCTAAATCTGTTGATTTCATCTTTGACGTATGGGATATGCAGGTCGTCATGAATTGTTTTGTTAGATACAAACCAAGGTGCGTTTATAATAAATCTCAGAGTCTTGGACTGGTATCTTTGAAGTATTTCGATGTTGGAGTTGCTAGCAGTTCCCCATAGTTGTATACCGTACGTCCATACAGGCTTCAGTATAGCTTTGTAGATTAAAATTTTGTTTTGAGTACTTAGTTGCGATTTAGTACCGAATAACCAAAAGAGCTTGCCAGTTTTAATCTTAAGTTGTTCCTTCATAGCTTTAATGTGGTTTTTCCATCTCCTATCAATGTGTAATCCAAGATATTTGACTGTTTGACTTTGTGGAATATCGCTATTGTTCAGTGTAAGACCTGGACAGTCTCTCCCGCCTAAAGTAAATGTTATGTGTACAGATTTATCGGTATTTACTTTAACATTCCACTTGTTGAGCCATTTCTCTATTATATTCAGCTGGTTTTGTACAAATCGTGACGCTTCATCTGGTGAGAGGCTTGAGGCCAAAATAGCCTTATCGTCAGCATATGTTGCAACAGTTACATTTTCAGTAGTCGGTATGTCTGATGTAAAGATGGTGTATAAAATGGGACCCAAAACGCTGCCTTGGGGCACTCCTGCGGAAATATCGTATATATCCGACGTATCGTCATTAACTTTGACATAGAAGTGTTTGTTTGATAAAAATGATTTCAGCAACAAATAAAGATGGGTAGGAAGAACTTTTTTAAGTTTATAGAATAAACCATTGAGCCAAACTTTGTCAAACGCTTGTTGAACATCTAAAAATACGCCCGAACAGTACTTTTTATTCTCCAATGCATCTCTAATTTCGGCAACGATACGATGGCATTGTTCTGGGGTTCCATGTTTATGCCTGAAACCAAATTGGTGTTCCGGAATAATAATTTTTGCCTCTAAGACCGGCAACAATCTTTTCAATAATATTGTTTCGAATATTTTGGAGAATGTGACCAGCAGACTAATCGGTCGATATGAAGCTACTGCATTTTCTGGTTTTCCAGGTTTTGGTATCATTATAATCTCTGCACACTTCCATTGAGAAGGAAAATGATTTAGCCGCAGGATTGAGTTAAATAATAGCGCTAAGAACTTAATGCCTTTACTTGGTAGATTTTTAACAACCACTCCATCAACACAGTCAAACCCAGGGGACTTTTTAGCATTTAGTTTCTTTATTTCTTCTTGTACTTCTTTAGGTGAGACAGATTTAATAGGCCAATCCATTGGGCATGGACTTTGTATGAAATCAAGTACCTCGTTGGCATGATCTGAACTACAAATTGCATGTGGTTTAAATGTTTTGTGAAGATAAGATGCAAACGCATCTGATTTCTTTTTACCAGTTCTACACCAAACACCGTTTTCGTCTTTGATGGGTAAATTTCTTTTTGATGGGCGCTTAAGATAGTATGTTGCTTTCCACAATGTGTGTTCACTTTTCCTTACGTCATTGAGACTACGGAGGAAATTTCCTAATTGTTCGTTTCGTAGCTCAATGAGGCGACGTCGAAGATGTTTTGCTGCGTTATTAAATACTCGCTTATCGTTTCGATTTCGACTAAGTTGCCATTTTTTTCTCAATCGTCTTTTCTTTCTTACCACAACTCTGATTTCATTCGACACAATAAAATTAGTCTTTGTTGTGTTATCATTTATTCTGGAGTGGATAAAAATCCAGCTTCATGAATAAGATTGATGAATGACTCCACATGATCATCAAGTTCTGCTCCAGACGATATTGAAATATTCAGTTTTATATTACTTTCAATCCATTCACGAAACGATTTCAAGTCAGTTTTCGAAGATATAATTTTGTATCGTCGAGCTGCAGAATGAAGAAACGTATTAAAATTTATAATAACTGGTGTGTGATCTGAACTTAATTTATCGCAACCAGTTATAGTTAAAAATTGTTTAGCAATCCCATGGTAAACAGCAAAGTCTAATATATCTGGTATTTTTCTTGGATCAGATGGCCCGTAGGTCGGCTGTCCTGTAGAAAGAGCAGAATAGTTGTTGTCTGAAATGCATTTAACTAGTTCTTTTCCTTTGGGGTTTATTAATCTGAAACCCCACCATTGATGCTTTGCATTAAAGTCTCCTCCTACGATAAATCTTGGTCCATACCGACTGAAGAAATCTTTATATTTATCACATTTAACAGCAAATCTTGGTGGAAAGTAAACAGCACATACATTTACATAATTATTGTCACATTTTACTTTAATGCAGGCGGCTTGAAGATATGGCTCTCTGATACTATCGAGTGTTTCATATTTAATCGACGATTTTAATCATATCCATTTATTTTAAAAAAGGTTTTGTTGGAGAAGTGTGTCTCTGACACTAATAAAGTAAAAGTGCGAATTAAGAAATACTTCAACTTCATGTTTGTGGTTGGAAAGCCCGTTGGCGTTCCAGATTCCAATTCGTATATTTAATTGCATAATTTCGCTAGTAAAAGTGACATGACATGTTCAACATGTTATTTGTGAGTTCACTTTGTTTATTGATTAAAACTTCAAGTTTGGCAAATGAATCAGTATTTGGTGGTTCAGATCTTAACACATTAGCATAGGAGAATGAGTTGTTGTGAGTATTGTCGACATTGTTTGGTGGAGTATAAAAATCATTGTTGTAATTGTATGAAGCATTTGTTTGTCTATTGTACGACTGTCGAATTTGTAGTTTTCTCTTTAAAATTTTTCTGTAAACATTACATCCTTTGTAGTTCGCAGGATGATTTTGCAAACAGTTGACGCAACGAGGTGGAGCATCAGCTTCCTTTGAACATTCAATTGTTAGGTGGCCTAAGCCACACTTTACACATCTAGCTGGTTTTCTGCAGTATGTTTTGCTGTGGCCGAATTCTTGGCATCTATGGCATTGTATGATATCAACGCTTTTTCTTGGTGGTTCCACTTGTACAATAGCACTGTTTAAACTCCACATATCATATATTTTTTTGTTTTCGGGGTCGGGTTCAAGATCAACGTAGAACATTGATAGTGGTTGCTTGGTATATCTGTGTCTGATATTAACTATGTTGCGAACTTTGTGTCCCAGCTTTTCTATTCCACTTTTTATTTCCTCAATTGGCGTTGAATACTGTAATTGTAGATATTTATACAGCTGATGATGTACCATTGTGCATCAGTTGGTCACAAAGGGGTCTGAAGATGAACTCGTCATGGAGTTCGAAACGCGTTATCCTAGTGCGTGACACACTGAATTTGACCAAAATATTTAAACAATAAAATAAAAAACACTTTTCTGATCGTAAGCAGAATTTGATGTATCATTTGATACACTTAACGTAAATTTAATATATAAAAACACGATCGACTAAAATTAACAATCAAACAGTTTAAAATACTCTGGCACGGCACGGCCTAACAACTAAATGCCTTACTTTGACATAGAAAAATTTAAAGTAATCTTAGTTTACCAACAAAACCTTGTAAAGAAGCTTAAGCTTTAAGGTAAAAAGGGGAATCGTGGGGAAAGAATTTCCCCTCCATTTCTCATGTTTGAATATTAACGGTCAAATTCAAAAAATACAACACTGGTGCTGGACATTTTCGGCTGATATCTACTTCGCATGTACATGTTTGACATAATTGTAGATATATATACAGCTGATGATGTACCATTGTGCATCAGTTGGTCACAAAGGGGTCTGAAGATGAACTCGTCATGGAGTTCGAAACGCGTAATCCTAGTGCGTGACACACTAAATTTGACCAAAATATTTAAACAATAAAATAAAAAAACACTTTTCTGATCGTAAGCCGAATTTGATGTATCATTTGATACACTTAACGTAAATTTAATATGAAAAGTATTACATATAAAAAACCTTAAATCTCCACAATATGCTTTTATATGCATAAACTCCCAAAACATGCCTGTAAGTCCGTAATATGCATTTGCATATGCAAGTATGCATTGCATAATTTTGTTGGCCCTGGTAATATCAAATATATTGCTTATAAAAAGTATAATTTTTTTTTCATAAAAGTATTTTTGCATTTTTGTTTAAATTATAAAATTTTTAATACTTTTTTTGCATAATTTTTTTAATTGTAAAATATTTACTACTTTCTTTGCATAATTGTTAATACTTGTTAGTAATATAGTTGCCAGTTAGCCTCTACAATGTCTATAAGGCGCTGGGGCACTTAATAATAATAATTGTACTTATAACTAATGAATTAAAATAAATGAAACAAAAAATTGATTGATCATCTCATCTTCTGAAATCTGAGGACTACATTTTCTGAAAGGCCTTTATAATGGCCATGTCCTGGCATATGTTTGGTTTTGTTAGAATTCTTCGTTTAGGCACAGTGGGCAAAAATGTTAAATTTTTGCTTTACAAACTTTTAAAAAAAACAAATTCTGAAGCTGTTCTGAAATCTGGGGACTATATTTTCTGAAAGACTATTATAGTGGCCATGTACTGGAATATGTTTGGTTTTGTTAGAATTTTTCGTTTAAGCTCAGTGGGCAAAAGTGCTAAATTTGTAAATTGTATACTTAAAAAAAACACAAGTTCTGAAGCTGTTCCGAAATCTGTTGACTATATTTTCTGAAAGTCCTTTATATTGGCCATTTTCTGGCAAATGTTTGGTTTTGTTATAATTCTTCGTTTAGGCACAGTGGGCAAAAATGTTAAATTTTTACTTTACATATTTTTACTGTCATATGTTTGGTTTTGTTAGAATTCTTGGTTTAGGCACAGTGGGCAAACTGTTTATCATTTTCCATTATATAATATTCAATAAATATAAGTTGCCAATGTTTTTAAATATGGCGATTAGTTTTTACGAAAGTCGTTTCAAATAGCCATGTCTTGGCATACATTTGGTTTTGGTTATGTGCTGCAATCTTAAAATGGTGGCTGTTAACATAGCTATGTTAAAAAAATGTGGTTCGTGTCTTTGCTAGTTAAATTCCAATTTAACTTCACGCACTTGACTTAAAGTAAATACACAGAATAATATTATAAACAGAAGCCTTTTTTGGTAGACAAAAACTGCCTGCAGGGAGCTCGTTTACGCTGATGGTACTAAACGCGCACTTGGAACACTCATAGCGCGCTGACACGACTCAATCTGTTTTCTCCAATTAAAGGTAATGTGTTTAAAAATGGAAAATATCAATATTTTTTAAAAACGTAGGCATAAAATGCACTTTAAGTCTCCAGGTTGCAGCAATGTCAAAATAATCAATGATCATGCATAAATCCCTGTGTGTGTACTTTTATAATAAATAAACAGTTTTTATTTCATTTGTCCAGTTTATTCTGTAATCGTTTAAAACGTAAAAAGACTTTTGGTCCAGTCGGCAGAAATGAAAAATATCGATATTTTCTAAATTGTAATCCAAAATTTAAGAATTTTTGTGATGCATGATCAACCCAGAATACAGTCGCATTTCCACTTTTTATCGTCATTTTCATTCAACGTAAAGTTTAGCTTTAAGTCTACCGTGATATGATTAAAATCAAAAAATTTACAATTTGTAGTGTCCTCTTTAAAAACGTGTAACTTTCCCTCTTATCTCCCAATTTTTATATATGATGGCTTGTTTTCCTCGTGTAAGTCCAGTCTTTATACCCAATTTATGAAACTGGATTTATTTTTGCGATTAATATTTTTAAAAATTTTTTTATCAATTTTAAACAGTGATTTTTGCAGAAAAAAATTAGTTTTTTAAACTTTAAATGCTCCTACCATCAGAACTACCCAACTGATGTTAAAAGCTTGTATAGAAAGGTTATGGGGTAGCTCATTGCCTTTAATTGGAGACCACTCTTGTTCAAATCTCATATTCGTGTTTAGGAGGCCGAAATCTATAGAAAAAAATTATTTAAAATTCTGCAGCTGACAAAAAATAAAGATTTGTAAACTGGTGTTTTTTAAAGAAAACATTACGACTTTCAAGAAATGTAAATTTTTAACAAATTGAAGCATATAATCTAAACGACTTGCTATTGATTTGGGAGAAATTGGGATAAATTCCCAATGTTCTACAAATATCAGATGCAGTGGACAATGACATGCTGTACAGCGGCAACTACAGTCTTCGAGCTGTTTATGGAGAATTGCCAAAGATATACCAAATGACAAAATATGGTCACATTTGTTACCAAATGTGGCAAAAAAAATCACTTGAATTTGTTTAAATTCATCTCATTTATATTTTCTTTACCGATATGTAACGCTTATTGTGAAAAAGTATTTAGTATTTTAAACAGTTTATACACGAAAGATAGAAACCGAATGTCTCATATGATTAAATATTAAAAAAAAGCTGTCAAGAATTCCAGTCATTTTTAACAATTGAGAAGAAAATAAAACTATCCTATCAATGAAAAATAACACAAAGTATATGTGGTAAAAATAATATTAGCTTATACAGTATTTACCGCTTATATGCACGCCGGTTATAAGCATTTATCGTTTATATGCAGCCGAACTTGAACAATCTTTCTTTTGTATATAAAATACACGCAATATTTTTTAATATATGCATTTCGCCTATATGCATTTCTCGCATTTATGCACCAAAATTATGTAGGATTTTGAGAAATTGCATGTAAAAAATTCTCATATATGCACTGTCTAAATTTTTCACCATCAATAAGGAAAATGTACGAAAATTGTTTCATCGCAATTAAATAGCAAACTGTTTTAAATTTTTGTTTTAAATTATTAATTAAAAACCGACTGGATTTAAGGTGAAATATAATTTTAAAGTCAAAGCACTGATCTCAAAAAAATTATAATACATATGTATAATATACTATTATATATTGTATATGTACATATTAATACGTATTTAATGAAATTGAATTTACAAAATTCAAATAGTTACATGCATACATATGTAAATATTGATCTCAATAAAAATGTTAAGAACACAAAACAAACTAGCAATGTGCATCCATATTCTGTTTTTACAATTACATTTTACGTTTCTGAACTTCTGGTGCATGTATTACTAAATACATATGTACATAACATATTTTTTATATAAGCACCACCGATGCAACTAAGCGAGTTTTTCTACATGCACTGCAAATGCATATAACCGAGTTTTGGTAAATGCATTTCCCGCTTATAAGCACTAAAAGTCGAGCAAATTACGAAGTGCATATAAGCGGTAAATACTGTAGTGTATGTATAAGTCATACCTGGATATTGTTGTTTTGGTTTTTTTAATTCATTATAATAATGGTTGTTATCAGCATGAAACTGCAATGAGTTTTCTAGTAATATTTCTTAACAAAAAATGTGAAAACCAATATAATATAATATTTTAATTTGTCCCGACAAATCACGCTTTTTAGTCCCGGTTTTTCCGACTTTGCGAATGCGGTGCATGGCAACCCTATGTGTATGTTGTTAGAAATACAAAACACAATGTGAATTACTGGTAATATACCAAAAACTCAAATTTCACTTTCACTCATTCTCTCAGTATCCTCTCAGTAACAGAAAATAATTTTTCGCATTTTTAGAACAAAGAGAGAATGGGGATTCTGATTAATATTATTCTGTGGTAAAAAAAATCTAATCAAATTATAACAAAAAAAAATTTGGCTTGGGAGTAATGAAAAGTAGTGGTAAAGAATTGTGTGGATCTACACCAAAATTAACATAAAAAACGATAATAAACAGGGCAACCGGAAATATGCTGAAGCATGTTTTTTACAACGAGATATTAACAAATGGGTAATGTATTTACATGTTTCATGGTCCTACAAGTGTTTTGAGACCTATTTGTTAGAGCATATTTTACCCATATAGTCATATTTCGGCATATTTTGGTTTTAGGAGCATATTTTATAAAAAAAACCTCCATTTTTAAGCATATTTTATATATTTTAGGGCATATTTTTTAAAAACAAATCCCTTTTGAAGCATATTTTATGTTTTTCACATTACTTGGCGGAACCAACCTGTCATACCGCACCGCGCACTTATTTTAAACTTTTCGGATACTCAAAATCTAAAATGGCTGACACTTTTTCGGGTTCGGTCTTAAGCTTCCCTTCGCCAACTTTATACCCGAGATACCTTAATTCCCTGAAACAAAACTTCGATTTTGCTATATTTATAGTTAATTGTGACTCTGTAAGTAGTTTGCCTACTAAACAAACGTTGTTTTACCATACAACTTCGGACCCGGCGAACTTCGTCTCGCTCCTAAGATAACGCCTTCATAAGCTCTAGGGTAATATTCAAATACAGATGGTTCAAATTTTAATGTAGTTTATTTGAATTTAATCGAAATCAGTGAAGAGGTATCTTATAAACAATGTTTTTCGATTTGTTTTTCGGCGCAAAAACAAAAAATAAAGACGTTTTGTCGACACGCGAACAGGGAAATTCGAGATTGATCCCACAAACTTCCAAGATTGGCTTTGCGATTTATTGATTGTCATCACAAAAGCCAAATTTCGGATGAATCAGATTCCGCAACATGATTATGATCGATCCCAACTTCAGCTGTAAATTATGAGACGGAGTTTCCGACACATCTAGGGAGTTCAAAAATTCTGTCGGAAAGTTGGTCGCCTGATACTCGTCGGTCACGCTGTTAACATATTTGTATGAATGCAGGCTCCATCGATTCGACTTTGAATAATAACATTCAAGCTATCGACGTCCTTATTCTCCGCTGCTAGTAAAAAAAATTAATCCAATCTATATTTGTATAGTTTTGTGGAAAGCCGATGGGTCGTTTTGCAAAGTGACCCTCATGTTCGTAGTCAAGTTCATACATTAATTTCATCTGCAGCAGTAGATTTTGGGACGACGAAAAGCGTTTGACGAAAATCTTCGAACAGCAATATTATAGCCCCGTTTCGAAATACCTCGTAAATCCTTTATCGTTCGGTCAACTGCCTCCAAAGCTTGTTTATGCGGCATCGTGCATTCATTTCAAATGATTATTATGCATTCTCGCAACAATTTCGTTGTCCCGAATTCTTGGATATTGTGCACATTGGCTTACACGTTCGTTTGCGCGGCAATAAACAGCGAGCTCATTTCGATCATAGTCCTGCTCTCGTTGCAATTCGCATTGTGCATCGATAGATTTGGCGATGGTATTCCCAATTTCGTTAGTTTCAAGATCGAAATTCGATGTTGTCGTGCGAACTCTGTGCAAAATGTCGTCAGCCATCTCGTCCTTGTATTTGTCCCACAATGCGCTCGGGTTCGACGGATGACACGTAGCTTTGAAATACGAATTCGAACTTAAATGGAGAATGAAAAAGAAGTTTATCTTTACATTAAGGTGATAGCCATCATCTCCACTACAGAACGTCAACGGGTATTGAATGCAGTTGTCCACCATCCCGACGCTTGAGAACAATATCGCGTGATTCCACTTTCTTCCCACTTTATCACCACTGTGACTTCATTGATAGTGGGAGCATTGAATTATCTTGCATGGCCTCCAGAGGGTCTTTTGTCTGATCCGACAATGTTTTGTGATCGTCAAAATGCATTGTATCCAATGCGTTATGCCCATGCAGAAGATTGTGCAATTGTTAAATCATTTCGCGTTTAACCGCAGTAAAAATTGTACAACGTTGATCTAGTTGAATTGCCAAATCACCAACGAAAGAGATTTGAAGGAAGAATTGTTTATTTTAATAAGAACACTATGCCATAAAATCAGACTTTTTCGAAAACACCCTCACGTTGAGTAAACCCTAGCTTAGTTAACACTTTGCTAAAGCTATTCCTAAACTAGTTTTAAAAAAGCAATAAAAAGAAATAAAAAGTTTTGGCGACTTATTTTTAAAAAAAGTGAAAAAAAATTTAATTTTGTTATCTTTTGAAAAAAGCGACGATGACATATTATTTGAAATTTACTATTCTTGTCGAACGGAGCTAGGGTTTTACCCAGCTTCAGTAATACTAGCAGACATGCATAGCTACGTTTGTGAGCATCATAACGAATTTTCCACTTTTACGTCCAATTATCCAAGTTTTTCCGGAATTTTCCGACTTTTCCACCAAGGATTTTTCTCCATTCGAAAAGTCATTTGGAATAATTATCTAAAATTTTTCACATTAACATCGTCCAAAATTTATTAAATCATTCGATAAAATGCAAAATTTCGTCGAAAAACAAATTAATTTTTTTGGAATTTTTCTACAAAAATTGTAGATATTTCTATTCGAAAATCCATTCCGAAACAATTGCACACAAAATTCCTTACAAAAAAGCAGTTTCCGATTTTCCGACATTTCCAGTGGATTTTCCACAAATTTTCTCTCACATAAACCTTCTCACATCAATTACGAACAACCGAAAAAAAATTGAGCAAAATCGGCCCAGCCGTTCTCAATTGATGAATTACTATACATTTTTGACACCATTTTTATAAATATAGATTATTTAAACTTCGAGCTAATCTCGATTACTTACTACAAATCAATATGAAAATAATAAATAAAATAAAATTGAGTATAATGTAAAAGTATTAAATGTAAAAAAGCGGTATAATTCAGCAATTAAAGTAAAACTTGCTATTTAAAAGATAGAAATTCAAAATGTATAATACGAGGTAGTTTACGTGGGCGACAAAAGTTTGTAGAGGCTGATAAAATCGTATTTAGAAATACTGACAGGTGTGATATTTGTATGGTAACGTTTTACAATTATTCTTCTTAGGTTTCATGAGTGCGTTCCACATAGAAAATAAAAGACAGATAGATAATTACTAAAACACAGAAGAAACAAGTGTGGCGTACGGACGTGATTTTTGAGAACGATAAACAAGTGGAAATAAAAAATTATAAATTGTGCCTTTAATCACTGTTTACAGCAACATAAAGTTTTTGTATATACTCATAAACACTTGTGCTAGTTGAGGCATTGAAGATTGGCTGGAGCAAGTCGTAGAAGCTTAAAAATAAAAAAACAATTAATAATAAACATTTTCGGCCCATCTAATGGCTGTAGAGTTGCAATTTGGGCCTTGATATCACTAACTTCTTTGTTAATGGCATCAACTGTTTCTTTTTTGAATTCAAATTTGATTGGTTTGCAGTATTTCGTAGAAGATGGTACCTCATTTTTCCCAATATCCATTGTTTGCATTGTACTAGTCGAAGGCTCCGAATCTTCTAAAATATTTTTTAATCGCAATGGTACAAATGATACCATGAACACATCTGAGTCAGATATATTTCACATACTACTTGTTTGTATTGTTTTTGTCCCGAAGATTCACCACATCCCCATTTACAAAAAAGAATTAACTTTGTGTTCCATATTTCTTTAACTGTGTGATCAATTAGAGATTGAAGTTGAACCTCTGCCGAAATTGGTGTGATTGTAGTTACTGATATCAAGGCCCAAATTGTAACTCTACAGCCATTTGATGGACAGCAAATGTTTATTAATTGTTTTTTTTTATTTTTAAGCATCTACGACTCGCTCCAGCCAATCTTCAATGCCTCAACTAACACAAGTGTTTATGAGTATATATAAAAACTTTACGTCCTTTGGTGGCAAACAGTCCATTTTAGCAGCGGTTATGTGATGATATGCTAGATATATATTTGAGCCTTTTGGTTCTGTCATCGTAATTGATGTAGGAATGATTCTTTAATATTTGTACAACCAATTTCTTCGTTAACATTTTTAAGTTTCCGCCTCTTAGATCTATCGCTGCATTTTTCCCATGATTTACGTGGTCTTCCAGCCTTATCTTGCTTTGCAGTTTCTGCAGTGACAGTAAGTTGGCCGTCTAACCAGTTTGCACTTTTATATAAAACTTTTGTTTACTGCAGCTAACTTCTTTGTAGGGTTTTTAGTGCTTTGACGAAATTAGATAATTGCTCTTGTATTTTGGTGCTACACGAATTTAAGTTTAATTTTATTTAAATGTAACTAAAAACATCTTCCTGGTTTTTGTTTCTAAAAT
The DNA here is from genome assembly GCA_964034835.1 of Muscina levida. Taxonomy (NCBI): domain Eukaryota; kingdom Metazoa; phylum Arthropoda; class Insecta; order Diptera; family Muscidae; genus Muscina; species Muscina levida. Next base: position 94,886,584 of record OZ035883.1, on the reverse strand, counting down.
ACTCTTCGGCCAGTTCTTTATAACTGAAGCTCTCCATATGTTTCTGAATATATTTATTTGCGCCTGTTATGTTTTATCACTTGCGAATATACGTCCGTACACTTAAAGGATTAACTTATTACTGAGCAATCCCTTATCCAATCCGTAGCTTTATACATGTTATTCACACATTGATCTTTAATTTCATAGCAGGTAGTACTTAAATTGAACTAATTAGTATCTCGCCAATATGGGGTTGTTTTTTTATCATTAGTGGTTTAATGTCGCGATTATTGTTATAAAATTGTTTATGACTTTGGTTGACCCTAACATTTGAAAACAGGTAAATTTAGAAAGAGAGAGATAATTTTATGACTTATTTTTGCTGATCAAAACAAAGCCATAAATAAAACCCTTTCGCAGGAAGTATATTTAATTATTTTAGTTTTACGTAGTCTAAGATAAAAACATAAACTTTTAGGCAAAAAAGTGAAAGTAAAAGTACTCGTATACGTACTTTGATTTTTTTTTAGAGTCATTTCATTACAATATATTATATATTGGGTTAAAGAGGACACCTTCACCTTTCTCCGGGTGGTATACGTTTCTTGTTCCCTAGAAGTTCTTTTCGACTAAAGTTTAAGTTTGAAAAAAATATATTAGTTTCATAAATATTTCATAACGCCCCTAGGGCTGTGACCACTTACAACAACTAAAGACTATAATCCTACCAACATTATAAAAAAAGACCGCAGGCCATTATCGATGATAGCTTGCGAGTAGTAACCATGTATTTTTGTTAAAAAAAAAAACAAAAAAACACCTTTTTCTGAAATTAAAAAAACAGTTGAGTTTGGCAGCATGCCACAACCACAATTAACCTAATTTTTTAGCTACCTTAATCTTGATATATTAGCTGCAAAAAGCCTTAAAAAATTTTAAAACCGGCGACAAAAAAATTAGACTTTTGGCCAATGAAATCAAAATTGCAGACACAGTGCGGTGGCAATGTGCTGGTAACATGCATGCACCAGCTAATAAACACGATTTGGCTCAAGGAATGCATGTCCGATGATTCGAATCTGAGTGTCACGAAGTCTTCAGTGAAAATTGGCAAAAAAAATCTGACAGCCATTTTCTACCAAGCTTAAAACAAGGCGGTAGTCTGTCCTACGATCTCTTAGAACATTGTAATGGAGATGATCATGCGGAAGGGTGCAGTAAGCAGGAATGGTACCATCTTCAACAAAAGTCACATGTTTCTCGCGTATGCCGATGATATATGTAGATATCATTAGTTGTCTATTGCGGGATGTTACTGCGGCTTTTTTCGAGCATTGAAAATCATTCGGCGGAAGTGGGACTAGTGATGAGGACAAAAACAAGTTATATGTTTCACCGAACAAAGAGTCCACCCGTCTGGGACGCGGCGTGAACATTGATTACTATAACTTTGAAGTGGTAGTTGATTTTGTTTACCTTGGCTCCATAAACAACAATATTAATGCCAGCCTGGAAATTAAAGGTATAGATCGCAAACCGGTGCTACTATGCGCTAAGCAATCGATTTAATGACAAAGCGCTCTCTCGAAGAACAAAGATCCAACACTATCAGACTTTGATCCTACCTGTTTTGCTCTACAGTGTAGAATCTATTCTGGGAGTCTTCGAGAGAAAAATACTTCGCAAAATATTTGGACCCATCATCGTTAACGGCGAGTATCGTCATCGAATAAACCGCGAGCTGTATGAGCTGTACAACGATATCCACGAAGTCAGGCGCGTTGAAATGGACAGAATGCGCTGGCTTGGGCACGTTGTAAGAATTGATAAAAACGTTCCACCTCGAAAGGTTTTCGTAAAATAAACTCGATGGTCGGCGCAGGATGGGGCAACCAAAACTTGGTTGGATAAGGTTAATAATGGATATTGGATAAAAAGGAGCGCAAAAGACCGAAGCGCTTGGAATTCTTTTCTACATGCGATTACTGATAGATGAATTTGTGTTACTGCCAATTAAGAAGAAAAAGAAGAATATACGGACTTAAGCAATTGGCGATCGTATGGAACAAAACACTTGATAGCGTTTTGAGAGGTGGTGGATTTATTCTTGGAATAACTGATCCATGTTTGTACACAAAATGTATTAAAAAGGAGTAATCGCCTCCTTTAATATTTTATGTCGACGACATTTTGATAGCCAGAACGCAACTAGAAAAACAATTTGCTGGAAATTTACTTAAAGGACATTTTTATTTGGAAATAGTGGTATGCAAAGATCAAAATTGTAATTTCATGATTCGCCAAAGCAATTATATCGCCAATTTGCTGCAAGATTTTGGACTTCAAGATGTCAAAATAACCACTGGAACCGTCATATGGAAAAATGGTTTTTATTAATTTACTTGATAATACACTATATAACAGCTTATAGATTCACTATTGTTTCTAAGCGTGAATTCTAGACCAGATATAACATACTAGAGTTTCAATATTAAGTAACAATGAAAAACAAAGCCACTGTTTTATTGGCTATGCGGATGCGAATTGGGCTGAAGGTAAGAACGGCCGAAAATCGAACTTGTGTTATATATTTCAAATAAACGGCGGCTCTATTAGCTAGACTTGTAAGAAGCAATCATGTGTATCACTGTCATCAACGGAAGTTGAATTTATTTCTCTGTACGATTCGTGCAAAAAAGCAATCTGGATCAGGCAGTTACTTTGTGACATGAAGCTAAAACAAACATTACCAACCGATATAATTGAAGACAACCAAATCAAGCATATATATACTAGAACGTTTTTCGTCAAGGACCACGTCGATAAAAAAAGATGTCAAATGCACTTTCTGTCCAAGTGAAGAAATGTTAGCTGATATACTCACAAAGATCCCTTTCTACATCGAAGCTGTATAAGTTAAAAACACTAGCAGGAATGCGACAAGTTTGAGGAAGGGTGTTATTTATTACACTATGACACAATTTGAGGGTCATTGTGTTGGGGGTGAACCAAACCAATTTCAAACTATACCACTTGACCTGAGTAACAAAACCCTTAACTCCATTTTGCTTCACTACGTCACAAATTATTTTTACATTGGTTTGAAGTTTGATATTTTTGGTAAAAAGTCGATTCAAATAATTTGATTAATCATATGTAAAACCAGTAAGAAAGTTTCAGTCGGGCGACCCGACTTACATATGCCTTCACCCTCAGTAAAATAAAAAAAATTGCTATTATATTGATATTATTACTCGATTTCTAAAGTGGGTGGAGTGGTAATTTTTTTTTTACCAAAAACTCTTGGCAACATGCAAGAGTAGTTTTATTAAATCTCTAAAATATAATAAAATACCAAATTTGAACTAAAAGCGTTTTAAAATAAGCTCCAGTGTCTTATAAATATCAAATATTGCTGTCTTCCTGTCGTTTCCCGCAAATTCTGTAAACATCATTTCTTGCTGCTATCGCTTTACTTGGCTGTTTGTTTACATTATGGCACCTGCAACAACAATTTGCCCTGCATGCGAAAAAGCCATTACAAAAACTTGTGGCAGCGTATGTTGTTTCATCTGTGAACATTGGTTTCACCAAAAAGTTTGCTCCAAGCTAACGGACTCCTCCTATGAGATGCTCGTTAAGAGGAATGGATCCATTCGTTGGAGATGTGAGCAGTGTTCGTCCCTAAGCCAAAATGTAGACGGTGCGGGCAAAATATGGGATGCAATTAATAAGCTTACAGAAAAGGTGAATGACCTGATCACATCGTTGCCGGCAACTGTTAAAGGTGAAGTAAATGGGTGCCTGGCACAGTTAAATGAAGTCATTAGTCAACAAAGGAAAAAATGCGATGATTTTCATATAATGGCCAAACAAAAGTTTGAGTATTTGGCTAAGGAAAACCATAGAACACGACATATGCTCAACCGCGGAGACATTTTGGTTAGTGGACTGCCTACTGATATTGATCCTGTTGAAATCGCCATAAAAATTTCGCAGGTGATGGGCGTACAGTTAACGAAAACTGACATTAGCTCTTGTTTCTGGTTGGGTAGACAGAAAAGAACGCTGCTAATTAAATTCTGTTCTGTGTACTTCAGAGACGCGGTAATGAGAAAGTACATGACTGGAAAGAATCTCAAACTCAGTCAAATAATTCCCACTGAAGTAGAGTCCAGGGTATATCTCAATGATAATTTACCTCCGGAAGCAGCAAAAATAAAGGGTATCTGTCGCCGTCTCGTGAAAGAAAAGGAAATACAAAATTTCAAAATTATATCATCTATACCGGCGGCGAACGTAACGTATAATGATGGTAGGAGAAAAGTCCTTACTTTGGACAAACTTTCGGACGGTACTCCTGACGATCTATTTGCGATACGAAGACAACCTGGTCGTCGCAGTAACCCTAGCGCTCCCATACTGGAACACCAAGGTTTGGCACACCGCAATAATTGAATATTTATATATGACATGGCCAGGTGGGAGGGTAAGATAATTGGGTTATTTTCGCCGTTTTTCATCTGTTGGTGAAGTAACCCGATTTACACTGGAGAATAATATGCTTTTATCTCAATTAATCATTAGCCAGTTTATATGTTATTAGAATGTTTTTTACTGATAATTGTTGTTTAATTTTAGTGAAATTTTTGTACTTAACACACATTTTTTCAGAATTGGTTTGCGATCATGGGTAGTCACATTGGTGAGATTGTCAGTGATTGCTCTTATAATAATAATAATTATTAATTATATTGGCTTCTTTAACGCTCAGTCGCTTAACCCAGCAAATAATTCCTCAAAATTCGATGAGGTTAAACAAATTCTCTGTAACCGATCGCTTAGTATAGTTGAAGTGACTGAAACATGGTTTATATCATACGTGTCAAATAAAACTGTTAGCATTCCTGTAGTGCGATTCACTATGCTTTTTTAACCACAATTGTTTCGTTTAAAAATGTTAACCACAATTTTAACAATTTTGCTATTCACTAACATTTTAAACGATATCTGCTGGAGTTAAAAGCCAGCTGTTTCAGACAGCTGTTATTTTTAGCGAAACAAACTGTGGTTTATTAACACCAGCATTTTTGGTGTGGTTTATTTCGTTGAGAAAAGTGTTTATTTATACAATCGTTTTATATAATGACTTTGGAGTATTTAGCCTATATTTTATTGGAGAATGAGTCAGTTAATAATGCTCCTTCAGTCAACCGGTGTGATCTTCAGTTTAAGTCCGGAATTGGCTGAATAATTATATTTTAAATTCTAAAATTATTTACTTAATTAATAAAATAGTAAACATTTATATTGTTTTACTTACTTTGTTCAAAACTGTATAAAATTTTTAAACCACAAGGTTTTTGTTTGGTTTTTTCACATTCCTCTTTGTTATTTTCTCCTATTTTGATATTTCACTTGACAAAGTTGCCACTTTGTAAAAATTTACATACAGAGAAAAATAAAACTGTTTACCATGGTTAAAAATAAGTTAGCGAATAACATGGTGGTTAGTGCAAACATTAAAATGGTTGGTTAAAGTTAACACCTGCTAAAGTGTTAAAAGTTACTGAATCGCACTACTGGTTATAAACTTTATCGCAACGATCGTCTCGGAACAAGAGGCGGTGGAGTTGCTCTTTATATTGCAGACTCTCTTAAAGTACGACTTTTAAGAAAAATCTCAGAACCAAATGTTTGTGAAGCTTTGTTTGTCCATGTTAGTTCTTCGATGTCTAGTTTAGTTGTTGGTGTAGTTTATTTACCCAGGGGTAACATACATTCACTGGAAGATTATATAGCTGACATATCTTCTAGATTTAAAGATGTAGTTATTGTTGGGGATTTTAATCTGGACATTTTACGTCGACAAAATTATGATTGCCTTCGGGAGTTACTACTGCGCTGCAATTTGTCAGTATTACACAATAACGCACTTTACATGCAATGGAATAGTTCCTCTTTAATTGATAACACCTTAGCAAGTAATAAATCTGCGATTGCACGTAGTAGCCAATTCTACTTCCCACCTCTTAACTCTAGTCATGCCTTCATGCTCGTTCAATACATTTTCAATTTTAATAATGTAAGTTTTGTCAAAACATATCGTGATTATAATGCAATTAATATTGATAATCTTATCTGTGACATCTATGATTCTGACTTCTCTCCTATTTATGTAACTAACAATACTGACATACAAACATCGATTCTCAATCAAATTGTTTATTGCCTGTATACTCGTCATGTACCTGTTAAAAGCAAACTATGTAACTCCAACACCCCTGGATGGTTAAACAATTCTGATATACTCAGGGCAAAGAGATATAAAGATCTTGCGTTTAGGGCATACATGGAGAATCACACTGAGAGTAACAAAAAAATCTTTAAAAAATATAGTGCAATTGCTCGTAAACTATTAAGGCGTAAAAAACGCGCAAATGGCACACGATTGTTAAGTGGCATAAGAAACTCTGCGGACTTATGGTCCCGAATAAATGCTACGGGAGCTAATAGCTGTGATACTGAACCCTGTGATATTGATCTTGACAATTTAAATACTTTTTTTACATCTGCTTCACGCAACTCGATTTCTAGCTTTATTATACCTTCTGTTGACTCTCGACAAAGCAGTTTTTACTTTCGCAATGTTGATGAAATATAACTTTATAGTGCAATATCTAGGATTAAGTCTAACGCCATTGGGACCGATGCAATACCTATTAAATTTATTAAGCTAATTCTTCCTTTTATAGATCACCATATTTTATACATATTTAACACCGTTATAACTACAAGTAACTTTCCATCTGAATGGAAAGTTGCAATCGTGAATCCCGTAAGGAAGAAAGATACAACCGGCTTAAACTTTGCTGACTATAGGCCTATACCTGCACTTTCAAAAATTTGTGAAATATTGCTTAAAGATCAAATTTGTGAGTATCTCGACAGAAACTCTTTAATATATCCATGTCAATCAGGCTTTCGTAAAAACCGCAGTAGACCTACACTTATGATCAATCTTACAGATAATATACGAAACTCTCTTGACATGAAGAAACCAGGTGTCCTGGCTATACTAGATCTAAGTAAGGCTTTTGACTCTGTAGACCATTCAATATTGTGTGATAAACTTTATAATCAATTTAATTTTTCAAATACTTCCACCCTATTAATTTATTCTTTCTTGTTTGAACGTTCTCAATATGTTACTTCTCATGGTAGTATTTCTAGTGTGTGTAGTATTTCATCTGGTGTGCCTCAGGGATCCATATTAGGACCTATATTATTTATGTTATACGTTAATGATATAAAAATGAGTGTTCTTAATTCTTCCCTTAGCATTTATGCTGATGACATACAATTATTTGTTTCTAGCCCCACAGAATTTAGTGATAGCATTGTTCCTGTGGACAATGACATAGGTCGTATCTGTGCTTGGGCTTCTAGAAATAACATAAGTATCAACGTTGCTAAAACTAAATGCATTGTTTTCGAACCAGGCCATTGACAAACAGTAGCTAATCACAGTATTACTGTGCAAAATACAACCGTTTGTGTTTCACCTTTGATAAAATGTTTGGGATTTTATTTAGATCACAAATTGAAGTTTTCTATGCATATATCGCGCGTTCGTTCAACAATAAGTCTTATTCTAAGAAAATTATACAATTTGAATGTAATTTTACCTGTTCGTATAAAATATGTTTTAGCTCATGCCATATTAATGCCACATATACTTTATGGATTGGAAATTATTCATGGTGCAGATAGGTCTCAAATAAAATGTCTATCTTCATACTTTCACAGAGTATTAAAATATGTTTATGGTTCTCACTGCAGAATAAATTATCCATTATATGAAAAGTATTTTCTTGGTTGTTCGTTCGAACACTACATTAAACTGAGATGCCTTTATTTATTCTTCTGTATCATTAAATCTAACCAGTCAGAGTACCTACGTAACTGCTATACATTTTTAAATTCAAATAGAAATTCCTTAATTCGCATAAATCGGTATGCTAGCAGTATTTTTGAACGGTCGTATATTATTCGTGTATCAAGAATGTGGAATAATCTGCCTCAAAATTTAAAAGATTTTTCTGCCACTCCTGCTAATTTCAAATTAAAATCGCTTAATTATTTCGCTAGAGCAGACCAATAACTTTGCAATAATGCTTTACAATTATATTCGCTGATAATCTTATCTTTACTAATTGTGTTACCAAAATTTGTCAAATCATTGTCTGAAAAAGTGTGTGTTAGGGTTTAATTCTTAGATTTAAGTATATTGAAATTATTTGAATTGTACATCTATCAATAAGTAGTCCTTCACTGGCAATATTTGATTAATAAAATTTTTGAAATATGAAATTTGTATGGGAGGTACTAGAAGGGGCGTGTCTAGACTTCTAGGTTTATCCTCCAAAACTTTATCCTGTTATAGTTTTACTAAATACAGAGTTTGGGCACGATAGCGTTGGATGTATTGATATTATTACTCCATCTCTGAAGAGGGCGGAAAGGTACATTTGTATGGGAGGTCCCATAAGGGGCGCCGCTAGACTTCCAATTTTTTCTCCAAAACTTTATCCTGTTATAACTTAATAAAATACAGAATTGGGGCACGATCGTGTCGAGTATATTGATATTATTACTCCATCTCTAAAGTGGGCGGAGTGGTACATTTGTATGGGAGGTACCAAAAGGGACCGGCCGTGGCATAGTGGTTAGAACACGCGACTACCATGCGGGAGATCGCAGGTTCAAACCTGGCTCCAGTCATCTTAAAAGAAAAAAATAAATAAAATTTTCTTTCATTGTCGGCTCCCCTCGAATGTTGTTTGACAGCAACTTCGCAGTATTAAGCGTCGATTCAATCGTCGTGTCTAGTAAGAGCTTCTCAAAACAGTGACGTTCGCATTCGTCGATAAATAAGTAGGTGCCGTTAGTTGTGAATCTAAAAATAGAAAGCGTGTTAATTCACAACAACGCGAGAAGCTATCCCATACCTCATTCATGGGGTGCAAAGGGAAATTAAGTTTTTTAAGTACCAGAAGGGGTGTGTCTAGACATCCAGATCTTTTCTCCAAAACTTTATCCTGTTATAGCTTTACTAAATACAGAATTTGGGCACGACCGTGTCAAGAGTATTGATATTATTATTCCATCTCAAAAGTGGGCGGAAAGGTACATTTGTATAGGAGGTACCAGAAGGGGCGGAGCCATGTAGCCCATTTGCAATACCGTAAGTAGTTTTGGGGAAATATTAACTCGTGCAAAATTTTAAGACATTTGGTTGCGTCATTCGAAAGTTATCGTGCGAACCAGCCGGACAGCCACCAGACAGACGGACATGGCTCAAATGACTTAAAAAGTCATGAATCGAATTTGGTTCTAAGAAACCTAGGGTCTGAAGTGACTCCTTCTATGTGTTACACTTTTGGGTCGTATCAAATGATATATACCCTCATCCCTAAGGGTGATGGTATAAAAACATTTGGGATAGTTCATGTCTTCGGAGACCTATATTAAAATTTTCAGGGGAATATTTCATCAGAACATTTGAACCCTTTAGCTCCCACCCGTATGGGACATTTTAGGTTGAATTTTAAAAATCAGCTTAAAAGTAAAATTTCTTAAAATGTTCAGCGTAGGTGGGAGATAGAGGGTAAAATGTTCCGAGGAAATATTACCCGGAAAATTTTAATGTAGGTCTCTGGAGACATGAACTAACCCAAATCTATTTTTACACATGATTTTTCATTTAACTCTTGACCAAAAAAAACAAACTTTAAACCACTCTAAACAAAAATTGTGACGTAATGGAGCAAAATGGAGTTTATGATTTTGTTACTGAGGGTTAATGCTATTGTTTGATATTAGTTTGGTTGACTCCCGAAAAAGTGTGTTGCACTGTTTGCTCAAATATAGATTTGATTTTGACCAAAAAAATCAAACTTCAAACCTCTGTTTTTTTTCGTAAGGCTATGCAGATTAATGGATAGAGTGATTTCCTCAGTACTACGTGGTCGCCAACTGTTTAGCTGAGGCCGGTTTGACGATCAATGTGGCGAAGTCAAAATGTTGTTTTGAGGAGTTACGATATTTAGGCTACATAGTAGGAGGATGTAATGTATAAAATCATTCTCGAATAAACTTTTTTCCGGTTTGGTTGAACTAGTGTTTGCTCAATTGTATTGTTCCTGTAATATTATCATCATTGAAAAATCTTAAATTTGGCATATTTTTAAAATGCATTTATTTCTATTACTTTTTGTAACTGTCGGTATAAATTATTTACTTAAACATAAAAACTTAAATTCCCTTTACGCCGAGTGAATGGTTATTGCGAATTAATACGCATTCCATTTTTAGACTCACAAAATCCGACGACAATGAGAGGAGCATCCCATACCTCATTCATGGGTTGTAATTATATGTAATTATGGAAGTAATTATGTTGCCAAATCTTACAATTAAATACCCAAAACGGGGAAAATATGTTCAAAAATGCCGAATTTTGTAACTAAAAGCTACATTGTCGTTGTTTCTGGCAGGGATGTTGTAAAACGTTATGGTGATCTAATCCACATATATGGTAAAAAATACATACATTTAGCTTTCTAGTCGGCGCTTGGCAATTTGAGAATATTTAATAACACTTTTTTTTGTTTCAAAAATTGGGAATTTTTGGCTTCCCTTGCCGGGGAACCATTTTACTGAGATGATTGATATTTGGCATTAAACATAATACACCAATGCCTCGCTTTGCGCCGTTTCGTTTTGCGTTTTTTTCGAAGTTGCGCCGCTGCTAAATTAGTACTAATTTTCACTGTGCGTTGTTAGATTTTCGAATTTGCGTTGTTTTGGTTTCGTTTATTTTCACTTTGTTTAGCTTATTTTAGAGTTCAGTATCAATTAGTGTGTTGTGGTTTTTTTTTTAAGTGAATAATACATCTTTGTAAATATGTACGTGTTGTTTCTGATTACAAAAAAATTAATATATATGAACTGGTCAGGAGTTTGAAACGCGTCATCCTAGTGCATGATAATAAATTGACCATTAATATCAACAAACATTTCTGATCGTTTAGCCAAAGTATCAAATGATGCAATAACAACAAATTTTATATTATTTTTGTTTATAGATTTGTTCAATTTGCTTTTCAAAAAGTAGTGTTTTCGTAACTCTGGAACCTATCTTCGATTCTTTATATGGCTTGCTATAGAAAATCATAATTCACTTTGCGTCGTGTTTTCTTGGAACGTAACCACGACGCAAAGTGAGGTATTGGTGTATAAAGAAATTGCCACCTCCCAAAAGAAATTTTTTTACTAACGAAAGAATACGAAAAAACGTTAAAATATGCCTTTTTCATGATTTTTTTGTTGCGATGCTTAAAACCTTTGATTTGAGCAACGTATTTTCTACATTCTTTCAACAATTTCTTTCAAAATTACAATTTACAATCCAAGAAAAACTGAGCACACAACTTTAAAAACACTAAATCAAACTCGTCCAAAAATAGCACAATTTTTTTTTCAAATATCTCTTGACTTTAATCAGATTACATATACATTAGGTCGGGTCGATTTGTAGGGAGTGAAAAAATTCACCAATTTCCCTATGATTTCCGTATTCTATGGGTTATTCCATGAAAATTTGCCCAAGGAACCATACCTCTATCGTTAAAATCGAGTCCCCTACTTTTTGTTGGTAGATTTTTTTTTCCCAAATTGACGTTCGTATGAAATATTACCTACACGTTCACATCCATAACTCAAAAACTATCTATCGGATTTAATCGCCAGTAGGCGCGTTGGAAAGGTGAGCTCATTTTGATCAAAATCTCCAACATTGGTCCAACGGTTCAAAAGTTACGGGCATTTTTGTCCAAATTTTGGACCATTTTTTCATGATTTTGTCCAAGAATATTACTTTCATGGCCATTTTTTCGCTCAATCCATTATTTAATTCAATTTACAATTCAAAACGAAGAGTTTAAGCCCAAATTTATCGAATTCGGTTGATTGATTCATGCGATATTGCTAAAACAAAATAACACATAAAACCAACTTTTTGATTTTTTTCCCCTTTTTATTTTTTTTCTACAAAAATTCAAATTAAGAGATAATAAAGTATCTATCAACCTATTATCAAAAAAAATATTCAATTTGAGTGTAGTAAAAGACAAAATGTGAAAAAAACATTATTTTTTCTGAAAGTTTTGTTTGCTTTCATGTCTGGGTGTTTTCGTACGGCTCTCTAATGTCGTCGCCATAGCGCCTTTTACATTCTTTCCAGCAACTCGTTTAGCAGTGGCAGCCAGCAATTGGACATGTCTTTCCGTTTCTTGAATGTGTAAAGGAATTTGTGGATCATCGAACGGTGGCACTTCGTAATTTAAATATCCCTCCAAATGTTCATACGAATAACTTTGCGTAAACGGTGGTTCGAAGAAAATGGTATCGGCATTTAAATCAATTATATTTGTATATTCCGTACAATTAAAGTTTATAAGAGATTTTTTATAAACTCTAAGTTCCGTTGGGTCGACAATATCTCTTCGGTAATGTAAAATCTTCTTTATAGCAATGTTTCGTTTTTCCATTCTATCATCAAACAACATAGATAGCAACATATTTTCTGAGTGTGCAAAATATGGATTATCTTGAATTACTGTATTTACAACTCCAAGTAAATTCGGTGGTAAAAATCGTAAATTTAAAAAGTAATGTACTACCGTATACGGCAGAGCTATAATACTTAATATTGAAATGCATTGGCGTGTATACTTTTATTATATAGTTATCCAGAATTTTTAAATTTTGAGTTGGATTATTAGTTGTCACATACAACCGTAATAATCTATTGGCTTTGGTCAGCCAACGAGAATGTGCAATTGGCCCTGGTTTTATGTGAGACAAATCCGCAGGAACTACACCATTAGAAATTGCATTGGCCATTAACATCAGGTACCTCGAATCAGTAGATAATTCTTCTGGATTTAAATCACCAGGAGGCATATTTTCCAAAGCGATTTGCTCAAAATCGGTTACCACCTGAAAAGAAAATACAAAGGCTAAAAAATAGAATGAAAAATGGTAAAGAATCAGCTATAAAAATTACATGCCGGAAGATTTTCACAATCAGCAATTTTTGAGCTCAACTTTCCGGTAGTTGATCGTGGTCCAGTGGTGGTTGATTTGACTAAAGTGTCAAACAAATGTCTAAACAGAAGCTCGTTAAAGTGCAGAAGACACACAAACCAGTGCAGTGGTCTTTTTAACTGTTTTTCGAATAGTCGCAAAATTCCACCTTGTACGCCAGTATTTGTTGGTTCACCATCGGAGCATATGGCAATTAATGAATCGAGAGACAATTGTTTCTCTTGGAAGAATTCGATCAATTTGTTGACTTTGCTTGCCGCAGTTTCACTTTCTACTTTCGTTTTACTTTTGTGTAGCCTATCAATTGAGAATTTGGTTCCCTCAAAACAACTAGATGAGGTTCTTTAACCATCCTTGGATGCAACTTCTCATCAATTTTTTCTACAGTTAGAGCATCATTTTTCCTGCCGTCGAATGAAAATGATGCTAAATTCGAGCCATCATACCGCTTACGAAGTGCGTCTTGTCTCCATTTTTCTCTTTCTCTACGAAGTTTACTTTTATCCATGATGACAAGATTGTCATGAGCATCTTTTACGTCCAGGTCTTCCATCAGAGCTGTTGCCAATGCTGATCCCATTCTATCATGCACACCAAATCTGTCACACATCATTGCATAGTTTTGAGTATTGTATCTGGGAGTGTATGTTTGTGGTGGTAGAACTAATTCTGAACCTCCTCTCACATCAACTTCCATTTCGTCATAATCTGGTTCGTATGTAGGATCGTTGCTCACTAGGATTGTTGGTATAGTCGTTGGTATCGTCTCTTCACTTCCACTATCCTGTTCCGGTATCGTTTGTATTCTGTCATTATATTGATCGCAACATGAAATCTTTTAAGTTTTCTGGGATAGATCCACATGAGCAGTCGTTTTCTTTGTTGTTGATTCTACGAATTTTTTGAATTCTGTTCCGCGTTTTACTCGTTGTTTATCTGCATTATTATATGCGTCAAGCAAATTATTCAATTTTCTAATGATGCTACCTTTGAGTATAAGTTCAATATTAAGTTAATTCCAAATTTCTAACAATCTGTCTGCTACTTGGGGAGTAAATGTTTTATACGAAAACATTTTGCTTTGGGCTTTTGAACGTTCGGCCAAGAAAAAATAGTACTTCAATATATCTCGTTTAGTTGACAGATTAATTAATCAGGTAATTCACAGGCCACGCCAAAAGAAACAACATCATGAGAGACCAAATGTTGCAAACTACTGCGTTGGGTATCTGTTGGATTTTGCGATGAACCAGGCTCTGAATCCATTTTTTAAACCGTCACTAAAAGAATTAAATATGTTTTTCATAGAATAATAATACAACTATTAACTATAATAGTTATCAATGTTTTTACACTTACCTTTAAATCTTTTCTAAATTTCAAAATAGTTTGATTATTTGTTAGTTATTTCAAGTAACACTTCACTGAAATGACGCTCAAACAAAAGTAGCATACACTGCAATATTATAAACAAACAAAAATAAAGAAGTTTATAAACAAACTAAAAACAAAAAGAAATAAACAAACATAACACAGGGTGTGCACCCTGTGAAAAAATATGCCAATAATGTAAAGCGCAAATCAGTCCAGTCGTAAGGTTCGTAAGCTTCGTAAGTCAAAAACTTTGAGCGAAAAAATGGCCATGAAAGTAATATTCTTGGACAAAATTATGAAAAAAATTTAAAAATGGTGCAAAATTTGGACAAAAATGCCCGTAACTTTTGAACCGTTGGGCCACTGTTGATCAAAATGAGCTCACCTTTCCAACGCGCCAACTGGCGATTAAATCCGATCTATAGTTTTTGAGTTATGGATGTGAACATGTAGGTAATATTTCATACGAACGTAAATTTGGAAAAAAATCTACCAACAAAAGTAGGGGACTCGATTTTAATAATAGAGGTATGGTTCCTTGGGCAAATTTTCATGGAATAACCCATAGAACTCTATATAGAGATGGTGCCTCTATCCAACTGGCGGATGTCCTCGACAAATACAAGGCTGACATCACCGCCATACAGGAAATGAGATGGACGGGACAGGGATGCACACGACGAAAGAACTGTGACATCTTCTACAGCTGCCATGCAGAAAGACACGAATTTGGATGTGGTTTCATAGTCGGCAAGAGACTTCGACACCTGATCTCGCGGTTTAACCCTGTAAGTGACCGAATAGCCACCATTCGCATCCGGGCGAAATATTTTTACATCACGCTGATTTGTGTACACGCCCCGACGGAAGATAAAGACGATGAGATTAAAGATGCATTTTACGAGCGCCTAGAGGAAACATACGACCGTTGCCCTGGCCACGACATTAAAATTGTTCTAGGAGACTTTAATGCAAAAATAGGAAGGGAAGATGTTCTTGGTCCATCGATCGGCAAATTCAGCCTGCATACCGACACGTCAGACAACGGGTTTAGGCTGGTTAGCTTCGCAGCGGGAAGGAACATGGTAGTGAGTGGAACCAGATTCCAGCACAAAGATATCCACAAGGCAACTTGGCTATCCCCCGACCAAAACACCAAAAATCAAATTGATCATGTAGTAATCGATGGCAGACATGCATCTAGTGTCATGGACGTGCGTGTGATTCGTGGTGCTAATATTGGCTCGGATCATTACCTGGTTGCAGCCAAGGTGCGCACAAGATTGAGCAGAGCGAAAAACGCACGTAACCAAACACAAAGAAAGCTGGACATCGCGAAGCTGCAAACCCCAGAGATAGCTACTGCCTACTCCAACCAGCTCTCCCAACTTCTACGACACAACGCCTCTACTTCTGACGTTCCCGATACACAGTGGCAGCATATTGCGCATTCCATGGCAACCGCCGCAACAACCGTGCTAGGATATGAAAAGCGGAGCTCAGACGAATCCTGGTACGATGAAGAATGTCGCATAGCGTCTGAGGAACTGGATGCTGCTTATAGGGCAACGCTACAGCCAATTGCAACCCGTGCTGTTAGGGAACGGCATAAGGAGAAAGCAAAACGGGCGAGACAGCTATTTAGGCGAAAAAAACGTCAGATGAAGGAACGGGAGAACGAGGATATAGAGCGATTCAGGGATAGAGGTGAGGCCCGAAAATTTTACCAGAAAATAAGAACAAATGGATACGGTAATGGCCTCCCCACCTGTAAGGACAGCGATGGAAATCTGGTCACGGATACGCAGAGTGTGCGGCACATATGGAGAGAACACTTCCAGCAACTGCTGGTTCCAGAAGGCAGCGCACGTGAAGTTATCACGCCAATTGTCGACGACGGCTTAGATTGCCCACCACCAAGTCAAGCCGAGGTAAGAAGAGCAATATCGCGGCTGAAAAACAACAAAGCAGCCGGTGCCGACGGTCTGCCCGCAGAGCTCTTCAAGTCCGGTGGCGAGGAGCTGATAACGAGCATGCACCAGCTCCTGCGCACGGTTTGGCTTAAAGAGTGCATGCCCGACGATTGGAATGTAAGCGTATTATGTCCTGTGCTGAAAAAAGGTGATCCAAGTGTGTGCTCCAACTACCGCGGGATCAGCCTTCTACCCATCGCATATAAGGTCCTGTCGAGTGTGCTATGTGAAAGACTAAAGCCAGTGTTATCCAACCTGATCGGGCCTTATCAGTGTGGCTTTAGACCCGGAAAATCAACAACTGACCAGATTTTCACACTTCGGCAAATCCTGGAAAAGACCCAAGAGAAACAGATCGACACGTACCATCTTTTTGTCGACTATAAAGCTGCCTTCGACAGCCCGATACGGCAGAAATTACTCGATGCCATGGCTGAGTTTGGTATTCCAGCGAAGCTGATACGTCTTTGCGGAATGACGCTGACTGACACGAAGTCTTCAGTGAAGATTGGCAAGGACCTTACGGAGCCATTCTATACCAGACGAGGCCTAAAACAAGGCGACGGCCTATCGTGCGATCTCTTCAACATTGTGATGGAGATGATAATGAGAAAAGCTGCAGTAAACACGAGTGGCACTATATTCAACAAAAGCCACATGCTACTCGCGTACGCTGATGACGTAGACATCATCGGTCGAAAACTGCGGGATGTGACTGCAGCCTTCTCAGGTATACAGAAGGAATCAGCGAAAATGGGCCTAACGGTGAACGAGGACAAAACGAAGTTATTAGTTTCAACGAACAAAGAATCTACTCGTTTGGGAAAATGCGTGAACGTTGACAACTATAATTTCGAGGTGGTAGATAACTTTGTCTACCTAGGATCCGCCATCAATAAAGCAAATAATGTCAGCCTAGAAATCCGGAGAAGAATCCTGCTTGCAAATAAATGCTACTACGGACTAAGCAAGCGATTCAATGACAGAGCCCTCTCTCGACGAACAAAACTCCAGATATACCAGATACTGGTTCTACCTGTCTTAATGTATGGCTCAGAATCCTGGGTTATGACACAAGCGGATGAATCGGTTCTGGCGGTATTCGAGAGAAAAATACTCCGTAAAATATATGGGCCCATCATCGTTAACGGAGAGTATCGGCGTCGTATGAATCATGAGCTGTACGAGCTGTACACTGACATTGACGTGGTCAAACGCATTAAGGTGCAACGGCTGCGCTGGCTAGGTCATGTTGTACGCATGGATGAAAATGCTCCAGCTCGAAAAGTCTTCGACAATGAACTCGATGGACGGCGCAGAAGAGGGCGACCAAAACTCCGTTGGAAAGACCAGTTACTGAGAACCTTACAGAACTCGGTGTGACTAACTGGAGAAGAAGCGCAGAAGATCGAGGCGCTTATAATATTTTTCTACGTGCCGTATATAATCCACTGGGATTGCATAGAAGTACCAGCTAAGTAAGTAAGTAAGTAACCCATAGAATACGGAAATCATAGGGAAATTGTCGAAAAATAAATCGACCCGCCCTAATATACATGTATGTAAATTGTTTAAAGGTTTTTCAAAGCATTATCTAAACGCAAAAAAAGTTTTAAATCGGTTGATAAATGCACTTTCCAAAAACATTTGAATTCTTGAAACACCCAGTGGCTCCACACACATTAGGGAACCAAAAATCATTTAGAAAACGCCTCAGCTTTAACTATTTTGCATTTTATTAAGATACCATGTCCGTTCAAAAGTTACAGAATTAATTAAAAACCAGTACAGAAATTTCAGTCAGGTAAACTGACTGATAAATACCATCACCCAATAATAATTCCTATTACAAGATAATTTGATTATCCTCCAAGTGCCGGTTTAGATATTATGGGAGAAATATTAATTTTCCAAACAAGGTCATTTTGTATGGGAGGTACCATAGGGTGATCCGGTATAATCCATATTCATTCCTGATTCAAATTATCATAACTGTCAACTTACGCAAAATTCGACTGTATTTACTGTACTTACAAAAATATATGTATTTAAAACTATGGGGGTATGTTTGGTATTTTGTATGGGAGGTACCAGAAGGGGTGCGTCAAATAGTTATGATTTGTAAGGTTTTGCTTCCTATCACAAGATAAATTAATTGACCAATTTTCATTACCCCCCAAGTGTCCGTTTGGAAATTATGGGATAAATATTAATTTTTCAAAAATAGGTAATTTTGTATGGGAGGTACCAGAAGGGGTGATCCGATATAATCCATATTCATTCCTAATTGAAATTTTCATAACTGTACTGTACGCCAAATTTGACTGAATTCATTGTACTTACAAAAAAAGATATGTATGTAGGACTATGAGGGTGAATTCGGGAATTTGTATGGGAGGTACCAGAAGGGGTGCGTCAAATCGTAAGGTTTTCTGAGGTTTAGCTTCCTATCGCAAGATAAATTAACCGACCATTTGCCATTATCCTCCAAGTGTCCGTTTGGAAGTTATGGGAGAAATATTAAATTTGCAAAAATAGGTAATTTTGTATGGGAGGTACCCGAAGGCGTGAACCGATATAGTTCATATTCATTGGTGACTCCAGTTTTCATATGCAAACATCATATGCAAAATTTGAGTTAATTCAGTTTAGTTAAAAAAAGAATAGTATGTAAAACTATGAGGGTCAATTAGGTCATTTGTATGGGAGGTACCAGAAGGGGTGTATCAAATAGTTGGGTTTTCTATGGTTTTGCCTCCTATAACAACATAAATTAATCGATCAATTTTCATTACCCCTCATGAGTCCGATTGGAAGTTATGGGAGAAATATTAATTTTCCAAAAATAGGTAATTTTGTATGGGAGGTACCAGAAGGCATCGACCAATATAGATCATATTCATTCCTGAGTCCCATTTTCATAAGTGAACATTATACTCAAAATTTGAGTGAATTCAGTTTACTTACAAAAAATATATGTATGTAAAACTATAAGGGTCAATTAGGTAATTTGTATGGGAGGTACCAGAAGGGGTATGGCAAAGGTTTCGGTTTTCTTAGTGTTTGTCTACTTTTGCAAGATAAATAAACTGACCAAATTTAAATATCCTACGATCGTCCGTTTGGAAGTTATGAAAGAAATATAAATTATCCAAAAATAGGTAATTTTGTATGGGAGGTACCAGAAGGGGTGGGGCTATTCTGTCCATTTTCAATCCCATAAGTTCGTTTTACAAAATATTAACACTGGTAAATTTTCGTACTGATCCGATAAGGTTTACTCAAGTTATCCTGCCAGCCAGACAGACGGACATAGCTCAATCGTCTTAAAAAGTCCTGAAACGAATTTGGTCTTAAGATACTTGAGGTCTAACTCGTCTCCTTTAATGCGTTACACTTTTTATACCATCACCCTTAGGGATGAAGGTATATTTCATTTGATACGACCCAAAAGTGTAACACATAGAAGGAGTGACTTTAGACCCTAGGTTTCTTTGAACCAAATTCGATTCATGACTTTTTAAGTCGTTTGAGCCATGTCCGTCTGTCTGACTGTCTGTCCGGCTGGTTCGCACGATAACTTTCGAAAGACGCAACCAAATGTTTTGCACGAGTTAATATTTCCCCAAAACTACTTACGGTATTGCAAATGGGCTACATGGCCCCGCCCCTTCTGGTACCTCCCATACAAATACATGATTCCGCCCACTTTAGAAATCGAGTAATAACATCAATACGCCCAACGGGATCGTACCCAAATTCTGTATTTAGTAAAGCTATATCAGGAAAAAGATAAAAAAAATTGAAGTCTAGCCACGCCCCTTCTGGTACCTCCCATAGAAATTTACCTTCCCGCCCACTTTAGAGATGGAGTAATGATATCAATAAAACCAACGCGATCGTATCCAAAATCTTTGTTTAGTAAAGCTATAGCAGGATAGAGTTTTGAAGAAAAAATTGGAAGTCTAGCCACACCCCACCTGGTACCTCCCATACCCATCTGGTACCGCCCACTTTAGAAATCGATTAATATTATTAATCGAAACAACGCGATCACATTCAAATTATATATTTAGTAAAGCTATAACAAGATAAAGATTTGGAAAAAATTTTAAGTCTGGCCACGCCCCTTATGGTACCTCCCATACAAATGTACAATTCCGCCCACTTTAGAAAACCAGTAATAATATTAATAAACCAAACGCAATCGTATCCATATTCTGTATTTAGTAAAGTTAAAGCAGGGAACATTTTTGGAAAAAATGACTGGAAGTCTAGACACGCCCCTTATGGTACCTCCCATATAAATGTACAATTCCGCCCACTTTAAAAAACGAGTAATAATATTAATATGCCAAACGCGATCGCATCCTGCTAAAGCAGGGAAAAAATGACTGAAAGTCTAGACACACCCCTTTTGGTACCTCTCATACAAATGCAAACTCCGCCCATTTTAGAGATGTAGTAATGATATCAAAACACTCGACACGATCGTGCCCAAATTCTGTATTTCTATATTTCTGTAATTTGTATTTTGTTAAGCTATAACAAGATAAAGTTTTGAAGAACTATATTGGAAGTCTAGCCAAGCCCCTTATGGTACCTCCCATACAAATGTATCATTCCGCCCACTTTAGAAAACGAGTAATAATATTAATAAACCAAACGCGATCATACACAAATTCTGTATGTAGTAAAGCTAAAGCAGGAAAAAGTTTTGAAAAAAACTGTATGCATAGTCACGCCCCTTATGGTACCTCCCATACAATTGTACAATTCCTCTCAATTTAGAAGTCGAGTAATAATATCAAAACACCCAACGCTATCTTGACCAAATTTTGTTTTTAGTAAATCTATAACTGGATAAAGTTTTTAAGAAATAACTGGATACAGTTTTTAAAAACAAATTTGAAGTCTTACCACTACCCTTCTGGTTCCTTCCACATAAAGGTTTCATCCAACCCACTTTATAATTCTGTATTTAGTAATTCTTCAACTAGAAATTGTGAAATCACTTTCCCCTTACTTGGTTCATAAATATTCTCGATAAATTAGTGAAACATTCTACCATACTCACGCTCTTTCTGATACCTTTCAAAAACATCATCTGTACTGAAATTTAAATTCACATAACAATCACACACGAAGAACACTTTCATTCAGCAATTTATTATACCTAAGTCCCGTAAAATTATGTATCGCAATATAACCAATATGGTTCACTTAGGCTATTTAAGATTTTCCAAGATTTCTTATTACAGGTTGGGAAATTTTACTTAGTGTAATTTTTTGTACAATTTTGGATCTATTGCTGTTACTTTACAAGAGATGACGTGGAATATAGTTTCCCTTCTTCGCCCACACATCTACAAAAAGGTTAGAGTACTGTACTGAAATTTAAATTCACATAAAAATCACACACGAAGTCGACTTTCATTCAACATTTTATTGTACCTAAGGCCCATAAAATTATGAATCGCAACATAACCAATGTTTTATTACAGGTAGTAAAATTTTACGTAGCGCAATTTATTGCAAAATTTTGGTTTTATGGCTGTTATTTTACAACAGATGACGTGGAATATAGTTTCCATACAGTTTTTTAACCTTAACCGTGCCATAAAAGGACATAGATTATTGACAGGTAAATATTTATTCCCAATAAATGGTCGTACCAAGTAAGGGTTTCCGACTTTACGTTTACAAAGAGTATCAACCTTCATTCAGATCCATTTAGGACCCAGAATACCGAGAAGCCGAACGCCAAAGGGACAGAGAAGATCATTCACAACATCGTCTTAACCCAGAGTATAGAGAAGCCGAACGCCAAAGGGACAGATAAGAACATGAACAACGACGTCTCAACCCAGAGTATCGAGAAGCCGAACGCCTAAGGGACAGAGAAGATCATTTACAACATCGTCTCAACCCAGAATACCGAGAAGCCGAACGCCAAAGGGACAGAGAAGATCGTTCACAACATCGTCTCAACCCAGAGTATCGAGAAGCCGAACGCCAAAGGGACAACCAAAGACATTCACAGCGACGCCTTAATCCCAATTTTAGAATTGCAGAGCAAAGCCGCAATACAGAGAACCGACGCCAAACAAGACAGCTAAATCAATCTGTTTTGACAAATATAAGACGTGATCGAAATTGTAGGGTTCGTCTTCATAGGATTACAATGAGAATGGCTATACAACTCACGCAGGAATCTAATACCACAGAGGAAAGTCTTTCTATCAAGTACAGGGAGTACTTTAAGCAGGTTAAGTTGGGACCAACGGAGATTTGCGTTTGCTGCGGAGGAACTTGGTTTGCTTCTCAGATCCGATTGCTCAGCAAGGAAGGAACCCTAGAACGATTCAACCGTCCAGAGGTATTTTACTTGTCTGAGAAATTCCCATCGCCATCAGGAAGATACAAATTTTGCAACACATGTTACAATACCGTAAGGAAGCAAAAGGTCCCAAATATATGCCTTTTAAATGGCTTAGAATTCCCCAACATACCAGAGGAACTACAAGGACTCACATGTCTGGAAGAACGTCTTGTAAGCCCAAGAATCCCATTCATGCGCATTATAACTCTTGGATGTGACAGACAATCGGCGTTAAGAGGGGCTGTTGTTAACATTCCGATATGTGTTAGCGATACCGTTCAATCTCTACCTCGAACATTTGATGAAGCTCAGGTCATTCAGGTTCACTTCAAACGGAGAATGGCGTACTCTCATAGTTATATAACGGAAACGATTCGTCCAGCTAAGGTTATACAGGCTGCACAATTTCTTATATCAACGCAGTTATACAACAAACATGGCGTTAACATATCTCCAAATGGATTCAGGTATTCAACGGCCAGAACGAAGTAAATTATATTGCATCATCAGAAGATCAAGAAGAAATAAGCAACTTATTAAACCGCATATCTCAAAATCAAGCTATACCGGAACAGGAAAATGAAGAGGACATAATAAATCCAGGTGGAATGGAGACATTATTAGATAATGAGCCTGTGGAAAATGTGTCTCGAATTGCAATGGCGCCCGGTGAGGGTAGCAGACCCCGAGATCTTAATATTGATGAAGATTCCGAAGAATTATCCTTTCCGACAATATACTGTGGCGAAAAAAGGATGTGTAATGAGCCATATAGCAAAATTGCGCGATCGGAACTTCTGAGATACGATAGAAGATGTGCAAGAGTGGATAAGCTTCTGTATTCATATAAAAAGTATGAGTTGCTCCGCATTAAAAATGCAATATCTACATGCCTTAGAAAAAAATCTGGATGGGCTCGCAACACTGCAGGAAATATGCTGGACGAAAACTTTTGTAAACAACCTGATTCAACATGACGATGGTTACCAGATTTTAAGAGGACTGAGGTCTGCACCTTCACACTGGGAGAAAGAGAAGAAAAAAGTTTTGGCAATGATTCGTCAGTTTGGCCTCCCCACTTTTTTTATAACACTATCTGCCGCAGAATCAAGATGGAATGAATTACTGGTAGTATTATCCACTATCGTTGACTCTAAAATAATCACGGAAGAAGAAGCAGAACAAATGGAAACCAGGGAATATTCCGTTTAATTCGAACCGATTCCGTTACTTGCTCCAGATATTTTGACCATCGTATACGGCAGCTCTTTAAGTTGCTTAAGAAAAACGGTGGTGTTTTCGACAACTATCCGGTGGAAAAATAATACTGGCGTGTGGAATTCCAACATAGAGGATCGCCCCATATTCACGGAATGTATTGGCTGAAAAACGCACCAAGAGTTGATATCCACAATCCTGACTCATTCCCAGCTGCTACCAATTTCATAGATAAATATATATCAACGGATTCCAATTATACATCCCTGGATCAGTATACGGCTTATCAGAGGCACGTGCATGGAAGAACCTGCATAAGGGAGATACGAGGCAAAAAAATATGTCGATTCAACATGCCCCATCCACCTATGCGTGAAACTAAAATTATTTTGCCAATTTCCACAGAACACGATGCAAGCTATCATAAGAAGAATTATGAAAAGATACAAAATTTAATTAATGCAAATCTAACTCCAGAGGAGGAAACCGCATTGAATGATTTTGATAGTTTTCTACAACATGATAGAATTAATCTGTCCTATGAGGAATACATCATGGCTATCCGATCATCTTTAGAAAAGCCGAGAATACTTTACAGGCGCAAGTTTGGAGACAGGCTAGTGAATTGCTTCAATCCTACTATACTCGCTCTTCATAGAGCTAACATGGACATACAATTCATTCTGGATGCATACGCCTGCTGTAGCTACATTATCAATTACATCAACAAGTCCAACCAAGGTGTATCAAGGCTAATGCGAGACACAATGGATGAGATTAACGGAGGCAACTTCTCAGTTCGTCAAAAGTTTCAGCATATTGGCAATAAATTTATCAATGCAACGGAGATTTCAGCACAGGAAGCGGCCTATAATATACTCGGAATGCATCTTTCTGAAATGAGCAACGCCGAAGTTTATATTGACACCAATGCGCCAGCAAAAAGAGTGAAATTAATTAAATCTCGGGAAGTGTTGCGCGATATGGATCCAGATTCAACTGATATTTTTGTTGAAAACATGGTGGATCACTACATTCAAAGACCAGACAACTTGAATCAGCTGTGTTTAGCGGACTTTGTAGCAATGTACCGATTTTGTAAAAGGTGGAATGGAGCAGAACCAAATCCGAATCAGGAGTACCCCGAAAACAACGAACAGCAGGAGATATCTAATGTCAACAGCAGACAACAACTTAAGGATAGGAGCGGATATATATTCAAAAGGACAAAACCATGTGTGTTACGATTCCGGAGATTTAGTGTTGATACCAATAGAGAAGACTATTTTAGAGAACTTGTCATGCTGTACCGCCCATGGAGAAATGAGGAGCTGGAAATAATTAATATGGACTGTGAGGAAATATGTAGGGCTGAAACATCATCCATCGAAGCAAACCGTAAAAAATACGATCAATTTGAAGAACGGGAGCTGGAATCCATTCTGCATCGTGTTCAAGAAGAACAAAATAATTTAGCTGAAGTTGAGGAAAGTGCTCGACTCGCAGATACTGATTACAGGGTTCTAGCAGTTCCAGAGGTAGACCCTGATATAAACGTATTTCACGTCGACGGTGACACAAGCAGTCTTGAAGATACAGAAGAAACGTCAACTCGGTTGATCAAACTACCTCCACTTATTTCTGAGGTGGAATTGCAGGAACTGGTTGTGACGCTTAATGAAAAACAAGAGAGATATTTCTTTCATGTAATGCACCAAGCGAAAAAGAAACAACCGTTTTTTGAATTTGTTAGCGGAGAAGCTGGAGTTGGAAAAAGCCGCCTGATTAAAGTCATTTATCAGTCATTGGTCAAACGCTTTACTGCTGTGCCAGGATGCGATCCTAATCTTCCTACAGTTCTTCTTGGCGCACCAACGGGTAAAGCAGCTTTTGGCATAGGCGGAGCAACGCTTCATTCAATGTTTGCGTTGCCAGTCAATCAACGTTCAGGAGAATTGAGACCTTTGAGCAATGATGTATGCAACAGCCTCTACACAAAGCTCATAAATGTAAAACTCCTTATCCTTGATGAAATATCTATGGTGGGAGCGAAGTTGTTTTCTTTCTTGGATTTGCGACTCAAGCAGATCTTTAAGAACAGTTTGACCTTTGGAGGTATTTCAATCCTGGTATTTGGGGATCTCAGGCAATTATCTCCTGTGGGCGATAAATGGATTTTTGCTCCTAACAGTAGTGACCCATACAGTACCATCATCGGCGCACCATTGTGGAACCTCTTCAAATACTATCAGCTGACCGAAATAATGCGACAACGTGAGGATAGAGATTTTGCAGAAGCACTTAACAATATGGCTACGGGAGAAATGACTGAAAGTAATGTCGAACTCATTGGTACTAGAGTTGTTACTAACACGGAAAATATTCCGGAGGATGCAATTCATCTTTTTTTTTCAACAAGGAAGTAAATGCTTTTAACGATCTCAAGCTCGCCGAATTAGATGGAGAGGAAGCAACATCGCGAGCCACTGATGTAATAAAAGCAACATGTATCACAGATCGAAATAAGGCCCATATTTTGGAGACTGTCAAAATGTTTAAAGCATCAGAGACACAAGGACTCCTATATACCCTACTACTAAAGGAATCTGCAAAGTACATGGTGACGGTAAACATAAGTACTCACGATGGATTGGTAAATGGCGCTACTGGTATTTTGCGACAAATCGACTCCTGTGGTGAACAACCCTTAACGGCATGGGTAGAATTTCCAGACCCAGATGTTGGTGCAGCACAGAGATCCAAACAATCACACCCAACACAACCATTGTGGACTCCCATACAACGCATTGTTCGCCCTTTTCAATTCATGCGAAATGAACAAGTAATGATATACAGGAAGCAATTTCCAATCGTTCCTGCTGAGGGAATCACAATCCACAAGAGTCAAGGAGCGACATATTCAAAAGTTGTTGTACATCTTTCACAACGAATTCCGCGAGCTGCCATATACGTTGCTTGCAGCCGGGCAACTTCAGCGAATGGACTATTTTTAGTTGGAAAGTTTGTAGCACCTAAGCGTGTATCCGATACGGAGCCGGTGCAACAGGAAATCCTTCAACTCCAAGGTCCAAAACGTCTTACAACTGTATTCGACGAAGTATCACATGAAGATCCTCCTAAAATATATTTTCAAAATATTCAGAGCTTGCGCGCACAATTTGCATATGTGAAAGCAAATCGTATAATGCAAAAAGCGGAACTTATATGCTTTGTTGAAACTTGGACTCTGCAGCATGAAAAATATCCCTTGCATGGCTACAAGACTGTTCATCGTATGGAAAGCAGCGGAAGCACAATGCGTGAGAAAAAGGGAATAATAATATATGCAAAATTAAATTCCATTGCCGATTTTGTTTATGGAAATGATTACAGCCACGGTCGCAATACAATGCAATTGGTTGTAACCAAACTAAATGGAGTTTATGTTATGGTTCTTTACCGAAATTCACAATTCTCCATCGACGTATTCAAAAACTACGTCGAAACCAATATAAACAAAATATATAGTATACACGCAGCCACAGGAAATGAATCGACTCCACGTATATTCATTGTTGGCGACTTCAATATTTGTCGCCTGACGAATGCAAATGGGAGCATTCAAAATATTTTATATGCTAAAAATTTTGAACCGCAATTGGCTTCAAATGTTATTACAACCAAAGGATTAACGCAGATTGACTGGGCGTTTTCAAATTTTGGACCATGCTTTGCTTTAACGTTAGAAACTCCGTTTAGCTACCATGATGGAATATTAATAAATTATAATAATTAGTTTCGTCTTAATATATGTAAATAGACTCTTAGATGTTAAGTTATTAGTTTTTAATTTATTTGTTGTTTTAATAATTTTAAGACAATAATTACCTAAAATTTGTATACTTCCAAATTTTATGTTTTTACTGAGGGTGAGAGTATATGTATGTCGGTTTAACGACTGCTTGTTAAATTAATATTTCTTCCATAACTTCCATACGGACACTTGGGGGACACTTAAGATTTTAACAATATCCTATAGTGGGTGATGGTATTTATCAGTCAGTTTATCTGACTGAAATTTCTGTACTGGTTTTCGTATCAAATGATATATACCCTCATCCCTAAGGGTGATGGTATAAAAAGGAAAAGAAACACTGTGTGTTTGTGAAGAAGACATTTAAAACACAGCTAAAAGTGTTTGATATTTTGATATTAAGTACTAAATAGTGTTAATTTAAACATGTATAAATCTCAACTGCGCTTTTTTTTATAAATATTTTCCAGTGTTCACTCCATGATATTTCTAACAAATGGTTAGAAGTGAAGCAAATCAAAAAGAACGATATTGTGTGTAAATAATGGAAAGTTCGAAAATCATTTGGTGGAGCATCACACGGCACAGAGGAAAAAAGCTAAGTCTTGCAAACTATGCTGAGTATGATGCTTACACAATCAACAGAAAAACTTGCAGTAATAAGTAACACTGAGACTATTTCAGTGGAAAAAGCGTTGGTTTAGTACGTGGATATGGACATTTCTTTTAGGCAACACATGACGAGAAATATTGTGGATGCTGTGCATTAAAAACTTTTTCTGGCCAATTATTCTATCGTTGATGCTTAAAAAACTTTTTTAGATGAAACTAAACACTCATGAACATGATTTTGGTTAAAATTTAAGTTTTTTTCATTTCACGATATATGACAGTTGAAAGGACAATTTTATTCAGTAGAATCTTAATAAGGCATTTGAAATATATGTAAAAATTTAACTTCACAAGAACATACCAACTATAAAGATGCAATTCAACAACTTACCTTTTACCATAGCCTCACGATATGCAAGTATCTCCAGCTGCGATTCCTCAGCGCTCCTTCGCTGGAATAATCTTTCATGCAGTTCAAACAACATCAACCAGACACGTGTCTCATCGGCCATATACTGAAAAGGAAAAAAAAATTACGTATTGACAGGTGGGTAATATTTAACTTATCCTGGAGGTGTTTTATTATAGTAGATTTAAACAAAAAATTACTAAAATGGTTTATTTTTGAACGGATTGTTTCACAGATTTCAGCAAAACATAAGAATTATTTGTCCGATTGTTTCAGTAAACATACTTAATAGCTTCTTAGACTGTCTAATACTGTTATTTATTTATTCATTGTACCGAACAAATATGTTTTTCAGCCAAAATAAAAAAGAGAATTGTGGGTAAAAATATCCTCCATTCTTATGTTGAATATTAACGGTCAAATTCAAATATTGATATTGGACATTTTCGACTGATATCTACTTCGCATGTACATTAAGCCGGGTCGAAAAAAAAAGTTGTCAATGTTACCGCCTTTTATGAAAAATCAAGTAAAAACTATTTCGGGGGAGCGAAAAATTTTTTTCTGTGGTCGCGGCAAAAACGCCGGATTCGGGGTTTTTACCATTACATGGTTATTTGTATACCGATTGTCAAGATCTATGCATCGTTGAAAAGGTATTAGCCACAGCTTTGTTAGTGTGTTAAAGACTTTGAACTACGACGTCATCTTCCAGCGGTTCTCATCACTGTATTCTTAAAAACCCCCTTAGCATATAATTTTTTGATGTAGATTTGAAGGCCTTGAAAAACTGTTAACGATTTGAGAAAAAACTGTTAACTTTTATTCATAAACAAAAAAGTTATATTGATTTAAAAAGTCAGTACATGTGATAATGCGAAATATACATTTGTTTATTTTTATTACATACGTTTGTTATAAAACGTGTACAGTAGGGTAATAACTTTTTGCATTTTTTGCAAATATCAAATCTCCCCAGACAAAATCGTGTAGGGCATGGAAAAATATTAAGAACTGCGTTTTTAGTTTTTCGCTATCGTTAAAAAAGGTTACGTACCAAACGCGTTAAAGTTTTGAACCAAACAAAGTTTAAAAAAAAAAATATGAATTAAAAATAGTACAAGATATACATCCGCTTCGTAAAACATCGCGTATTTTGAACCTAAAGTTTATATCTTACAATACCTACTTTAAATCATTTATTGTTATTATTTGTTTACATACTTACATATGTCTAAACCATATTTAAAAAAAAAATTTATTAAAAAAGATTAAAAAACATATATTAAAGGTATTTTAGAAATCGCTGTCGGTGCGTAAGGTTTTTTTAGTAAATTGAACTGAAATAGTTTTTTCTATCATTAGTACAATATTTGCCATTAGAAAAGCCCTGGGGAGAATGTTGTCCAAAAAAAGTTATTACCCTAGTGTATAAATAAATAAAGTTCAAACAAATAAAAATCAATATTCGAAAATACCAAATAATCGGAATAATATCTAACTGAAGAACTTCCAAAGATTTTTTTAGCGACCAATGTAAATTAAGTATGATGACGCTTAATGCCATATCGGAGCATGAAAAATCTGCATCAGAAAATTTTATGATTAGGGGGTTTTTAAGGACACAATGTTGAGAACCACTGGAATATGACGCCATAGTTTTAAGTAACGGCGTTTTTGCCACGCCCACAAAAATAAAAATTTTGCACCTCCGAATTTCTTTTTATAAGACTGTTCATATAAGGCGGTAACATTTATATATTTTTTTTATCTCCATATAGATCGACCCGGCCTAATGTACATCTTTGACATAATTTATATATTTATACAGCCCATGATGTACCAGAGTGCATCAATTCGTCACAATGGGGTCTAAAGAAAAACTCGTCATGGAGTTCGAAATGCGTCATCCTACTGCTTGACTTTTCTGATCGTTTAGGCAATTTGATGTATCATTTTATACAAGCTAAAGCTACGTACAGGCGGTTGCTAGATCTTACAATATTGCCCAAAAAATTTTTAGAAAATGTCCAACAACCGTGCGCACTTTACGTTTTGTATAGCAACGTTTGCAGAAAAAACATTGCCATTACATTGAAAAACAACAATATTGCCCGACATCCGATAATATTGTGAATCGCAAAATTTTTCCACTATCAGATTATTGTACGATAATTGCAAAAAAATTTAATTTGCAGTGTGCGAAGTTTATGCATCTGCTAAATTCACCATTTGCAGAGAATAATTATATTGGCAACACTGTCCATGTCATTACATTGCCGGTACATTAGCAGATTTGACAAAATTGCTATTTCTAGCAACCGTCAATACTTAGCTTAAGCTCAGGCGGTTGCCAGATCCTACAATATTGCGAGAAAAATCTAAAAATGTCCAACAACCGTGTGTACTTTATATATTTGTATGGCAACGTTTGCAGAAAAAGCATTGCCATTAGATTGTAAAACAACAATATTGCCAGACATCCGATAATTATGTGAACCACAAAATGTTGCCACTACCAAATTGCAAACACATTTAATTTGGCATCTGCCAAATTCACCATTTACAGAGAATACTTATTGGCAACACTGTCCAAGTCAGTTCATTGCCGATACGTTAGAAGATTTGACAAAATTGCAAGATCTGCCAACCGTCTACACATAGCTACACCAACACAAATTTAAAACTAATCAATACGATCGACTAACTCTCACGAACAACACTGTATGAAATACAATGGCATGGCCCGGCCAAAAAACTAGGCTTTACTTTGACGTAAAACTTGAAGTAAACTTAGTTTACCTACAAATCTCCTTGAAAACAGCTTGAGTAAATTATTGTGAAGAATAATATAATTATCCAAACTGGGTATAATTAAATAAATAAAACAAAATAAGTTTTTCGCAATATTTAAATCCTCTATTCTTAGAGGGGGTATATATTATCTTCGGGTAAACGAATTCGCTTGAATAATAATGATTAAGAAGGATCTAATGGTGAACAAGGACAAAACGAAGTTATTAGTTTCAACGAACAAAGAATCTACTCGTTTGGTAAACCGCGTGAACGTTTACAACTATAATTTCGAGGAGGTAGAGAATTTTTTCTACCTAGGCTTCGCCATAAACAAAACAAATAATGTCAGCCTCGTAAGCCGGAGAAGAATCCAGCTTGTTAAATGCTACTACGTACTAAGCATGCGATTTAATGACAGATATCTCTCTCGACGAACAAAAATCCAGCTATCTCAGACACTGGTGCTACATGTCTTGATTTACAGTGAGTGTCAGCTTATTTGATGCACGCTATAATAAATAGTTAAAATTTACCATCTTCAAAACAAAATGACATTTTCCTAAAAACTTAAATAAAATTTGGGGAACAAATACTTTACTTACAAATACGACTTTCATTACTTTCATATGTTGTGTGTTTTGCAAACCAATTACCAAAAACAAATAAACACGACTTAACCAACTGAGCAGCTTATTTGATGCACTCAAGTTCTAACGGTTTTAATGCTGTTATGACTCAAAATCGATCGCACCCGCGTTTCGTTTTTCTTGTGCTGTTACGTTCTAACATGTTTTGACAAGTTTTAGTGACATTAATTTTTTAAAGATGGGCCAACGCACAACTTTTGAAAAACGGGAATTGGTCATTCATCACTTCACAAATGGGAAAACTCAACGCAAAATAGCTGAAATAGTTAATTTATCGTCATCTACAATCCAGCATATTATAGAAAGGTTTTTGCAAGAAAATATAGTGAAGAATAAGGGCAGAAAAGGGCCTAATAAAATTTTAACACCGAGCAATGCACGATGGGTTATAAGAAAAATTACCGAAAACCCTAAGTAATCTGCACAAAAATTAGCAGACGAAGTACAAAATTCTCTTGGCAAAAACTGTAGTCCTTCAACAATTCGACGTCTACTGAGGTCACATGACTTTCATGGCCGAGTGCCACTCAAGAAGCCATTCATTAGCCAAAAAAATAAAATATCCAGATTAACCTTCGCACAAACGCATATTTCGAAGGGCTTAGATTTCTGGAGAAGTGTTATTTTCTCCGATAAGTCGAAGTTTAATATATTTGGTTCTTGCGGCAGATCTTTCGAGTGGCGAAAGCCCAATTCGCAGCTGCAATTAAAGAACCTGCGCCCAACTGTCAAACACGGTGGAGGAAGTGTTATGGTATGGGCTTGTATGGCAGCAACAGGCGTTGGTAACTTAGTTTTTATAGAAGGAAACATGGACAAAGAAATGTATCTGAACATCCTTAAAGATGTTACGTCCTGCGACGTAACTTCAGATTTTATCAGGACAATGATCCTAAACACAAGTATGGTGTAGTGCAGACCTGGTTAATATGGAACTGCCCCCATCTAATGGAGCCATCTGCACAGTCACCAGACTTAAACGTGATTGAAAATTTATGGGCATTGTTGGAAAAAAACATCAGTAAACATAACATTTCTAGCAAAGAAGGACTAAAAACGGCATTGTTAATTGAGTGGGGTAAAATAACAGCAGAAACAACACAAAAGTTGGTTGAATCAATGCCAAAACGATTGGAAGACGTTTTGGATCAAAAGGGTTATCACACAAAATATTTAAATTTTATAAAAAATCAATAAAATTGTTAGTTTGTAGTTCCATTTGTGTTGCATCAAATAAGCTGGACAATTTAAAAAGAATGTTTTTTTTGTGTTTCTGTAATATTTACGTACAAAGGTAATAAATATTAAATAAATGAATATGCTACTTTAAAGAAAACACAACAAATTCAAATATGTTTATCAAATTTTGATAATAAATCATTTGGACTAAAAGTTATTGGAGTTTTTTTTATTATTTTCGCTTGCATCAATAAAGCTGACACTCACTGTATGGTTCAGAATCCGGGTATATGACACAAGCAGATGAATCGGTTCTGGCAGTATTCAAAGAAAAAAAATCCGTAAAATATATGGGCCCATCATCGTAAACGGAGAGTATCGACGTCGTATGAATCATGAGTAGTACGAGCTATACACTGACATTGACGTGGTCAGACGCATTAGGATGTAGCGGTCGCGTTGGCTAGGTCATGTTGTACCCATGGACGAAAATGCTGCAGCTCGAAAAATCTTCGACAATGAACTCGATGGACGGCGCAGAAGAGGGCGACCAAAACTTCGTTGGAAAGACCAGGTAACTGAGAACCTTACAGAACTTGGTGTGACTAACTGGAGAAGAAGCGCAGAAGATCGAGGCGCTTATAATATTTTTATTTTCTTTTTGTTCCTTCAATATAAAATTCAGGGATGTTTTTGAAAAGTAATAATCAAAGGATTTTAAATTTATTAGCGTGTCCAGGTAGACATCACACCCCCTTTGCAAGAAGTGCTACTTAGAGGCTAGCGGGAGCTCAGCTGGACCCGGATATTCAACAAAGGCAAATAAGGCATTAATATTATAATGCAACAAAAAAGGACTTACAACAGCAACAAATTTACAATACATTAATCAAGCGCATGAACATGTTTGACAATGGCTGAAGACGAGGACTCCGTTTACGTGTTAAGTTGACAGAAACACTGGTGGTGGCCGTGGTTGTGGGTTGCAGCCACTTGACGTCTATCCTGGTTTTTGGGCACCCGTCTTATTCCTTTTTTGTTGCTGGTACTCGGTTTTTGCTCCGCATTTTTTTGTGCCTTTTAACGGCTTTGAGGAGCTTTGCGCGGTGCATTGCAAATTATTACCTTTTTGGGAACGGAGCAGAGCGTGAGGCTGCAAACAAAGCTTGCAGTTTGCCTTCCGGTCTTCTGAGCGATCGACGGTAAGACGCCATGGAGGAGTAGACTTTTTTGACATTTTTTAAACATTCAAATTTATAAAAAGATATATCTATAATCTTCTTCTTCTTAATTGGCAGCAGCAACAGAAATTCATCTATCAGTAGCCGCACGTAGAAAAGTATTCCAAGCACTTCGGTCTTTTGGCTCCGTAGATAGTTCGTCACACCAAGTTTAGTTAACAGCTCTTCCACCTGGTCCATCCATCGGAGTTTTGGTCGCCCTATCCTGCGCCGCCCATCGAGTTTATTGCCGAAAACTTTTTGAGCGGGAGCGTTTTCGTCCATTCGTACAACGTGTCCAAGCCAGCGCATTCGGCATATTTGAACGCGCTTGACCACGTTGATGTCGTTGTACAGCTCATACAGCTCATGATTCATTCGACGACGGTACTCGCCGTTCACGATGATGGGTCCAAATATGTTGCGGAGTATTTTTCTCTCGAAGACTCCCAGAATAGATTGATCCGCTGGTGTCATTACCCAGGATTCTGCGCTGTAGAGCAAGACAGGTAGGATCAGAGTCTGGTAAAGTTGCTCTTTGTTCTTCGAGAGAGCCCTTTGTCGTTAAATCGCTTGCTCAGCGCATAGTAGCAGCAGTTTGCGATCAATACTCGTCTTTTGATTTCGAGGCTGACATTATTATTTTTGTTTATGGCGGAGCCAAGGTAGACAAAATTATCTAGCACTTCAAAGTTATAGTTGTCAACGTTCATGCAGCGTCCCAGACGAGTGGACTCTTTGTTCGTTGGAACAAATAACTTGGTTTTGTCCTCGTTTATCACCAGACCCACTTCAGCCGACTGCTTTTCAATGCTCGAAAAAGCCGCAGTAACATCTCGCAATCCACGTCCAATAATATCTATATCATCAGCATACGTGAGCAACATGTGGCATTTGTTAAATATGGTGCCATTCCTGTTTACTGCTGCTTTCCGCATGATCATCTCCATGATGATGTTAAAAAGATCGCAGGACAGACTATCGCCTTTTCTAAAGCCTCGCTTGGTAGAAAATGGCTCTGACAGATTTTTGCCAATTTTCACTGAAGACTTTGTATCACTCAGTGTCATTCCGCAGAGTCGAATTAGCTTCGCGGGGATACCAAACTCAACCATAGCATCCAACAATTTCTGACGTATTGGACTGTCGAATGCAGCTTTGTAATCGATGAACAG
Source organism: Muscina levida (assembly GCA_964034835.1). Taxonomy (NCBI): domain Eukaryota; kingdom Metazoa; phylum Arthropoda; class Insecta; order Diptera; family Muscidae; genus Muscina; species Muscina levida. Next base: position 94,850,630 of record OZ035883.1, on the reverse strand, counting down.
CTCGTAGGTGCCGGTCTGCATTTCTTGGGTCTTCTCCAGGATTTGTCGTAGCGTAAATATCTGATCGGTGGTGGATTTACAACGTCTAAAGCCACACGGATAAGGTCCAATCAGGTTCGCCAGAATGGGCTTTGGTCTTTTACATAACACACTAGACAGGACCTTGTACGCGATGGGTGAAATGTTAATTCCCGCTTGTTCGGCAAAACTACAATAGACACCTTTTCTGTAATGATTTGGTCGATTATAACACTCAGTACTTACTAATTTATACTTTTCATAGTATACATAATTAACGATTTCGTTTTACTGCGTATATACTTATTTCATTAATCCAAAGTAAGCGAGTGTTGCGTCAATTGACTGCCATGCGCATTACTAGGGGATAGTAAAATAAACAGACATATTTATTTTCATATTTTTTTTACTCTTCTCTTCTCTTTTTTAAGTGCCGTTATTCTCTGATGTGTTTGTAGCAAATAAAAAAAATAATTTAACGATCGGTATGTTAAACGGTGGTTGAAAAATTCCATTCAGTGTTTGATCTGGAAATGTAAAGTTAACAACTGTGTTAGAAGTTTTTCGTGTTTGAATGCAATATTCTCCCGGCTTTTATTTTAGTATGGGATATAAAAGTAGCGTTCCTCAAATGCATGAATAACTTAACCACTTGTTAACCGATTTTTACAAACAAATATGCGCTTTAGTCGTAAAAGCAAACTCCTTCTAAATAACAAAACCAACATTAGGGAATTCTAATAAAATTGTGGCTAAAAACATCTTCAAACTTAAAAAATAGTGAAAAAATCCGAAAAGTATGAGTTATTGACGCTTAACAAGACAGTTATAGGAAGATATCTATATATAAATATATTTCGTTGGAAATTTCTAAGATTCTTCTTCCTTAAACCTTCAACAAATCAAACAAAAAAAACCTGAAACCCCGGTTTTTCAACCGTAAGTCAAGATTTTGGAGGTGTTAGGGAAATTTTGTAAACATATTCATATTGTACTCGACCAGACCTACACCATACACTATGTCACTTTCCAAGTTCCTTAAAATTTGTCCATTCTGTAGTAGTATATTATTAACGAACTAATTCACTCTACTTCATTATCTATTTCATCATATAATTAGTATCGACGAAAGTTATTACGAATTACCATTAGTGTTTTCGTCAATGGATGGTAAGCGAGAGGGTGGCGATTGTATACCTCCTATGGCATCACCATGTTAAATTCGTCAATAAAACGTATGGCGGGTATATTGACGAGGAAGTACTGTGTCATTCCTGGTCATCGATGGTATCATTACATACGTAATGCTTACCAGAACAAGCGGGTTCCGCGATAATTGGTACACACACTAGGATCGCCTTTCTTAAGCACGGGACATAGGACACTCAGATTCCAAATCGCCAAATCGTGTTTATGAGCTGGTGCATGTTACCAGGCCATCGCCGTCATTCGCAATATGCTGCCACTGTATGTCGGGAACATCAGAACTAGGGGGGATTGTTTGGAGTAATTGAGAGAGTTTGTTGGAGTAGGCATTGGCTATCTCTGTGGTATGCAGCTTTGTGATGTCTTCCTTTGCGTTTGATTACGAGTGTTTTTAGCACTACTTAATCGTGTGCATACCTTGGCTGCAACTAGGTGGTGATCCGAGTCAATATTTGCACCGCACACGCACACGTCCATAACGCTTGAGACATGCCTTTCATCAATTACCACGTGATCAATCTGATTTCTTGTATTTTGATCAGGAGATATCCAGGTTGCCTTGTGGATATCTTTATGCGGGAATCTGGTTCCACTCATAACCATGTTTCTTAACCGACGCGAAACTTACCAGTCTGAATCCGTTATCGGAGGTGTTGTTGTGTAGACTGAATTTTCCGACTGCTGAACCAAGAGCATCTTCCCTTCCTATTTTAGCATTAAAATCTTCCAGAACAATTTTAATGTCATGTGCAGGGCAGCGGCCATATATCTCCTCCAGGCGCTCATAGAATGCATCTTTAATGTCATCGTCTTTGTCTTCCGTCGGGACGTGTACACAAATCAGCGTAATGTAAAAATATAATTTTGTTTAAGGAGAGTGGCTTATTAGGCCATCGCACCCGATCCTAGATTCTTGGGGCTACCAAAGCCACTAAGAGAGCCTGTGTTGAGCTTCAGTAACTTCTGTTACGTACTTCCTAAGACGTATTGGTGGAAGCATGCCGATTAGGTTACTAGGTTAGGTTATATATCTATAATAGTAAAGTTATTATTTGGTTTTAAAAAAGCATTTTTTTTAATGTATAATAAATTAAGTGTTAAGAGAGAATTGAATTTTGATTAAATGTCAATCTCACTAAGAGTTTTTTATGTTACATCTAATATATATAGGAACAAGTTTAATAATATGATAAATTAGGTTTAAAAAATATATACAACTAGTGGGCCCGGCAATGCTTCGCTATTGCATTTTAACTTGTTTTATATTTCATATTTAGGTCTACAAAGTACTTTGAAAACGGTACTTAAGCTCGATAATGATATGTTGAGTTTATTAACTTATGTTACTAATTTCAAGCAACTCCTTAACATGAAATTTAACAAATTAAGTGTTGTTGTTTTAAATTCTAAATATCATAGGCTCTATGACGATAGTAAAAAGTTCATCAGCAAAGTCATATCTTTTACAAATCGGAAACAGACATTCCGTTTAAGATCAAAATTCAATGTAGTAGCGGTAACCGTCTGTATACTAACTATCTCTTTGGTCGTAAAAAACACTTTTGACATGCCCTCTCCGCCTATTGACCGAAAATGGAAATTTCGTTTGAAGCATTATGCCTTTAGCCATAAAAACCTCTTTTGCCATGTCTTCTTCTCACATGGATCAAGAATATTTCCGAATACTATCTTTGTATTGAACTCGTATTACCATTCTATGATATAATTCGGTCACCAACGTTTGGCTTTACAAAGTGATGATCTCACGCGCTGTATGGCATTTTACGCCGTCGTGTTGGAACCATTTCTCCTTCAAATAATGAGCAATGACATGATAAATAAAAAAATCAATTGATCGTCCACTGGTTTTAGTTCTTCTACCAGTTGGATATATGAATATGGGCCAAGATCTTTCCTCAGCATTTGCAGAGACCGAGTTGTTGAGAACGGCGTCGGTTCGATAAATTCGAGTCCCCTGTCACACTTACGTCTACAGCGTCGATGGCTTCTATTAGCTGCTCAGATGGATCATTATATGCACCCTCAACTTCACAAAGAGCAAACAGAACGCGCATTTTGAAAATTAACGTTGTTCTTGTGTAGTCTTTACATGGTGATTTTTTAAAGAAAGTCCCAATGAAAATCGATCACACTTCACACACCTCGCCTGAATGACTAATTGGTTGACCTAAAATGGCAACAAAAACGGTAAATGGGGATTTGTTGGGGGTCAATTGTACATTAAAAATCAACATGAATCAAAATCCTAGCTGATACTTTTTTTAAGATAAAAGAATTTTTCGTTTATTTACTCGGTTTTGTGCTTCTATTAGAAGTGACGTTCGTTGACCCATGATTATTGAAAGTGTACAGACTTCAGCTATAAGACACTTCTATCAAAATTTAAGTTTTCTGCACTAAATTAAGCTTTCCCAGCGTGAGCTAGGAATTGATATTACACACAAAGTTTATTGGTGACTTTTTCTAACAATTCATCGTAGATTTGGTTACAATTTTTGCGAATAAAAAAAGTGGCCCACCTTACTGTCCATATCTCTAGGCGAACTGCAATATACTGTGGAATTTTGACAGTTATAACTGTTTATTTCAAAAGGGGTGTGGTACAGCCCACTTCCACTCTTACTGTAATTTATACTGCAACAACAACATATGTAACAAATCTCATCTTCATACCTCTTATAGTGCATGAGATATAGCCGTTTTTATTTTCATATTGTATGGGCGGTGCTACACCCCTTTATCCAATCACAACCAAATTTAGCCAGGGACTATCTACAGGTCATCAGTACCACTTGGTATAATTTTCGTATCAATCGGTCTATTAGAAAAGCCGTTAGAGCGATTTTTGAAAAGGGGGCGTGGCACCGCCCACTTCCACCTTGGCTGCAATTAATACTGCTCCAACAACATATATACCAAATCTCATCTTCATACCTCAGATAGTTCATGAGATAAGGCCCTTTTGATTTTCAAGTTGTATGGGCGGTGCCACGCGCCTTTGTCCAATTGGACCGAATTGTAAATACAAAACCACCCGGGGCGCCACCCAAACGCATACAAAAAAATTTATGCAAATCGGTCCAGCCGTTCGTGAGTTATGAAGTCACAACACACTTGCAACAATTTTTTATATATATAGATAACGGTTTTCAGCCTTGGTAGTAAAGTACCTTTTCGTATTTCTATTAAATCCAATCAGCGCCTGTTCTCACAGTGAGCAAAGATACGTCCATTGATCCTTAAGGGTCTTTTATCCGTTCTTCTGAAGACCGGTACTTAAAATCCATAAATGTCCGTCCAGGCAGGTTTTCACGCCTAGCAGTTAGGCAAAAAATACAACAGCCTAAGTTTTGTGCAAATTTCCGAAAAAAAAACCAGGAAAAGTGCTCCAATGGGCACAATCCTACACCGAGGAGTAAAAAGGTTGCGTACCTTCTAAACGGAAGTATAGTAGCGCCTAAACGGCAACGGTCTGAGGACACAACTCTTCGGGATACTAAAATCTAAATTTAATTCTGCGCTGACATTACAAAGATCGTATAAGAATGTCGCTAAAGACCTGGGCGATCAAATACCGTAATAACAGCGACGGCACTATTTCCTCACGAAAATCAGTTGTCCTTTTCCGTACTGTGGCGTTCCTAAAATTCGTTCGGTACCGACAAGGACCACCGCCGCAATGTCATGATGTAGGCTGCTATGATGGACAAATCAAACTCGTTGCTTATGCAGATGAACGCTCGGTGAGGTTTTTCCTGGTGTAGGACTCGATGTAATGCATCTTGTTGATGTTCCACAGAGGCCACGGTCTATTGCCATGATCCCCGCTGAACCCTCCTACCCTATAGCAATCCTGGCAATTCTACAATACAGTAATGGTTAACTACCCACACAGGACTGGAAAATAGTTAAGGTTACTGAAGTGGTGGAAGACTCCAGGAAGGCCACCATAATACTCAACAGTGACACACTTCTGTCACTCAGAAAGACACAAGGGAAAGTGTTCTATGGATTTGACTCCACTTTCCTGCTTGTCTACAAAAGCGACGACAAAAAAAATCCAGCTCAAGAGAGCTCCAACATCGTAGACGATACGATTGCCGCAGACAATCGAGAGCAATGGTCAAGTAACTTGGATTATGAGTTGCTATATGGCACACAAACATGCAGATGATCCACCTGGCCCCACCGTAAGAAAGGTAACGTCCCACGTAAACAATAGGAACATTCCTCAAATCATATGTGCGGATGCCAATGCGCACTATACTATCTGGGGTAGCTCAGACATTAACCTAAGGGGTGAGTCGCTTTATTATTGAGAACAAACTAACAGTAGTTAACAGGGGTAACGAACCCACGTTTATTGTCACTAACCGAAAATAAGTTATAGTAGTTACACTTATTAACGATAAATATTTGAACATGATCAGTAATTGGAGGGTATCGACAGATTGCTCGTTTTCTGACCATCTATATATCGACGTTGACCTTTCGTTCGAGGTGGATTCCGAAGATAGTCATATTGATAGAATAAAAATAATCTGACTCATCTTTAATGGGGTTATAGAGAGCAAGTTACCCAGATGTCCGGCCTCTATCGATGATAAGACTACACTGGACTCCACGGTTGAAATATTAACTAACGTCTTCCTGCAGCAGAACTGACAGGAAAGGCAAGGCTAAGCCACACTGGTGGAATGCAGATATTGCGGCAAAACACAGGGAATACAGGAAACTATTCAACAAGGCGAAAAGAGATGGCGACTGGAGCGCATATAAGTCTTCAGTTCACAGTTTCAAGAACCTGAGCAGGAAAGCCAAAAGGCAGTCATGGAGAAAATTCTGCAGTAATGTAGAAAGCTCTTCGGAAACTAGTCGGCTACGTAAGATTTTATCCTCCAATCCAACAATACTATCGTACATACAAAGACCAGATTGCACATAGATCACTAACAGCCTCGAAACTCTGGAAGTGCCTATGGAAGCACACTTCCCAGGTTGTCGGGAAAGTGACTATCAGTTTATGGAAAACTCGGTCAGCTATAATTTTGATACCTCAGACAAACCGATTACTGAACATCGAATTCAATGGGCTATCAAAACTTTTAAGTCACCGGGACCCGATGGAATTATTCCCCCGGATCTACAAAAAAACATCGAAGTATTGACGCCCTGGCTTCTGGCAATCGTTAAAGCCTGTCCAAAGCTGTCGCACATTCCAACGAGATGAGAAACCTACAAAATTGTATTTATCTCTAAAGGGGGTAAGGCATCCCACACTAAAACCAAGGACTTTAGACGAATGAGCCTTTCTTCCTTCTTACTTAAGACTGTGGAGAAAATAATTGGTGCATATATCAGATCATCTCTTAAATTGGAAGTCCTGTCCAGACACAGCATGCCTACACGAAGGGCAAATCAACGGAAACTGCTTTACATTCGATAAACAGCCTCATTGAATGATCCCTGAACTACAAGGAAGGTTTCGCTGCCTTCCTGGATATTGAGGGAGCTTTTAATAATGTCAAACCTGAATGTGTAATTGATTCAAAGGAACATTTGGAGATTAACCCAGTGGTCATCGCCTTAGTTAATAAACTTCTAAAATTTTCAACTAAACTTCTAAAATACAGTCTGGGCATGTCAAATATTTCCAAGTAGGCGGTTCGCGGTACCCAACAATAAGGAGTACTCTCTCCACTACTATGGAATCTTAACATCAATACTCTCCTGAGGACGATAGAAAAAACGTGGTGCACAACCGTCGCATATGCGGACGACGTGGATCCGGAACTACTCTCTGAGCTTCGGGAATCTGCGCTGAAACTTATTGAAAAATGGTGTCATGGCTGTGGACTGGGTGTTAACCCGAGTAAAACGGAACTGGTGCTATTCACACGAAGATGCAAAATCCCTCAATTTGCCAAACCCAGATTAAATGGAGTCGCACTTACACTTTCTGAAAGTGCCAAATACATTGGGCTGATATTGGACAGTAAACAGAATTGGAATCTGAACACTCAAACCAGGACTAGCAAAGCTGCAACGGTTCTTCTATACTGCTGCAAAAGGGCAATCGGCCTAAATTCGGGAATTAGCCCCAAAAACGTGAACTGGTTATACGAATCAGTTATTTAACCCATCTGGTGGCCGGCGCTAGATAGAGCGTCCCAAAGACTGAAATTTGAATGCATTATGAGCCTGGTGGTAATCATGATAACATTGGCACCTAGAACCACTCCAGCCAAAGCTAATGCACTGTTTACGATCCTAAACTGGTTACCCCCGGACAAAAAACATGGGTGCACAGGAACTATGGCCCTGCCAAAATTGTAATCCTATTCAATGTAAGCTGTCACACACCACACCAGAACCTGTCTTCGATTCGGGTTTTTTTATGAACTTCCCGGATAGGTCCTACTATAATGATACTGATAATGCCCTAAACTTTGGGGAGAATGTCATCCTAATTTTCACGGACGGTTCGAAATTAAAGGAAAGAGCGGGCTGTGGAATCATTTCGGAGGAGTTGAATTTGCAACTTTCGATCAGACTACCAGACCACTGTAGCATAGTTCAGACCGAGATAGGGGCCATTAGAATAGCCCTAGGGAAAATTAGTATCGTGGGATATTGTGCGGCAATATTCATATTCTTACTGATAGTAAAGCGGCTATCATATCCCTGGAGAACGTGTACACCACTTCGAGAAATGTGCAGAATGAAGGTCGTCTCTTGAGGAGATAAAGAGACATTCGACGGTTACCCTTACACAGGTTCCGATCGTGGGGACATATATGGTAACCAAAGGGCCGATACGTTGGCAAGGGCAGCCACAACCGTGAACTCGGGTGAAGTTTACGGTCTCATTAGGATTCCTCCCACAAGGGGGAAACAGCTCATTACTGAGAAACTAGACCTCTTGCTAAGGAGAGGGGTGAGAGACCCACTTGCACGGACCAAACAAATTTGACCTACAATGAATATACAGAGGACACGATTTGTGATGAACTTGTCCAGAGTCCACCTGAGGAACATCATAGCTGTAATAACCTGTCACTGGACGCTTGGTAAACACGCTAAGAGGTTGAAAAGACCCTACAACGATTTTTGTATAAGCTGCAATGATGAGGAAGAAGAGGAGGCCACGGAGCATCTTCTATGTCACTGCCCTGCTTTTGGTGATATGAAAAGCTTGATCTTCGGACACTTCTAGACAATACCTGTCTATCAGTATGTGGTTTGCGGAACATCCATGCCTTCATCAGAGCAACGAAATGGATTGATAGCGACGTAGACCGAACTGAATAGGAACACTTGGTGCGAAAATTTTAAAATGGTATAACAACGGGACTCATACTAAGACTCAAGTGAGCTGTGTTGAAGGTGGCTGCCGAATTAACCTAACCTAGGACACGATTTACTCACAGCTTCGATGAAGATCGACAAGATTTTAAAATATTTTTTCTTCAGAATTTCTGAAGTTATGTTATATTCATTCAAAAAAGAATTTTTATTTTTTGGGGTTTACTCTTATTGCATTCCGGTGACGGAATGTGGAATTGTTATTTGTTTGTTTCGAAAATTTTTATTGATAACACATTGGCTACAGAATAAAAAACAAGTTATGAAACTTGGGGAGTGGCCTAGTGCATGTTGTAGGTGCGATCGAGTACAACTTGTATCTGTACATAAGCCCTTTCTCCACTTGAGGGCTTAAGACTCAGTCAATTCTTAACCGAGTTTAGTTGTTTCGAAAAGGAGAGACTACTGCATTTCCAACGATACATATATTTATATTAGTGCATATTTTGGCATATTTTACCCATAAAGTCATATTTCGGCAAATTTTGGTTTTAGGAGCATAATTTTAAAAAAAACCTTCTTTTTTTAAGCATAATTTGTAATTTTTAGACCATATTTTATCAAAAATATCCCTTTTAAAGCATATTTTATGTATTTCACATTATTCTTTTGTTCGTAAAATTTTGCAACTTTGGTTTTTTAAAATGTAACAGCCAAATCGACTACATGTTTTACGCGCTTTCTTATTCAATAAGTAAACAAAACATAAAAAAGAGGTACTTTTCAACCACCACCGATTTCGACCCTGAACATAATGCCTAAAGCTAATCCGATAAAAGCAGCAAAACTAAAGGCGGTTGTAGAAAAGTTTTCTGACTGACTCCTCTATTCTAAAATCTGCAGCAAAGTTATTGCAGCAGATCGCAGATTTCAAGTGAAGCAACATGTGGAAAGCTGCAAACATATTCAACTTAGTCATAGAAGTAAAACTACTCTACAATTGCTCGACTGTGGGACGACGCCATCAAAAATCTGGACGTCAACTTCAATAAGAATAATGTTTTGCTTTTTGTGACAGATGCAACTCCATACATGGTAAAGGTTTCAAAAGCTTTAGTGGCATTTTATCCGAAAGTGACGCATGTGACATGTTTTGCTCATTGTGGGAAACAATTCTTGAAACAGGTAACTACTATGCCAACAATTACGAAAACATTTTAGAGGTCATAAGTGCATTGCACAATCCATTAAAACTGCAAAAGATGTCTTGACAGACCCCCAAACTCGATCTGACTTGATTTATATTGCTTCAAATTACGGTTTTATTACAAAACATATTAAAAATTTGCAAACATCAGGTCTTACGCTTTTTGAACAAGTTCAGGTGAATGAAGACACTTTTAAATTGATGTATAATTTATAGGATTCCGAAATAAATTTAACAGTAAAAAATTTTTTATCGAATTATATCAAAAAACGTTGGCTTGGAAGAAGTAAAAAGTATTTGTAAAGAATTGTGTGGATCTGCGCCAACATTAACATCAAAATACGATGTAAAGGAAATATGTCCCTTAAATTCGCTCCAATTACATCTGTGGATGTCGAAAGACTTTAAATAAAAATATTTATAATTCATATGAGAAAAATTGTGTGACTTTTATTTTTTAGAGCATGTTTTTGTTGATTTTAAGGTCATATTTGTCCATTTTTCAGGCCATATTTTATGCGCATAAAACACGATTTTTAGGGCATATTTTCGGTTGCCCTGGTTATAAGCCTTTAAATGAGGAAAATAGTGATGAATCGTTTTTTACCCGTAAGTCAGAGTTGTGAGAGGTTAGGGAACTTTGGTATACAGGTTATTGTTGTATTCTATGAGACCCACAACATCCACTAGTTTACTCTCTAATTTCTCATTGACTGTAGCACGGTGTTATTTATTTTTAAAAATATGTCACATATTTTTGGCACATAAGTAAAGATAACGTATTTTTTAAAATTCAGAATTTTCATGTATTTTTTATTTTACGGCAATAAATTTTTGCCAAAACCGGATACGCAACAAAACGGGTCCTCAATATCTCGGAAACCATAAGAGATAAGAACCTGGGGATTAAACAGATCGATAGATCTATAAAATTTATACAAGGAAATTTGTACAATTATCTTTTTTTTTGGTTTTGTGATATACGTTAAGATAACTTCGAAACGACAATTTGTTTTCAATCTTCAACAAAAATAAGAACTTCATATTGCCGTCACATTTTAGCAATTCTAAGTATTAAAAACATTAATATGTGATAGTACATTTGTATTTGCTATATAATAAAATTCCAACTTTAGTGTTTCGAAGACCTAAGTTATGGACCCGTCGTTACATTTTTATCAACAACTGTGGAATATAAATTAAACTATTATTTGAAATATAGTCCGTAGACTAACCGGTCTATTCTGACGTGGTTACAATAGTCACCACGGTTACAATAGACTACTTTGGTTACAAAATCAAAAAATCGGTATTCCGAATTCTTGTTTCCGTGACAATTGTTACAAAAATTGTTACCTTCCAAAAAGGAGGTAACAAGGTGGTTTCAGCTCTTTGGAATACTATTTTAAGAAGTAAAAAAAAAATTTTAAATTATTGAAGTCGTAGGTAAAAGACTTTTAGCCCTTTTTTTCTATGGAAATGTAGTGGCAAAATGTATGGAATGGGAACAACCGCCATGAAACCTGTGGGACGGCTGTGACCAATTCTCCATGACACAGTATTTGTCCAACATTTTCGACTGTCCACTTAACTGGGATATGTGTCGTCACCTTATGCTCAGTCAAATGTGTATAAATATCTAAAAAGTAAAAATAAGTTTACTTTTCTGTGTATTGTGTTTTGTTTTTTAAATTCAAAAATTAGCTGTGAATTGTCAATAATTTACATTTCACCACAAGGTGAACTTTTCCTTGTTACTAAATTGCCAGAATACCCGTAACAAGAATTGGTTACAAAATTGTAACATATTTACAGTGACAAATTTTTGTAACCGAATTATTAGAATAGGGCCGTAAGTAAATAAATAAAAAATATTTTTCAAAACATCGTACAAATATGGGATAAAGAGTGTTGCTAATCTGTTGTGAATACTCTTCTGTGTCAGATGTAGGTATATTTGACCTATACTTCTGTATTCTGGGTAGTGTACTTGTAATACCGAAGTTTTCTGCAAGTTTTTGAACATCGCCAAAACATTTTTTAAACTCATCAGAATTGTCTCGCATCTTTGTAAGCTATGATTTTATGCAATTTATTTATCCATACTCCATGACAATGATTTTATGCAATTTATTTGCTCATAAACTAAGACAATGGGTACGCTGCTTCTATCTACGCCCAGAATAAAGGGAAACGAACAAACTTGATTAGGAAAGCTTAACGCATTTTTACAAACTAGTATATATCGTCCCCTTAATAAAACAATAGTGTATAATTTTTTTTGTGTTTTGAGAAAATCGAGTTTAAAGTTTTCGTCAAATCGGAAATATATGAAATTTTTGAAGAAGAATTTATACAATATTTTTTCCAATGACCTTTTGACGCACTTTGTGGAGGTAGATTTTAACGAAATTTTGACCAGACATAGAATCAATGATGGAGATTCTAAATATGCGTGTATGAGCACATACACTATTGTTATATTAAGGGGACGATATGTTGAAATAAAATTATATAAATTACTAGTGGGATCGGCAATGCTTCGCTATTGCATATTAACTTGTAATATATTTCACATTTCTTACGCTAATTTTTATATTTGTAGGTCTATAAAGTACTTTGAAGACGGTACTTAAGCTCGACTACAATATGTTGAGTTTATTAACTTACGTAACTAATTTCAAGTAACTCCTTAGCATGGAAGTTAACCACAGTAACAGTTATTGTTTAAAAATCTAAATATCATAGCCTCTACAACGATAGTCATACCTATAGTGCCGACGTGTGGATTAACTTTGTTCTGTATTAGGGGCAAAACCCCACTTCTTTTACAAATAGGAAACAGACATTCTGCTAAAAATCAAAATAAAATTTGTATTTTTACCTGTAGTAGCGGGAACCGTCTGTATACTAACTATCTCTTAAGGCGTAAAAACACTTTTGTCATGGCTTCTCCGCCTATTGACAGCGAGTGAAAATTTCGTTTGAAGATTCATGCCTTTAGACATAAAACCATCTTTTGTCATGTCTTCTTCTCCCAAGGATCAAGAATATTCCCGAATACTATCTTTGTATTGAACTCGTATTACCATTTTTTTAAATAATTCCGTCACCAAACGCTTGGCTTAACAAAGTGATGGTCTCACGCGCTGTATGGCTTGTTACGCCGTCGTGTTGGAACCATTTCTTCTCCCAATGATTTGCAATGACATGAGAAATAACAAAATCAATTGATGATCCAAACATGATCCACATGATAAAATCGCACTTACTTCTACCTCGTCGATACCTTCCATTAGCCGCTCAGATGGATAATTATGTGCACCGTAAACTTGACAAATTTGTAAGATTTGTAAACGCTGTTCTTGTGTAGTCATTGCATGGTGATTTGCCAGTCTGTCACACTTCATTAGTATGGCAGCTAGATTTACACTTATACCCATTAGAAGTTCTATATGTCAAAAAAAATACCCCATACATAGGTTATTTACTAATGTTTGCTAATGTTACCTCTGACATTCCAAAAAAATTTCAAATTGTGCCCCAATCAAACAAAAGGTGTTTTCCAGTCCAACTCCAATGAATATTGTTTACTTTTTCTATCTATAGGATTTTTACCGATTCGCTCTCCTGAAAAGTAATTGAAAAATTTTAAAATGGTAATCGTATACCAGAATCGAAATCTACGATGAATTCTAAGAAAATTTCACTAAGAAAGTATATGTCTACAACCAATACGTAGTTCGCGCTGAGATACATGAAGATTTCAGGTGGAGAAATTTTTTTAGTGTATGAGCAATTATCGAAAACTTCAGACCGATGGGGCCCGGCTCTAATTTTGACCTATCATTCCGATGCTTGGAGACCAAGACGAAGAGAATGGTATATTTTTGACATTGTTTAGAAATCCCGTCCAATATTCTGCGCCATAACTTTTTAACCAATACATTTTAACCAATTCTGTAATACCTCATTTTGTTTGTTGGGAAGTCAGAATTACGCAGAAGGTCTCAAAAAATATATATCTGAGGTTTTCGGTTTGTGCACATGTAAAACCAAAAAAAAAATCTCAACCTGAAACCTTCATTCTTCCCAGCGCAAGTTAGGAAGTGATTTTAGACACAAAAATTATTGGTGACATTTTTTGGCAATTCATCGTAGATTCCGACATTGGTGTACGATTTTTGCGGAAAAAAAATTAATTTAGACGACGATCAAACTATTGCTATGGCGGTTATAACTGATTACTTTAAAAGAGGTGTGGCACAGCTCACTTCCACGCTTACTGTATTTCATACTGTAACAACAACATATGTACATATAACATATTTTTTAAAGTTTGAATTGGACGAGATTTTGGTAATTTGTTTACAAAATCTTCTTACTTTAAGCTATATTGAGAAAATTCATCTATATATGATGAATTTCATATCAAAACCGATATTCATTTAACCCGACCCTCTCAGATTTTAATGAAATTTTTCATACAGCTAGATTTTACCTACAGAAACACAACCTGATTTTTAGAAATTGCATTTTTCAAATATGTGGGCGTGGCAAGGTATCGAAATATTTTAAAAATGACGTTAATAGGTACTTTTAAGCTGCGATTACTATGGAATGACTCAACCGATTTGAAAGATCTTGGTGCCATTAAAAAGGTATATAAGTCAGCTTTCGAAAACACTGTAAAAATTTTATTACTTGGAAAACACAAGACTTTTTTTCAAAAACAAAAATATTTTTAGGTATGTCTATTTAATATATATAACGTATCTAAAAACTAAAATGGGGTTTTTCTTATTTTTTTTAAACATTTTTTAAGTAAATGCATCTCACTAGCTTATTCATGTGTTCTACAAATTCCTTGATATACCCTCCTACATATATCCTCACCCTCAGTGAATATGAAATTTTTAAAATATTTGGTTGCGTCTTTCGAAAGTTACCGTGCGAACCAGCCGGACAGATGGACATGGCTCAAACGATTTAAAAAGTCATAAATCGAATTTGGTCCAAATGAACCTAGGATTTAAAGTGACTCCTTCAAACGGCGAAAAACCTTTATCATTGGGCTTCACAAATTTTTAAGACCACCATAGAAGTGTCTTATGCAGACGCTGACGACTACAACAAAATAAAAGAAGAGCTATTTTTAAGGTATAAAAATGCTAATCTATTACAGCAAACTCAAAGCTTCAATCTTTTATACATTTAGATGAAATTTGACTAAATGTTAGCAATTATTCCGAAAGTCAACAGTATTGCTTGCGCAAAATTTATAAAGGTTAAGTCCATATTTTTGGGGTGTCTGAAAAATTTATAATACGATTCTTGTTCTAATCTATTCTAACTAATTAAATTTTTTTTTTTTGGAAAAAAAAGACTTGATCTTCGATACCTTGCCACGCCCACATATTTTCAAAAATGTAATTTCTAAAAATGAGGTTGTTTTTCTTTCTGTAGGTAAAATGTACCTGTATGCAAAATGACGTCAATGGCAAGGTTTGTTTTTAAATTCGGTAGTTTGATATGTAGTGCCCTATGAGTGTTAGGCATTCAAATGAACATACATTTTTTTAGTACATACTCGGTTTTTATGAGGAAATATTTGAAGTTAAATGGGCCGAATAAATTGACCGATTGCAACGAAATTTTCTCTATGTGGTTCGTAGGGCCTCTGTCATAAAGTAGATGAAAACAAAGTGGCACGGACCACAGAAACCGAAATTTCAATCGTTCATATCTCACGACCCATTAGAGTACTGAAGACGAGATTTGCTACATGTCTTACTGGTACAAGGGGGATCAACTACGTCTCTCTGGGAAATGGGTGGTGCACGACCCTTTTGAAAAAATCGTTATATCGATTATATGAGACTGAAGCTAGAGCCTAAAAATTTGGCAAGTAGGTTCCTTCTGTGACGTAGATGCGTCGTAAGATGCGATTTTTGGGAAAATTTTACCCTTGGTGGCAAACAAGGTCAAATAATTTAGCATTGTAATTGACAATACCGAGGTATTAGATGGGAGATATGAAATTGTCATTTTTAGAGCAAAAACGAAAAAAAACGAGTGAACATGGACAAAGAGCTAAAAACAAACGGTTGTAGCTGCACTAGTATATACAGAAGCATTGGTACCATTGTAATTCGTAGTTTTTTGTACAAATCCTGAACTTTTGCTGGTATTATAAAAGTTCTTGATTGTACGACAAGTAATTTGTGAGATAATAAATTGTACTTTTGTATGCAATATAAGTACTTTTTGGAACAATAAATTTTACTTTTTGGTACAATAAATTGATATTTTTGGTACAGTAAACTTTTCTTTAAGATACAAGAAAAGTACATTTTGGTACAGTAAAAGTATTTTGCGGTACAATACACGCAAACCAAGATAACAATTACATTAAAGTAACCAAGTAAGTTTTCATCAAAGCATGGACGTGGTATTGCTGACACATATTAGCCATTCTAACAACAATATATAATAGTCTTCTTTGATTTTGGTATAATTTTTTTCTTGAAAATATTTTAGAGACCTCTCGCTCTTTGAACTTTAAAATTTGAGAGGCCAAAGCAAATTAACCAATCGTTATTAGATTCAAAAAACAATATTCAATTGTGCAATTTAGAATAAAATAGTACGACTTTGTATTTTTTTAAATTTAAAATAAAAGCAAAACTATTTTGAAGAAAAAATCCATCTAAATTTTTATAATGTTTTGGCCGTAGTAAATAATATTGTTGTTGAGCCCCCAGTAAGTTTCATGATGGCATATATTTAACTTCTTGGGGGTGATTTTGGTCCCCTAGGCTACCACCTGGCCACGGCCCATAGTGTAAGGTCTTCATATATTCGTTGGCCATAAATGGAAGGAGTTGGTGTAGAGTATTGAAATTTTGTACAACCACTTATCGTGATGAAATTAATAACTTTCTTAAGTTTCATAAAAATCGGTTGAGAAACACGACCCCCTCCCATATATAGGAAATTTTTTTTTAACTATTTCCGTTAACAATGAATTAATTAATACACACAACTCTTGTAAAGATCAACAATGCAAAACATAGACGAAAGGTACACTGGGTTGCCATTTCTTGCCAAAAACAATTCTATGCAATTTTGTCCGATGTACAAAGCATAGACAAGAGCTAGTGTGGATTATGTTAACGTGTGCTCTTCGTTGATACCATTTTCGCACCGGAGTGATTGAGCTTCTCGATTCATTCTTGAAGATCTTAACACTGCAGGTAGTGACAATGTGTGGAGAAGGCACAGCAAAGGGTGCTGATGAGATAGTTTGGCAACTATTGAAATAGCTTTTCGCCCTGCCAGCTTTCAACATAATCAATTACACACAACTCTTGTAAAACAAATTCTATTAGCAATAATAGAATAGATCTTGAACCGAACAATGAAACCAAACTTATTATTTACATACATAAAACAAAAATACAAATCAAGAGCATTTCCGTTAATATTAACTTATTTCAATAAAATTGATTTCTCGCATTACTTAATTTCCTTAGTTTTTATACCAAAAGTGGGCGTGGTGAGACTAAAACCACACACACCTCCCATTCAAATCACGCACCTCCCATTGGTGTTAAATGTTTTTCTGAAATATTTCTGTCAAAAATTAAGTTATTTCAATGAAATTTAGTTGCTAAGCATAACTTTCCATTCTTAGTTATTATACAAAAAGTGGGCGTAATCAGGCAAAAATCAGGACCACCTCCCCTGCAAACCAAAAAGGTTTTTGCTCCTAAAATGGGAATTTTTCATTAAAAATTAAAAATATTGAACACGCACTTGCATTCCTTATATAAAAAAGCCAAATACAAAGCTAAAATATTATTCGTACTTAAAAAATTATATCGATTTTTCCGTTTACTTACATATTTCAACATATTTTTGCTTTAGATATTTTTGAAAAAAAAAATTAGGAGTGATCTAAAGAAAAATTTTCGAGTTGAATGAATGATCAAAAAATAATGAATATTGAAAAACAACTTATGTTTTATAAAATTATGTAAAGATTTTTTAATAAGAAATCATAGTAGTACATAACATGAAATGTTGTGTGTCTGATTGGCAAAGTATAAAAAGTAAATTGTTAATTAGTTATTTATAAGAATAATGATATGATAATATCTCTGTATTTAAAACAATTTAACAAATTTTGTACATGTAATCCTTGTTATTTAATACTTCATATTCATCATCAAGTGATCTTTTAAATCTTTTACCAAGAAGATTTAAACGGTAACTGTCAAAAATAGGGCATATGCCTATCAAATGATGTGTATTTTCTTGCTCATTACAGTTACACAGTGTACAAATATTAACATATATTTCACTAAATACACTAACATTTAAATAAAGAAGGCCATCTCTAGCTTTTAGTACCAAGCTAACAACGTGTGCTGACTTACTATGGGCGGATATAATATTGTAGTGTGGGATATATGTCATGAAATCTAGAGACTCTGGCTCTCACAACATTTTTTTCATATTCAGTGGTTCTTAAAGAATCAATAATACGATTGTGCTTGGAATTAAATCAAACGTTGCTTGGAATTAAATCAAAAGCTGAGGAAAAATCTACAAAGAAAGCATACGGGTTCTTTTTCTGACTAAAATTTAAATTTACAATAGTGGTTAAATTGAACAAATTGTCCAACTTAGAATAATTCTTGCGAAATACCGAAATCTCCGAAATCCAGCTATTAATTTGATTAAGTAATATGCCCGTGAAGAGTTTGTAAATAGAATCGAGAAGAGACAGTCCTCTAAAATTTGAAACAACATTAATATCTTCTTTTTTTGAACAATGGAAATATAATTGAGCTGCGAAAAGAGTCTGGGATATTTTTACGCAAAAAAATGGCGTTAAAAAGTGCGTTTTTATAGAATTCGTAATTGATTCTATCCTGACCAAGGGCCTTCTTTAGTTTTGCCGTGAATCAAGAAAGGGGTCAATCAAATTTACCGAGGGTACTGAAATATCCTGATCAAAAATTTCTTGAGATAAAATATTTAAATTAGTCACAAAAATCAGATGTATTCAAATTGTTTCCAACCTTTGGTTGACAATTTCTTAATGAATTAGCCAGCTTCCACCATTCACTACTGTTTCTAACTCCATTTATTGATTTAATAGGGGTTCATTTTAAACTTTAAATTTTTTTTCGTCACCTAACTGGAAGTATTTGGCGCTACTGTCTACATAGCATCTTCGTGCGATTTTCGTGTTTGATTTACGATATCGATTCAGTTTATCAAGCATATACCTACGAGCGTTTTTCACATTAACAATCAAACCATTTATTTTTGGGGTCAAAACGAATCCTAAACCCACAGTCACCAGTAGCTGTACGAA
Source organism: Muscina levida (assembly GCA_964034835.1). Classification (NCBI taxonomy): domain Eukaryota; kingdom Metazoa; phylum Arthropoda; class Insecta; order Diptera; family Muscidae; genus Muscina; species Muscina levida. Next base: position 94,831,485 of record OZ035883.1, on the reverse strand, counting down.
TTTTGTCATTGCATATAAAACTTTTTCCTGGATACTCAGAGAGGATTGCATATATTCAGAGTTAGTAAGTCCATTATGGGAGGCAGTATACCTCACAAGATTTTTGGGAAACCATGAAAGCTTCTGAGGTAGTGACAGGTCTTTCATGAGTGAATTGTTTTTTTAACACAGTGAAACAGTACATGGAATATGGTCAGAAAAAGGCATACTAGCAATATGGAAGTCAAATACCAGTTTCAAAACATTCATCGAACATATACAATAATCAATTACTGAACTTCCCATAACCCCACAAAAAGTATATTCCCACTTAACTTCTCCTGTCGTACGACCTTGTACTATAATACCACCCACGTAATCCAAAAGTAACATCATTTTCTTTCCTTTTCCATCTAAAATTGTATCCTTGGATATATGAGACTTGGTGATCAAAGGCAATTAACATGCTTTTATCAATAATTTGAGCATCAGAAACCCTAGCGTTCAGATCGCCAACAATACAGAATGATTTACCAATTAAACTATATATAAAATCTTCAAATTTATCAAAGTCACTGGACCAGCTAATGCTGTTAATATATTTTGGAATGAAGTGGAAACAAACATCATTAAGATTAGCCGATAGAGAAACCCCATTAGGGAACCCACAAAATTTCAAAAAGTACTTTTTTGTATGGTTTTTTTAAAACCATACAGACAACCACAACTACATTTAATTTTTTTTCCTTAACGACATCAACTTTTTTTTATATTTTGGCCACGAACGTTACACTATGCAGCCTTGCCTCACCCATTGTATTATTGTATTATTACTCGATTTCTAAAGTGGGCGGAATGGTAAATTTTATGGGAGGTAGCAGAAGCGGCGTGTTTTTCCTCTAAAACTTTATCCTGTTATAGTTTTACTATAGTTTTACAGAATTTAGGCACGATAGCGTTGTGTGTGTGTGACATCAACTTTTTTATATTTTGGCCACGCACGTTACGCTATGCAGCCTTGCCTCACCCATTGTATTGATATTATTACCCGGTTTCTAAAGTGGGCGGACTGGTACATTTGTATGGAAGGTAAAAGGGGGCGTGGCTAGACTTCCAATTTTTCTCCTAAACTTTACACTGTTATAGCTTAACTTAATACAGAATTTGGACATAATCGCGTTGGTTGTATTGATATAATTACTCATTTCTAAAGCGGGCGTAATGGTACATTTGTATGGAAGGTACTATAAGTGGGGTATTTCCATATGCAATCCCCTAATTAGTTTTAAAGTTATGAATCGAAATTAGTTCAAAGAAACCTACGGTTTAAAGTGATTCCTTCTATGTTCTCTTTAGGTTGAGAGTATAAACATGCATTTGCTTATTTCCCTAGAACAATTTTATTAAATACCAACAACAATTTTGGAAATAATAAGTTTTTTCCATTTCAGGATGTATGGGAGGTGGGCGTGTCGTTTGAGATAACTTTATATAATTGAACGCAGTTATCAGTAATCTATTGAACAAATTTGATAGCTCTATTTGAATAACAGTATGTGCTCATACACCATTATTTTTTTTATTGCATATTTAGAATCTCCACCATTGATTCTATGCCTGGTCAAAATTTCGTCAAAATCACTTCCACAAAGTGAGTCAAATAGTCATTGGAAAAAGTAGTGTATAATTTCTTCTTCGAAAATTTCATAGACATCCAATTTGACGAAAACTTTAAACTCGATTTTCTCAAAACACCAAAAAAATTATACACTATTGTTTTATTAAGGGGACGATATGATACTTACTAACTTTAAATCGATATATCTCGATTCCTAGATGTGACGCAGCGAAACGCCGGGACGCATAAAACTCTTTTTTGACCGATAAAACTTTTCCCGGAAGTCAGAATCCCCACTGAACACTGACCCTACCATTTGTCATATAAGAAAATATGTTTCTTTAATACACTATGAAACAATTTGAGGATCTCGGGGGGTGAACCAAACCAATATTAAACGATAGCATTTGACCTCAGTAACAAAACCCTAAACTCCATTTTTCTCCACTACGTCACAAATTTTTTTTACAGTGGTTTGAAGTTTATTTTTTTGGTCAAAAGTTTTTTAAGTCTTCGAAGACCTATATTAAAACATCCAGGGGAATATTTTCTCGGAACATTTTTACCCTCTAGCTCCCACCCGTAAGGGTCATATTTATCCCAATTTTACAAAAACTGTTTAAAAGTCAACTTTGGACGGAGGTCAAGGCTTAGAATATTTCATAGAAATATTCTACGGAAAATTTCACTAAGAGCCACCAAAGACAAATAGCCTCTATGAGTCAAAGATCCAAAATAAAATCAAAATGAAATGTTAAAAAGTCTATTTTTGAGCAAACAGTACAACACACTTTTTCGGGAGTGAACCAAACCAATATCAAACGGTAGCATTTGACCTCAGTAATAAAACCTTAAACCCCAAGTTGCTCCACTACGTCACAATTTTTGATTTGAAGCTTGATTTTTTTTGGGTAAAAAATCGAATCAAAGAATTTGAATAATCATGTGTAAAAATACATTTGGGATAGATAGTTCATGTCTTCGGAGACATACATTAACATTTTCAGGGGAATATTTCATCAGAACATTTGAACCCTCTAGCTCCTACCCGTATGGGACATCTTAGGATGAATTTTGAAAAACTGCTTCAAAGTCAAATTCCTCAAAATGTTCAACATGGGTGACAGATAGAGGGTTAAAATGTTTCGAGGAAATATTCCCCGGAAAGTTTTAATGTAGGTCTCCGAAGACATGAACTATCCCAAATCTATTTTTATTCACGATTTTTCATTTTATTTTATTTGACTTTTAAATAAAAAAAAAAATCATACTGGAGCAAAATAGAGTTTAGGGTTTTGTTGCTGATGTCAAATGCTATCGTTTGATATTAGTTTGGTTCACTCCCGAAAAAGTGTGTTGCACTGTTTTCTCAAAAATAGACTTTTTAACATTTGATTTTGTTATTATTTTGGATCTTTGACTTATAGGGGCTATTTGTCTTCGGTGGCTCTTAGTGGAATTTTCCGGAGAATATTTCTATCGAATATTCTAAGCCTTGACCTCCGTCCAAAGTTGTCTTTTAAACAGTTTTTCAAAATTGGGCCAAATATGTTCCATACGGGTGGGAGCAAGAGGGTTAAAATGTTCCGAGAAAATATTCCCCTAAATGTTTTAATATAGGTCTTCGAAGACATGAAATACCCCTAACGTATTTTAACAGACGATTTTTCATATTCTTTGATTCGACTTTTGACCAAAAAAAATAAACTTCAAACCACTGTAAAAAAAAATTTGTGACGTAGTGGAGTGGAGTTTAGGGTTTTGTTACTGAGGTCAAATGCTATCGTTTGATATTGGTTTTGTTCAAACCCGATAAAGTGTGTTGCACTGTGATATTAAACTTTGACCTTCTTCTTTGTTCTCATTTCAAAATACATTGATTTTAAACATTTACGTTGGTAATCGGTTCTAGCGGCAAAAAATGGCAATCGTGGAGGTGTAACATTGCACGTTGGTTGTGGGCCAAACAGCTGTGCTAGCGGGATTTAATTAATAACTCGAGGGAATGAAGAGATATTTTAATGAAAATTTAAACATAATTTTTTAACACATATACCACATATTCTCTTAATTTTTTCTAGGTCAACTATATGTCATAGCTCCCATACAACTGACATTTTCTACAGTTCTTAACATTTTACATTTTAAAGTAATTTATTTAAAGTATTTGAAAAATTATAAAGTATTTATTTATCTTGACGTAAATCCCGTAATTTCTTATTCCTTGCTTCAAAGGCTTCTTCATATATTATGCCAATAGGTATGATAGTATGTTTTATAAGTAGTATAGTATATTAGTGATTCGGAAATTCTTGTAATGCGGGCTACCAAATCTGGTTGGCTGAAAAACGTCTGGTTATTTTGTATGAGAGGTATCAGAAGGGGTCGGTCGATATAGTCCTTTTTCTTTCCTTAGTCAAATTTCAATAAGCTTATATCTTGTACAAAATATGACTGAATTCAGTGTACCTACAAAAAATGTATTTAAAACTATGAGGGTGAAATCGGTCATTTGTATGGGAGGTACCAGAAGGAGAGTGGCAAATGCTTTGGTTTTCTCACTATTTGTTTAATATTGGAAGATAATTAAACATACAAAATTTTAATATCCTCCATTTGCCCGTTTGGAAGTTATTGAACAAATGTAGTTTTTTCGAAAAATTTGTCATTTTGTATGGGAGGTACCAGAGATGGTGGGGCTGTTCTCCATATATTTCCAACAGTTGGTCGTAGTTGGTTATCATTTTATATATTTTTACACCACAAGGAATCACAATTTACATAAATGCATAGATGTCAGTATACGCTCTAAAACCATATATGTTTCAATAGCTTAATCCTACCACATTTTTTTGGTACACATGAAAAGACGGGTCATAAACATATACATAAATTTAATTTTGTAAATACCTTCTCTGAATGACAAAAAAAGAATTCACTCAATAAAGTATAATTTGTTTGTAATTTGGCTCAACCAACAGAAGTCAAAAAATGCTGCCAAATTTTTGCGGGCCATGTGCTAAAAAATTATTCACTTTAAATGCTCGCAGCAGATCAGGAATGCCCCTAAATGCTCATGCAAAAGCTTTTATAATCATTTACAAGTGTTGTAAATTAAAAGAATACAAAAAAACGGTATTTCCGAACATTGGAATTTGACTTAAATCCCGCTAGATTGGATCTTTATTTGGGATTTTCGAACTGAGCAGCCGTTTGTTTTAACGTTGAAAAAAAAAAAATAAAAAGCAAATAATTTGTTGGCTGAAAAAAACAATTTTTTTGGTTATTTATCCGTGAATATTGAAATGGATATTTCCGAATCGCCGGAGGGTACCATACCTTCCAAAAACATTCCACCTGATAAGGGCGTCGTTGATTTTAAAATGAAATCTTCTCTTGGTAAATCCTTATTGGAACCTCATTTGGACAATCCCATTGTCAATGACGGTGGCTCTACGGGCAAGATAAAGACAAGGAACACCGGAACAAGACCAAAAGATAAATGCAAAGCTTTTGACGAAAGAAGATTTATTCAATTAAGCAAAACTGCTGCATGCATATCTCAAGTCGCTAATGTGCCCAACGACGTTTTGCTTCGAGGCGCTGCGGCAGAAGGAGGTAGCAAAATGGAACCGTCAAAAACTTAATGAATCCCAAGGACCTTTATTTAATAATGAGATAAGTCAAAATAGCTTTGCCCTGCTTGGAGAGATTGATATTCTTACTGAACCCTGTACCCCAAGAGCTAACCCAGATGTTAAAGGTAATCCAATTAATAAAAGTGAATCCAGTCCCGGAGCAGAGAGACCAGCTAAAGAGGATTTTGTTGGAAAATCATTTTGTCCACCAATTTTTCTTTTTAATGTAGATGTGTCTAGTTTAGTCCAACAATTGAAAGATAAAAAAATTTGTTTTAAAATAGTTAACAAGGGTAAAAAAAAATGCAAATTGTATGTAAAGGATCCATCAGTTCATTCAGAATTCATGGACCTCTTAAAGAAAAAGGAAATTCCGTCGTACACATACACTCCGAGGGAATTAAGACGAGTCAAATTGGTTATTTAGGGACTTCACCATAGAACGGATTTAAATGTCATTAAAGATAATCTTGATTTTTTAGTACCCAATACAGTGGATTCAGTTACAAAATTTTCCACTGATTATTCAAGAAGGAACAATATCGATACGGGATTATTCCTGGTAACACTTTTGCCTAGTAAGTCTGCGAACGAACTTAGGGCTCAGCATTTTGTTTATCATCAGAGGGTTTCATGGGAATCGCCAAAAGTGAATTTAAATGTGGTCCAGTGTTGGCGGTGCCAAAAGTGGGCCACATATCGAAAAATTGTAGCCGATTGTACGTATGTGTGAAGTGTGATCAAAGCCACGGTCCTGGGGACTGCAAATTTGTCCGAGAGGAAGGAAGTCAACCATATTGTGCGAACTGCGGAGAAAGAGGTCATTCGTCAAACTACAGAGGGTGTCCGGCTTACAAAACCTATTTAAAGAAGCTGAAGGAAATAAAAGAAGTAGCTAGAGAGAGGAAATTTTTAACATCTGATAATGTAGTTGGTGCAATAAGTACTTCTAAATTCGTTGATTCGACAAATACGTATGCTAGTTTTTTTTCTGATTCTAGGCATTTAAATGTGGGTAGGTCACCAAGACCACAGTTAATTGAAGAGTTTTTGAAAATTGCCAATCATATTTGTCAACCCGACACTCCTTCTTTGGAGGATGAAATCAAAGCATTTATTCGACGTTACAGATCACTATCGAAAGATCAGGCCAAGGGCCAGTGCTTGGAAATTTTGGAGAAGGTTAAACGCCAATATGGTCCGTAATTCTCTAAATTTTTTGTCATTTAATGTAGGCTCTCTTATTAGTTTGAGCCGTAGGGTAGAGTTGTTGAATATTGTGAAAACAAATGGGATAGATTTTGCGTTTATTCAGGAGAGACATTTGAGAAATGAGCACAAAATCTATTTTAAAAATTTCAGTTTTATTAGAGATACTAGTTCGCAAGGAGTAGGGATTATGATAAAGAAATATATGAAATTCCATAGGGTCCAAGTCCCCGATTGCAATTTTCCAAGTATTTTTTTGAGTATATGCCTCACTATAGATGGTGTCGAGAAAAATGTTTTAATTGGTTCGATGTACATCCCTTGTAACTCAGATAACACGCGCTTATTTCAGAGTTTATTAGGGGGTGACCTTAATTCCCGACACACATCATGGGGTGATTCAATCTGTAATACTAATGGAAATGTTTTATTTTCTTGGCTTCATCAGTCTTCAACAGACTTTCTTCGAATTTCCGACTCTGTGCCGTCCTATCCTAATGGGCCCTCTTTTCTAGATCACTTTATTATTAGTTCAAATTTGCTTGATTTAGATTATCATAATTTAAATATTACTAGCTTACCTACATTTTCGGACCATTTTCCGATTAAGTTAAACATTCAGCTCCCAGATTTTGATATACTTTTGTTTTCTCCAAGGAAATTTGTTTCTTATCGCAATACGAATTGGGACAATTATAGGAATGACATCATGTCTCAGTTATTACTTCATTTTCCTGATTCTGCGAGGAATTTGTCCGATGCTGAGATTGATCATTATAAGTACGGCTGGCAAAGGGAATTAAAGAAGGTTTTCCATAGGACACTTAGTCGAGCAGATACGTTATACTTGAGATTGTCGAAGCAGATTCAATTGTTGAATATAATTATTAGGAGGCAGGTTGAAATTGAGCAATCTGTAATCTTTTGTGAAAAACTTCGCACTATTAAACCTGGCCCCACGGCTCACAGACAAGTTTTTAAAATAATAGGCAACAGGAAAGCATCGAAATTGGGAAAATTGTCTGAGAATGGAGTGACGATAGAAGACGATGTAACAAGTGCAGGGAGGTTAAGAGATTACTTTTCTGTCATTTACAGTGGTGCGGTTTCTAATCGGGATATATCGAACATGCAGGCAGCCGTTGAAAGGACTGTTTCAGCAGTCACGAGGTTGCATACTTTTAATGCTCAAGGTTCTTCCATTAATCCACCGGAAGGCTCGAGGTTTGTTACAATCGATGAGGTCGTTAGCACATCTAAGGATATTAATAATAAACGGTCAAGCGGATTGGATGGTATTTCCAATTATGTGATTAGGAGACTCCCGGCAAAGGCCTTCGAATACCTGACAATTGTATTCAATAACTGTATAAACAACTCCTATTTTCCGGAATCATGGAAGACTTCAAAGATTGTGCCACTTCGTAAGAAGGAGAACAATTGCGATATTAGTAATTTAAGGCCAATATCAATGCTTTCGAATCTTGGCAAACTATTTGAGCGCGTTATTCGGATAAAAATGGATATTGGGATGGATGATCCTTATATTCCGGATCTGCAGTTTGGTTTTAGGAAAGGTCATTCCACAACGGATGCATTGCTTAAATTTCAGAATGACATCGTTTTAAATTTGCGTAAACAACAGTGCACAGTAGCAGTGTCATTAAATGTGGAAAAAGCATTTGATCACGCGTCTCATCTTGGAATTCTTTTCAAAATTACCCGTCTTGGATTCGATCCTTCCGTAGTTAAGCTGTTTCACAGTTTTTTCTCTAATAGACGTTTTTGCGTCCAGTTTAATGATGTTTTATCTGATTTCGGAGATGTGAAGAGTGGTGTCCCACAGGGATCGATTTTGGCCCCGTACTTGTACAACATTTTTATGCAAGATTTTCCCCATATTGATTTTGAATCGTGTGGTATTCTTTATGCCGATGACTCTCTACTTTATGCCCATGACGAGTCGCCAATTATTGCGCTTGGTAATGTAGGGAACCATTTTCATAAGGTTAAAAGTTTTTATGATGAATGGGGCATTAAAATTAATGCTTCCAAATGCCAGGCTATCTGTATTAGAAACGCTTCTAAGAAGTGTAGAGCATTCGTGGTTCCGCAGAGTAAACAGTTAAATCTAAATATTGATGGGGTAGAGGTTTCATTTGGAGATAATATGAAGTATTTGGGAGTTAATTTCAATAAACTTATGAAGTTTAACAAACATGCAAGGCTGGTTGTAGGGAAGTCATACAGAACTACTGGGCTCAATGTCGAAACTGCTTGCTAATAAAAATCTCCCAACGGAAACAAAACTTTTGTTGTACAAAACATGCATAAGGCCAGTATTTCTGTATGGTTTCCCTATATGGTTTAATGTATCTCCAGTGGTTATCGGGGAAATGGAAATTTTGGAAAGGAAAATATTGCGCCATTGTATTGGGAAATATTATGAATCAAGGTTTAAACGATATTCTAATAGAGTTATATATGGCGTGTCTAAGGTTACCCCCGTTGGGTTGTATGTTTGCGAGGTAATTTCCAGATTTGCCGATAGAGTAATTGTTCACGATAACAAATTTATATCCGACATATATGAAAGTCAGAAAAATTTCGGTTGGTCTGCTGTTAATTATTTATCGCCAATGGGATATATTAATGAAGTCCCCCCTGATTTTAATATGTCGAGGAATTTACGCCATGAATTCTATTTAAGGTCATTATCTGGTACACATAGGGGATAGTGTGCTGGATAAGGTAACTTTTTGCATTTTTTTTTACCTTTGCTTTTTATTTTTTTTTTGTTATTTTTTAGATTAAGTTAGCTGTAAGTTCAATCGAGATATACATACTCTCATGCAATTGTAGTTCCGGGAGCAAGAACTTCCCTGCTTCAATAATTCATCTTTTTCTTTATATTTAATTCTTACATAGTTATGTAAAGCTTGGCGCTGTTTAGTACACTTAATCTAAAGCAAATTAAGATATTACATTACAGTCTTAAGTTATCTTAAAAACAAAAATGTAGTTATGACTCTGTATAAATATAGTATTTTAAAAGGCTCAATAAATAAATAAACCTAAAAAAACCCGCTAGATTGTTCGTTTGGGCCACTGTGCATAGGTCAAAAACCAAATTACAAATTCTCAAATTATTGAAACGAAATGTAAACAAATTATGTCTTACATATTAAATCGTCAAATTGGCAAATCAGATTTTTCTTAAAATCTAAGGGGACTTTCTAAAAATAGAATTAAAACATGAGCACTTGTTCGCGCAGCTGAACGCTGCACAGAGGGTTATTTAACAGATCTGTGCGGCCAAAATAATTTAATGTAAATTTATGAAGCAGAATGTTAAAAAATTACTCGGTGAGTCGTAAAAAAATAATTTGTTAACATTCGAGAGGTTACGGCCGTTTTTATACAAAAATGGGTTTTTATAAAAAAATATTAGATTCCAAGTATTTTACATGTATCACCACAGGGTTGCATTTTAGAGCCCAAACTCCAAATAACTTTTTATTCGTCAGAATACCCTCTAACTGTAAATGCATAGAGATATAGGACACCCTGCATGTCAACGAAAGTGGTACAGTAAAACCGCGGAAATTATGGTATATTTTTCCGCAGAAGGCAAATGGCTATGAAACACAAAACCGCAAAGAACCGCAAAAGTTTTTCCATCTGAACAATACAATGTTAAAGATTACATTTAATGACGACTAAAGGGGTGAAAAGTGGCGATGCATTACTTTTTGACCAAAGTTGGATTTTGGTACCCATTGAAAGTAACAAAAATACCATATTTTTCAATGCTGAAGAATTGAAATTATAATTTTATTAAGGTAAGTGGATTAAATAATATTAACCTGCTTTACAATTTTCCATTTTACTTAAATGTTTAAACTGAACACACGCCTTCGTACAGCCTGCTAAAATTGTAGCTTTACCTGAACGCAACAAAATAGAAAATGCACAATTTGCAACAAGTTAATTTTACAGCGAGTAGAAAACAAATGTACGTTAAAAGGAATGAAAAAATAACGGAATCTAGTTAAGTGTTCTGTTCTCTTTACACTACAAATTTTGGCCGCCCAGATCATGAATTTACCCCTCTGTGCGCTGGTCGAATAATTTAAAACAAGAGTGCACTTAAAATCGGTTTAATAACACAGTGCGACAAGAACATTTACCTGAGAAATGATACTATTTGTCATGACGGGGTAGCCGAGTACAAAACGAAGCTGTTTTTGAAATCTCCCTAACACCCCCAAAATCTTTAATTAAGTGTTAATAACACAGTGATACAAATGTAAAGAAAAATAATATACAGGGGTTCTCATGTAGCATTTCTGTTAGACTGGAGTCCATAGAGTAAAGTGATACTTTTAGTTTTTCTCGGTCACTTCGTTAAGTAATGTTTTTATAGCAAATTAAGTGAAATGCCGATATTCCTAAAATTACAAGTTCCAAAATTCATAAGTCTTCTCTTTGTAAACAGATTTCCAAAACTTTACGTCTGTTGTCAAGCCATGACTTTCACCTTTTATTAAAAAAAAGAATTTTGAAAATCGGTTAAAAAATAGTGAATCGGCGGCTGTTTAAGCAAAACAACCCCGAAAGAAAATTGCGAATTTTCATTTTCCCAACGCTCTCAGTTGATCCGGAAGCAGCGCAATGTATATTTTTTATTTGTGTATTATGCTATATTAAAGTAGCTTTCTAAAATAGGTAAGTTTATAAGAATCGGTGGAAAAATGAATGAGTTATGCTAATTTTTGTAATATATTTTTCGACATTCTTTGGAATATGCAGTACGAATTACTTGTTGTGATACGTATACGTCATGCGTATTTGTACAAAGTGACACACACACTCAAAGGAAAAACAACGAAATGACGTGAACATTACAAACATTACAAAATGTAGCATAACTCATTCATTTTTCAACCGTTTCTTACAAACTTACCTATTTTAGAAAGCTACTTTAATAAAGCATAATCCAAAGATAAAAAATATACATTGCGCTGCTTCATAATCAACTGAGAGCGTTGGGAAAATGAAAATTCGCATTTTTTTTCGGGGTTGTTTTGCTTAAACAGCCGCCGTTTCACTATTTTTTAACCGATTTTCAAAATTCTTTTTTAAAAAAAAGAAAGTCATATCTTGACAACAGATGTAAGGTTTTGGAAATCTGTTTACAAAGAGAAGACTTATGAATTTTGGAACTTGTAATTTTAGGAATATCGGCATTTCACTTAATTTGCTATAAAAACATTACTTAACGAAGTGGCCGAGAAAAACTAAAAGTATCACTTTACTCTATGGACTCCAGTCTAACAGAAATGCTACATGAGAACCCCTGTATATTTTGTGTGTAGCACTGTGTAATCGGGTTTTCGTACCTTTGCACACGTATAAGCCAGTAACGTTGTTGAATATCAACCGAATTTGAGTTTGGAGGTTGCGAGCTTTCCAACGATATATATAGTTATACAGTTATTTTTGACATATGTCTGGTATTGCATCTAAATCGCAAACTTTTAGGATTTTTTTTCACTATTCTTTAAGTTTAAAGAAGTTAGTATCCACTCTTTTATTATGACACCATCATGTTTAATATATTATTCAGAAAGTGCACGCTACCACGAGTAAAACGCATATTTGTGTGCAAAAATCGGTTAGCAAATGGTTAAGTTATTCATTTTTTTAGGTGTCCTTATAAAATGGTGGCTATATTAAACATTTAGGTGTCCTTATAAAGTGGTGACTACAAATTTATTAAAATTTAAAAAATAGTGAAAAATTACAAAAAGTTTGCGATTTCGGGGCAAAAGCAGACATATGTCAAAAGTTAAGTATATAACTATTTACATCATTGGAAATGTCATAATCTCTTCTGTCTATACTCGCTAAATTCGGTTGATATTCAACCACGTTTTTGGCTTATAAGTGCGTAAACGTACGAAAAAACGTATGTAAAAGGGGAAAAATCCCATATATTTCTATGGGAGGTACCAGAAGGGGTGTGTCAAATAGTTAGGGTTGTTGAGGCTTTGCCTCCTATTACAAGATAAATTAACTGACCAAATTTGATTATCCCCCCAGGTGCCGGTTTAGAAGTTATTGGAGAAATATTAATTTTCCAAACCTAGTCCTTATGTATGGGAGGTACCAGAAGGGGTGATCCGATATAGTCCATATTAATTTCTGATTAAAATCTTCGTAACCGTACACATTACGCAAAATTTTACTGAATTCAGTGTACTTACAAAAAATATATGTATGTGAGACTATGGGGGTGGGTTCGGTAATTTGTATGGGAGGTACCAACAGGGGTGTGTCAAATAGTTAGGTTTTCTGAGGTTTTGGCTCCTATCAGAAGATAAATTTACCGATCAATTTTCATTACCCTCCAAGTGTCCGTTTGGAAGTTATGGGAGAAATATTAATTTTCCAAAAATAGGTAACTTTGTATGGGAGGTACCAGAAAGCGTCAACCGATATAGTCCATGTTCATTCCAGAGTCCAATTTTCACAAGCGAACATCATACTCAAAATTTGAGTGAATTCAGTGTACTTACAAAAAAGATATGATGAATTTCATATCAAAACCTATAAAAAAAGGGACATTTTGAACCCGACCCCCTCAGATTTTAATGAAATTTTGCATATAGCTACAATTTACCTATAGAAACACAACATCATTTTTAGAAATTACATTTTTGAAAATATGTGGGCGTGGCAAGTTTCCTAAATATTTGCAAAATTACGGTAATTTTTACTTTTAAGCTGCGATTTCTATGGAATGACTCAACCGATTTGAAAGATCTTGGCGCCATTTGAAAGGTATATAAGTCAGCTTTCAAACACATACACTGTAAAAATTTTATATTACACTGGAAAACACTTCGAAGATCAAGTCTTTTTTTCCAAAAAAAAAATATTTTTAAATAGGCCTATTTGATATGTATAACATATCTAAAAACTTAAATGGGGTTTTTCTTATTTTTTTAAAAAAAAATTTTAAGTAAATTCACCTCACCAGCTTATTCACGTGTTCTACAAATTCCTTGGCCAAAAGCATTAAGAAGTTTCAGTCGTGCAACCCGACTTACATATACCCTCACCCTCAGTAAAACATACAATTTTCTATTATATTGATATTATGACTCGATTTCTAAAGTGGGCGGAGTGGTACATTTGTATGGGAGGTACCAGAAGGGGTGTGTCTAGACTTCCAATTTATTTCTCCAAAACTGTATCCTGCTATAGTTTTACTAAATACAGAATTTGGGAACGATCGTGTTGGGTCTATTAATAATATTAATCGATTTCTAAAGTGAGCGGTACCAGATGGGTATGGGAGTTACCAGATGGGGTGTGGCTAGACTTCCAGTTTTTTCTCCAAAACTCTATCCTGCTATAGCTTTACTAAATGAAGAATCGTACCCAAGATCGCGTTGGTTTTATTGATATTATTGCTCCATATCTAAAGTGGACGAATAGGTACATTTGTATGGGAGGTACCAGAAGGGGCGTGACTAGACTTCCAATTTTTCTTTTTAAAACTATTTCCTGTTATAGCTTTACTAAATATAGGGGTACGATCCCGTTGGTTGTATCGAAATTATTACTCGATTTCAAAAGTGGGTCGAATGATGTATTTGTATGGGAGGTACCAGAAGGGGCGGGGACATGTAGCCCATTTGCAATACTGTAAGTAGTTTTGGGGAAATATTAACTCGTGCAAAATTTCAAAACATTTGATTGCGTCTTTCGAAAGTAATCGTGCGCACCAGCTAGACAGACAGACAGACGGACATGGCTCAAAACGATTTAATAAGTCTTGAAACGAATTTGGTTCAAAGAAACCTAGGGTCTAGAGTGACTCCTTCAAACGGCGAAAGACCTTTATCATTGGGTTTCACAAACTTGTAAGACCTCCAAAGAAGTTGCTTATGCAGACGCTGACTACCACAACAAAACAAAAGAAGGGCTATTTTCAAGGTATAAAAATGCAAATACTATTACAGGAATTCAAAACTTCCATTCTTTTTTACCTTTAGATAAAACTTCACTAAATGTTAGCAAATATTCCGAAAGTCAACAGTATTTCTTGCGCAAAATTTATCAAGGTTAAGTCCATATTTTTGGGGGTGTCTGAAAAATTTATAATACGATTCTTGTTGTAATCTATTAGAATTACCAAAAAAATCTGTATAACTTCCAAAGTTTAGCTACTTTATTAATTTTTGTCACACAAAGATATCAAAATATAAGGAAGTTAACAAGAGAAAAAATTTTATTTAACAAAAAAAAGAAAACCCCCATTTTAGTTTTCGGATATGTTATATATATTAAATAGACCTATCTAAAACAATTTTTTTTTGGATAAAAAAGACTTGATCTTCGAATTGTTTTCCATGTTTAAACTTTTGTTTCTGGCAAAAAAATTACAGTGTATGTTTTCGAAAGCTGAGATTTTATACTTTTCTAATGGTACCAAGATCTTTCAAATCGGTTGATCCATTCCATGGTAATCGCAACTTAAAAGTACCTATTACCGTTATTTTTCAAATATTTCGATAACTTGCCACGCCCACATATTTTAAAAAATGCGATTTCTTAAAATGAGGTTGTGTTTCTATAGGTAAAATGTATCTGTATGCAAAATTTCATTAAAATCTGAAAGGGTCAGGTTCAATGAATATCGGTTTTAATATGAAATTCATCATATGTATGTGAGACTAAGGGAGTGGGTTCGGTCATTTGTATGGGAGGTACCAGAAGGGGAGTGTCAAATAGTTAGGCTCTCTGAGGTTTAGCCTCCTATCACAACATAAATTTATCAACCAATATTCATTACCCCCCAAGTGACCGTTGGGAAGTTATGGCAGAAATATTAATTTTCCAAAAATATGTAATTTTGTATGGGAGGTACCAGAAGGCGTAAACCGATATAGTCCATATTCATTTCTAATCCAACTTTTCATAAGTGAATTAGCAATATTTGAGTGAATTCAGTTTACTAACAAAAAAGATATGTTTGTAAAACTATGAGGGTTAATTCGGTCATTTGTATGGGAGGTGCCAAAAGGGTTGTGGCAAAGGTTTCGGTTATCTTAGGGTTTGTCTACCTTTGCAAGATAAATAAACTGTCCAAATTCAAACATCCTCCAGTTGTCCGTTTGGAAGTTATGGAAGAAATATAAATTTTCTAAATATAGGTAATTTTGTATGGGAGGTACCAATCCCATAAGTTCGTTTTGAAAAATATTAATACTGGTAAATTTGCATACCGATCCGTTAAGGATTACTCGAGTAATCCTGCTGACCAGCCATCCAGCCAGCCAGACAGACGGACATAGCTCAATCGTCTTAAAAAGTCCTGAAACGAATTTGGTCTTAAGATACTTGGGGTCTAACTTGTCTCCTTTAATGCGTTACACTTTTTTCGCATCAAATGATATATACCCTCATCCCTAAGGGTGATGGTATAAAAAATCTATATGCAAACTGATTTTAAAACTCAACTCCACCTCTTGAGTTGATATTTCAAACTCACTTTATTAAAAAAGACTTTAGCCTAAAACTAAATTCTTAATATAAACTAGTCCAAACTGCACACATGCATACACACCAGAACATCCCACTTAAACATAAAGACCCTATCACCCAGCCAACATTTTTTGAATTTTATAATCAAATTCGAGACTTTTTCGAGTCTACTGCGTGATTGAAAAGGCGGAATATGCGCTCATTTTCCGAACATAAAAGATACTTTCGTCGGGAGAAAAACGTGACTCCCCGCGATTCCTATTAAAAGTATCATTTATGAGTCTCTTTCTGTACTACTTGAAGAGTCATTTTCGACTCCTTTTCTAGAAGTATTTGAAGTCTTTTTTGAATCGTTTTCTGATCATTTATTAGTCTTATTTCACTTAATTTGTGATTCTTTTTCGAGTCCTGTTTCAGTCATGTTTATAATCGCTTGCGAGTCTTCTGTGAGTATTTTTATTTGCGCTTTTTCCATTCTCTTAATTTTTTTAGCTGACATTTTATTTTATTAATATTTAATTACAATATTTTACTTAATATAAGTATTAAATTTATCCACACGTTTAAATTATTTTAACATCACATCTAAACATTTACCACTTGTGTTCACGACTCGACTGCAAATATGAAATGAAACTCAAGTATTTTCAACCCCTTTTTTCAATAACATCGCAAGTTTTCCCGTTAGAAACAACAACAACAAAGATTTGCGAAACTCAAATACAGTATTGTTATTGTATTTTTCATACATCACTTTTAAAGCATACACGCGACTCCCTTTCGAGTCGCATTTCACGCACGCAACTGATTAATCTGCTTTTTGATCATCCAGAGGACTCGAAGATGACTCAGTTAGATGACTTTTGCCAAAACGATCATCCAAATGCTGGCTGGGCACTGATGCACACACGCATATTGTTGCACATGTCCCCCACTCTTATACACTGATTCGGTTAGAAGAACCGATCGCAATAAAACCTATATAAACAAATCAAGAAGGGACGAGATCACACATAAAGTCTCTGTCTGAGCCCATCGTTTATCACACTTATTCCAAACAATGTGGGATCAAATCTAAACTCAACTAAGACGCATGACACTTGTGTGTACCATTTATTCTTATCACATTACAATTCTTTTTATTACAAACTTATCATGTTTCATGAACAAAATCTTTAGTCGTTATCAGTTTCATTTGGTGATGAATATCTTTATATATATTCTTTAGATTATGTCATGCTCGCCACTGTTATTTCCCACTGACTCCAAAAATATATTCATATCTCTATCATGATTTTGTTTTTTTACTAAATAGCCTTCTCTCCGCTGAAATGAAAGGCTCAGAGGATAATAACCAGGGCAACCGGAAATATGAAAATTCATTTTTTTTTTTGGAACGAGATATTTACAAATCGGTGAGGTATTTATATGTTTCACACCCTTACAAGCATTTTGGTTTTAAGAGCATATTTTTGAAAAAAAAATATTTTATAAGCATTTTTAAGAGTGTATTTAAGGAATATTCCTTTTTAAGTATACCCTCAAAATAACATAATTTCAGGAAAAAGTGTGCCAAGCTTTTGAATCTGCCGACATTCCACTTTACAAAATGAGAAACATTTAAGAAAACTATTTGAGGAATACACGGGCTACCAACTGCCATACGAAATAGTTCTTCGAACTAAACATTTAAAAAAAGATTTTTTAGTTTTTGCATTACCTCCAGAACATGTAACAATACGTTGGGGACAATTATGATGACATTTTAAAGGTCCTAAGTTCATTTAACGATGAAGAAACTCATTCAATTAAAACTGCAAAGGATGACTTGTAAGATCCGAAAACTGGATGTGACTTGATTTCTATTACGTTTTTATTGCAAAACATATAAAAAAAAAACTGCGAAAATCAGATCTGATTCTTAAGGTATGGACAGATTAGGCAAATATATGACCCAAATATGTTCACAGAGCAATAAAGAGTGACCAAGATTCCAGGCTGTTAAATTTTGTTTCAAAAAATGCCTGGAAAACGAGGTTCGAGCGAATTTTTTTTGCCCTGCGGTCACACTTGAATGAATATTTGCAACAAATAATTGTTAGCCAGAAAACCTTCAGCAAGCCGACAGAATACATTTTTTTTAACTTTTGAACAAAATAAAGCAAATTGCTAATATTTTGGTTAACTATGATGCGTATTTTCTTCTACTCGCATATTATCTTCTACTTCAACATAATTGGCAATGGTTTGTTTGTGATTTTAATGTATTATTCTTTGTTTTGTCTTTTAAACAGATGTTTTTGCTATAAGTGTGGTCGAAACAACTTTTTTTGAGACGATTTAAAATTTTGCTTATTATGTAGTTTCTAGTGGAAATGATATGGAGTATTTTGAAAATCGGTCAATCAATGAAACCGGGGTTTCTCCTGTTCTAAAACTTTACATATTCAAAAAATTGGCTTAGAATTTTTTTCTCATACAAAATCCCTCATTTTGTTGTGTCCGTCTGTCTGTCCTCCCGATTACAGCAGTAGTTTTTGGCCATTAATGATGCACAAAATGAAGACTTGTAATTGGAATCAAAAACTTTGTAATCGAATACCATACATTTATTTGCACTTATAATAAGTATGAACATTGTTGTTGCTAAATTTTTCATTTACTACGATTCCCATGACGGTAGAAAGAGGTTCAAGTAAAAATTACATTAAAAAATTTACTTCTCTTTTCCGCCTGTTGAATAATAATCGGATACCGATTATATTGTTTTCTTGTTTTAATTGTTTATACATCAAAAATATTATTTATTTATTTACAAATTATTTTTGAAGATTTTTAGATAATTACTTTTCAAATATATTACGAAGACAATTTCCTGCATAATGAATACATGCAACGACTATTTCCAATAGGAAATACTGAAATACTGCTAGATTCTTCCCAAAAATATGTTTCATTTGAGTACCCGCACTTAGAGGATCTTCATAGAACCCAAGGCGCCCTTTTTAGACACCAAAGAGCCCCATGGGCCCCGGCGTCAACGTTGACATAGTTTTTCATGGCTCCCATATGCTAAAATTTTACCAACTTTTCCATGGGCTTTCGAGAGTGCAATTTTTCTGAAGACGGATATTTGTTGGATTTGCTTGCGATATTTTTCTTTATTTTGTTAATTTCAGTCGTTTAAGCTGACAACACCGCTGATACCAGCTGTTATTTACACTTTTTTGCTCTTACAAAACTTTTGAAAGATAAAATAAATGTTTGCCCAAAAGAGAGAAAAATATTTGCTCTTTGGTGGTCACACTTTGGTCACATTGAGCATATTTTTATTTGAAGGCAAATAATTTTGTTTGACCAAAATCAGCTGATTTGTTGTTTGCCACACAAAAATATTTTGTGGTCAGACTGCGGCAAAGAAATATGTGACGGTTTTCTTCAAATATTTGTCTAATCTGACCGTACCTTTAGTAATAATACCAACCGATTTTCCATTACTATGGGATAGTGGACTTCAGACAGAATAGGCTGTGTTGTTAGCTCATGTGCCAACTACAAGTTTTTCTATGTGAATAAAACTAATGCTTTTAAGCAAATATTTATTTATTACTCACACTCTGCTAAAGAATGGAAAAAATTTAAGGAATTTGGAAGAGACCTAGTAGTGCGGGTTGGTCTGGCCGAGTACAATATGAATCTGTATACCAAAATTTACAAACACCCTCAAAATCTTGACTTACGATATACAAAAATCTCAGACCCTTCCAACAGTATATATAGTTTTACAAAAAACTTGCCACATTTTTCTGTTTTACCGGGAAATCGCCCACTTTTTTGACTTTTTGCACTATTTTTTAAGTTTTAAGAAATTTTTTAGATACCCTATGTTTATTATGAGTTTCCCTAAAACCATCTATATAAACTTAACATCGGTTGGATAGTTTTGATGGTAGGGGCATTTAAAGTTTAAAAATTAATTTTTTGTGCAAAATCACGATTTTAAATTGATAAAAAAAATATAAGTCGCACTAATTTCTCCAATATCATAAAATGAGCATAAAGAGTGGACTACCCCGAGCAAAACAAGCCATTACATTACAAGTTTTTTAAGAGGACACTATAAATGGTAAGTTTTTCGATTTTAAGCATTTCACGGTAGGCTTAAAGCAACTTTAGGTTGGTTGAAAGTGCCGATAAAAAGTAAAAATGCCACTGTATTTAGTTCGACTAAACTGAAGGTTTAGTTTGTGTTATAAATATTTCCCAAATATATTTCCTGATATCATTGGTCGTTCATGAACTGGACGGTGCTAAAATAACCTCTACAAATTGGGTTATTGTTAAATAATGTTATCAGTGTTAATGTTTTTAAGGGTAAATACAACGTGACAATAAAATAAAAACTGACCAAGCTCAACAAATTATGTAAAAAAAAAAATGCAACATATTCCAAAATAAAGGCGATTTTTTAAAGATTTACATGCATTTTTTTTTGTTAAATATACTATAACTTCAACATTTTGTGTCAAATTTGTGATTTTCAGGACTCTATGAAAGCTGACGACCGCTTACTTTCAACCCATTTCAAGCCACAATTATCATATATTATTTAAACTTACTTAATTTCCCTTTACACCCCATGAATGAGGTATGCGATAGCTTCCCGCGTTGTTGTGAATTAACACGCTTTCTATTTTTAGATTCACAACTAACGGCACCAACTTGTTTATCGACGAATGCGAACGTTACTGTTTGAGTAGCTCTTACTATTGACTCGACACTAATACTGCGAAGTTGCTGTCGACAACATTCGAGGGGAGCCGACCATGAAAGAAATTTTTTTTATTTTTTAAGATGACTGGAGCCAGGATTTAAACCTGTGATCTCCCGCATGGTAGTCGAGTGTTCTAACCACTATTGAACCGCCGGTCCTAATAATATATTATGGTTGGGTTTAAATCGGTCAATTAGACGAAAATGTGGGATTAAGCTTAAAATTATAAGAAACATTGGTGTAAAAATGGATATCCTGAAATCTCCGGATATTTGTGTTATTTTTGGCAGATTGGTACAAAATCTTGTAACTTTTATATGAATTTTTTACTAAGTATTCACTGTAAATATGTTCCGATTTCAAAATAAGTATGAAGCAAAGTTCAAAATTCTATTTATTCAACAGGTGTATTGTCTTAATAAAGCAACCATTCGTGGATCGGTCAATCTATGAAACAAATATCAGCGCACCTTTACCTTTACAGCGAACCCCAAACAATAGATTTAAGATGTTTATCTATATATATAAAAAATTGTTGCAAGTGTGTTGTGACTTCATAACTCACGAACGGCTGGACCGATTTGCATAAATTTTTTTGTATGCGTTTGGGTGGCGCCCCGGGTGGTTTATATTTACAATTCGGTCCAATTGGACAAAGGCGCGTGGCACCGCCCATACAACTTGAAAATCAAAAGGGCCTTATCTCATGAACTATCTGAGGTATGAAGATGAGATTTGGTATATATGTTGTTGGAGCAGTATTAATTGCAGCCAAGGTGGAAGTGGGCGGTGCCACGCCCCCTTTTCAAAAATCGCTCTAACGGCTTTTCTAATAGACCGATTGATACGAAAATTTTACCAAATGGTACTGTTGACCTGTTGATAGTCCCTGGCTATAATAGATTGTAATTGGATAAAGGGGCGTGGCACCGCTGATACAACTCGAAAATCAAAAGGGCCTTATCTCATGAACTATCTGAGGTATGAAGATGAGATTTGGTATATATGTTGTTGGAGCAGTATTAATTGCAGCCAAGGTGGAAGTGGGCGGTGCCACGCCCCCTTTTCAAAAATCGCTCTAACGGCTTTTCTAATAGACCGATTGATACGAAAATTTTACCAAGTGGTACTGATGACCTGTAGATAGTCCCTGGCTATATTTGGTTGTGATTGGATAAAGGGGCGTAGCACCGCCCATACAATATGAAAATAAAAAGGGCTATATCTCATGAACTATAAGAGGTATGAAGATGAGATTTGTTATATATGTTGTTGTTGCAGTATAAATTACAGTAAGAGTGGAAGTGGGCTGTACCACACCCCTTTTGAAATAAACAGTTATAACTGTCAAAATTCCACAGTATATTGTAGTTCGCATAGAGATATGAACAGTAAGGTGGGCCACTTTTTTTATTCGCAAAAATTGTAACCAAATCTACGATGAATTGTTAGAAAAAGTCACTAATAAACTTTGTGTGTAATATCAATTCCTAGCTCACGCTGGGAAAGCTTAATTTAGTGCAGAAAACTTAAATTTTGATAGAAGTGTCTTATAGCTGAAGTCTGTCACTTTCAATAATCATGGGTCAACGAACGTCACTTCTAATAGAAGCACAAAACCGAGTAAATAAACGAAAAATCCTTTTATCTTAAAAAAAGTATCAGCTAGGATTTTGATTCATGTTGATTTTTAATGTACAATTGACCCCCAACAAATCCCCATTTACTGTTTTTGTTGCCATTTTAGGTCAACCAATTAGTCATTCAGGCGAGGTGTGTGAAGTGTGATCGATTTTCATTGAGACTTTCTTTGAAAAATCACCATGTAAAGACTACACAAGAACAACGTTAATTTTCAAAATGCGCGTTCTGTTTGCTCTTTGTGAAGTTGAGGGTGCATATAATGATCCATCTGAGCAGCTAATAGAAGCCATCGACGCTGTAGACGTAAGTGTGACAGGGGACTCGAATTTATCGAACCGACGCCGTTCTCAGCAACTCGGTCTCTGCAAATGCTGAGGAAAGATCTTGGCCTATATTCATATATCCAACTGGTAGAAGAACTAAAACCAGTGGACGATCAATTGATTTTTTTTATTTATCATGTCATTGCTCATTATTTGAAGGAGAAATGGTTCCAACACGACGGCGTAAAATGCCATACAGCGCGTGAGATCATCACTTTGTAAAGCCAAACGTTGGTGACCGAATTATCTCCTAGAATGGTAATACGAGTTCAATACAAAGATAGTATTCGGAAATATTCTTGATCCATGTGAGAAGAAGACATGGCAAAAGAGGTTTTTATGGCTAAAGGCATAATGCTTCAAACGAAATTTCCATTTTCGGTCATTTTGATCTTAAACGGAATGTCTGTTTCCGATTTGTAAAAGATATGACTTTGCTGATGAACTTTTTACTATCGTCATAGAGCCTATGATATTTAGAATTTAAAACAACAACACTTAATTTGTTAACTTTCATGTTAAGGAGTTGCTTAAAATTAGTTACATAAGTTAATAAACTCAACATATCATTATCGAGCTTAAGTACCGTTTTCAAAGTACTTTGTAGACCTAAATATGAAATATAATACAAGTTAAAATGCAATAGCGAAGCATTGCAGGGCCCACTAGTTTTTTATAAAATATACTACAACTTTTACATTTCTCGCCCAATTTTCAGGCCTCTATAAAAAAGTACTGGGCTCTAGTTTCCATTTATAGAATTAACTATCTCTTTGGGCATAAAAAACACTTTTGACATGACTTCTCCGCCTATTGACCGAAAATGAAAATTTCGTTTGAAGCTTCATGCCTTTAGCCATAAAAACCTCTTTTGCCATGCCTTCTTCTCACATGGATCAAGAATATTTCCGAATACTATCTTTGTATTGAACTCATATTACCATTCTATGAGATAATTCGGTCACCAACGATTGGCTTTACAAAATGATGATCTCACGCGCTGTATGTCATTTTACGCCGTCGTGTTGGAACCATTTCTCCTTCAAATAATGTGCAATGACATGATAAATAAAAAAAAATCAAGTGATCGTCCACTGGTTTTAGTTCTTCTAAAAGTTGTATATATGAGTATAGGCCAAGATCTCTCCTCAGCATTTGCAGAAACCGAGTTGCTGAGAACGGCGTCGGTTCGATAAATTCGAGTCCCCTGTCACACTTACGTCTACAGCGTCGATTGCTTCTATTAACTGCTCAGATGGATGAGTATATGCACCATAAACTTTACAAAGAGCAAACAGAACGCGCATTTTGAAAATAAATTTGCAAGATTCTTTACATGGTGATTTTTCAAAGAAAGTCTCAATGAAAGTCTATCACACTTCACACACCTCGCCTGAATGACGAATTGGTTGACCTAAAATGGCAACAAAAACGATAAATGGGTGGGGGGTCAATTGTACATTAAAAATCCACATGAATTAAAATCATAGCTTATACTTTTTTTAAGATAAAAGGTTTTTCGTTTATTTACTCCGTTTTGCGCTTTTTTTTAGAAGTGACGTTCAGACAGACTTCAGCTTTAAGACACTTCTATCAAAATTTAAGTTTTCTGCACTAAATTAAGCTTTCCCAGTGCGAGCTAGAAATTGATATTACACATAAAGTTTAATGGTGACATTTTCTAACAAATCATCGTAGATTTGGTTACAATTTTTGCGAATAAAAAAACTGGCCCACCTTACTGTTCATATCTCTAGGCGAACTGCAATATACTGTGGAATTTTGACAGTTATAACTGTTTATTTTAAAAGGGGTGTGGTACAGCCCACTTCCACTCTTACTGTAATTTCTACTACAACAACAACAACATATGTAACAAATCGCATCTTCATACCTCTGATAGTTCATGAGATACAGCCCTTTTGATTTTCAAGTTGTATGGGCGGTGCCACGCCCCTTTGTCCAATTGGACCGAATTGTAAATATAAACCAACCGGGGCGCCACCCAAACGCATACAAAAATTTATGCAAATCGGTCAGCCGTTCGTGAGTTATAAAGTCACAACCGTCGACCGAATTGTAAATATAAACAAACCGGGGCGGCACCCAAACGCATATAAAAATTTATGCAAATCGGTCAGCCGTTCGTGAGTTATAAAGTCACAACCGTCGACCGAATTGTAAATATAAACAAACCGGGGCGGCACCCAAACGCATATAAAAATTTATGCAAATCGGTCAGCCGTTCGTGAGTTATAAAGTCACAACACACTTGCAACAATTTTTTATATATATAGATTCATACAAAATTGCATTAAAATCCTTGGAAATATTGCTTTAGCTGGGGTTTTGTAGCACTTTATTCTACATAATCTGTAAAGTATTCATCAAATTTAATTGTAATTGTATGTTTTCCGATCATTCAAGCGCCGATCATTTCATCGATCAAAGACCTAATTAAGTATTATTAGTATTATTAAAAATAAATAGTATAAAATGCAATTGAATGCTACTTTTTATTTTATTTCAGTTACACAATATTTGTGTATGCAAATTTACACAAAAATACTTACAAAGACTGAATTTAAAATAATATTGTTTTGTTCAAATAGTTATTTGTTTTTTTTTTAAAGCTGTTTTTTGCTTTTAAATAAAAATATTTAAAATTTTTATGAAAAAATTTGTGACTAATTTTTAAGAGCATATTTTTGTTAGTTTTATTAGCATATTTTAAGATTTTAAAAGTATATTTTGCTATTTTATTGTATTTTTTAAGCGCATAAAACACGATTTTTATTGCATATTTGCGGTTACCCTGATAATAACATATGACAAAAGAGATTATAACTTAACTCTCATGAGTTTTTCCTTGTATTTTCTAACTGACACTTTCGAAATTCCTTATGCCGAGCCTCGGGTGCATCTTTAGTTAAAAAACCTATTGGAATATTAAAATATTTAATAATATCAAATCCGTTTAGAAGAATTTTATGCACAGTAATTGGCATATAGTACCACGAATAATTTTTTATATATATATGTTATATGTTTCATTTAACAGTTTCTCAAAAGTACTTGTTTTTATTTTTCTAGAATCAAAAAATAGTTTTTAAGTCTAGCAAATTCAACACTAGTTATTCATATAGAAAGTTCGGCATTTTAAAAAACCGGTGTTGCCGTCGGTAGAAGTCAAATAACTACTTTTAACTCTATTTACCAACAAAATCCATTTTAATCTTAAAAGCCTATTAGATTCTCTTCTTGTTTTCTTCAAAAAATGTGCCAAAAACACTTACATGTTATCAGAAAAATCTCTGAGCAGGCTCTTTTGCAGTGTAATAGAATATAGTTTCGTTTATCATCAAAAATAAAAATGAATAACTTTTATCTTCTTTTCAAATTTGGAAACAATTCACATACTTAACTTCGCTTAGAGGGTTTCTTTCTGTCTACAGTATTCACGCAATTTAAAAATAATAGTCTTAAAAATGTAAAAGTATTTAGAAAACACATTAAAAATTTTCAAAAAATCATAAACCAAAAAATTTTACTAGAAACGCAAAAGTTACACTTGTTTAAAATCGGTAAAAAATATTGAAATTTCCACTGTCCACTCTGTGTTCAAATCAGTCAAATCGCCGCTGAATATTTTTGTCGTAAACATATGAACTAGTTATACGTTGATTTCGTTGGCCAAAAGTCTAATGTTTTTGTCACCGATTTTTAAATTTTTTACGCCTTTTTGTAGCTAATATATCCAGATTAAGGTAGCCAAAAAAATAGGTTAAACTATTGATAATTGTGGGCGTGGCATGCTGTCAAACTCAACTAATTTCAGAAAAAGGAGTTTTTTTTGTTTTTATTCAATTTTTTTTTATTTTTGTTTATAATCGTCGGTAATGGCCTGGGGTCTTTTTTATAATGTTGGTAGGATTATAGTCTTTAGTTGTTTTAAGTGATCACAGCTCTAGCGTTTAATAATAGGGACGTTATGAAATATTTATGAAACTACTATACCACAATTTACGTTAGTGTATCAAATGATACATCAAATTCGGCCAACGATCAGAAAAGTGTTTTTAATTGTTTGATATGTTTGGTCAAATTTAGTGTGGCACGCACTAGGATGACGCATTTCGAACTCCATGACGAGTTCATCTTCAGACTCCTTTGTGATATATCTACAAATATGTCAAACATGTACATGCGAAGCAGATACCAGCCGAAAATGTCCAGCACCAATTATAGTTTGAATTTGACCGTTAATATTCAAACATGAGAATGGAGGAAATTTTTTCCCCACGATTTCCCTTTTACCTCAAAGCTCCAGCTTCTTTACAAGGTTTTGTTGGTAAACTAAGCTTACTTCAAGTTTTTATGTCAAAGTAAGCATATAGTTATTTAGGCCATGCCATGCCTGTGTATTTTAATCTGTATTGTTTGTTAGTTTTAGTCTATCGTATTGATTATACAGTCAAAACTCTCTATAACGCATTTCAAGGGACTGAATATTTACTTCGCTATAAAGAAAATTCGCTATATAGAAAAGAAAAACAATTTTGTTCCTTTTAAAGCTTTTTATTTGTAGTAGTCAATTTATTTATTTATTTATAAATTTTTCCATTTTGCTTCTTCAATATAATTTTCTAATACATATAGAGAAAGTAAACACACTTTCATAACGCAATATGGAAAGGCAAACTGATAGCGACTTCAAGAAATGTGAGAGATGGTAATGATTCCAGTTCTCACTCTCTCACTCTCAATTTTATGGTAACGACGTCGATTTCTTTTTTATGAGCGTGCGGTCGGTTTTGCCTAAATTCGTTATATGGAGATTGAAAACGCTTTAGTTTAATTTAATGCTTCGTTATAAGGAAATATAACGAATCGCTATAGGGAAATTCGTAGTATGGAGATTATAATACACTCAATGTAGACTAGGGTGTTCAAAACCGAAACCGAAAAACCGTAAACCGGTTTTTTTATTTAAAACCGTATGCCGGTTTTTGCAAAAGTGCCATTTTCGAATAACCGGTTTAACCGAGTTTTTTCCTTCGGGTACTCGGTTTTTTTAAATTGCTTTGTTACAACTCTAAAAGGAGTTATTGAAAAAGTAAAAATTTTAAAATTGAATTTGAAATTATTTTAGAAAAAACTTTTTACATTTTGTAAACTAAAATGTTTTTTGAAGCTTTGTAAAATTTTAAAATTCAATTTCAAATTAATTTAGAAAAATCTTTGTACACGTTATTTAAGTGGATCAACAAGTCGAAGTGGATCTCGCCGAAGATGATAGTGACGATGATGAATGGGGTGAAATAGTAGAAATCAAAAAATCATACGAGCTCTTACAAGAAATAACAATTTTGAGAGATTTAAGCTCAGCGCTTCAGCCTTTAGCGCTCGCAATTAAAAGATTATCAAATGATTCAGAATTAATGGATTCCTTATATGCTCGGGAGCTGCGAGACAAAATTATAGCAAGATTTAAGGAAAGAAGAATACAAACGTTGAATAGCCTAATTATATATCATAGCTTTGGAAAATGTCCTACAAGATCATTCTGTGTAAAGTATTCTTAAAAGGCGGAAACGATGGAATATGCGATTGAACTTTTTAAAAGACCACAACAACGGCAGAGTCTAGTAACAGTTCAGATTGTGAGATGAAGCAATTCCATAATGGTAGTCTATGCAACGAATTAAACAGGACAATAAATAACATCCAAAATCCTGCAGTGAAAACCAATTGCAATGATACAAGACTATATGATGATTTCAACTATTTCGGTCGATTTAATAAAAGGACAGAAAAGCTCAACATCCCTCTAAACGCGCTTTTGTAAATAAATCTTACTGCCACAATTTGTGAGTGCGTGTTTTCTGTATAAAGCTTTATAAAAACGAAACAGAATTTAACACTTAAATTGCATAATATTTCTTAAATACTATTTTTAAAAAAAATTAAAAATATTTCAAAAATACTACTTTAAAAAATAAAAGGAGAGATTCCAAAAATTTATTAAAAAGTAAAAACACAAAATAAAACAACACATTTCTTATTTTTTGTAAATACATGCATTTTTTTAAACCAAATTTTTTTTTTTTTATTTTTAACTTTTTAGGGAAAAACCCGGATAAACCGGTTTTCGTTTAAATGCTGTATTCGAAATCCGAGTTTTCTAAAAAATCAATTTTTCGAATAACTCGGAAACCGGGTTCTTGAAAAAAGGAGGTATTTGAACACTCTAATGTAGACCCAAAACACAGTGTTCTTATAATTGCTTCGCAATAAAGAAAACTTCGTTATATAGGAGTTCGTTATAGAGAGTTTCGACTGTATATCACAATTTACGTTAGTGTTTCAAATGATATATCAAATTCGGCTAGCGATCAGAAATGTGTTTTTTACTGCTTCGCATGTACATGTTTGACATAATTGTAGATATATATACAGCTGATGATGTACCATCGTCACAAAGCGGTCTGACGATGAACTCGTCATGGAGTTCGAAACGCGTCATCCTAGTGCGTGACACACAGGATTAGACCAAAAATATCAAACAATAATAAACACTT
The DNA here is from genome assembly GCA_964034835.1 of Muscina levida. Taxonomy (NCBI): domain Eukaryota; kingdom Metazoa; phylum Arthropoda; class Insecta; order Diptera; family Muscidae; genus Muscina; species Muscina levida. The sequence goes on along the minus strand of OZ035883.1, from coordinate 94,802,161 downwards.
TTCTGATCGTTAGCCGAATTTGATGTATCATTTGATACACTAACGTAAATTGTGACATATAATCAATACGATCGACTAAAACTAACAAACAATACAGTTTAAAATGAAACTACTATATTTATTCTCAAATTTAAACTTTAGTGGAATATAACTTCTAGGGAACAAGAAACGTATACCACCCGGAGAAAGGTCCTTTTATATACTTTTGCACACGCCACCAGCCGACGGTAGAACACTTTTTTCATTTTAATGAAATGACTCTAAAACCAGTACAGAAATATCAGTCAGGTAAACTGACTGATAAATACAATCACCCAACATGTTTTAGTCTTGAGTTAATGCAATAAAAAGATTTTTAATTAAAATAATATTACTTAAGTATTATTTTGTGTCTGCTTGTGGAGCAAAACCGTAAAAATTTAACTTATTTGTATAGGAGGTACAATTAGGGGCAGCACAACGTGTTTGATTTTTTTGTGTAAATCAACGAACGAACGCTTACCTTGGCAAAATTTGTCTCAATTCAGTGTACTGACATAAATGATATGTATGTAAAAGAGAAACTATCGGTTATTTATATGGGCGTATCAGAAGGGTTATGTCAAATAGTTAGGGTTGCTGAAGTTTTGCCTCCTATTACAATATAAATAAACTGACCAAATTTAATTAATCGGCAGGTGTCGGTTTGGAAGTTAAGGGAGAAATATTCATTTTCCAAAAATAGGTAATTTTGTATGGGAGGTACCAGAATGGGTGATCCGATATAGTCCATATTCATTCCTGATTCATATTTTCATAACCGTACAACTTACATAACCGTATCCTTACAAAAAAGAAATGTATGTAAGACTATGGGGGTGAGTTCGGTTATTTGTATGGGAGGTACCAGAAGGGGTTGTCAAATAGTTAGGTTTTCTGGGGGTTTGGTTCCTGTAACAATCTAAATTAATCGACCAATTTTAATTATTCCCCAAGAGTCCGTTTGGAAGTTATGGGAGAAATATTAATTTTCCAAAAATAGGTAATTTTGTATGGTAGGTACCAGAAGGCGTGAACCAGTATAGTATATATATATTCCCGAATCCCATTTTCATAAGCGAACATCATACTAAAAATTTGAGTGAATTCACTTTACTTACAAAAACGGTATGTATGTAAAACTATGAGGGTAAATAAGGTCATTTGTATAGGAGGTACCAGAAGGGGTATGGCAAAGGTTTCGATTTTCTTAGGGTTTATTCATATTTTCATAACCGCAAGATAAATAAACTGACCAAATTCAAATATACTACGATCGTCCGTTTGGAAGTTATGAAAGAAATATAAATTATTCAAAAATAGGTAATTTGATATGGGAGGTACCGAAAGGGGTGGGTCTATTCTGCCCATTTATAATCACATTAGTTCGTTTTGAAAAATATTAATACTGGTCAATTTTCATACCGATCCGTTGCGGTTTACTCGAGTTATCCTGCTGACCAGCCATCCAGCCAGCCAGACAGACGGACATAGCTCAATCGTCTTAAAAAGTCCTGAAACGAATTTGGGCTTAAGATACTTGGGGTCTAACTTGTCTCCTTTAATACGTTACACTGTTTATACCATCACCCTTAGGGATGAAGGAGACGAGTTAGACCCCAAGTATCTTATTACCAAATTTGTTTCAGGAATTTTTAAGACGATTGAGCTATGTCCGTCTGTCTGACTGGCTGGCTGGATGGTGCCTCCCATACAAATGACCGAATTGAATATGGAATATCAAAAAACCTAAATATTTGGCACACCCCTTCTGCTACCTCCCATACAAATTGACCTATTTTTGGAAATTAAACGTTAATTTACCTGGTAAACAATTAAGTCAAACTTTTACGGTTTTGCTACAGGTCTTTAGACCATTGGTGTTATGACCGAAAGTCTTAGCTACAACCGTTTACGCTCCAAAGCAAGCATATACCTAATAAAACATAAGTAATTTTAATTACAAATCGGTTAATTTAAATAACTCAAGACTTAAACAATATCTTATAGGGAGTGATGGTATTTATCAGTCAAATTATCTGACTGAAATTTCTGTACTGGTTTTCGTCTCAAATGATATATACCTTCATCCCTAAGGGTGATTGTATAAAAATCAAATTACATATACGAGTACCTATAAGTGCATTAAATTTTCACTTTTTTGCCTTAAAGTTTATGTTTTTACTTAGACTACGTTAAACTAAAATAATTAAATATACATACTACCTGCGAAACGGTTTTATGGATTTGTTTTGATCAGCAAAAAATAAGTCATAAAATTATCACAATAGGATCTACAGTAAATATATCGCTCGTTTTCTGCAAGACCGGCATAACTCAAAAAACGTGATTTTTGAGCTAATGATGTAGAATTGTTCATTACATCATACTCCATGTTGTGTAAAAAATTCATGTTAATATCTTTTATACACTCCGCATGGGAGCTATTTGAATTCCTCCATTTTGTACAAGTTGGGTGTAAATTAAAAACTTTAAACGCGTTTATCTCAGAATCGATTTTTTGAGATGACGGTCTTGCAGAAAACGAGCGATATGATCTTTGTCTAATATTACCTGTTTTCAAATGTTAGTGTCAACCAAAGTCATAAACAATTTCATAACAATAATCGCAAAATTAAACCACTAAAGACAAAAAACAACCCCATATTTGCGAGATACTAATTAGTTTTACCTGATATTAAGGTCTGGATAACAAGTGCAGTTTTGTTCAATTTAAGTACTAACTGCTATGAAATTAAAGATCAATGTGTGAATAACATGTATCTAAAAATGTATAAAACTACGGATTTGATAAGGGATTGCTCAATAATAAGTTAATCCTTTAAGTGTACGAACGTGTATTCGCAAGAGATAAAACATAACAGGCGAAAATATTCAGAAAAATATGGAGAGCTTCTGTTATAAAAATGAGTATTTAAGAAACAAAAACCAGAAAGATGTACTTAGTTACGTTTAAATAAAATTAAACTTAAATTCATGTAGCACCGAAATACAAGAGCAATTATCTAATTTCGTCATAGCATTAAAAAAAAACGCTATATAAAAAGTGCAAACTGGTTAGGAGGCCAACTTACTGTCGCTGCAGAAAAAGCAAAGAAAGATAAGGCGGAAAACCACACTAATCATTGAACAACTGCAGCGATAGATCTAAGAAGCGGAAACTTAAAGATGTTAACGATGCAATTGATTGTACAAATATAAAATAATCTTTCTTACATCAATTACGATCACAGAACCAATTAACACAAGTGGATATCATTAGAAAATTTGTTAAAGCTAGTCCAGTGAGAACAAAACGGATTCTTTTGACTGTGGAATACAACGATGTGATTATTGCTGGTGATTTTAACTCTAACATCCTTTCGGAACATTTTCTTACAGAAAACATGTCGTCTCTGGGCCTTTTCTCAACCAATTGCACAACACCCACACACTACTCGGGCAGTAATAATACTTTGCTAGATCTTTTCTTTGTTTCTAACTCCTCAAGCATACTTTTGTATGACCAAATTTCTACACCATGCTTTCCTAACCATGACTTAATTTTTCTTACGTATTATTTCCAAACGCATTGTTCTGAGCACACGTACTCATATAGAGATTTTTAGAATATTAATTATAATTTATTAGAACAAAGAATTTATGATACTGACTGGGATAGCATATACTACATTTCATCAGTAGACGAAAAGCTTTGTTTTCTTCAAGACAACATCTTAAATATGTTTGATGCTGCCGTTCCTTTAAAAACGCGAGTAATTACGGTTAAGGCTAGACCGTGGTTTTCGGCCACGATCAAGCTTGCAATTATAAAAAGAGATATAACATATTCAAGATGGAAGCGTTTTAAAACAACTGAACTGCGAGATGAGTATTGTGCTGCCAGAAAAACTGTTAACAGATAAATTAAACAAGCTAAAACCGAATACTTTTCAAGTAAATTCTTACTTGCATTGGACTCCGAACAAAAATGGAAAACAATCCGCGAAATTGGCATTGTAAAGCAACATAATAATAATTGCCAGGTTGATGTAAACTTGCCCAACACTACTTTTACCAGCACTCCTACTGTCGTAGTAAACAACAACTTTTACAATTTTGGAAATACAACGGACTTTGAATTTACTACTGTAAATAACATTGATGTCTTATCCTGTTTTTCTGAAGTTAAATCTAACGCCACAGGTTACGACAATATTGATCCGAGGTTCCTACGAATCCTTCTGCCGTTTATTTTAAATTATATAACGCACTTTTTTAATACCATCATTACCACTAGTACATTTCCAACAATTTGGAAACATGCTAACATTTTACCTATCCCGAATTTTAATAATGAATACAGACCGATTGCCATACTTTGCTTTCTTTCTAAAGTATTTGAAAAGCTCCTTCACAAACAAATCAGTGGACACCTATACTCTAATTCATTAACTTCCAAACTACAGTTGTACTAGTTCTTTATTGGAAGTATCTGAAAACATAAGAAATGAATGAGAAGATCGTCATATTACTTTTCTAGTCCTTTTGGACCACTCCAAGGCCTTCGATACGGTTGATCACACTACATTATGTATGAAGTTAAATCATTTTTTTAATTTTGCGCCCACTGCTGTGAAGCTTATACAATCCTATCTCTCTGGCCGCACACAATCCGTGCACGCAGCTAATTGTGTTTCTGAAAAACTTCCATGTACAAAAGGATTACCACAGGGATCAATTTTAGGGCCCATACTGTTTTCTGTATACATAAACGACTTACCGCAACAATTGTCAGTTTCTGAAATACATATGTACGCTGATGACGTGCAACTTTATTTAAGTTGTCCACTTTATTCTATGGTTGAGCATATTGAAAAAATTAATAGTGATTTATCTCAAATACATTCCTGGGCAACGGCAAATGGACTCTGCCTTAATCCACGAAAATCGAAATGTCTGTTAATTCATAAAAGGAATTTTGTTTCTACCAATCTTGATGTTAATATACTGTTAAATGGTGAAAAAATTGAAATTGTTAAGCATGTTAAAAATCTTGGCATAGTATTTAACAATAACTTAAGTTGGTCGAATCACTCTAGCACAGTTGTCGGTCAAACTTACTCGAAACTTAGAGAGTTATGGTCAACACAAATTCATACACCTCTTTCAATACGAGTACTACTTGCAAAGTCATACATTCTGCCTGGATTATTCTTTGGTTGCGAGCTATTCTCAAACTGTGATTCGTCTAGCAAAAGAAAACTGAATGTTGTATATAACACAGTGCAGCAGTAAAACTTGAACCAATTGAGACCGCCAAAATCTGAAAGCTTATGATGGTAGAAGAAAACCCCTAGCTGGATTTTGAATTATTAGCTAAGGTTTTTTTATAATTCATTTTTGAAATTTTCGAAAATCATGTACTGATTCTTAAGGCTTTATCACGTGAACTATTCGAAATTTTGATGTCTCTCTTTGGTAAAATTTTAGCTCTTAATCAGATCTAAAAATTTTACCTTCAGTTAAAATCAAAAACACAAGAAAATCTCACTCAAAAAAAAACAAAAATGTAAAAAAATCGTAAAATTTCTTCATAAATTTTTTTTATTTTTTTTATTTATTTCTATTTTGAGTCTATTTCATTTTGAAAACCATAGCATTTTAAATTTTGATAAACGTACAATTGAACGAGATTTCTGTACAGTTTTGCTGATTTGAGTAAGATGTTGTTGTTTTCTTGATTTTATCTCAAGGCAAAATTTTTAGATCTGGTTAAGAGCTAAAAATTTGCTGAAGAGAGAAAAGCTATATTTGGAATAGTTCACGAGATATAGACTACTCAAATCCTCCTCTCAGTCGAAAACTTTAAAAATGATTTAAAAGAAAACCTTAGCTAATAATTCGAAACCCTGTTAGTGTTTTTCTTCTACTACCATAAGCTTTCAGATTTTGTGGGTTTCAATTGGTTCAAGAGTTTGAAGTTGGAAAATGTGCTACTGTGTAATAATACTATTCGATATATATATGGTTTGAAAAGATTTTAACCTGTCTCTCATGTTTCAAATTCGCTATATGGAGTCTCTTTTAACAACCTTTTAAACATTAAGACTCGTTTGTACCTTCATAAAATTATATTTACTCAGAAACCATTATACCTCTTTCAAAAACTGAAATTTTCTAGATCCAACAGGGGTAAGAAGCTTATGCCATTAATTCACCGTAGTCTTGTGTCTGATTGGCAATTCTTTATTCATTCAATTCGTCTTTGGAATGCACTACCAAACAGCCTCCAAACTATCAGTAACGCTAATAAATTTAAAAAACATATCACTGTCACTATTCTCTCCTTTCTCTCCTTATATTGTTTAAACGATTTTATATTTATCATTTTTCTTTTCATTTTACTTATTTATTTAGTTACAAACCCTTTTTTGTTACAAAACATTTTTTAACCTTTATAATTCCTGTACTGTAATACACAATACACCTTTTCGTTGCTCTTCCTGTAATAGATGCATATTTGTGAAATGTTAAAATTCGTAAGTATTCTCGGTCACATACAACACAGGTTTCAAATAACGACATATCAAATATCAAGAGTCTTACAGCTATTGCGTTTGAATGACAGAATTGAGATATCGCCCTATAACAAATTACGTCCAATGGGCGGGGCCACGCCTAATAACCTATTCCATCCAGTGTTTGACCTCATCATATTGCATCCACACCTTATTTAAAGTCAGTTATTGTTATTATTAGGTTGAATGGGTGGACCACACCTCAAGAACATCAATTGAAATATATCCAATCTAAATTGTATATCATTTGTCGGTGCCATTAGAAATTTTGAATATGGACAAATATAAATGTTCACTATTTAAAAATTTTGCATAATTTTTGTATGGAAAAAATCGAAAATCGACTCAATGAATAGACCAAATGTGCCTAATGCTATGTTTAAGTAGCCTATAACCATCCTCGGAAGATTTCCTTTCTAATGAAACCGGTTTATTTTACAATGGTTGTATGGTTTTAAAGTCTATAGCGCTCATAGGTAGAAACAAATGTTCACTTTTATATATGTACTAGTGGGCCCGGCAATGCTTCGCTATTGCATTTTAACTTGTATTATATTTCATATTTAGGTCTACAAAGTACTTTGAAAACGGTACTTAAGCTCGATAATGATATGTTGAGTTTATTAACTTATGTTACTAATTTCAAGCAACTCCTTAACATGAAATTTAACAAATTAAGTGTTGTTGTTTTAAATTCTAAATATCATAGGCTCTATGACGATAGTAAAAAGTTCATCAGCAAAGTCATATCTTTTACAAATCGGAAACAGACATTCCGTTTAAGATCAAAATTCAATGTAGTAGCGGTAACCGTCTGTATACTAACTATCTCTTTGGGCGTAAAAAACACTTTTGACATGCCCTCTCCGCCTATTGACCGAAAATGGAAATTTCGTTTGAAGCATTATGCCTTTAGCCATAAAAACCTCTTTTGCCATGTCTTCTTCTCACATGGATCAAGAATATTTCCGAATACTATCTTTGTATTGAACTCGTATTACCATTCTATGAGATAATTCGGTCACCAACGTTTGGCTTTACAAAGTGATGATCTCACGCGCTGTATGGCATTTTACGCCGTCGTGTTGGAACCATTTCTCCTTCAAATAATGAGCAATGACATGATAAATAAAAAAAATCAATTGATCGTCCACTGGTTTTAGTTCTTCTACCAGTTGGATATATGAATATGGGCCAAGATCTTTCCTCAGCATTTGCAGAGACCGAGTTGCTGAGAACGGCGTCGGTTCGATAAATTCGAGTCCCCTGTCACACTTACGTCTACAGCGTCGATGGCTTCTATTAGCTGCTCAGATGGATCATTATATGCACCCTCAACTTCACAAAGAGCAAACAGAACGCGCATTTTGAAAATTAACGTTGTTCTTTAAAGTCTTTACATGGTGATTTTTTAAAGAAAGTCTCAATGAAAATCGATCACACTTCACACACCTCGCCTGAATGACTAATTGGTTGACCTAAAATGGCAACAAAAACGGTAAATGGGGATTTGTTGGGGGTCAATTGTACATTAAAAATCAACATGAATCAAAATCCTAGCTGATACTTTTTTTAAGATAAAAGAATTTTTCGTTTATTTACTCGGTTTTGTGCTTCTATTAGAAGTGACGTTCGTTGACCCATGATTATTGAAAGTGTACAGACTTCAGCTATAAGACACTTCTATCAAAATTTAAGTTTTCTGCACTAAATTAAGCTTTCCCAGCGTGAGCTAGGAATTGATATTACACACAAAGTTTATTGGTGACTTTTTCTAACAATTCATCGTAGATTTGGTTACAATTTTTGCGAATAAAAAAAGTGGCCCACCTTACTGTCCATATCTCTAGGCGAACTGCAATATACTGTGGAATTTTGACAGTTATAACTGTTTATTTCAAAAGGGGTGTGGTACAGCCCACTTCCACTCTTACTGTAATTTATACTGCAACAACAACATATGTAACAAATCTCATCTTCATACCTCTTATAGTGCATGAGATATATCCAATCACAACCAAATATAGCCAGGGACTATCTACAGGTCATCAGTACCACTTGGTATAATTTTCGTATCAATCGGTCTATTAGAAAAGCCGTTAGAGCGATTTTTGAAAAGGGGGCGTGGCACCGCCCACTTCCACCTTGGCTGCAATTAATACTGCTCCAACAACATATATACCAAATCTCATCTTCATACCTCAGATAGTTCATGAGATAAGGCCCTTTTGATTTTCGAGTTGTATCAGCGGTGCCACGCCCCTTTATCCAATTACAATCTATTATAGCCAGGGACTATCAACAGGTCAACAGTACCATTTGGTAAAATTTTCGTATCAATCGGTCTATTAGAAAAGCCGTTAGAGCGATTTTTGAAAAGGGGGCGTGGCACCGCCCACTTCCACCTTGGCTGCAATTAATACTGCTCCAACAACATATATACCAAATCTCATCTTCATACCTCAGATAGTTCATGAGATAAGGCCCTTTTGATTTTCAAGTTGTATGGGCGGTGCCACGCGCCTTTGTCCAATTGGACCGAATTGTAAATATAAACCACCCGGGGCGCCACCCAAACGCATACAAAAAAATTTATGCAAATCGGTCCAGCCGTTCGTGAGTTATGAAGTCACAACACACTTGCAACAATTTTTTATATATATAGATATAGATTGATAATTGTCAGAACATATCTACCCTTAAGTTTAAAATACAATTTTCTATTTTTTATATTTTTTTTAACTATATATGTGTGTGCCAATATATGTCGATCAATATATGTTAATACGTCAATATATATCGAGAGACATTGATTTGTAATCGAAAAAAGCACAACTATCGAGTGGCAAGGGGTTAAATCTAAAATCATTTAAAACGTAAAAAAAAAAACAAAAAAAACGTTTATTAGTCTTTGAACAAAAAATTTATAACTCTTAAAATTTATTGTGAATTTTTATGGTTATTGTGATGTTGTGTTCTTTGAAAAGGGGTCAACTATGTGTAAAACATGCAAAATTAGGGTTTGAATGGCGTTTTTTATTTTTCCTACGACAATAAATAAATTTTTCACCCCAAATTTTACAAAAATAATTGCAGTTTTTCAAGTTATTTAAATCGCTAGCATCGAAACGACATTACTTATTTAAAAACTTTCCAGGAAGAACTTGTGCAAAATTTTGTTGTCTTTAACTTGAGTGGTAAGATATGAAGATCGCGTAAGAAATATCCAAAATATTACCAAAATATTAAGGGCACCTACAAAAATTTATAAAAAAAAACGGCACCTAAGAAAATTTTTTAAAAATCATTTTTGTGTTCAGGAAGTCAAAATCTATGGAAAAAGTGTTTTGAAATCTTGTTTGCACAGAAATGTCGAAAATTTGTGGGCTGGTGTTATTAGTCAGGTGAATAAGAAAAAAATTGTATGCAACTTATTATAATTCTTCTAATTTCAAAACAACGCATAAAACACAATATGACACAATAATTCTAAAATTATTGAAATAAAAATAATGGCGTTACACTTAATCTCGTATCAAAACAATGAAATCGACAATAAAAAAACTGCATTGTAATCAGTAAACAAATCGTATAGTTTTCAAACGCGGAACGTTAAATTTGGGAGTGACATTAATGACTGCTTTCTTATTGAAAAGTTAACCAAATTATACCTTCTTGGTATGTAAATACTGCACTCACCTTTGGATAACATTTAAAGAAGTTGACATCACTTAAAGCATTCTTCAACACCGATTTATCTAAAAGAAAAAAACGTGTGACCATTATATAATTATGTGTGCGAAAGTACAATAGAAACATATTTTCGGTTGTTAGCCATATTTTGTGTAGTGGTTAATAAGATGGACCAAAAACTAGCCACAAAACACATGATTTGTTAGCGGAGCAAAATACACAGTGTTGACTCGTTGGAAAAAAATAAATTTTTCTAAGTTCAAAGCATTTAAATTGAGTGTGTTTTTTTAAGAAATTTTTTTAAAAAAGGAAAAATAAAAAGATTTTTTTGAATTATGTGGTTGTTTCCGAGATATTGATGTTTAAAGTATAGCTTAATAAGGTGCGTTTTTATATGTACATTAGGGGTATAACCAATTTTTTGGCATAGTACCATGAGGTCAACCATGTCCTAGTAACCACGAAAATCATAATCTTTTGTAATTTTTCTGGAAAAAAATCACGCACCAATTGGTTTTCTAAACAGGTGTATACAAAACCATATAAAAATTTATTATTTTTATTATTTTGGTCAATTATCAACAGGCTGCCACCTGCGATAAATGTTGCAAGTGTTAGTAAAAAAATGAACTATTAGCATTAGGAGAGATTATTCGTCACACATTTTTATTTTTTTTTTTCGTTAAAAAAGATTTTAAATATACGTTTTGGTTTGCGGAAAAATCTCTAACCATCTCTTATCTTAATAATAATGAAATTGTATACTTGAGCTATTTTTTGTTTTAAATAAACATGTTATTAACTTTTATTAACCAAAAAGAAAATTAAAAATTGTCAAAACTTCATCGCGGTTGTTGCGTGAACTTTTTTGACCTTTGCGAAAAAATAAATATACGTTCCCTTATAGTTTTTTATGCTCTATTGGACTGTGCTATGCCAATTTTGATATTTTAAAAAATTGTTAAACAAGTTTTATCCCTAATGTACATATTTCAATTATGAAGAGTACCCTAATACCCCAATGTGCGTCGTTAATTGGCAATGACAAAACCGGTGCAATTAGGCTTGCCAGATGGTCGGGATTAGGCGGGATTTTCCCGACTTCTTGCGTAAATCCCGAGTCCCGAATATTGAAGTAATTCAGGGGTAAAACCCGACTTTTTAATACTTACAACCTATACTTAGAATAATAAAAGAAACAATATAATAAAGAAGGTACAAACAAATACTTTTCTCTTATGCACTAGTTGTGTGCACTTAACATGGTAGCAAAGCCAATTCTATAATAAAAATGCTTTTAGCGGACGATGAAACAAGTTTTAAAAGTGAGGAGGACAGTTTTTAACGACAGCAATTGATCACACTAGTTTACAGTCATTTTGCAGCAGAGTTCTAAATAATTTGTTTCTATAGATTTCGGCCTCCTAAACACGAATATGAGATTTTTCCTCTGATTAGTTTTCAAGATATGAATTTTTGAATTATTTTGCAAATGTTTTATGAGATGCATCAGCTTATTGGAGAATAATTCGTAAACCCGTCCAACGATTTGAACAAGAGTGGTCTCCAATTAAAGGTAATGTGCTCCCCTATAACCTTTCTTTACAAGCTTTTAACATCAGTTGTGTAGTTCTGATGGTAGGAGCATTTAAAATTTAAAAAAACTAATTTTTTTGTGCAAAAATCACAGTTGTAAATTGATAAAAAAAATTTTAAAAATATTAATCAATTTACGTTAGTGTATCGTATGATACATCAAATTCGGCTAAAGATCAGAAAAATGTTTTTTTATTTATTGTTTGATATTTTTGGTCAAATTCAGTGTGTCACGCACTAGGATGACGCGTTTCGAACTCCATGACGAGTTCATCTTCAGACCCCTTTGTGACGAACTGATGCACAATGGTACATCATCAGCTGTATATATATCTACAATTATGCCAAACATGTGCATGTGAAGTAGATATCAGCCGAAAATGTCCAGCATAGTTATGAATTTGACCATTGATAACCAAACATGAGAATGGAGGATATTTTATCCCCACGATTTCCTTTTTACCACAAAGCTCAAGCTTTTTACTTAGTAGTAGTAGTAAGCTTAGTTTATCACTAAACCTTGTAAAAAGCCTAAGCCACTATCTCAAATGTTGACGTTCGCATGGCTTATACCCACAAACAGCTGATTTCGAAGCCACTAACTCATATTAGCACGACAAGTAAAACGAAAATCTATGCTAACAAAACGTAAACATTTCAGTACAAAATAGGTAGCCACTAATTATTTTTGATGTCATCTGTGCGAAAACAAATGTCAAAAACACTCACTTGTGTTTCTGCTTTCGTGTAGAGCCAAAAAAGCACAATTGAACTGGTTTATATGTTACTAGCGGACCCGTCGAACTTCGTCTCGCCCCAATTTAATGCCTTCAGATAAACTCAGTAGAGAGTGGTATGATAAACAATGTTTTTCGATTAGTTTTCCGCCGCAAAAACAAACAACGAAGGCGGTTCTCCAAAACGCGAATAATCAACGTTTAGCTGACCGCACGTAAAACAGGGAAATTCGAGATTAATCCCACATACTTACAACGATTGGCCTTGCGATTTATTGATTGTCATCGGGGAATTGGAATGGATGACCAGTTGAAATTTGAATTTGTTCTTGATGATCGTCGGTTAAATCACATTGTTTACCAGATTCTTGACGGACAACCGCGTACCGTTGTACAATTTCGGTTGATTCAGATTTCGCAATATGATTATGATCACCTTTATCTGTAAATTATGCAGCACATTAAGCGAATTCAAAAATTCGGTCGGATTGTTGGTCGCTTCATCCTCGTCGTTCACGCTGTAAACAAATTTGTACGTATGCAGTTCTCCAGCGATTTAACTTTCTCAATTGAAATTCTAGTTATCGATGTCTTTATTCTTCACTGCTAATAACATTCTGCCCGTAAATTAATCCAATTAAGATTTTTATAATTTTGTGCAATGTGAACTTTGAAAAATTTGCAGGGAACGATATCAATTCAGTCGAAACATCAACACGAATTTGGTCATTGCCAAGCGCCAGCAGTTATTTCGAGAATTCAGCAGAAGATGGGAGGTTCTGGAATGAGCCCCTAATTTGTTGGTCAATTTCAACTTCTTGACATTGCCGACAATTTCAGGCATGTTTTAAGTAAATCAGCAGCATTAAACATTGTGAGCAAAATCATAGCCCCACCAAATCGTTTTAAATCCCCCCGTAAATCCTTTATCGTTCGGTCAACTACATTCGGTTATCGCACGTTCATCCAAAAGGTTGATTTGGCATTTACGCATCTACTTCGTTGTTACCAAATTCTTGGTCATAGTGTATTTCAAGGCGAAATTTGCAGTTCGACTGCCTTCCAACAATGTGGCAGCTATGCCAGGCGATGCAGCGGCTAAAGTTATTTGAGATCTTGAACGAATTGTTGCCGGAATCGGCAAAAAATGTCTTGACTGTCCCACCCGGAGCATCGAGAGAGTAAATGACTTCCGTTTCATCGTGAATCGTACACGTTCTTGTACTCGGCATTTAAAAGCGGCACATTTGCTCGAACTCTTCCGGTCAGCTCATCTAGATAATTGTCTTGCTCCCGTTAAAATTCGCAATCGAATGCATCTTGCATCGAACGTTTTGGCGCTGGCATTCCCAATGTCGATAGCAGATTGCCGCACATAAGCACGCACATGCCATCCCGTTGGGTTCGACGGATGACAAATGATCGCAAACAATGTACGGATTAGAATCGCTGACGCAGAAACAATCGCATCGGCGAGTATTGAGTCCGTTTTCGAGGAAATTAAAATTTTGGCCAGCCTCCCGAAATGCGACACACAGGAAACCATCCACAGTATGCAGTGAATTGAAACGATAGTTAAGATATAAGCATACACCTGTGTATAGTCTGACTAATTATTCCATGATGTTTCCGTCATTTAAGGTTTGATCTTCTAATAGGAGGCATAAGCCAAGCAAAATTCGTTACGGAATAAATAAATAACTTAATTTTTCTCACGTAAACTCATTTTCTCAAAATATGATACAATTTATAAATATTGCATAGGATATCATTATAATTTTTATCTCAATATTATTTATCTCGTTATCAACTAACATTTAACCGAAATTGTCTACACAAACATCGTTCAAATCCATCAAAACATGCGAAAATGGCAAAATTTTGTCGATAAAAATATCTTTTTTTTTATATTTTTTGCGGTATTTTCCGAGTATTTCCTAAGAATTTTCTCTTTTTCCATTAGAAAAGCCATTCCATAACAATTGCACACAAAATTCCATACAAAAAACCAATTATCGATTTTTTTTAAATTTCCTGACTTTTCCATAGGATTTTCCCAATATTTTCTTGAACAAAACCATACTAATTACGAACAATTGAAAAAAATTTAGCAAATTGGGCCAGCCGTTCTCCCTTGATGAATTAATATACACTTTTCACACCCTTTTTATACATATAGATTTCACAATAAACCGAATTTTTCCAAGCATCACAACGAATTTTCCACCTTTATGTCTTCTGAAATCATCAAATCAAGCGATACATTGAAAAATTTCGTCGAAAATATCCACAATTTTAGAGTTTTTTTTCCGGAATTTTCCGAGTTTTCCACCAAGAATTTTTCTATTTTTCCATTCAAAATTATCAAAACATACAATAAAATGTTAAACTTTGTCGAAAAAAAATCAAATTTTAAGAATTTTTCCAACCAAAATTTCCTGTTGTTTCAATCGAAAAGCCATTCCTTAACAATTGCTCACAAAATGTTATACAAAAATTAAATTTGTGATGTAAAATGTTTCCGAAAATGTCCAAATTTTTCCACCGAGAATTTTTCAATTTTTCCATTCGTAAATCCACTACGGAATAATTGCACACAAAATTTAAAAAAAAAATCAATTATCGTTTTTTATCAAATCAAGCGATACAATGCAAAATTTTGTAGAAAAAATCAAAGTTTTTCCGGAATTTTCCGAGTTTTCCAACAAAAAAATTTTCTATTTTTCCATTCGAAGTCATTTTGGAATAATTATCCGAAACTTTTCACAGTTCCATCGTCCAAATTTATTGAATCACACTATAAAATGCAGAATTTCGTCAAAAAAAATTCAAACTTTTTGAATTTTCCCGGAATTTTCCGCATTTTTTAAGAAAAATCTTCCATTTTTCTATTCGAAAAGCCATTCGTAACAATTGCACACAAAATTCCATACAAAAAAGCAATTTTCGGTTTATCCAATTTTCCGGCTTTTCCGGAGGAATTTCCCAAAATTTTCTTTTACATAAACCTTCTCCTGGCAATTACGAACAACTGAAAAAAAGTTTCAGCAAAATCGGTAGAGCCGTTCTCAATTGATGAATTACTATACATTTTTGCCACCATTTTTATATATATAGATTCGATAGTAGTTAGTAGTTACAGTTTATAGTTATTTAACTCATTTGATGTTTTCAGTGCCCCGCTGCACATTTGTTGTCCTAGTTTTTGAATTAGTTAATTAATTCTTTAATGGACAGGGCTGCAAATATTATTATCTCTTTAGCAAACGTGCATATTTGCCGAATCAGTAGCAACTATAATTGAATATGCTGGAAATAAAATTTGTATACTAATGAATTGTCGTTGTTTAATAAATATCTAATGTTTTTTTGTTTTTGTTGTCATTTATTTCCAGCTGACTTGTATTTTGTATGTAATTTTTTAATAATTTTAGCGCTTATTCACGATTATAGCGATTATTGGTAGCATTAAGCGTTTTTTTAATTGGAATTTTTGATATGGCATCTTTGTTGTTTGACAATTGTTAAATGGCTTTGTTTACAACACCTAAGGCCATGCGAACGACAACTCGCAAATTAGTGGCTACCAGCGAACGGAAAGGGTACACCCTAACAATAAGTGTACCCGAATCAGTG
This sequence comes from Muscina levida, assembly GCA_964034835.1. Classification (NCBI taxonomy): domain Eukaryota; kingdom Metazoa; phylum Arthropoda; class Insecta; order Diptera; family Muscidae; genus Muscina; species Muscina levida. The sequence goes on along the minus strand of OZ035883.1, from coordinate 94,785,900 downwards.
TTACCGTTGTGCGACTAAAGTGGCAATTTGACCCTTTTTTGAAGCCATGCCACTTTTGCTGCCACTTTTTCACAAATCCCTTTTTCTGCGACTTTTCACAACCCATAATGATTCTATGCTTTTTTAAAGATTTAATACTTTTTTGTGTTTTAGAGTTGCTCTGCAGAAAAAGTACTCATGATTTTGTAACGTTTACCGTCGAATAAAAGCGCCGCGGCAATTAATTTGGGATCGGCAAATGCTATAAAGAGCAACATTTTGAATTTTAACCAAAAATTATCTGACGAAATACTATTCAGAATTGATATAAATAATAAAAGACTGATTGCTGTAAGATATATAGACCCTAATTTTATTAAGGCTTGTGAAGACAATAATTATCCTGACATAGTGTCTGAATATAGTCATATTACAAAAAATTCTTAGGCATTCAAATTATTATGAATAAGGCCTTAAATCTGTTTGAACAAAAATTAAATTTTGACCTCCGAACATATATTCATATTCCTTGTGCCTTGTAATCTATTGTTTTTTTTAGTATATTTTACATCCTTATGTAATAGACTGAGTTTTTTTTTTGTTATTTATTGTTATTTATTATTTACTTTTATTGTTTTGTTTAAATAAAATGAATTTGCGACTTTTTAAAACAAAATCCACTTTTTGTGCGACCTTTTTTTAAAAAATCCCCTTTTTGTGCCACTTTTTGAAATTTTTCAACGGTAACCCTGACCCGAAACATTTGTGCGTTTACGACACTTACAGCCTAAGCCACTATCTCAAATGTTGACGTTCGCATGGCTTCTACACGACAAACAGCTGATTTCGAAGCCACTAACTCATATTAGAACAACTAGAACGAAAATCTATGCGAACGAAACGTAAGCATTTCAGTACAAAATCGGTAACCACTAACTATTTTTGATGTCATCTGTGCGAAAACAAATGTCAAAAACACTCACTTGTGTTTCTGCTTTCGTTTAGAGCCAAAAAAGCACAATTGAACTGGTTTATATGTTATTCGATAATAGTTAGTAGTTACAGTTTATAGTTATTTAACTCATTTGATGTTTTCAGTGCCCCGCTTCACATTTTTTATCCTAGTTTTTGATTTAGTTAATTATTTCTTTAATGGACAGGGCTGCAAATATTATTATCTCTTTAGAAAACGTGCATATTAGCCGAATCAGTAGCAACTATAATTGAATATGCTGGAAATAAAACTTTTTTATACTAATGAATTGTCGTTGAATGTCGTTGTTTTTAATAAATATCTGATGTTTTTTTGTTTTTGTTGTCATTTATTTCCAGCTGACTTGTATTTTGTATGTAATTTTTTAATAATTTTAGCGCTTATTCACGATTATAGCGATTATTTGTAGCATTAAGCGTTTTTTAATTGGAATTTTTGATATGGCAACTTTGTTGTTTGACAATTGTTAATGGCTTTGTTTACAACACGTAAGGCCATGCGAACTACAACTCGCAAATTAGTGGCTACCGATTTAAAGCAAAAATGAGTGGATGATTATCGCTCGATTAGGGTTTCTTTCGACATCGTGGCTTAGGCTGTTAGATTGTGATCGGCACTCTAAAATAAGGGTTGTTGCCTTGTACTGATAATTTCGAACATGCTCATACGACACAATCGCAAACAGATTTCGTGCTCTTTTTCTGCATGTATACATGAGTTGAGGCCGATAAAAATGCTAAAGCAAAAGGAATGAGCGAAATTGAGAGCACAACACTTGAGACAAACAATATGTGAGAGACATGTGTGTTGTTGTTATTCTTGCATTAGCTTCATACATGCATACATATTTGTTTTTGAGCTAGCATTTGGACGTTTGTTTGACGATCACGATTGTTTCGCGACTGGATTTCCAATCGTCACCACGATAGTCGGAGCAGAACTCGAAATCATAACTGTAAAACATGAGCGTTTCGCTCACAGCGCATTATTGCGCATTGCCTTTTGTGATCTATCGTTGCTTTTCGTACATTTGCTTTGAGTGCACTGTGCCGTTCACTTATCTACGCAAAATTTTGGGGTGTCTGGTGAAATAGAATCGATGCTTACTGTTTGAATGAGTGACGAAATGCAAAAACACGAAACACGGAAAGCGATTTGTGCGTTTGGGTGTGTTATTCTTTTCTTGCTGCTTGTGAGTGCAACAAGCACTCCAAATTTATAAGTGTGATTCGGGTGCCAAAAAGTGACACCCTTGACGTCCTCTGGTGGCTACCGATTTAAAGCAAAAGTGAGTGCATGATTTTCGCTCGATTAGGGTTTCTTTCGACATCGTGGCTTAGGCTGTAAATAAAAAAACATTTTTCTGATCTTTAGCCGAATTTGATGTATCATACGCAGCTATGGGCACCACTACTTTGAAAGCCTTGCATGTGTTTGTGATTCAATGTTTTTTTTAGTGAAAGGCAGCTCAATACAACCACAATATGAGTTTGTGTTGGTGAGTTACTCTCTTCCCTCTCTCACTGTAGAGAAGGGAATTATAATATAGTTTTTCCAAACCTATAAACAAAATTATGATATAAAAATCGAGGAAATAATTAATAAATATTACTGACGTTCGCGTGGCACCGCATATTAACATATTTCAATTCATATTTACTGAAAAAATGCATTCCATTTATTGCCGTGCTAACAACAAGCGTCGACACAACCGCGTCGGGCGAATGCTCTAGCGAGACTGAATGCATTTGTTTGTTTTCGTTCAATGGGTGTGAGAATACATGTGTGGCTCTCTTGCTCATGTTGCCCATGTTGTTGTAACTTTTTCGTATCAATACGAATTATTATGCTCTTGAAACTCCCAGAGAGCTCCCTGCCCATAGCTGATCATACGATACACTAACGTAATTTGATATAAAACACAGTAAGATCGACTAAAAACTAATCAAAACAAATACACAAAAATATTAATCGCAAAAATAAATCCAGTTTCATAAATTGGGTATAAAGATTGGACTTACCCGAGAAAAAAAAGCCATCATATATAAAAATTGGGTGATAAAAGGGAGAGTTACACGTTTTTAAAGAGGACACTACAAATGGTAAATTTTTTGATTTTAATCATATCACGGTAGATTTAAAGCTAAACTTTACGTTGCATGAAAATGACGATAAAAAGTGGAAATGCCACTGTATTCTGGGTTGATCATGCACCACAAAAATGCTTAAATTGTAATCCAAGCTGAACCTTTTTAAAAAATATCGATATTTTTCATTTCTGCTGACTGGACCAAAAGTCTTTTTACTTTTTAAACGATGACAGAAAAAAACTGGACAAATGAAATAAATACTGTTTATTTATTATAAAAGTACACACACAGTGATTTATGCATGATAATTGATTATTTTGACATTGCTGCAACCTGGAGAAGCTTTTACTAGACATGCAAAGTGACTCGACACTTATATTGCGAAGTTGCTGTCGACGATATCGAGGGGGCCGGCAATGAAAGAAAAGTGTATATGACTGGAGCCGGGAATCAAACCACGGATCTCCCGCATGCTAGTCGCGTGTTCTAATCACTATGTCCCGGCCGGTGTAATGGGTGTAATAGTCTGATGAAATTTCAAGATTTTCTTAATTTTGGGTTAGTACCAACTCCTTCTATTTTTGTCCCATCGATGTATGGGGACAATGCACTATGCGTCGCACAGTGTAACGTCTTCATACATTCGTTGGCCAAATGGAAGGAGTCGTTGTAGAGCAACGAAATAAAAAATCATAAAAAATCATTTTAAGAAAATGGAGCAGCGTTGGGTAGCAAGCTTTTTTTCAGTGTTAAAGTGAAACAAAAATGAAGGTTAACATAGGCCAACATTTTTTGTTATCGTCTTTTGAAATTTGAAAACAATTCACGTACTTAACTTCCCTTAGAGGTTTTCTTTCTGTCTGAATAAAAAAGAATAAAAAGAATTATATACAGAATCTAGTATAGCAACTAGTTTGTAACTGTATACAAATCAACTAGTTAGGCGCCTATGACAGCCCCGTGTTACAATCGATAGTTCGTTGAATAAAAAAAAAAAGATGTCTAACTAGTACACCAATCAAGGGCGTAGCCAGGATCTAATGTAGAGGGGGGCAGTCAGTTTTCCATTTCATGTTAATAGTATGTTAACAAAAAAAAAATTAAAACTAAGTACCTAACGAAAAATCAATACTCATTGTTTTGACAATATTTTCTTAAACAAAGGAGGAAAAATTTTATTTAAAAAATTTTGGGTCGTCTTAGTTGTTTTTTTTCGGACATATGAAATTTCAAGCCGTAATTCTTGAGCAATTTTAAAATTTTTTTTCTTGTGTAATTTGAAATAAAATTTTGCACAGAATTAAGGTTTTTTATTCTGATTTCATTATCGTTATTTATTTTATATGTGTCAAAGTCGATGAAAAAAAATTTTCGACTTTAATTTCAAACATTTGTTGAGGTTTATGTGCTCAAATCGATTTCGCAGACTCAAGTTGGATTTTCGGATATGCCGTTTTCGACAAAGTTGTATTAAAAAAGTCATGCTTATGCGGCATTCCAAATATAGCAGCTAAAAATTAAAAAATAAATTTGTCCGAAACCGTTATTGTAACTCAAAATCCTAATGATGCAGTACGATTCCGAATTAGGTTAAAACCGTCGAGTCCGGTCTTGTCTATTTTTTCGACTACCACAGTGTTCTTTTCACTGAATGTAATCTACAAATCCAAAGAACTAATTAATTTAGTCTCATGTCTTGTTAAAAGAATCGATTCGGAAATCGAGTACGGAATCAGTTGCCTCAAAAATTTTTAATTCCACACTCTATTGCTTTTTTGAAATATGTTTTCTGTGTTCGTTCAATCTGCTGCATCCCTCGCATCGAAGTACCTCATTCTGTCTCTCCAAAATAGACTAGTATGAGACACTGTAATTGTATGGGAGGTACCAGAAGGGGTGTGTCAAATAGTTATGTTTTATGAGGTTTTGCCTCAGATCAGAGTATAAATTAATCGACCAAAATCAATCGACCAAATCAAGTTCAAATATCTTCCAGTTGTCCGTTTGGAAGTTATTGAAGAAATAGTAATTATCTACAAACAGGTAATTTTGTATGGGAGGTACCAGAAGGGGTAGTGCTATTCTGCCCATTAACAATCCTATTACTTCGTTTTAAAAAATAGTAATACTGGTCAATTTTCATACCGATCCGTTAAGGTTTACTCGAGTTATCCTGCTCACCAGCCATCCATCCAGCCAGCCAGACAGACGGACGTAGCTTAAGCGTCTTAAAAAGTCCTGAAACGAATTTGGTCTTAAGATACTTGGGGTCTAACTCGTATTCTTCAATGCGTTAAACTTTTTATAGTTTCAAACTATATATACCCTCGTTCCTAAGGGATATGGTATAAAAAATAAATAATCAAATTAAAATAAAAGTTTATATATGTGTTTTATATAAGAATTTCCAACACAAATAAAAACCATTTAGGCAAAAACTGGTAGCAAATTTTGAATACATTGACAAGCTACAATCATACAGATTACAAAAACACAAATAATAGAATTAAAGTTTGATAAATTCCCATTTCAAACTCTAATTGAATTTGGACATTGGACAAAATTTGACGTATAAGACACACTCGCACAAAACTCCATGTTTTTTTTTGTAAACAGAAATCTTTTATATGAAATATAAAAATAGTAACATTTGTTCTTACTATTGTTAAATTAATTTCTGCAAAAAAATATTTTAAAAACTTTGTTCTTATTTTTCCACAACTTTAATTGCGGTACTAAATATCAACTGAGCTATTAATAGAAAAACAAAACAGCAATTACTTGTGTTTAAAGCAAGAAAGCAAACCTGAAACAGAAGTTAAATAAATATAAAATTTACCGTTATACTCTGTGGGCACGTTTCAACTTATTACACAAGGGAACAAAATTGAACTTTTTGAGTGTTGTTTGGAATTCGATAGCTGTTTTTTACTAATTTGAGGTCGCTGATTTCAAATCTAATCTCCATTTTTCTCCATCAGCTCGAATTTTTAAGTTACAGGTACTAATCGTATTTTCGACTTTTTTCCAAAAAATTATAGTTCAAAAAATCATATTTTTTTTTCATAAGCCGGATTTTAAAATTTTTTTTTTTTAAAGGTATCGTTGTTACCTTTGAAAAAAATCAAATTTTTTAATATTACAAAAAAAAAAATGACTGAGTAAAGGCTGTTTTATTAAAAAAAAAAAAAAAAATTAGACATTTTAATTTTCTTCACGCTGACAGTTAATCGGTTGGGGGAAAATTGTTATTTTTATTAGCTTTATTGAATATCATATTAAAATAGCTTTCTAAAACATGTTTGTACATAATAATCGATTGAAAATTGAATGAGTTATGCTAAGTTCGGTGATAACAGATTTTTCGCAATTTTTTGTTTCTACCCAAAAAAAATTTAAATTTTGTATTTTTTAAAATCATGACAAATTTTCAAATTTATTTATAGTTTAATTTATAGTTTTGCCTCCTATTACAATATAAATTAACTGACCAAATTTAATTAATCGGCAGTTGTCAATTTGGAAGTTCAGGGTAAAATATTAATTGTCCAAAAATAGGTCATTTTGTATGGGAGGTACCAAAAGGGGTGATCCGCTATAGTGTAAATTCATTCCTGATTCATATTTTCATAAACGTAAAACTTACGCATAGTTTGACTGAGTTCAGTGTACTTACAAAAAAAAATATGTATGTAAGACTATTGGGGTGAGTTCGGTCATTTGTATGGGAGGTACCAGAAGGGGTATGGCAACGGTTTCGGTTTTTTTAGGGTTTGTCTACTTTTTCAAGATAAATAAACTGACCAAATTTCAATATCCTCCGGTAGTCTGTTTGGCAGCTATCGAAGATATATTAATTATCCAAAAATAGGTAATTTTGTATGGGAGGTACCAGAAGGGGAGGGGCTATTCCACCCATTTACAATCCCATAAGTTCGTTTCGAAAAATATTAATACTGATAAATTTTCATAACGATCCGTTTAGGTTTGCTCGAGTTACACTTTCACAAACATATTAATAAATGTTATTTCTGTATGAAAATTGCGATTTTTGTAAATTTAGTTATCTCAGTAAATTGTTGACAAAATCAAAAGTTGTGCAGAGATTTTAATGAAATAAAGCTCATTTGATTCACACTATATTAAACTAAATGTTTTAACACAAACACTGTGATTTGTCTTGCATTAATTTTTTTTATGAATTTTAAAAAAACTAATTTTTTTTTTTGTTAATTTTTTGTTTTTTTTTTAATATACAACGATATCTCGGAAACTACATGGCCAAATTAAAAACAGTGTAAGCACGGATTAAAGATAATTTTGTTGACGAGTTTAAGTTTTTTTTTTAATTGAATATGGTGAACCGTTTTCAAGTTATTTAAATATTTGTAGTGGAAGTGCCTTAGTTATGGACATAACGGTATATCGCGAAAAGTCGAGCTGATACAAAAAAACCAAGTGCAGATTTGGATTCAGCGTCCCAAATTACCTTTAAAACAATATTCAGTTCTTGAACAACAAATACCTTGTTCCCTTGTGTTATCAAACAAAGTATTTAGTTTCGGAATAAAAAACAAAATGTCTTTCTTCTGGCTAGGTTGAGCGTATGGACCACTGTGCGGCGTACTGTCAGGTGGTCACACACAGAAGAGGCAAAATCAAAACAAAACCCATTAATAAAAGTTCTAAACTCTGCCTCCTTCCCCATGAAGAAGCCTATAGCAAACAACTCGAAAATTTAGACCCTAGAGGATCTTCCAGACGAAGATTTTTTTGAAAATTCACGACACCAGCACCATCAAAACTTTAGGCTGAAATGCGATTCAAGATATTTTTTATTATGTTGTTCATCCAGTTAGTAATAATTCAGTTCCATCGAAGCGCCAGATTCTCTCCCTTATCGCTCGACTTTTCGACCCTCTTGGTTGGCTAGGACCGATTGTTATTTTAGCGAAAATACACATGCAGCAACTGTAGGAAGCAAAACTTGAGTGGGACGAGGATATTCCACCGCATTTAGCAATCAAATGGAACTCATTTGTAAAAAATCTCCCTAACATCACAACATTAATGATTCCACGGTGGGTAGATTTTTCTCCTGACTCTGAAGCCTAGGTACATGGATTCTGTGATGCGTCTGAGAAAGCTTATTGTGGAACCGTCTACATTAGAACAACTGACGAAAATGGCGAAATATCTAATCACATACTGGTAGCAAAAACTCGAGTTGCGCCCCTTAAACGATCCACAAACCCGAATCTGAAACTGTGTGGTGTCGAATCACTTACAAACCTTATAAAACAGCTGAATATATCAATGTTTAATAACTTCAAGTTATTTATATGGTCTGGTTCATCCATAGCGCTGGGTTGGTTGCAAAAAGCTCCTCAAACCGTAAAAACATTCGTAGCTAATTGAGTTTCTAAAATTTGAATTTCACCAACGAAACTCAATGGAAATGTTTTAAAAGAGAAGAGAATACAGCCAGTATGGGTACTCGAGGATGTCTTTGACAAGAATTAGTCTAGAATTTACTCTGGTGACATAGGCCCCCTTGGCTGTAACAACCAATAGAAACTTTTGACTCTACAGATTTGGAAACGGAAAAAGTCTCTTCTTTTCATCTTAACCTTAAAGAAGACATCATTAAAAGATTTTCATCTTTAAATCGCGCTTTTTTCGGTTTTGTCGTAAAAAGTCTCCATACAAGACAGAGTATATCATAACCGATTAGATACCGATAGTCAAATGTATTTTCCAAAGAGTATAGTGTCTTCTCAACAAGACTCCAATCAATGGGATATGTAATTATCTGCCATTAACGTATATAATGACGGTTTGCTGCGAGTAGGTGGAACATTGGTCGGAAATCAAAATTTTCTGGCCGAAATTCAAAATATAAAATACTTTACTTCTTGTTGTATATATATAATGTAAACACTCCAAATAAGAAGAAAAAACAGTAAAAAAATTCCATGTGTTTTGGGTATATGTCATATAAAATACTAGCTGACCCTGCAAACGTTGTTCTGCCATACATTTTTTTTCAGTAAATATTTTGGCCGTAAAATAAAACACAACTAACGCGTAGTGTGTGGGGATTGGATCTATGACAGAAATTTAAATTTTGCGCTGTAGACGATTACCGCTGATAAAAACAAACCCACAGCAGCCATACATTTTTTTCAATTCATTGCATTTCATTATTATAACGGACATATATTTATTGTTTGATCTGAAAAAAATTTTATTGTAAAGTAAAACAGTGATATATGGTTTTTCTTATAATTGAAAAATGATATATTCAAACTCTGTCCTGCCTCCAAAGTTATTGATACATATGATGAATATCATATCAAAACCGATATTCATTGAACCCGACCATCTCAAATTTTAATGAAATTTTGCATACAGCTACATTTTACCTGTAGAAACACAACCTCATTTTAAGAAATTGCATTTTTGACAATATGTGGGCGTGGCAAGGTATCGAAATATTTGAAAAATTACGGTAATAGGAACTTTTAAGCTACGATTACTATGGAATGACTCAACCGATGTGAAAGATCTTGGTGCCATTAGAAAGGTATATAAGTCAGCTTTCGAAAACATACACTGTAAAAATTTTATATTACTCTGAACAAATATTTTTTAAAAAATTGTTTAAGTAAATGCATCTCTTGTTAACTTCTTTATATTTTGATATCTTTGTGTGACAAAAATGAATAAAGTAGCTTAACTTTGAAAGTTATACAGATTTTTTGGTAATTCTAATAGATTAGAACAAGAATCGTATTATAAATTTTGCAGACATCCCCAAAAATATGAAATTAACCTTGATATATTTTGCGCAAGAAATACTGTTGACTTTCGGAATATTTGCTAACATTTAATGAAGTTTCATCTAAAGATATAAAAGAATGGAAGCTTTGAGTTCCTGTAATAGTATTAGCATTTTTATACCTTGAAGATTGTTTTTATGCCATCACCCTTAGGGATGAGGGTATATATCATTTGATACGAAAAAAAGTGTAACGCATTAAAGGAGACGAGTTAGACCCCAAGTATCTTAAGACCAAATTCGTTTCAGGACTTTTTAAGACGATTGAGCTATGTCCGTCTGTCTGCCTGGCTGGCTGGGTGGCTGGTCAGCAGGATAACTTGAGTAAACCTTAACGGATCAGTATGAAAATTTATCAGTATTAATATTTTTCAAAACGAACTTACGGAATTGAAAATGGGCAGAATAGCCCCACCCCTTCTGGTACCTCCCATACAAAATTACCTATTTTTGGATAATTTATATTTCTTTCATAACTTCCCAACGGACAACTGGAGGATGTTTGAATTTTGTCAGTTTATTTTCTTGCAAAAGTAGACAAACCATAAGAAAATCGAAACCTTTGCCCCACCCATTATGGTACCTCCCATACAAATGACCGAATTGACCCTCATACTTTTACATACATATCTTTTTTGTTAGTAAACTGAATTCACTCAAATTTTGCGTGTGATGTTCACTTATGAAAAGTTGAATTGGGAATGAATATGGACTATATCGGTTTACGCCTTCTGGTACCTCCCATACAAAATTACCTATTTTTGGAAAATTTATATTTCTCCCATAACTTACCAACGGACACATGGGGGGTAATGAATATTTGTCGATAAATTTATGTTGTGATAGGAGGCGAAACCTCAGAGAGCCTAACTATTTGACACACCCCTTCTGGTACCTCCCATACAAATGACCAAACCCACCCCCATAGTCTCACATACATATCTTTTTTGTAAGTAAGTGAATTCACTCAAATTATGAGTATGATGTTCGCTTGTGAAAATTGGACTCAGGAATGAACATGGACTATATCGGTTCACGCCTTCTGGTACCTCCCATTCAAAATTACCTATTTTTGGAAAATCAATATTTCTCCCATAACTTCCAAACGGACACTTGGGGGGTAATGAAAATTGATCGGTAAATTTATCTTCTGATAGAAGGCAAAACCTCAGAAAACCTAACTATTTGACACACCTCTGTTGATACCTCCCATACAAATGACCGAACCCACCCCCATAGTCTCACATACATATCTTTTTTGTAAGTACACTGAATTCAGTAAAATAATCGAACACCTTCGATTATAAAGATTTTAATCAGAAATGAATATGGACTATATCGGATCACCCTTATGGTACCTCCCATAGAAAATGAGTTTGATTGGAAAATTTATATTTCTCCCATAACTTCTAAACAGGCACCTGGGGGATAATCAAATTAATTAATTAATCAGTTAATTTATCTTGTAATAGGAGGCAAAGTCTCAGCAACCCTAACTATTTGGCACACCCCATACGTATCATTTTTGTATGTACACTAAATTCAGACAAATTTTGCCAAGGTAAGCTATCATTGAACTTTGACTTACGAAAAAAATAAGACACGTTGTGCTGCCCCTAATTGAACCTTCTGTACAAATAGGTCAAATTTTGTATGTTTTTGATCTACATGCAGATAAAAATAATACATAAGTAATTTTATTTTATTTTAAAAATCTATAAATTTCATTTACTCAAGACTTAAACAATATCTTGTATTGGGTGATGGTATTTATCAGTCAGTTTACCTGACTGAAATGTCTGTACTGGTTTTTTGTTATGTTGTAGTCGTCAGCGTCTGCATAAGCAACTTCTATGAAGGTCTGTGAAGTCCAATGATAAAGGTGGTTCACCGTTTGATGGAGTCACTTTAGACCCTAGGTTTCTTTGAACCAAATTCGGTTCATGACTTTTTAAATCGTTATATCCGTCTGTCTGTCTGTCCGGCTGGTGCGCACGGTTACTTTCGAAAGACGCAAACAAATGTTTTGAAATTTTGCACGAGCTAATATTTCCCCAAAACTACTTACGGTATTGCAAATGGGCTACATGTCCCCGCCCCTTCTGGTACCTCCCATACAAATACATCATTCCGCTCACTTTAGAAATCGAGTAATAATATCAATACACCCAACGCTGTCGTGCCCAAATTCTGTATTTCGTAAAGCTATAGCAGGATACAGTTTTTTTAGAAAAAAAATGGAAGTCTAGACACACCCCTTCTGATATCAATAACATAATATCAATATAATAGAAAATTTTATATTTGATTGAGAGTGGGGGTAGATGTTAGTCGGGTTGCCCGACTTAAATTTTTGTGCTGCTTTTTGTCAAGGAATTTGTAAAACACATGAATAAGCTAGTGAGGTGCATTTACTTAAAATTTAAAAAAAAAACACATTTTAGATTTAGATATGTTATATACATATATTAAATAGGCCTATCTAAAAATATTTTTTTTTTTAAAAAAAAGAGTTGATTTTTGAAGTGTATTCCAAGTTTAAACTTTTATTTTTAGCAAAAAAAAATTTTCAGTGTAATATAACATTTTTACAGTGTATGTTTTCGAAAGCTGACTTCTATACCTTTCGAACGGCAATAAGATTTTTCAAATCGGTTGAGCCATTTCATAGTAATCGCAGCTTAAAAGTTCCAATAACCGTCATTTTTCAAATATTTCGCTACCATGCCAAGCCCACATATTTTCAAAAAAGTAATTTCTAAAAATGAGGTTGTGTTTCTGAAGGTAAAATGTAGCTGTATGCAAAATTTCATTAAAATCTGAGGGGGTCGGGTTAAAAATGCCCCTTTTTTATAGGTTTTGATATGAAATTCATCATATGGCCGTGTTCGCGAAAATGTCAACCAGAGGGGAAAAAAATTTTTGTGACTTTTACAAAAAAATTTTGTGTGTATGAAATAAGAAGTGTCTAATAAATCTGGCAAAATCTCTTTTTTGTCGAAAATTGCAAAACTGTGGCAACCCTAGCATGTTTTTTCTAGTAAGTTTTAAACTGAGATTTCAAACAAAATGGATAGCTCACAGAAAAAGGTAAAAACAACCTATTCTGCTCAGAAAATTGCATTGTTTTCTTTTGCAATATATGGATAAAGAATTGTTTTAGTGCTGAAAACAAAAAAAAAATTTAAACTATTTTTTAAATGCACACTTGATGGCAATGAAAACTGCGCAATTTCGGTGTAATGTGAAAGACTAAAATTGGAAAAGTTTAATAACGGTGGTTGCCCGCTGGTGTTTTGTTGTGAAAACAAAACTTTTTCTGAGCAGGAATTCTTAATATCTGGAATCGGTGGTATTTTTGAAAATTAATGCTGGTTTCTCAGTTTAAATTGCCATCAAAAGTGTGTAATGTGAAAGACCACTTGAAAAAAAAAATACTTAATTTTTTTTTTGTAGGATCCACTCACAAGTGCAGAAAAAAATAAAAAATACATCGAAAAGCTAAAAAAGAATGGTAAATAAGAAGAACACTAAAGAAAGAGGGCAGAAGCTATGCGTAAATTGAGAGAAACCCGTAAACTGAAGGAAAGTGAAATGCCAAGAAAGGATAGTGAGTCCCTTGTAGAAAGACGTCGCAAAGACTACGTAAATGCATTCAACCTTACACCTTCAACCATTTCTGTCGAAGAAGTCACTGATGAAGACTTTTGTGAAATAAACAATAAATTAAATGTTGCCGAATTTTTTTTGAACACAAAAAATATTCGTGATATTGCGTCGGCCCATCAAATACAGCAAGAGTCCGGCAATATCCGCATTTTTTCAACTTCCAAAGAAGGATATAATCAATCTTAAAAAATAAAAAAAAATAAAAATCAAAAGAGAAACAAAATAAAAATAGAGTTTGAATAACTTTGTTTCTGCATTTTTTTTATAATTCCGCAAATATAACCGTTTTCAAAAGAATGTTGTAGTTTTATTTGGCGTGACTTAACGATGGTGACTTAAAACGTTAAAGCTTACTAGAAAAAACATGGTAGGGCTGCAATTTTAGAACAAAAAAACAGTGTTGCCAAATTTTTTTACACACTTCTTATTTCATACGCACCAAAAAATTTTCGCGAACACGGCCAGGTGTGGGCCCGCCCTTAAATATTGTCATGCTGTTTTCGAATTTTTTGACACCATTCTTTTTTTGCCATAAAAAGCTGATAAAAATATGGTTTTGTCCCATCTGACACAAATTGCTCTACCCCCACCTACCAAACCATGATATTTATTACGATCCCTTAGCCCCAAGACCCAATATTGGTCTTTGGTTGTAAAAAAATTTCTTTAAGAAGCATTTTAAGAACTAAAAATCGTTTTTAAATGCAAAAATTTCTACGATGTAATGTGAAAGACTTTCGATGTAATGTGAAAGACTTGATATTTTTAGTCCTACTGAGTTTTCTAAGCAACATATTTAAACCGTTGAAATGCAATTTCCTTTCTTCATTATTCAACTTTTATCTCCAAAAGTACGGAGACAATCCGTTGTCTATAAGAGCAGAACTTTTAGAAAGTATCTGCCTACCTCAAAAGTGACTTCCAAAATTTGTAATGTGAAAGACCGACTTTAACTGCTTATACCATGAAAACCATAGGACCTGGAAATAAAATTTCTTTTAAGAAAATGTGCACACTGTTAAGCCTTATAATTTCCATGCATAAAACATTAGCATTTAACTAATTTCAAACCAATTTTTTCAAATTAGTGTGTACAAATGTAATGTGAAAGACTGCGAACACGGCCATATATATTTGTAAAAAAGCAAATATTGGCTATGGAGTTTCCACAAAAACACATCTGTTTATATTCATTCTTTTGTTTCATAGCTTGGGAATAATGATTAGAAATCCCAATGATTAGCAATTGGATTAGAAATTTTAATTGTGTTGAAAAATTGATTAATTATGATTAGTTAGCCATTTTAGACGATTACTAATTGATTATATTAGAAATAATCAAAAATCTAATCACAATTAGTGACGATTAGCATATGTAATCAAATCTAATCAAAACTAATCCAAAAAATAATTGATTAGATTTCTTGATTATTTTTGATTAGATTTGATTAAGTCAACTATTTTTAACTATTTTTGTGAAAAGAAAATATTTATTTATCACATTTGTTGCTATATTTACATAATGTAACAGTTTTTGAGTATTGCATACAATTGCATACGGTGAACCTTTTTCTTTATATAAACCCTAGACACAGCTGGTTCACTTTGTTGTTGTGTTATTATTAATGTTAATTTTCAACGTGTTTTGTGGAAGTACAAGTATACTTTTTTTGTTTACTTAATAGTGAAAGTAAAATCTTCGTCGTAATGGATCCAATTGTTTTCGAGGACCAAGACTTCTCCGCAGACGATGATGTATGCGATCCAAATTATGTACCGACGAAGGTGAACCGGAACATAAAATAGTTTCGGAGAGCGAGCCGGCAGTGAGTGCTAGAAGAATATTCAAAAACTGTCACATTATGTAAATATACCAACAAATTTGATAAATACATATTTTCTTTTCACAAAAATAGTTAAAAATAGTTGATCTAATCGAATCTAATCAAAAATAATCAAGAAATCTAATCAATTATTTTTTGGATTAGTTTTGATTAGATTTGATTACAAATGCTAATCGTCACTAATTGTGATTAGATTTTTGATTATTTCTAATCAAATCAATTAGTAATCTGAAATTTTTATCAAAATTCATTTCTGATGATTAGATTATTTTATTTCTCTAATATTATGATTTGATTTATAATTCTAATCGAAATTCCCAAGCTTTGTTTTGTTTAATATATTAAAGTTCATATTTTCGACCTCAAAATGTAACGGACAATTAAGTAGAAGCCGTTTATTATCGATATGTTAAGAATTTTTTAAATACATAACACGGGGGCTGGCCGTTGCATGATGGTTACAGCACGCTACTACCATGCGGAAGATCCCACGTTCAACTCTTGGCTCCAGTCATCTAAAAAATAAAAAATAAATTGTCCATCCATTGCCGGCCCCTCGATGTTGTCGACAGCAACATGACAGTATAAGTGTCAGGTCAATCGGCATGTCTAGTAAAAAGGTTCTCAAACAGTGAAGTTCGCATTCGGCGATAAACAAGTAGGTGCCGTTAGTTTTGAATCTATAAATAGAAAGCGTGTTAATTCACAACAACGCGAGAAGCAGTCCCATACCTCATTCATGGGGTGTAAAGGGAAATTACGTAATTAAGTAACAACAAAATGTACCAAGCTCTTAGGACACAGATGGAATTTGTCTTAGGGGAAAGTAGTCCAAGAACATAATAATGGAAGCCTCATATACACTAGGGTGTTCCAAAAACATAATAGTTCTTCTTTTCCAACGCATATGCTTTAATTTTATTTGATTGGTTTCAAAACATTTACAAAAATAGTTTCGTGCACTCACAACCACGACAACCCGTACTTACAACGAAACATGCCAGTTCATACCAATACGCGCGGTAAATAACACGTGTAAATTTTAATTTAATAAATTAATTTACATGTAAATCATGAACACGCCGAAAGAGCAGAGCATAAACTACAAAAGACACACGGAAGGAATAGCTAAAATTTATAGACACACAGTTCAAAGACACAACAAACAAAGAGAAGCTTAGTTAATAACTATTCAGGAATCGACGCAGACGTTTAACGTTTTTGTTGTTCGTCTTATTTAATGTAAATATGTTGTGATATTAATGTAAATTATTTGTCTAACAGTGTAATTGTTTTATGTATTTGTGAATTTATACAGAAAAATTTCACTGATGATGATTGACGAAGTCAATCGAAATATCGGAATAAAATAAAACAAGGAAAAATACATCAACATCAGTGTTTTTTCTCAAGCAACACCAATGACCTCAAACCAAACTATATCAAACGAATAAAATTAGATAAAAGGTCAACTATACATAAAAACAGCGTTCTTTTATATTTTTAAAGAAAACAATTTACAATTTTATTTTTTTTTAAATCAAGCAATTTACATAGTTTTTATTTGTTTACATAGAGTGTGGATCTGTCAAATTAACTTCAAAAATTCAAAGATACCAAACACTTCAACCATAGTGGAAACGAGTTGAGGTGTTAAAACGTAAACAAGTGATTTGAGCGGTAATGGAAACACAGTAATAGAAGTAAAGTGTTTATTTGAAGTGTCATGTTCGTGTAAAAGATACTAAATAGTGAAAAATGTGTTTGCGGAGACTTCGTAAAAGGTAAGGGATAATAAGAACCAAACCAAGATTGTTGGCGAAAAAGTCGTTGGCGTCGGGTTTTCAATAGAAAATAAGGGTGAGTACAATTGTGTGTTCGTTCATGGGTGTTCTGTGTGAGTGACCGGCGAAAATAACAAAACAATTTGAATTTCATTTGAAGCCGTAATTGCTAGCTCAATAATATGTATGTATATGAAATTCCAGAATAAATTCAAATTTACAATTAATGTTTCTTAAGAAATGCAATTGTATGGCGCTGTGTTTTAAAGATAGATAGAGTAAAAGTACAATAACGCGTATGTAGTGTGTGTATGCAAAAAATTTATGTTACAAATTGTATAGTAAAATCCAAATTGACTAGCAAATAGTAATTGGAATTTAGTGTGAAAAATTCAAATTCATCATTGTCATTTAAATTGAAATTTGTAATTGGACAATGAAAAAATAAATTCCAAACGGTAAAAGAATGTAAATGCTAAATTGATATTTGAATAAAATTTTAATTTATTTACATCTTGGGATTATGTAATGTATTTTTAATCTAATTAGAAATTGGCATTTGAAATTTGAATTCGTTTTTAAATATTAAATCTCATTTAATTTGAAATTATTTCCACAATTAAAAATTTAAGTGTCAATTACAAATTAGATAAAACTTCTGATCCAATTACTAATAATAAAATTAAATAATTGCAAATCGATTCTATAATTTTAAATTTTAAATAAAAATTTTAGTTACAAAAAATTTAAAATTTTAATGTGGAAGTCTAGAACAGTTTCTAATTTGTTATTGAAATTTGAATTTAAATTTGTAATTGGAGTTTGGTATTCACAAGTTAATTAATCAATTGTAATGAAATTTAAATTGATATTAGAAAGCAAATTTGAAATTAAAATTTAGAAAGGTAATTTAAATTGAGACCTTGAATTGTAGATTTATGTAATACCAATTTGTAATTGGAACGTGAATAAAATTATGTAATTTTTAATTATAATTTGAATTGAAATATGCAATCAGTATCTGAGTTAAAATTTAAACATAAATTTAAATTTAGAATTAAGTTTTGAGATTTAAATCAATCAACTACAAATTTATATTTTTTTTCAGAAATTAAAATTGCAGATATAAATTAAAGGTTATTGTTGCATTTGAAATAAGAATTCGCTCTTAAATATTAAATTCCTTTAACTTATACTTATTACAAATTTGAATTTATTCTTGAATTTCAAAAGTAACTTCCAACTCAATTACAAATCACAAATCGAAATTTATTCATTCTAAATTCACTTACAAATTTGAATTCCGTATGAATTCAATACTAATTGAAATTTATTTTAAATTTTCAAATCAAATACCTATTGAAATACCATTTGTTTATCTTCATTCCAAATTCAATTACAAATTTAAATTCCATATATATGTTCAATATGAATTCAATACTATTTGAAAATAATTTTTAAATTTCAGATCAAATACCTATTGAAATACCATTTGTTAAACTGAATTGATTTTATTTTCGTTTTCTAAACATTTTTATCCCCCTTGGGCTATTAAAAATTGTTATATTGTTCATATATTGAAATGCTAGACAGATATTTATTATTGGTATGATCTAAATAAGTTTAATTCTTGGCTTTCGCGTAATTATACTGCAAATTATTTTAATGGTTCAGTTTTCTGTCAGATTGTTAGTCTTCTAGCAGTTGGCGGGGAGGCTCGTCTGTGTCATGGCTACGTATGATTTGGGATCTCCTCTGTAACGCTTGAAGCAGTTTTTCCATGTAAACAAATAACCGTTAGCAACATAACTGATAATGATGAGACTTTTATTATGCCGCGGGGAAACCTAAAGGGCAGGTTCTAATTGTTTAGATCAGCTGGCTTCTAAATTTTCTTATGACTTACAAATTTTTATTCTGAAGTCAATTTTTTATAATTTGATTTCGAGGACAACACAATTCACTAATTGAGTTAAAGATTATTATTTCAATGTAAACCTCCACGCGGCATTTAATTTTATATTTTCTAAGGGAATTTTATTTAATGTATCCTTTTAAAATAATTTTATCGAAATAAACTTGTATTTGCCAAATTAATGAAAAATTCGAATAATAATAATATTCGAACATATAATTAATATTATAAACTCCATTCCCTCCGCAACTTTCTGAGCATGTTGGCCAAAGATTAACTTTTATTCTTTTACCTAAGTCGTATTTTGCAGCGATGACGTACAATTTCCCGACATGCGTATGTCTGAAGTTGGAAGTGGTGTGTATTAGTTATGTAAAATAATTATATTTTAAAATTAATAACTATTTGTACGCATGCGTGTTCCAGCATCAAACATGAACACGGTATTTCTGCAATATCAGTCAATTGCAAAAATAATTTGTTAATAATAATTAACCCAGGAACATTTTTTAGAACTGGTTGCGATTGGTATTGATGCTAGAATTGTTTCTTTTTTAATCGACCTTCTATTCTGTTCTGGTTCCATATAACCGATTATGTACAACATGTTGCACCACAGATTCCGTAGAACAGAAAATGAATAAAACAATTTTTTTTGCTGTGACTAGACCTGACCCGTTAATGAAACTTTACATCCATCGTATTCGAAATAAGTACTTTTTAGAGGGCATTTATTAAGAAAAACTTAAAAATCGGCGTTAAAATTTATTTCGAGTTAGTACCCAATTGAAAACCAATTAAATGTTAATAAAACAGCATATGTAATTCAGTTAAGGAGCAATTCATTTCATAACAGGTTCCAAAGAACATGTTGGTTTTGGGAATATTTCAAACAAAACTAATATATTGTGCAACCGAAAGTGTAACTTGTTACTTATCAGTAAAAGCTATTCTGTAATTGTTTCTTTGCAACAAAATATTTTGCTGGGAAATAAAAGTTAAATTTTTTGGCAGAAATTTTATTCTTTTAAATTTTTAATAAGCTTATATAATTGGCACTACGCATTAACATGTTTTGCACTTAAATGTAGTTTAATTTGCATTAATAAAAATTTGCTTTGTAGTAAGTCACATTTGTATCTTTTGAATACAATGCAAACTTCAGTGATAGCCGCGTGTGCTTATTTCAAGTCAATTTGTGGTTGACTTCAGGAAATTTGCCAAATATGGGTAGTAAAATGTAAGAAGTACATACTCAGTGGAACATCATTTCGCCTTATTTTATAAATTGTGTACTCAAATCGTATCAAAAAACTACGAAAGTACATACCGGTTTGTTGACACATAATACTTGCTTATAGTATATGTCGACTTACATTCAGTAACTTTTAATTAATTATATTCCAAATATATATGAATGTAGTTACAACTTTACTGAAATCAAGTATGAAACTAATTCAATCAATGTAACCGTAATACCCCTCGCGAATGGGTAGTCATCTTGGCGCGATGCGAGGGCTTAAGTACGCAGATGTTCTGGAGTCACACTGGCATCTAGAGAAGCGGCAGTGACGTCAGTCAATACCGTAATTTCTGATGCCCGTGTGGCCTGAACTGAGTACGAACTAAGAACTACCTCTTCCCTGTCTCTTAGCGTCTGTTTTCCCCAGTGGGGCGGCTAGGGGACATACGTCCGTTGACCTTAAGAGTCACTCGACCATCATCCCTAAGGTCGTCGGTCCGTATTTTTATTAAATCCAATTAGCGTCTGTTCTCACAGTGAGCGGCTAATGGTCTGTGTCTGTCTCCAGTGGAGCGGCAGTTTGTTCGCATCTAAGATGCATCTTTAATTCTGGTACAAGTCCTTAGAGTCTCACTGGCATGAAGAGGAGCGGGGTAGTGACTATAGTTATTACCTACATAATCTCGATTGCCAGTGGGACCTATACTAGTTACGAATAAAGAATTAATTCTTCTCCTGTCTCCTAGCGTCTGTTTCTCCCCAGTCGGGGCGGCTTCGAGACATACGTCAATTTGATCCGTAAGGGTCTTTTTACTCGTTCTTACGAAATCGCTCTTACAAAATACGGTACCTTAAATCCATAAACGTCTGTCCTCATATTGAGCGGTTAATGGTCTGCGTCTGTCTCCTGAGGAGCGCCAGGTTTTTCACGCCTGGCAGTTAGGCATAAAATGCAACCCCCAATTTTCGTCCAAATGTCCGATAAAAAATCATGCCCTGCGTATCCGGTTAAGGGCTTCATAATCTCCGGAGACCCGACTACTACAGTGTCGGCTTCAGGCTGTAGTACGTCGTCTGCTACTGAGACCTCGTCTAGTGGAGTGGTGGCGCCAGGCTCCGCTAGTCGATTAGCTACTAGTGCGCTAAAAACTAAACCGACGCAGCCAAAAGGCAGTCAAAATTCGAGCTTGGTACACAGTGGTTCTTCGAAACCAGGTACCTCCAAGGCTCCCAAGGTCCAGATGGGATGTGATCCTGTCAAAACCCCTGCTTCAGGTGCTGACAAAGTAACAGGTCTGCAGACAGTCGCTAAGTCAGCTTCCTTAGTGCCAACAACTGTGCAAGGAGAAAAGACGAATGATTCGATTCTCTCCGAAGCATCTCCCTCGGCCTCAACGGCCTCGACCACTAATACTAACCCCTCTAGGCACAAAACACCTTCCAGAAGGGCCTTTATTACCAGGCGTTCCGCCTATAGAATAATCAGTCGGTTCGGTGATAAACCTGTCGACGAGCTCACGGAGCAGGAAAAGAGTTCTCTCCAGTGGGCACAATCCTATATTAAGGATCTAAAAGGTAGCGTACCTCCTGCGAAAGATGACAATACTACACGGAAGTCATCTGACGCAGTGCCTAAACGGCAGCGGTCTGAGGATACTACCCTTCCGGGATCAAAGAAACCCAAACCAAATCCTGCACGGACACTACAGAGATCGTATAAGGATGTCGCTAAAGACCACCTTATCTGGGCGATCGTAGACCGCAACAACAGCGACGGCACTATTTCCTCCAGGAATTGGAAATCAGTTGTTGTCTCCCTCACTGTGGCGTTCTTAAAATGCGTCCGGGAGAGACCCGGACCACCGCGGCAATGTCATGATGTAGGCTGGTATCAGGGACACATCAAACTTGTGGCTTGTGCAGATGAACGCTCAGCGCAACTGTACAAAGCTGCTATTGAGTCGCTAGGAGAGGTTTTTCTTGGTGCGAGGCTCGAAGCTATACATCTGGCTGATGTTCCACAGAGGCCACGATCTATTGCCAAGATCCCCGCTGAACCCTCCGACCCTTTGGAAATCCTGTCAATCCTGCAATTCAGTAACCCTCAACTACCCACACAGGACTGGAAAGTAGTTAAGGTTACTGAAGCGGTGGAAGACTGCAGGAAGGCCACTATCATCCTAAACAGTGACACGCTTCTGCCGCTTAGAAAGACACAAGGGAGGGTGTTCTATGGTTTCGACTCCATCTTCCTGCGTGTCTATAAGAGCGATGACAGGAAAAAGTCCCTAGAGCAAGACGGCTCCAACAACATAGACGACAAAATGGCGTGTTCATCTGCCAATGAAGAAACAAACTCGGTGTCCAGCCTGGCGAGCGAATTCCTTGGCAAGATGAACGTGGCATTAGATGAAGACGACCTCCTGGAATCTGACGACGACCCAGAGGACGCCAACATAACTGTCGTCCACAGCGACCAACTGCAATGAAGGTTACCCAAATTAACCTTCACCACTCAAAAGCGGCGTCGGCCGCTCTTCTCCTCCGACTAACACCATCTACGGAGGAGATAATTTGCATCCAAGAGCCATGGATTAATCAAGACCGTATATGCGGACTCAACAAAGAAGGCTACTGTATTCTGTACGCAGCCGGATCAGGTAAGACCAGAGCTTGTATAATGGTCAGGAACACCCTTAAAGCTTTTATTCTAAGTGATTTCAGCGATAAGGACAACTGTACGGCTGCAGTCGAAAACAATGGTCAGGTAACATGGATTATGAGCTGCTACATGGCACACGACCATGTAGACGACCCACCTGGCTCCACCGTAAGAAAGGTAACGTCCCACTTGAACAACAAAAACGTTCCTCTGATCATATGTGCGGATGCCAATGCGCACCATACTATCTGGGGTAGCTCAGATATTAACCTAAGGGGTGAGTCGCTTTTCAACTTTATTATTGAGAACAAACTAACAGTAGTTAACAGGGGTAACGAACCCACTTTTATTGTTACTAACAGAAAAGAAGTCCTAGATGTTACACTAATTAACGATAAATACTCAAATATGGTCAGTAACTGGAGGGTATCCACAGATTGCTCGTTTTCTGACCATCTATATATCGACTTTGACCTTTCGCTCGAAGTGGATTCAGAAGACAGCTATATTAATAGAAGGAAAACTAACTGGCTCATCTTTAAGGGAGTTATAGAGAGCAAGTTACCCTGGTGTCCGGTCTCTATCAATGATAAGTCTACACTGGACTCCACAAACGTAACAAACGTCTTAGCTGAGGCAAGGGAAAAATCCTGCAGCAGAACTGACAGGAAAGGCAAGGCTAAGCCACATTGGTGGAATGCAGATATTGCTGCAAAGCGCAGGGAATGCAGGAAACTATTCAATAAGGCTAAAACAGATGGCAGCTGGAGCGCATATAAGTCTTCAGTTAACATCTTCAAGAACCTGATAAGGAAGGCCAAAAGGCAGTCTTGGAGAAAATTCTGCAGTAATGTAGAAAGCTCTTCGGAAACTAGTCGGCTACGCAAGATTTTATCCTCGCCTCGAAACTCTGGAAGTGCTGATGGAAGCACACTTCCCAGGTTGTCGGGAAAGTGACTACCAGTTTATAGAAAACTCGGTCGGCCATAACTATGATATCGCGGACATACCGATTACCGAACATCGAATTCAATGGGCTATCAAAAGTTTCCACCCTTTTAAATCACCGGGACCCGATGGTATTATTCCCGCGGATCTACAAAAGAATACCGAAGTATCTTTAAAGCATGTCTAAAACTGTCGTATATTCCAACGAGGTGGACAACATACAAAATTGTATTTATCCCTAAGGGGGGTAAGGCATCCCACACAAAAGCCAAGGATTTTAGACCAATCAGTCTATCTTCCTTCCTACTCAAAACTATGGAGAGAATAATTGATGCATATATCAGATCATCTCTTAAACCGGATGTCCTGTCCAGGGCTCAGCATGCCTACACGAAGGGCAAATCCACGGAAACTGCTTTACATTCGATAACCAGCCTCATCGAAAGATCCCTGAACTACAAGGAATACGCTCTTGCTGCCTTCCTGGACATTGAGGGAGCTTTTAATAATGTCAAACCTGAATCTGTAATTGACTCAATGGAACAGCTGGAGATTAACCCAGTGGTAATCGCCTTGGTTGATAAACTACTAAAATTTAGGCGCATTGGATCCAGTCTGGGAGCGTCAAATATTTCTAAGGTGGCGGTTCGCGGTACTCCACAAGGAGGAGTACTCTCTCCACTACTATGGAATCTTAACATCAACACTCTCCTGAGAAAGTTGGAACAAACTTGCTGCACAACCGTCGCATATGCGGATGACGTGGCACTAATAGTTACAGGTAAGGATCCAAAACTACTCTCTGAGCTACTGGAATCTGCACTGAAACTTCTTGTGAAATGGTGTCATGAATGTGGACTGGGTGTAAATCCGAGTAAAACAGAAATGGTGCTATTCACACGGAGATACAAATACCTCGGGCTAACATTGGACAGTAAACTGAATTGGAATCTGAACACTCAGACCAGGATTAGCAAAGCGGCAACGGTTCTATACTGCTGCAACAGGGCAATCGACCTCAATTGGGGAATTAGCCCCAAGAACTTAAACTGGTTATACGAATCAGTTATTAAACCCATCTTATTCTACGGATCAGCAGTCTGGTGGCCGGCGCTAGATAAAGCGTCCCAAAGGCTGAAATTCGAACGCATTATGAGATTGGTGGCGATCATGATAACAGGGGCACTTAGAACCACTCCAACTAAGGCACTTTTCACGATCCTAAACTGGTTACCACCGGACATTGAGGCGAGGAGGATAGCAGCGAATACCGCAATGCGTTTAGACGCCACAAAAGCATGGATGCACAGGAACTATGGCCATGCCAAAATCCTGAACCTAATTAATGTGATCTGCAATACGGATTACACCATACCTGAACCTCTATTCGATCCGGGTTTTATAAGGAACATCCCGGATAGGTCCTACTATGATGATAATGATAATGCCCTAAACTTTGGGGAGAATGTCATCCTAATTTTCACGGATGGTTCAAAATCAAAAGAAAGAGCTAGCTGTGGAATCTTTTCGGAAGAGTTGAATCTGAGTCTATCAATCAGGCTACCAGATCACTGTAGCATAATTCAGGCCGAAATAGCGGCCATTAGAATAGCCGTAGAGAAAATTCAGTATCTTGGGATATTGGACGGCAATATTCATATTCTTACTGATAGTAAAGCGGCTATCAGATCCCTGGAGAACGTGTACACCACTTCGAGAAATGTTCGAGAATGCCGGTCGCCTCTGGAGGAGATAGCGAGACATTCGACGGTTACCCTAACATGGGTTCCAGGACATGGGGACATATATGGAAACCAAAGGGCCGATACGCTAGCAAGGGCCGCCATAACCGTGAACTCGGGCGAAGTTTATGGTCTCATTGGGATCCCTCTTACAAGGGGGAAACAACTCATTGCGAGAAAACTGGACCTTATTGCTGAAGAGAGATGGGCAAGAGAACCCACCTGCACGGCGACTAAACAGATTTGGCCTACAATGGATATACAGAGGACACGATTTGTACTAAACTTATCCAGAGTCCACTTGAGGAACATCATAGCTGTGATAACTGGTCATTGGCCGGTTGGTAAACACGCTAAGAGGCTGAAACTACCCTACAACGATTTTTGTAGAAGCTGCAATGATGAAGAAGAAGAGAAGACCACGGAGCATCTTCTATGTCACTGCCCTGCTTTTGGTGACCTGAGATGTGAAAAGTTCAGTCATCGGACATTTTTAGACAATACCTGTCTATCAGTAGGCGATATGCGGAACATCCATGCCTTCATTAGGGCAACGAAATGGCTTGACAGCGACGTTGACCGATTAGAATAGGAACATTTGGTGCGGAAATCATAAAATGGTATCACAACGGGACTCATACTAGGACCCAAGTGAGCTGTGTTCAACGTGGCTGCCGAATTAACCTAACCTAACCTAACCGTAATACTTGGCTCCGAATTGATGGACACTAGACCGGGTCGGTCCCCATACAAAATTTTTTTTTCTCCAAAGTCGAGAGCAAATATTAAAGATCACCTTTTTTGTTTTTGAATAAAACTGTATACTTCCAAAGCAAAATGTTCTTGGTTTTTAAAGGACTTTAATTCTGAGAAAAAATATTTTTAAATTTTAGGGGTAGAAATTGCTCTAAATGAGACCATCATTACAAGATGATGTCGTATGTCAGCGACATCTATAGGACAAATTTAGTACTCGTCGAGACCTATACACTGATGTCTTTGATTTAACGATTGAGCCACAAACAAAAAAACAGTGATAAAAAAACGATTTTGGCTGTTTTTCCGGGGGGTGGGGGAGGAAAAAAAATTTTTTTTAAGTTGTCTCGAGGTGATCTTTAATATTTGCCCTCGACTTTGGAAATTTTTTTTCGCGACCCGGTCTAATGGACACTCTTACTCAATTTTAGTAAATATTTTCTAAAACTTGGTTTATGTTTCTTCTAGTGCGAACTTATATGTAATACCAATTTACTACTTTCGATTCAAAATATGTTCCAAAATAATCCGTGTTGTACTCAAAACAATGTATACTAGATTTTAATTCGCATTTTAGACTAATATTAAAGAAATTTCGAAACTCAATGTGAGTACTGAGTTACTTGGCGCCATAAGAAGACTCAATTCTCGTTCAATTCTACTTAAAATTAGTTTACTTTTTATACCATCACCCTTAGGGATGAGGGTATATATCATTTGATACGAAAAAAAGTGTAACGCATTAAAGGAGACGAGTTAGACCCCAAGTATCTTAAGACCAAATTCGTTTCAGGACTTTTTTTTAAGACGATTGAGCTATGTCCGTCTGTTTGGCTGGATGGCTGGTCAGCAGTATAACTCGAGTAATCCTAAACTTATCGGTATGAAAATTTATCAGTATTAATATTTTTCAAAACGAACTTATGAAATTGTAAGTGGGCTGAATAGCCCCACCCTTTCAGGTACCTCCCATACAAAATTACCTATTTTTGGAAAATTAATATTTCTTCCATAACTTCCAAACGGACAACTGGAGGATGTTTGAATTTGGTCAGTTTATTTATCTTGCAAAAGTAGACAAACCCTAAGAAAACCGAAACCTTTTCCCCACCCATTCTGGTACCTCCCATACAAATGACCGACTTGACCCTCATACTTTTACATACATATCTTTTTTGTTAGTAAATTGAATTCGCTCAAATTTTGCGTGTGATGTTCCCTTATGAAAAGTTGAATTAGGAATGAATATGGACTATATCGGTTCACGCCTTCTGGTACCTCCCATACAAAATTACCTATTTTTGGAAAATTAATATTTCTCCCATAACTTACCAACGGACACTTGGGGGGTAATGAAAATTTATCGGTAAATTTATTTTCTAATAGAAGGCAAAACCTCAGAAAACCTAACTATTTGACACACCTCTGTTGATACCTCCCATACAAATGACCAAACCCACCCCCATAGTCTCACAAACATATCTTTTTTGTAAGTACACTGAATTCAGAAAAATTTTGCGTAAGGTGTACGGTTATGAAGATTTTAATCAGAAATGAATATGGACTATATCGGATCACCCTTCTGGTACCTCCCATACAAAATGAGTTTGTTTGGAAAATTTATATTTCTCCCATAACTTCTAATCCGGCACCTGGGGGATAATCAAATTTGGTCAGTTAATTTATCTTGTAATAGGAAGCAAAGCCTCAGCAACCCTAACTATTTGGCACACCCCTTCTGGTACGTCACATATAAATATATGGAATATTTCCCCTTATACATACGTATCATTTTTGTATGTACACTAAATTCAGACAAATTTTGCCAAGGTAAACTATCATTCAACTTTGACTTATGAAAAAAATAAGACACGTTGTGCTGCCCCTAATTGTACCTTCTGTACAAATAGGTCGAATTTTGTATGTTTTTGATCTATATGCAGACAAAAATAATACATAAGTAATTTTATTTTAAAAATCTATAAATTTCAATTACTCAAGACTTAAACAATATCTTGTATTGGGTGATGATATTTATCAGTCAGTTTACCTGACTGAAATTTTTCTACTGGTTTCTGTTTACTTTTTCTCATATATATGCATATGAGAACCCCTGGATATTTTGTGTGTAGCACAGTGTTATAGTAAGATTATTGCAAACACTTAATTAGCAAATGTGTTAAATTTATCCATCTGTCAAATACGCAATTTGCAGAGAAATAATTATATTAGCAACACTGTCCTTGTCAGTACATTAGCAGATCTGCCAACTTAGCAAGATCTGGTAACCGTCTAGACATAGTTTTACGCATTTGTTAATGTCTCGATCCAAAAAAAAAACTTGCCTATGCATATTTCCGGTTGCCATTGTAATGCGTAATGCGACTATCCGTTAATATAAATTTGTTAAAATAATAACAATTTGTAAGGTGATACCAGAGGGTATAGTCCAAAAATGCCTATTTACAATCCGCGGCTTTGATTTTTAAAAACACAGACTTGAGCAATTACTTATTTTCAAGATAATATAGAAATTGCAATACATACATCTGAAAACATCGTAGATTAAAGAATAAACTTTCCTCATTTCGTGCTCGTTAGAGAATGTTATGTTTTCCGCTGGCTTTTTCAACAGCTTGGCCGCTTTACAGATATCATCCAAAGTCCAATACACATTGATTTTAATTTTGCTTTTGGTTACTGTTCGTCGACAACTCTTCTTCTGGTCGAAAATCAGAGCGTTTGTTGGACTCGAAGCTGGCGAAAATCTTTGTATGTGTGATAAATCAAAAATCGGTTTTTCTTTATGCCGCATGACTTCGTCGTAATTTCTGGAAATATATGTAATTGAGTGCGTAATTATTATGATATTCTCTTAGTTTTTTGTTGTTGAAGATTATGACATATGTATTATAAACGGGTACTAAAAAAAATTATTGGCGATTTTTCAACCAAAAATAGCACAAAACAATGCTTATTCCTTCCTCTGTAGAATTTCGCAATTAACTTTTATTTCTATTTTTACGATAAAAGTCATAAATAGCAATTATATTTCATTATAAAAAAAAACTTTATTTTCCTTTACACCCTATAAAAAGCTTCTCGCGTTATTTTTTTTATCACGCTTTTTGCTTTTAGACTCACATAACGGCACCTACTTATTAAGCTGTATTGTATCTCCCGAATAAAAGGAGTTTTTTTTAGTCTTTGAACATAATATTTTTGTTACAATACGCAATTGTCAGATCTTAAAGAACAAAATGAATTAATATAAATATTCTCGTAAAAAGCATAGAATTGACAAACTATTGAACCCGTTTTGTTAAAACTAATAATTTATCGCACAACAGCAATACATCTGCCCCACTGAGCGTCGTCCAATCAATTTTGCGTTTGTCTTTCTGCTATGCTCCCTTCATGTAGGCAACTAACGGAGCTTGACATTGAGCTGCGTTCGGAATAATACGGCGATAAAGTTTAGCATGCAAACAAATCTGAGTAAGTCCATTATTGTTTGAGGCTTACCATAATCTAAAATTGCTTGAACTTTCGCTACTGTGGGTGTACTGCCAAGTTCGCTTTGATGGAATCCCAGAAAATCTATTTCAGTAGAACCAAATTCACATTTTGCAGGATTAATTACAATGCCGTATTCTCGAAAACAGTTAAATACGATCCTCCAAGAGCAGTACTTCGTCCATAATGCGTTGAAAGCTTTTAGCTGCGAAGTTGCTGACGACAACATCGAGGAGGCCGGCAATGAAAGAACGAGCCTTGGTATGATGAGGAATGTCGCAAAGCAACGATGGAAAAGGATGCCGCCTTTATTGCGAATTTTCAGCCTTCTGCAATGAGAACTATCGAGCAAAGACACAAGGAAACCGGAAGGAAGCCACAAACCTATTCAAAAGGATGAAAAAAGAGCACGCAATAAGGCTAAGTGAGGAGATTGAAGAGCTCCAAACTGGTGGAGTCGAATATTCTACTGGAAGGCAAGGTACCAGTGATCTACGGCGGTAGGAGTTTTCGCCACTACTGGTGTACTCCCTGTTTATGCGGCTGCGGTAACAAACTGCTTGGATATTTTTGTGCCTTTTGTTTTTTTGTTTTTTTTTTACCGGGATAGTTTGCCACCGCATCAAAAAAACATGAACAAAAAAAATACTTTTTGTTGTGTGAGCTTTTTCTATGGTGGTGGTTTAGCACAACAACAAATAAACACAAACAAATAAAATACGAAAAAGCCCTGTAGGAAGCCTGGGGTCTAGTGTCTCCATGTCACCACTTTTGTCAACTATTATGGTGACATTGTCGACAATTTGTCTAAAACTTGTGTACAAATATTTGTCTGGCTTTGATGTGTAGAGAAATTTATGACAAATAAACGTCAATGCTTCTTCTTCTTTTTCATTGCTTCGCTTTGTTTGGTTGTGAAAACACGTGGTGTCGCGTACATTTAGTCGAAAAATAATTAAAAAAGAAAAAGTGAGTTTTTAAAGGCCATTATAGGTACAATAATTGATAAATAATTAACTAGAAATTCACTAATTTATTAAATTGCAGATGCTATTTCCAGCTTTACAGATTCTTCTCATAAATGTTTAAGAGCTGCCTTTCAACGTCAGAAGAAAAAATACAAATAATCCAGCAGAAGCAAAGCAACTAATAATGATGAAAACAATGCCGACTTTGCAGAATAATTTTATCGCAAAACATTTTTATTCGACTTTTAGATATCATTATTTTTTTCCTTTAATGAACGGTTTTTCCAGTCCTGAAGAAAGTGTGCTCTTTTAATTTTATAAAACACATAAAAACAATGTTTAAACGATGTACTTGTGCATAATATTACATTATCTGTGAAAGGTATGGCCAGCCTTGAAGAAATAGAGCCCACAAAAAGACTGATAACATCTTTTTAATGTAATTTAGATTATAAATATGATTTTAATTTTGAATTTTACGTCTTTTTATTTGGTAAAAAAATCACAAGTTGACATAAATAGCGACAGTGGACTACTGATTCTCTGGTTCCAATGTCTCCAAGTGGTTCCAAAAGTACCACCTAGTCAATAGTTCTAAGGTCAGTACTGACGCCTGAATGACAAGCTCATATTAAATGTCAATAGAAGAAACCATTGCCTGTCACACAAATGGTCAGTAGTACTGTTGACAAAGTCAATATTGAATCAGTACAGTGTTACTATAGACATTTCCTACAGGGAGAATACGACGACAGTGCGATCGCCACCAACACACATACTAACCGTCTCGCTGTCGATGTGTAACGTTTTTTTTTTGCTTTTGTTTTGGCGACATATGTTAGAACAAGTTCATTATACCGACAGATTTCCAACAGAAACAACAGAATTTTAAAATGTCAGATCATACATTTGTTTTGGACAAAATTTTGAGTGGTGCTTATTCGTTGTCACCTCGATGAAAGGGAAAGAGTTTTGTGTGGAATATTTTGTCTGAAATATTAAAGGAAGATGGGTCAGCAATTGAAGACTTGGTCTACTGCCGTTCATGCAGAAAAGTTTTAAAATGCGTCGGAAATCAAACCTCCAACTTAAATCGTCATAAATGTTGTCAAACATTAAAGCAACCAAACACTTTAAAACCCGTGTCTACTCCAGATAAAACGGAGGCAATCAATGTACTGTCCGTTTTCATCGTCCGTTTTCATCCGTTAGTGGAAGTTGTTGTTAAGCTCCTCCAGCCAAATTTGGGGGGCATAACTCATCAACAACTAGTCCTATTTTAATGAAACAAAAATCCGAAATTAAGGAATTAAATTCCGATCTTATATCATTAATAAAGGTTTCGTAGTTATTAATAAATTTATGAATCGTGCTCAAATTTGCCTAAAAATTCAAATTTTTCATATTTTAAAATTTTATTTTTTTTTAAATGGATTTTTTTCCTAAATTTATTTATAACTGCAAAACTGTTGATTAGACAGAGAAATCGTATAGGAAAAGATTAAAGTAATTTTAATTCTAAATTTTCGGATTTTTGTGTTATCAAAATTGGATTAGTCTTTCTTGAGTTATGCCCCCTAAACGTGGCTGTAGGAGCTTAAAAACCTTAAGCCCCCTGTTGCTTTGGGCTGAAATCTGTAAAAACTTATCATTTCTGGGAGGTGGCACCGACAAAATTCTAAATTTTCTTCCCATATAACTTCCGACCACCCTAGGTTCCATTGATTACAAAAATTTTGTTCTCCTGTAAAATATTCAAAGATTTGTTAGGGCCGTTTACATTTGAGCTGACGATATACCATCATCCTTAAGGGTATACAAAACTTTTTCATTTCACTGGCCTTTAAAGAATGTCTCCAAAAAATAAGCAAAAAAGAAAACGGTACAAATCCACAGCGAGTCAATCACCTGATGAATGGTGGTGGCGATCGGCACACATCGCTTCGCGCATTTGCCGTGTTCTGCTTTGTCTTATTTTTGTTTGTGTTTTTTCGTTGCCGTGCCAAACCACCACCATAAAAAAAGCGCACACACAAAGAGTCATATTTTTGTGTTTGTTTCTTTTTGATACGATGCTGAACTATTGCAACAAAAAAAGTAAACACAAGAAAGAGCTTTACTCCACCGCATCAGTTTTCGTTCGACATTTCAAACACTTGCGTATGAAAAATACTAAGTTCGGATGCGGTTTACCGGCGGTTGCGGTCGATCGGTGCTGATCACTGGTACCAACCTTACGTACCTCAAATATGAGAGCGGAAATCTATTAACAGACACATAGACCCCACGGGATTTGGAGCGACCACTTTCAAAACAACATCTCGATTGAAAATTATGGGTTCGACAGCCTGTTACCCGATCGTATGGATACCAGAAAAACAATATCCCGGCTTTAAAACAACAAAGCTGCTAGTACTGATAGACAGCCAGCTGAGCTTCTTAAGTATTGTAGTGCATATAGTGTTCGAATACTTGAATTTTTGAGAAATTAGGTTTCGAATATCCGTTTATTCGAAAAATACCTTATACCATTCAGGTGTACTGTCCAGTGTATAAAAAGGGAGATTCCAGTGTCTGTTCCTATTACGGTTGGTCTTCTACCCATTGCATGTAAGATACTACCAATTGTACTGTATGAGCGACTAAAACATATTGCCATCTAAGTAATTCCCATCAATAAAAGTTGATTTTTCTGCCCTTATTTTTTTAATGTGCACCCACTGCCAGAAATGGACTTCAGATAAATATCCATAGGAGTTACCGATCCTATTGAAAAGTTGGGTTTGGTTGCAATTTTACTTACTTGTGCAGCAGCAATCAGAACTAATTTGAAATGTACAACTAAGTATCTCAATTTGGAATCCACATCGTTTTCAATGAATATAGCTTTTGATAGTTTCTCCCTCGGAAATGTATAAAACACTTTTTATATTTTGTTCAATTGTAGTAAGGTTGTATTACTTCTTTGTTAGTCTGCTACATCTGGTTTTGAAAACTTAAAGAACAGAAATTTTTCCGGAATGTAGAAGTGCTATCATAAAGAATATTTTAACCAGTACAGAAATTTCAGTCAAGTAAACTGACTGATAAATACCATCACCCAATATAATATATTGTTTAAGTCTCGAGTTATTGAAATTAATAGATTTTTAAAATAAAATTACTTATGCATTATTTTTGTCTGCATGTAGGGCAAAAACATACAAAATTTGACCTATTTGTACAGAAGGTACAATTAGGGGCAGCACAACGTGTCTGATTTTTTTCGTAAATCAACATTCAATTATCGCTTACCTTGACAAAATTTGTCTGCATTCAGTGTACATACAATAATAATACGTGTGTAAAAGGGGAAATATCCCATAGATTTATATGGGTGGTACCAGAAGGGGTGTGCCAAATAGTTAGGGTTGCTGAGGCTTTGCCTCCTATTACAAGACCAAATTTGATTATCCCCCAGGTGCCGGTTTAGAAGTTATGGGAGAAATATTAATTTTCCAAACAAATTCATTTTGTATGGGAGGTACCAGAAGGGGTGATCCGATATAGTCCATATTCATTCCAGATTAAAATCTTCATAACCGTACACATTTTACTGAATTCAGTGTACTTACAAAAAAGATATGTATGTGAGACTATGGGAGTGGGTTCGGTCATTTGTATGGGAGGTACCAGAAGGGGTGTGTCAAATAGTTAGGCTCTCTGAGGTTTAGCCTCCTACCACAAAATAAATTTATCGACCAATATTAATTACCCCCAAGTGTCCGTTGGGAAGTAATGGGAGAAATATTAATTTTCCAAAAATAGGTAATTTTGTATGGGAGGTACCAGAAGGCGTGAACCGATATAGTCCATATTCATTCCTAATCCAACTTTCCATAAGCGAACATCATACGCAAAATTTGAGTGAATTCAGTTTACTAACAAAAAAGATATGTATGTAAAACTATGAGGGTTAATTTGGACATTTGTATGGGAGGTACCAGAAGGGGTGTGGCAAAGGCTTCGGTTTTCTTAGGGTTTGTCTCGAAATTTTATCTTTTTTTGGCAGAATTCAGTGTACTGACAAATAAGATATGTATGTAAGACTATGGAGGTGAATTTGGTCATTTGTATGGGAGTTACTAGAAGGAGTGTGTCAAATAGTTAGGTTTTCTGGGGTTTTGCCTTCTATAATAACATAAATTAATCGACCAATTTGCATTACCCCCCCAAGAGTCCGTTTGGAAGTTATAGGAGAAATATTAATTTTCCAAAAAAAGTAATTTTGTATGGGAGGTACCAGAAGGCGTAAACCGATATAGTCCATATTCATTCCTGATTCCTATTTTCATAAGCGAACATCATACTCAAAATTTGAGTAAATTATGTTTACTTACAAGAAGATATGTATGTAAAACTATAATGGTCAATTAGGTCATTTGTATGGGAGGTACCAGAAGGGGTATGGCAAAGGTTTCGGTTTTATTAGGGTTTGTCTACTTTTGCAAGATAAATAAACTGACCAAATTCAAATATCCAACGATCGTCCGTTTGGAAGTTATGAAAGAAATATTAATTATCCAAAAATAGGTAATTTTGTATGGGAGGTACCAGAGGGGGTGGGGCTATTTTGCCCATTTACAATCCCATAAGTTCGTTTTGAAAAATATTAATAAATAATAATAATATTTTCATACCGATCCGTTTAGGATTACTCGAGTTATCCTGCTGACCAGCCATCCAGCCAGACAGACATAGCTCAATCGTCTTAAAAAATCCTGAAACGAATTTGGTCTTAAGATACTTGGGGTCTAACTCGTCTCCTTTAATGCGTTACACTTTTTATACCATCACCCTTAGGGATGAGGGTATATATCATTTGATACGAAAACCAGTACAGACATTTCAGTCAGGTAAACTGACTGATAAATACCTTCACTCAATACAAGATATTGTTTAAGTCTTGAGTAATTGAAATTTATAGATTTTTAAAATAAAATAAAATAAAAATAAAATAAAACAAAAAACTTAAAAAAAAATTTTGTATAAAACCGTCATTGTAACTCAAAAAACTAATGATGCAGGCTGTCGACTCCGGTCTTGTCTTTTTTTTGACTACCACAGTGTAATAATAACTTGACTACTATTGGTTAGAAAGTAAATATTAAAGTAAAAATTACATTAAAAAATTGTATTTTCTTTTCCTCATGTTGAAATGATAATTCTGTCCTTTTTTTGATTTTTTTTTTACATCACGATTATTATTTCACTAGCTGACCGGGCAGACTTCGCTCTGCCGAAAGAAGTATTGACTTAAATGTAACATTTTCGAGTGGAATGACATTCTCATCGAAATTAAACAAAAAATTCTCTCTTTCTACATGTGAACATGCAACTGTTCATGCGAAAAATATGGATTTTCTAAATTCAAGACGAAAACTTGGATATACTGCCCTTCAGCTTTATTGATTTTCATCGCAAGTTTTAACCAGACTGCAAACTGTACAATGTATTTGTACATAGTACAAATACATCGGTTCCCTTATATTTTTTGGTTAAATAATTTAAGAAAGATATATCAATAATGTTTTGCTTCCTAAATCCTGTAAATCGCGATCAAGGGATTCCAACGATTGTTTTGTGTGCCTCACTATGGTTTGACATGTTTAAAACTTTTTTTATCTTTATATTACATGTGGGGTTCTGAGAAAAATTAAATTTATTGCGCTATTTTTCAACGTTCAAAAGAGTTGCGCAATACAGGAGGATGCAGTATTCAACGCAATACGTTTTGCCCCAAACATTTACCAAAATCAACGATATCAAAACCGATGGGTGCATCAAGGAAATAAAATCCAATACACCTTTTCGTTGCTCATCCTGTAATCTGTATATATAAAAGTGAACATTTGTTTCTACCTATGATCGCTATAGACTTTAACCCTAGACGGGTAATCTTCGTCGATTCGACAAACACTGTTGCTATTTTTTCAAATATCTCTCTTATTTTTCACAATATTCTTTTGCCTTTTGCAATAGCGTTAGTTTGTTATGTTTTTTTCAAGCTATGCTGGCATATGACAGCATTAGTTAAGCGTAAATGTTCGATTTTTGCAATAAACAAAAACTCGCGTCGTCGAAACGACGAAGGTTACCTTTTGTGTGACTTTTTGCTCTTGCAAAAAAGTCACCAAATCAAAAAATATTTTGATTTTTTAAAGTAAAATATTTAAAATAACGCAATTACTAGATGATTTAATTGAAAATTGTGAAAATGCTCCTAAAGACTTCAACTGCGATTCAATGATCGAAGAGCAAATTGAAAAATATGTCGAGGAAGATGTATTTTTGCGTGAGGAGGAGTACGACTGCAATGACGATATTACACCAGATTCAGGTGATGAAAATAATAGTGAGCCACTAAATTTGTTCCGAAATTACTAATAATGTGTAAAAAAAACAATTCGTGGGAAACAAATAAAATTTTTGGTCCACTAAAAATAAAATTATTTAAGGCGTGGAATAAATATATTGCTTCGAACTAACCCCTTATCGTACTTCTAACAATTCAAATGCGATGATATTTCGGACGAAATTGTAAATTAGAAGGATGTTAAAATTGAGAATCCCGTTCAACGACACGAGTTTTTAATAAATAAATTCTGCCCTTTTGAGCCCCTTTAATCAATAACACAATGCAACAAATTTTTGATCCCGGCTTCTAAATAGTTGATCCTTATGTAAAATTTCATGCTGAATTCAAATCTCTCAGATATGTGGAAAGTAGAACAGATTTTGAGATATGGTCAAATTTCCATTTTTAGTGTTTTGAAAAATGGTAGGTCTACTAAAATGATATTTTCTCTGACTTTTATTCACCGATTTTACTGAACTGTGAGAAAAATAAAAGATAATAAAAATATTTCTTAAAAAAGCCAAAGTTGATTAAAATCCAATCATTAATGACGAAGTTATGGCACTTTAAAGTTGGATTTTTGTAAAAATTTTAATGATTTTATAAGTTTTCGCTGTCTTTAATTAAGTTTTTTTTCGTGTTTCCGTAAAAATTGCTCCGGTTTCAGACTATAACATGATAGAATAATATGTTACAAAAATTTTTGCCCTTGGTCATAAAAATCGGATAAAAAATACTTCAGCATTTGCAGCATTTGGTAAAAAAACCCAATTTATTTTTATTGATATTAATATGTGACTTGTTTAACAAAAAACTTGAGTTATGTTTCGGAGGGCAAGCAAAACAACAATTACTACATACTACTCTGAAGAAGAGGTATCTGTACTTAATTGTGAATGTAGCGTTTATTTTTCAACCGATTTTGAAGACCAAGGGCAAACAATTTTTGTAACATATTATTCTATTATGCAATAATCTGAAACCGGAGCAATTTTTACGGAAACACGGAAAAAAAACTTAATTAAAGGCAGCGAAAACTTAAAAAATCATTAAAATGTTTACAAAATTCCAACTTTGAAGTGCAATAACTTCGTCATTAATGATTTGATTTTAATCAACTATGGCTTTTTTAAGAAATATTTATTTATCTTATCTTATTATCTTTTATTTTTCTCACAGTTCAGTAAAATCGGTGAGCCAGAGAAAATAGCATTTTAGTAGACCTACCATTTTTCAAAACACTAAAAATGGAAATTTGACCATATCTCAAAACCTGTTCTACTTTCCACATATCTGAGAGCAGATTTGAATTCAGCGTGAAATTTTACATTAAAATGTATTATTAAATGTCCCGGATACAGAAACTTTTGAAATTTTGTGACATAGTGTAATAGAAGAAAACAAATACTAACAACAACTATTTATGAAATTTTCGAATGTTGGAAACGAAAAAGAAGAACAAAAAAACGCTAATTTTGTAAAAATTGTTCTTGCGAAAAAAGAAAAATGCAAAAGATTTTTTGTTATACCTGTATGTGGGAAGCACAGATTCTAACTTGTGCCTACTATACAAAGAAATAATTTTTCGAAGTGTTTTTTGTTTTAATTGATAAAAGTAAATGTATTGTAAATTTTTTTGCACAAGTTGAGAAGCCACGTCTATTTTATTTTATACTAAAGAACTATTTGAATAATGGTATATACTTGAAACCAAAAAAAATGGGCTGAAAAGAAACATGCTAGAAAATTAACCAATTAGCTTTAAAAATATACAGTTTTTGCGTTCTCTTCTTCGCTAGAGTCTATAATTGATTAAATATGATGTTTCGGACTGGTACGCTAGATTTTTTGCTAACAATTTCCAAGTGAAATAGGACTTCGTCGATTCGACAAAGATTACCCTTAGTATGTGTAAAATATGATTACCCTTCTAGGGTTAAAACCATCTTACCGATGTGCCACCAACCGGCTTCGATGGAAAGACAATCTTCCGAGGATGGTTATAGGCTTCCTAAACATTGCATTTGACACATTTGGTCCATTTATTGAGTCTATTTTCGATTTTTTCCATACAAAAATTATCCAAAATTTTTAAATTGTGAAAATTTAAATCTATATATATAAAAATGGTGGCAAAAATGTATAGTAATTCATCAATTGAGAACGGCTGGACCGATTTTGCTGGACCGATTTTCAGTTGTTGGCAATTGCCAGGAAAAGGTTTATGTAAAAGAAAATTTTGGGAAAATGCTCCGGAAAAGTCGGGAAATTGGAAAAATTTAAAATTGCTTTTTTGTATGGAATTTTGTTTGCAATTGTTACGAATGGCTTTTCTAATGGAGAAAAAGAAAAATTTTGTTGAAAAATTCGGAAAATTCCGGAAAAATTTGAAAATTTAAAATTTTTTTTTTTACGAAATTTTGCCGATTATCGTATGATTTGATAATTTTGGACGATGTAACAGTGTAAAATTTCGGGTAATTATTCCTAAATGACTTTCCGAATGGAATAATAGAAAAATTCGCGGTGGAAAACTCGAAAAATTCAGGAAAAACTCGAAAAATTTGGATTTTTTCGGAGCATTTTGCACAGCAAATTGAATTTTTGTATTACATTTTGTGCGTAATTGTTCCGTTGTGGCCTTTTGATTAGAAAAATAAAAAATTTTTGGTTGGAAAATTATGGAAAAATTCCAAAAATTTAATTTTTTTTCGACGAAATTTTACATTTTTTGTATGTTTTGATATTTTGTATAATGTAAATGTGAAAAATCTCGGATAACCATTCCGAAATGACTTTTCGAATGGAATAATACAAAAATTCTTAGTGAAAAATGTTGAATTTTTTCGATGAAATTTTCCATGTATCGCCTGATTTGATGATTTTATAGGACGTTAGAATGGAAAATTCGTTATGATGCTTGAAAAATTTCGGAATATTGTGAAACTTATTACGTTAAAAGATTAAACCCGAAATGGTCGAACAATTTCAAATCCTTCTGCATAAGCATTGGTCCGATTATTCAAAACCGCATTGAATACAATGCATTATGACGTTCACAAAATCATTATCAGAGCAGATAAAAAGACCCTCTGGTTGTCATTTAAGATAACTCAATGCTCCCACTATAAATGAAGTCGCAGTGGTGATTGTTGGGGAGAATGTGGAATCACGCGATATTGTTCTCAAGTTTCGGGATGGTGGACAAGTGATTCACTTTAATCCCGTTGATGTTCTGTAGTGGAAAGGATGGCTATCATCTCAATTTACAGAACGAAAGGTTTGTTTACAAGTCATTAGTTCTTTTTCATTATTTTTCTAAGTTCGAATTCGTATTTAAGGAGAAAAGCGAATAAAATGTTTAGCTCACAAGATGTTGACAATCATCTGTTAAGATATCGCCGTTTATTTCAACAGTACTGCGTTGACATGAACGCCATGGTCGAAAAGGAGCGTCTCAATTTGATTAGTTTTAATCAGTCGCCACACTTCAAGAATCTCGCCATCAACTGTTTCTGCTCCAGCGAATCAAATTCGTAAATTGTTTGCGATCATCATAGCCACATTGCATCTGCCGAACCCGAGCGCATTGTAGGACAAATAAAAGGACGATATGGCTGACGACTTTTGACAGAGTTCGCACGACAACATCGAATTCCGATCTTGAAATTATCTTCTGATCAAAGACATGTGCGTGCTAATGTGCGGCAATCTACTGTCGAAATTGAGAAAACCAGCGCCAAATTGTTCGATGCATGATGCATTCAATCGCGAATTGCAAGACTTTGATCAAGTTGAGCTGACTGAAGGAGTCCGAACAAACGTGTATGATTCGCTGATAAAGGTTGTTGACAATGGAACGGGAGGCATTTACTTTCTCGATGATCCCGATGTGACAGGCAATACATTCGTAATTTCTTTGATTCTGGCAACTATTCGGTCCAAGATCGCATTTGAGTTAGCTGTTGCATCCTCTGGTATTGCTTCCATATTGTTGAAAGGCGGTCGAACTGCAGATTCTGCTTTCTTCTCACGGTTGACAAGCCAACGTGTAGCGAAAATGTTGCGAGAATGCTAAGTTATTATTTGGAATGAATGCACGATGGCGCATAAACGAGCATTGGAGGCAGATGACCGAACGATGAATAATTTTCGAGGTGATTTAACGAGAATGAGGCGACCAACTATTCGACAGAATATTTGAACTCTCTAGATGTGCCAGAAACATCGACGCATAATTTGCAGCTGCATGTGGGATCGATCATGATCACTTTGTGGAATCTGAATCATCCGAAATTGTAATTAAAGCGACGATCATCAGGGACAAATTTAAAGGAGAGGAAGTCCTTATCCCTCGAATTTCTATTATTCCAACCGATCTTCCCTTCCAATTCAAGCAAATTTAACTCCCCATTCGATTGGTATTTGCGATAACAATCAATAAATCGTAACGCCAATCGTTGGAAATTTGTGGAACCAACCTCGAATTTCCCAGCTTTTGACACGGTCAGCTTTGCGTTGTCTGTTTGCGTGTTGGCAAACAGTCTTCATTGTTTGTTTTTACGCCGGAAACAAATCGAAGAACATTGTATATCAGATCGCTCTTCACAGATTTCGATTAAATTCAAGTAAATCAGATTAAAACTTGAACTATCTGTGTTTTACTATTATATGAAGGCGTTACCTTAGGAGCGAGACGAAGTTTGCCGTGTCCAAAGTTGTATGGCAGAACAACGTTTGCCCTGTCAGCTAGTATATATAAAAAAATGGTGACAAAAATGTATACAGTAGATATCGGATATAAGAAACTCAAAAAAAGCCAGAGATTTCTTTCTTATATGCGATTTTTTCTTATATGGAATTATCGGATATAAGAAAGTTTTTTCTTATAAGCGTACGTACGCATATAAGAAATCTGTTTCTTATAAGCGTACGTACGCATATAAGAAATCTGTTTCTTATACGAATATATTCTCTAAAAGTAAAATGTTTAAATGAAAAGTAAAAAAACATGTTTTAAAGAAAAACATTTTATTAAACATAACAATTCAGTACATAAAAAAAAAAATAACTAAAATAAAATCAGTTCACAGTTTGACTAAAAATATTTGCATATGTTCTCATACATATAAATAATATTCTTTCAAACAGAATGAAAAATGTCTTTAATTTTTCTTTGGACTAGTGACTTATCACGCTGATGAAATAAAACGTTTTCAATGTTAATAATATTATTATAATCAGACTCCATATACTGTTTTAAAACAAATAACGCCTTAATAGCTTCTTCTCTGCTTGGCTTAGATGTTGTCTCAGGTACTTGCTCTACTTCCTCTTCGTCAGAATTGTGACCTTGTACTTCACTTATTATTTCAGTATCATTTAAGGTACCAAAGCAATCATGATTATTTTTGATAACGTTGACACTCCAATATTATATTCTTTAGCAACTTCATTTCTTTGCTTGCCTTTTTGAATGTCTTTCAAAATTTTAATTTTTGTTTTAATGGAAACTGCATTTCTTTTCTTTTTATCGTCCATTATCGTTTTGACAACACGTGTATATGAACATATGTTCATGAAATTCAGGGTTGCCTACATACTTGCACTGAATATGTAAATATATTCAGTGTGGCTAACAATCTTAAATACTTTCTTATATGAAACCTTTTCAAATACATTTGTCAGCTTTGGTGTTTGACAAACATTTCTTATATCAGTGTTTTTCTTATACGGGATTTTCTTATATGAAGCAATTTTTACACTAAGAAGATATAAAAAGGCTCGGTGTTTTTGCTAATC
The DNA here is from genome assembly GCA_964034835.1 of Muscina levida. NCBI lineage: Eukaryota > Metazoa > Arthropoda > Insecta > Diptera > Muscidae > Muscina > Muscina levida. The sequence goes on along the minus strand of OZ035883.1, from coordinate 94,742,750 downwards.
TTTCTTATATGCAATTTTTTCTTATATGAGATGTGCTTATATCCGATATCTACTGTAGTAATTCATCAATTGAGAACGGTTGGACCGATTTTGCTGAAATTTTTTTTCAGTTGTTCGTAATTGCCAGGAGAAGGTTTATGTAAAATAAAATTTTGGGAAATTCCTCCGTAAAAGCCGGAAAATTGCAAAAACCGAAAATTGCTTTTTTGTACGGAATTTTGTGTGCAATTGTTACGAATGGTTTTTCGAATGGAAAAATAAATATTTTTTTTGGAAAAATTCGAAAAATTTCAGTACTATTTTTCGATGAAATTTTGCTTTTTGTCGTACGATATAATAGTTTTGAACGATGTAACTTGCGAAAAATTTCGATTTATTATTCCGAAACGACTTTTCGAATGGAAAAATATATAAATTGTCGGTGGAAAACTCGGAAAATTCCGAAAAAAATCGGAAAATTAGATTTTTTTCGATAATCGAAAATTAAATTTTTGTCGGTTTTCGAATGGAAATATATAAAATTTTAGTTGGAAAATTATGAAAAATGCCAAAAAAAAAATTATTTTTTTATTCGAAAAAATTTAGCTTCTTATCGTATGTTTTGGTAATTTTGGGCGATGTAAATGTGAAGAATTTCGAACAATTATGACTTTTCGAATGGAAAAATAGAAAAAACTGTAAAACTCGGAAAATTTCAGAAAAAATCGAAAGATTTGGATGCCTTCGACGAAATCTTCCATGGTATCGCTTGATTTAATGATTTCAGACGACGTAAAGGTGCAAAATTCGTTGTGTTGCTGAAAAATTTCGGATTATTGTGAAATATATAAATATAAAAATTTTGGGAAAATCCTTAGGAAAAGCCGGGAAATTTGAGTGCAATTGTTACGAAATGGCTATTCGAATGCAAAAATAGAAAATTATTAGGGAAAAACTCGGAAAATTCGGGAAATGCGCAAAAAATTTGATTTTTTTATCGACGAAATTTTGCATTTTTCGCACGATTTGATGATTTTGATATTGGTTGGAAAATTTAACGAGATAAAGAATGTCTCTATATTTATATAAAAATGGTGTTATAGTAATTCATATAGTAATATATCAACTGAGAACGGCTTGGCCGATTTTGCTGAAATTTTTTTCAGTTGTTCGCAATTGCCAGGAGAGGGTTTATGTGAGAGAAAATTTTGGGAAATTGGAATAACCGCAAATAGCTTTTTTGTGTGCAATAATTGCAAATGACTTTTCAAATGGAAAAATATAAAAATTATGGTGGAAAATTTCAGAAAAATTCGAAAATTTTTAATTTTTTATTTGACGAAATTTAGCTTTTTGTCGTATGATTTGATAGTTTGGAACGATGTAACTGCGAAAAATTTTAGATTATTATTCCGACATGACTTTCCTAATGAAAAAATAAATAAATTCTTGGTGGAAAACTCGAAAAATTTGGATTTTTCGAATGGGACATGGTTGTTTTAAGGGAGAGTTATTTACTAGACTAATGCCTCCTATTAGACAATCAAACTTTGCACGACGTACGCGTCGTGCTATAATTAGTCAGAACGTCCGTAATAATCAAACGCAAAAGGAACGTGCCAAAAAAATGAATGAAGACGTGCCCATATTGCAGTTTCACGCTGCACAATCACCACCTCAAATTTGACAGAATGTTACTAGAAGAAGACCAGTCGTAAATATAGACTAGAATCGCGCTGCTTTTGAATACGATTCCACAATCACCTACAAAGATCTTCGCTGCGTTGATATCGGTTCTATGTCTGTCGAATGCCAGCATAGCAATGTACTGAATACTGTACTTCGAGGTGAGATCCCAATCTACTTTAAGATGAGATCCCAAATGTATCCTTTTTGCGATCGAACATTTTTGTTAGGAGATAACTGCATTTAAAGTTGTTGATATGAATATCGTGGAGAGGATGAATATCACCAAAATTTAAAGATGGTCAATACAACGACAGGTTTGTTTAAAAGTCATCAGGAAAAGAAACGAATAAAAAGGTTAGCTCAAATAATTTTTATGCGTATCGATCGCAAATTGCGTTAGCTGTTGCACCATCTGCTGCCACTTTGTTGAAAGGCGGTCGAACTGCACACTTCGCTTTGAAGTTGCCGATGAATCTTCTCACAGTTGCCAAGCCATTGGGCACAATATCCAGAAGTTCGGCGATAGCGAAATTGTTGCGAGAATGCAAAATTACCATTTGGGATAAATGCACGATAGCGCGTCAACGAGCTTTGGAGGCAGTTGAACGAAAGATGAAGGATTTATGATGTGATTCGAAACGATTTGATGGGGCTATAATATTTCTGTCTGAAGATTTTCATCAAACGCTTCCCGCCATCCTAAAATCTACTACTGCTGATGAAATTAATGTCTTTGTGGCGGAATAACAAGAAGTTGATATTAACCACGAACATGAGAGTCACGTTGCAAAACGACCCATCGGCTACTGCATTTTCAAAATATCTACTGGCGCTTTGTAATGGCCAAATTCCTGTTGATGTTTCAACTGGATTGATGACGTTTCCGTAAATTTTTTTCAAAGGAGAGGAAGTCTTTTTACCTCTCTCTATTTCTATTATTCCAACCGATTTTCCCTTCCAATTCTAGCAAATTCAATTCCCCATTCGATTGGCTTTCGCGATGACAATCAATAAATCGCAAGGCCAATCATTGGAAGTTTGTGGGATCAACCTCGAATTTCTCAGTTTTATTTAGCGCTGGAAAACAAATTGAAAAACATTGTTTATCAGACCGCTCTTCACTGATTTCAATTAAATTCAAATTAGTCACATTAAAATTTTAACTATATGTGTTTTAATATTACTCTGGAGCTTATATGAAGGCGTTAACTTGGAGCGAGACGAAGTTCGCCGAGTCAGTAGTTGTATGGCAGAACAACGTTTGCCGGGTCAGCTAGTAATACATAAATAACTTTAATTACAAATCGGTTAATCTCAATTACTCAAGACTTTAACAATATCTTATAGTGGGTGATGGTATTTATCAGTCAGTTTATCTGATTTTTCGTATCAAATGATACATACCCTCATTCCTAAGGGTGATGGTATAAAAACTATATTATATTAAATAAAAAACCAAGGCTTTTTTTCTTTGCCGTAGGAAATTAGACCCCAAAAAATTTAGTCTGTCCAATTTTTATGAAATTATGCCCAAAAATTTGTTTAGGGTCTATTGTCACACAAGCATTTGGGGTCTAATTGCATTATGCAAATATACCCCAAAAAAATTTGAACTTAGACCCCAAAAAAAGATAAAATTTCGTGTTGGTGTTTTCAATATATTTTTTTGGGGTTTAATTTCTTTTTAGGATTCGGGTGTTTTTTCATATATTATGCTGATAGCATAAATATCAGCTTCTGTTACATCCTAATACTTGATTGTATACCACACAATTATGCTCAACATTGTATTATATTGAAGCTCCTTGCTTCAGGTTTTCTTTCAAAAATATGTTGTCCACAACGGTAACGAAAATTTTGCGATGTAATTTAACCTTTCTTTTATCAATGGATGGCTGGTCAGCAGGATAACTCGAGTAATCCTTAACGGATCGGTATGAAAATTTACCAGTATTAATATTTTTCAAAACGAACTTATGGGATTGTAAATGGGCAAAATAGCCCCACCCCTTCTGGTACCTCCCATACAAAATTACCTATTTTTGGATAATTAATATTTCTTTCATAACTTCCAAACGGACGATCGTTGGATATTTGAATTTGGTCAGTTTATTTATCTTGCAAAAGTAGACAAACCCTAAGAAAACCGAAACCTTTGCCATACCCCTTCTGGTACCTCCCATACAAATGACATAATTTAACCCTCATAGTTTTACATACATATCTTTTTGGTAAGTAATCTGAATTCACTTATATTTTGAGTATGATGTTCGCTTATGACAATGGGACTCAGGAATGAATATGGACTATATCGATTCACTCCTTCTGGTACCTCCCATACAAAATGATCTATTTTTGGAAAATTAATATTTCTCCCTTAACTTCCAAATAGAGTTTCTCTCCCGGGATTTCCCGGGCGGTAATTTTCCCGGTCATTTTTAATTCCCGGTTTCCCTGGAAATTCGTCCGGGATTCCCGGGAAAGTAAAACACCTTCGGCAGAGCAAATCTTAAAAGCTTTATTTATTTATTTATTTAGTCTACTGACATAATTATCTTACAGACTAATTTACAGTAATTCAATTAATAGTTTAAAATAAATTACATTAGTTAAAAATTTTAAATAAGTTCAATTTAAAATTTACTTTATTTATATTAAAATTAATTAAAGGGGAAAAACTATTGCATAACTTTAAACATCTTGCGATTGGTTCATTGATTCCATAATTAGAACGATGAAAATCTTCACGAAAAAGACGGTCATGACGTAACTCACGAGGAGGATTATACAATGATACAAGATTTTTTAACTCAATACAATCAATTTCATTAGAAATAATGTTATAAATGAACATTATTGACCTAACCTAACTAACTTTTTTAAAAGCAAAATTTGTAAAAATTTTTTGAATTCTTTCAATTTTGTTAGAATGGATAGTATAAAATGGATTCCAAATTAAAGAACAATATTCCAATTGGCTTCTCACAAAAGAAATATATAATGTTTTGAATGTAATTGGGTCTTTAAAATCTGAAGAATTTCTTCTAATAAAACCTAGCATTGAATAAGCTTTTGCTGTTATATAATCGATATGGTTAGAAAATTGCAGTTTTGAATCAAATATAACACCGAGATCTTTAACTTCATCCACTCTTCTCAAAACGACATCGCCAATGTTGTAATTAAACACCACTGGTGCGTGGCAACGTGTATAAGTGACAGTACAACACTTATCTACATTTAAACCAAGCATATTTAACTTGCACCATTCTGTGATAAATTTGAAACTTTACCAAACAATTTTAAGTCATCAGCAAACATTAGCGGTTTGCAATAGGTAAAGCAATTAGGTAAATCGTTTATGAATATAAGAAACAGCAATGGGCCTAAATGTGTGCCCTGTGGAACACCTGCCCACGCTTTAATTACAATACTAGAATAAACAGACCCCATTTTAACCTTCAATCTTCTGTTAATTAAAAAACTTTTAAAAAATTTTAGTAAATTGCCATTAACACCATATGACACTAATTTTGATAACAGTACCGTATGATCTACTGTGTCAAAAGCTTTCGAAAAATCTGTATAAATTACATCTAGTTGACATTTTTCTTCCATTGCTAGAATAATACGGTTAGCCAGTATAGCTAAATTAGTACATGTTGATCTTCCGGGCAAAAATCCATGTTGGTAAATTGATATTTTTTTGCCAATATGATTATAAAGTTTAACTTTAATAATTTTATCAAAAATTTTTGCCATAGCTGATTGTTTTACAATTGGCCTATAATTTACAACGTTAGTTTTATCGCCCGATTTGAAAATAGGGACCAAGGAACAATTTTTCCAGCAGTCTAAAAATATACCCTGACTTAAACAAGCATTAAAAAGAATTTTAATAGGCTTCGCCAAAGAAGAAACACAATTTTTAAAAAATATCTGGGGAATTGAATCTGCAAAGACGCAGGAAGTACTGTTTTTTAGAGATGAAATCGATGTGATAACATCTTCTTCTGTAATTTCGATAACCAGGCTATTCACAACAGGTTCTCTATTCTGATAAACACAATTTCGATTTAAAAAATTTGATTGAAAATAAGAAGCAAACAAGTTACATGACTCTATTAAATTATTAGAAATTTCAGAATTATAAACCATATTTACTGGATATCCTGTACTTTTCTTCTTATTCTGAATAAACACCCAAAAAGCAGAAGAGTCGGACTTTAATTTATGTTCCGTATTAAAAATAAATTGCTTATATAAAAAATTTTGTAAAAAATCGAATTCCCGACGAATTCTCTGAAAATATCGATAATCAGCTTCATTTTGAGATTTTTTAAAGATTTTTGAAGCTTTATTTCTAATATTTTTTAGATTCAAAAGCCTTTTGTTGAACCAAGGAGGTTTATGGCTAAAAGATGGCTTAGAAGAAGGGATCATTAATTGTATGACATATTTTAATATGTCTAATAGAAAATCGTACATATACAAAGCATCATATGCACCTTCAATCAGCGACCAATCAACAGAAGATAGAAAATTGTTAATTGATGAATAATTACATTTCAAAAAATTATATGTTTTCATACTATCTGAACTTTCTTTTACAAAAGCATAGAAATCAAAATCAATTACCGTCGCCTTATGATGCACGGTGTTTTTAGAAATAGGATAAAGACACATATCGCAAGAAGTTCTCATGTTATTAGATACAAAAAAAAGATCAAGAGTTCTTCCAATATCATTCTTAATACAATTAATTTGACTAAAATCATGGGAAAAGAAAAAACTGGTTACAGATTCATCCATATCAGATTTTATGTTAAATGGTAATAAACAACCATCTTGTAAGATCCAAGATATATTAGGGAGATTAAAATCACCTAAAACAAATACTTCTTGATCCAAAATATGTTTAATATTATCCAAATGTACTTGGTATATGTCAATGGTTTTACCAGGGGGTATATATGATACAAATACTATTATTGATTTATTATTAGAAAAACATATTTCAACGCAAAGTTGTTCAATAAAACATTGAGAATTTAATGTTATTAATTTGCTGGAAACGTCTCGTCTTACTGCAACCAGCACTCCGCCGCCCTTTAGATGCCCACCTGGTAAATATTGCCTATCACAACGGTATACATTATAAAAATTGTCAAAAAATTCAGCATTGTTGAAATCATCAGACAACCATGTTTCTGTTTTGGCAATGACATCAAATTCTCTAAGGGATGTTGCTAGAGAAAATTGCGTGGCCTTAGTTCGCATTCCACTTACATTTTGATAGTAAATTGAATAGTTAAAATGCAATTTACTGGTACATTGATGGGAAGAATTTTTTGAGTTAAGTGGATGACAATTATTATCCGTTACCAAAGAACTAGTTACGAAGCATTTACAAGGTCTGCTGGTTTTCTTTGTAAAAAAACAAATGGGCGAATTTTCACATCCATAGGCCACAATGAGGAATTAATTATCTTTTCATAATGGCATGGATTTACACCCAGTTTAAAATTCACATGCTTAAGGCTGTTAATATCCGCATCTTTTTCAACCAGCCTCGTACATTCAAAATTACATCTCTCAATACCTGTATTCTTCTCAATGTACTCAGTAATGTTATCAGCTGAGACCGATGGTTTAAACGATGAAACATGCAAATATTTTTTTCGAACCACAACACCCAGATCGTTGGAGTTGCTTTCGCCAACAACAATTACACGTTTTCTCCTTTTACGCCTTTCCACTTTTCTCCACTCATTCTGCTGATTGACCGCACCATACATGTTTGGCTGCATTTCTGACGCAGCAGTTGGGTATGAAGTGAGAGAAGAAGCATCATCATCGCTGCCTTGACATTCCGCTACATTAGACCGACCAGCAACAACATCAGCCAAAGATTTTTGGATTTTATTTTCTTTATTTGTATTTGTGCGAATATTAGAAATGTTTATATGTTGACTGTTTTTGTTTTTAGTTTTTTTTAAGATTCCTCTCATTAAGTTCATTGAACTTAAGCTTGAGCTCTTGTATGTCTTCATTAAGTTCTCTTATTAAGGGATTCTTAATTTCTCTTATGTCTTGCTCTGCATATATGGCAAGCAATATATTTATTTTGCAGCGATTTGAAACATTTCGCGCACAGGGTTTTTGGCGGAGAATTCATAACGTACGTGTTAACACTTTCGCGGTCTGCTGTAGACAGAAGAAGCGAATTGCAGAAAGAAGGGGCAGGCGACTTTATACATTAGTGAAGTATCTTAAAAATCCTACAGAGTTTGATAAGAATGCTAATAACTTATTTCAAACTGCTTCAAAACAAAATGTGATCGCGTACGCTGAACAAATTTATGCTCGACTTTTTAAAGAAGACGTTATCGACGTTCTGCAAAAGTAAAAAAATTTACATAGTTTGTCATGTTTTACTACTGCGCGAAAATTCCCGGGAATCCCCGGAAAGGCAAAAATTTTTCCCGGTTTCGGGAAATGAAAAGTCCGGGAAAAAGAGAAACTCTACTTCCAAACCGACACATGCCGATTAATTTAATTTGGTCAGTTAATTTATATTGTAGTAGGAGGCAAATTCTCAGCAACCCTAATCATTTGACAAAACCCTTCTGGTACCACCAATATAAAGAACCGTTATTTTCCCTTTTACATTCATATCATTTTTGTGTGTATACTGAATTCAGACAAATTTTGTCAAGGTAAGCGTTCGAACGTTGATTTACGAAAAAAATGGGACCGTTGTGCTGCCTATTATTGTAACTTATATACAAATAAGTTACCATTTTACGGTTTTGCTCCACAAGCAGACACAAAATAATACATAAGTAATATTATTTTAATAAAAATCTATTTATTGCAATAACTCAAGACAATATCATATCGTCCCCTTAATTAAACAATAGTGTATAATTTTTTTGGTGTTTTGAGAAAATCGAGTTTAAAGTTTTCGTCAAATGTCTATGAAATTTTCGAAGAAAAATTAATATACTATTTTTTCCAATGACCTTTTGACGCACTTTGTGGAAGTAGATTTTGACGAAATTTTGACCAGGTATAGAATCAATGGTGGAGATTCTAAATATGCAATATAAAATATAATGGTGTATGAGCACATACACTATTGTTATATTAAGGGGACGATATATTGGGTGATGGTATTTATCAGTCAGTTTATCTGACTGAAATTTCTGTATTGGTTTTCACCTATCAACTTAATTATATACTTGTATAACAACTTACATGAAGAGAAAAAAACCACAATATACTCCATACTCTCAAAAAATTTTTAACTCTTACCTTCGCCTCTTCTAACAACAACGTCGCACAGTGTAACGTGGGTGGCCAAAATAGAAATAAAGCTGATGTCATAAATGAAACAAATTTAAGTGGAGATTTACTCAAAAATGTTTCACTAGAACACTCCTAATTTTTTTTGCAGTTATATCTACATTTTCTTTTTCTTATAGTTTTAAGCTAAAAAATTTAAGGGTTTAAGGGTACTGAAATATGAAAATTTTAAACAAGTGTAACTTTTGAGATTTTCGTTCGATTTAAATGGACTTTTTGGAAAGATTATGATGTTTATTAAAACCTTTTAGATTTTCATTACTATAACTTTGGAATTGCGTGAGTACGGCAAACAGAAAGAAAACCTCTAAAGGATGTTACGTATGTGAACTGTTTCCAAATTTCAAAAGACGATAAAAAAAATGTTAGCCTATGTTAATTTTTGTTTCTGATAAAAACGAAACTGTATACTTTAACACTGTAAAAAGAGCCTGCTGTCCAACGATGCCCCATTTTCTTAAAATGATTTTTTTATGAGAGCCTTTGCTGTAAATTTATATGTGCTTTTTACACAAATTTTTGAAGAAAACAAGAAGAGAATTCAACAATTTTTTAAGAATAAAATTGGTTTGTTTTTAGAAACACTTTTGAACACCTTTTTGTATAATGAATGTAAGTTCGAGTTTAATTTTGTTAATTTTTAATGAAAAATTACCATTTTCTGCTTCATCTCAGCTTTTTTGGCATTCATATAAAAATTAAAATAATTTTGACTTCACAACGAAAACATTCTCAAAAAAAAAACATTTTACCATAAATGGGAGGGGGCGTGGTTCTAAAGCGATTTTTATGAAACTTCAGAAATTTCTTAATTGTATCACAAAAAGTGGTTGCTTAAAATTTCGTTGCTCGACAACGACTCCTTCCATTTTTGACCAACGAATGTATGAAGACGTTATAATGTGCGTCGCTTCAACGATTACAATCTCCTTTCTGCTTCATCTCAGCTTTTTTGGTATTCATATAAAAATTACAATAATTTAAAATATTCTTTAAAAAACCAAAAACATGAAAAATTTAAATCTTTCTTTAAAAACTAAAAAAAATAAATTTCTTTTTAAAAAATCGCGCTATTTTTTTAATAAATTTTCGCCTGCGGCGTTTTTCCTTAAAAACTAAAAACATGAAAAATTACAATTTTCCTAAAAAACTTGAAAAATAATTTTGAAAAAATCGCGCGCTTTATTTTAAACAAATTTTCGCCTGCGGCGCTTCCCCCTGACTTCACAACGCTCATTACGCTTCTTTCATATATATTCTTTGCTTATTGCCATACATAAATATATATGGATATATGGATATAAAAATAGAAAAACAAACTAAGATAACATAAAATTTTACGTGAGGGCCAAAAAATTTAAGCATTGTAAGCGAATATATTACGACCAGTATGGTTTTGCGGACCGGCCGTGGCATAGTGGTTAGAACACCCGACTACCATGCGGGAGATCGCAGGTTCAAACCTGGCTCCAGTCATCTTAAAAAAAAATCTTTCATTTAAATTTGGCAAATAGTGCGTTTTGATACTGTAAAAACTACCATCTACTCTTGTCCTTTTTTCGGGCTAAAGTAGATGATTCGATGGTTTTTTGTTTCAAATATCTCCTTCAAAATTATTTTTTTTTAACAATTTTACATATTATTAGACTTTTTTAGGCGATTTTTAATTATTGGAATTATATATTTGGTCTGGTGATATTTCATATGAGAAATTACTTATTATTTTTTGGGCAATGTTCATATCATCGATGCACCGACCACAACAGTCATATGTTTTTCAAATACTTTGCAGGAAAGCCAAAAAACTTGTTTATTTTAGAACAACCACAAGACCTAAAAATTTTCTGTTATATTGATATTATAACTCGATTTCTTAAGTGGGCGGAGGGGTACATTAGTATGAGAGGTACCTGAAGGGGCTTTGCTAGACTTCCAAATTTTTTTCCAAAACTTTATCCTGTAATAGCTTTACTAAATACAGAATTTGGGCAGGACAGCGTTGGGTGTATTGATATTATTACTTGATTTCTAAAGTGGGCGGAATGATGTATTTGTATGGGAGGTACCAGAAGGGGCGGGGACATGAAGCCCATTTGCAAATACTTATATACCTTTCTAATGGCACCAAGATCTTTCAAATCGGTTGAGTCATTCCATAGTAATTGCAGCTTTAAAGTATCTATTACCGTCATTTTCAAATATTTCGATACCTTGCCACGCCCACATATTTTCAAAAATGAAATTTCTTAGAATGAGGTTGTGTTTCTATAGGTAAAATCTAGCTGTATGCAAAATTTCATTAAAATCTGAGAAGGTCGGGTTCAATGAAAATCGGTTTTGGTATGAAATTCATCATATATTTTTTATTTTGGCCGATTTTTAATTTTCATTTGGGATATTTTTTATTATTTTTTGGGTAATTTTAGTTTGGGTCATATTTCGTACCGCCGTTTTGGGGCCTGTTTGCGTGTTGTGTTTTACAATACAACAAAATATTTTGGGGCATATTTGCATTTTTTCGGGGTGTGTTTGCATACCTTCAAATAACAACTACGAAATTAGGCCCAAATTAAATATTTGGGGCCTATTTTCGTTTTATGTTTGGGGTGTAATTTCCTGGAGTTTATTTTCATAATGCAATTAATAGCCAAATTTGGAGTCTAATTTAATTTTTCGTAGCGCCGATACTTACGCTTTCATTGCCTTATTGTTAATGTCTGGAGCAATTCATTCAAATAATTATAATATGTTAACCACACTTGCCTTGACAAAGCATCTACCGTCTTATAAATTGACAATGGTTGGCACATTAAGAAAAATGATATTCCATACGTATTGAATGCCGAAGACCAATACAGTAACAAAATATAGTAATCTACTAAAAAATATGAACTGTACCAATATAAGAAATTAGTTTTGATTTATTAATAAGTGCAAAAAACGTAAGCTAAAGTGGAAAAATCCCCGATAGTTCCGATAGTTTTGGTATGTATGTTACTGATTTGTATTTTATATGGTAATTTTCAAGTGTTTTCTGGGGTTTCTTTCTATTTATTAATCGATCTATCGATGACCCCATCGGTAGACTTCTATAATTTGTATCGCAAAGTCTACTGGAATGCTGGGAAACAACGACACAACATCCAAAGAAAACATTGTTTCATCTTCTGCTATATCTGTTAATCTTACCACCTAATTAAATCGTGTTCCTGTCTTTAAATTTCTTTTTTCAAACACTGTTATTATGTTTGTTTGAACTTTTCGTTCACTGATTCATAGTTCCATTTTGTAGGCTGCTTGTAGGGTCCTTGTTCACAACCCTACGGAAAAATGAACCGGTATAGTACCAGGACCGGTGCATGAACCGGTTCCCTGGGGTGCATGAACCGGTTCCAGTTCCGGAACCTTTGTATGTAGAGAACCGGTACGTCTTGTATGGGGTTGGCCACTTAAGTGTCAATTGACACCTAACTGATACTTTGTGATATGTCTTGAACCGGTTCAACAGTACAAGCCCTACGACAGGTTCAGTAAAAACCAGTCACCTAACTATGATATCTGTTTTTTGTTAATATGCCCCAAAATAAAATGGAAAAATTAAATCAATCTTTTTGATAAATTACTTAGTTGTCTAGGTTTAAATTATATATAAATATATTACATTTTTCTGACTTTTCTTTTCCGTCCTGAGATAGGTACACTCAGGTAAATTAACACCACTTTTCCTGTAGGGAAGTTTGTATGTCATAATGTCTTTTACTATTTGGGTTATCCTGTTGTCATAGTCCGTTCACTCCACGGGTACCGTGACGTTACCTTTATCTGCGTCCAATATTACAGTGTTTTGGTTTGACTTAAGGGATTTTGTGGTTTGTTCCACTGTGAGTAGAGTATGTTTCTGTCGGTTTTTGTTTATGTGGCTCTTTATAATTGAAGTAAGTTTGTTTCCCGCTATCTCCTGTTCCTCATTTTCTTTTAAAGTTTTGTTGCATTCTGCGCCACCCACAATGTATTTAAAAGTGGAAAATCGTCCTTTGAATGCGGTAATGCAAATTTCTTCCCGTGTGACAAACAGCAGCCATTCAACTTAAAACAATTAACTTAACAATCGACTTGAGTTAAAATGCTGCCTTTACACAATATACATAACATCATTTATGAGTTAACTAGCTTTCCCGGCTCGCGTTGCTTCACCCGTACTTACAATGAACCTTCTTATGACTTTAAGCAATACAGGTAAAATGGCAACGCTTCATAAGCAAATGAATACCCAATCAATCTGATTGTAGCATTATCCCATTGGTCCGAGTGATTTTACCGCTTTAGTCCCTTTTTATCTCTTAAAGTACGAATTTTAAAAGATATACAATTTAAATGGACCGGTACCCCTCTAACTCCATAGGTAGCATGCTCGTATACGATTATAGCTTTAGCCGTTTGGTCTGGGCGATGGTACCAGTTTACCCTTAGTGTTCGAATTTTGAAAACCCCCATTTGACAGTTCTCTAATTCTATAGGGAGCAATTCTATATACATTTTCGTAACTCTACCTTTAGGTATTTGATCTGGGTGATAGCATCAGTTTTTTTCCCTTTTTCGGTATTTGAACAACTTAAGAACGAATTTACTTCACATCGCTCAATTTTTGAGACTATACCTTTAGCCTTTTATTACCAGTTTTATCCCTTTTTACCCCATAAAGGTATGAATTTCGAAAACCCTCCTTGCTTCGTTTTAATTCCATAGGGAGCAAGCCTATATAACTTATCATGATTACATCATTAGCCGTTTGGTCTGGGCGATAGTAAAATGTTTATCCCTTTTTCGATTTTTTTACCCAGAAACATCGGAGTTAAAAAAAAACTTCAATCCAATTTGATAGTAAGCATTTCCATATAAATGTTCGCGATTATACCATTAGCCGATTAGTTTAGGTGATGATACAACTTTTTGTGTGGGCGGTGCCACGTCACTTTGTCTAAGTAAATTTTCATGTAGCCTACGATAGAGACCCTACGTATAGTACTACACAATACAAATTTCATTGCAATCGGTTCATTTATTTCCCCCCAAATAACTATTTTTTCAAAAGGGGCATGGTACCGCCCTTTTTCCAGCGAGACGTAATCCTCTTTATATCAGTAACATATGTAGCAAGTCTCATCTTCATACCTCTACCTCTGAGATAAGACCAATTGAAATTTCGGTTTATGTGGGCGGTGCCACTCCCCTTTGTCTAATTAAGTTTTCATGTAGTCTACGATAGAGGCCCTATGGACAGTATAACACATATAAATTTCAATTGCAATCGGTCAATTTATTTCGCCAATATTACTATTTAAAAAAAGGGGTGTGGCATCGCCCACTTTCCATAAACAAAGTATTTTTTCTTATACGACCGATATAGGTACCAAATCTCGACTTCGTGCCTATAACGGTTCAAAAGATACAGTCATTTGAAAATTCCAGTTGTATGGGGCGGTGCCACGCCCATTTTACCCCCTTTCAGTCCGAATTTCCAAAAATCCCTTCTTAGTGCGCGCCTACGTCATAAAAGAAACCCACATTCTAAATTTCTCGGTTCTAGCTTTAGCCGTTTGGGCTGGGGAGTGATCAGTCAGTCACCCAAGCCTTTTATATATATAGATTACACTGTCTGACAAATGGTAGAGTTCAGTGAACGGCGAGGGTTCCAACTACCGGTAAAAGTTATATCGATCCAAAAAATTTATATATTTGTCCCGGCGATTCGCTGGGTCACATCTAGTAATCGATATATGTATATCGATTTGAAGGTAGTAAGTACCATATAGAGGAATTTGTCACGTTCAGGCATCTTATATGTATCCAAAATTGTTGTTGGTATTGAACCAAATTTAGCTTAATTTGTCTGATATATTACTGGGGTACCGTTGGGGATGTAAAGTGAATCTTGCATCTCAAGCCGACTCACAACCTCCTACGTGGTAGCACCTAGCCAACGTTGTTCGTAATATCTTTATCATGAATAGCGGAGCCTTTAGGACCTTTACTGGCTATGAAGACACGAAATACAAAAAGTAGAAAACGGAACCCGAAATGGTGACGACCTCCGCATACTGAATAAGGACCATGATTTAAGGATACGCACCTCGAATGTCCGAATTCTCTATAGAAAAGGTGCCACTATCCGGCAGGACAGGACATCTATTACAGTTGCATGCGAAAAAGCATGCATTTGGATGTGGATTTGTGACTGGCTAGGGACTCAAACATCTCAGATACATTCCACATCATGGTGGCCTATGCCCTGGCCACGACATTAAAATCGCACTGGGAGATTTTAATGCAAAATTTGGAAGGGAAGATGTTCTTGGTTAACGATCGGTAAATTCAGCCTGCATGCCGACACGCCCCACAACGGGTTTAGGATGGTTAGCTTCGGAGTTGAAAGAAGCATGGTAGTGTGAAACTAAATTTCAGCATAAAGATATGCACAAGGCAACTTAGCTATCCCCCGATCCAAACACCAAAAATCATATTGATCATGTGGTTATTGATGGGAGGCATGAATCTAGTGTCATGGACGAGCGCGTGATCCGTGATGCTAATATTGGCTCGGATCATTATGAGGTTGCAGCTATGGTCCGCACAAGATTGAGCAAAGCGAAAAACGCACGTAACCAAACACAAGAAAAACCTAGATATCGCGAAATCGCTGCCGACCCCAGAGATAGCCATTGCCTACTTCAACCAGCTCTCGCAACTACTACAACTATTGTACGCCTCTACACCTGTCGTTTCCAATAAACAGTGGCAGCTAGAGATGTGCTCTCCGAAACCGAATGCCGATTTTTTTTTCGAATGTCAGTTTTATGTCAGTTAACCGATTTTTCAAAAAGATGGTAATCACAATTTATATTCATTTATTAATACGTTGAGTTACTTGGAAAGTATTTCCACAGAACAATGCCAGGACAAATCGGCATATACATAGAACGTTATTTATATCTAATATATAAAAATCTTGTGTCATGGTGTTTGTCGCAGCAATCCTCCGAAAGGGCTCAACTAATCTTTCTGAAATTTCGTTAGTAATGTTAGTAAACACATTCTGCTGCAGCTCGCTTTCAATCCGCATAGAACTATTTGTCATAATGTTACTGTCATTAGTAAACAACCTACGTGCATCTATTGGGTGACCAAAAACCACATATTTTCCCGAAATTTTTTTAATTGTGTCCGATCCGGATCCGATTTCGTTTGAAATTCCTTTTTTAAAACGGATCCGTTTTGTATCCGCATTTGAGTCCGATCGGAATCCGTTTCGGATCCGAATCGGAAATCAGTTTCGGATCCGAATCGGATTCCGATCCGGATCGGATTCAAATGCGGATAAAAAACGGATCCGTTTTTATAAAGGAATTTCAAACGAAATAGGATTCGGATCGGATCCGATACTGATCCGCATGGCACACTGGGTTGGACGTCCTCTTCTCTTCTGAGGATTCCATTCAATAGCAATTCGAGTTATGTCGGAATGTGGTCTTCGCAAGGCATATCCAATCCATCTCCATTTTCGCCTTCGGGTCTCAGTTTCGACTGGAATTTGACCAGTTTGTGCCCAGAGCATAGGGTTGCATATGGTGTTTGGCCAGAAGATTTTAAGGAGTCGAGAAAGGCATCGGTTAATGAAACTTTAATTGCTCTGAGATCAAAACGAGCTGCATTCCATGATGTACATCCGTATAGGACAACTGTCTTCACACAGCTGTTAAATATGTTCAACTTGATACGTCTCAAGATAAAATTTGAGCTTCAAACAAGCTTAAGTTGACCATAGGCTTGTGTAGCTTTGTTGATGCGGTTTATGACGTCCTCTTTAGAGCCTCCGGATGATGTTATAATACATCCTAGACAGCAAAACGACTGGACTTCTTCGATATCTTGTTGTTGCAGTTTGAAGTTAGTTATATTTGTTCATACTTATAGAATATTCTCTAAGCAAACATGTAAGGATTTTTTCATTAAAATTTCCTTAAGCAAAATGAATGACAGTTTTCTCTCATTATGAAATACGTGAAAAACTTTGGGAAACCGTCGATCGATATTCATATGAAAAACTTTAAATGCCATTGTCTCGTGAACTAAGCATCTATTGTAAAAAGGTGGTTAATTTGTGATCATATCGAACGGCGAGAGCTAGCACTTGGGCAACATGATCGAGGGAGCCACACATGTATTCTCACACATATTGAACGAAAACAAACAAACAAATCCATTCAGTCTCGCTTGAGCATTCGTCCGATGCGGTTGTGTCGACGCTTGCAATAAAAGAAATTAATTTTTTCAGTAAAAATGAATTCTAATATGCTAATGTACGTTGCCACGCGCACGGCTGTAATATTTATCAATTATTTCCTGGATTTTTATATTTTAACTAGCTGACCCGGCAAACGTTGTTCTGCCATACAACTTTGGACACGGGAAACTTCGTCTCGCTCCTAAGGTAACGCCTTCATATAATAGTAAAACACAGATAGTTCAAGTTTTAATCTGATTTACTTGAATTTAATCGAAATCTGTGAAGAACGATCTGATATACAATGTTCTTCGATTTGTTTCCGGCGTAAAAACAAACAATGAAGACTGTTTGCCAACACGCGAACAGACAACGCAAAGCTGACCGTGTTAAAAGCTGGGAAATTCGAGGTTGATTCCACAAATTTCCAACGATTGGCGTTACGATTTATTGATTGTTATCGCAAATACCAATCGAATGGGGAGT
The DNA here is from genome assembly GCA_964034835.1 of Muscina levida. Taxonomy (NCBI): domain Eukaryota; kingdom Metazoa; phylum Arthropoda; class Insecta; order Diptera; family Muscidae; genus Muscina; species Muscina levida. The sequence goes on along the minus strand of OZ035883.1, from coordinate 94,724,947 downwards.
TGAATTTGCTTGAATTGGAAGGGAAGATCGGTTGGAATAATAGAAATTCGAGGGATAAGGACTTCCTCTCCTTTGAATTTGCCCCTGATGATCGTCGCTTTAATTACAAATTTCGGATGATTCAGATTCCGCAAAGTGATCATGATCGATCCCACATGCAGCTGCAAATTATGCGTCGATGTTTCTGGCACATCTAGAGAGTTCAAATATTCTGTCGAATAGTTGGTCGCCTCATTCTCGTTAAATCACCTCGAATGCTCGTTTATGCACCATCGTGCATTCATTCCAAATAATAACGTTGGATTGTCAACCGTGAGAAGAATGCAGAATCTGCAGTTCGACCGCCTTTCAACAATATGGAAGCAATACCAGAGGATGCAACAGCTAACTCAAATGCGATCTTGGACCGAATTGTTGCCAGAATCAAAGAAATTACGAATGTAATGCCTGTCACACCGGGATCATCGAGAAAGTAAATGCCTCCCATTCCATCGTCAACAACCTTTATCAGCGAATCATACACGTTTGTTCGGACTCCTTCAGTCAGCTCAACTTGATCAAAGTCTGGCAATTCGCGATTGAATGCATCATGCATCGAACGATTTGGCGCTGGTATTTCCAATTTCGACAGTAGATTGCCGCACATTAGCACGCACATGTCTTTGATCAGAAGATAATTTCAAGATCGGAATTGGATGTTGTCGTGCGAACTCTGTCAAAAGTCGTCAGCCATATCGTCCTTTTATTTGTCCTACAATGCGCTCGGGTTCGGCAGATGCAATGTGGCTATGATGATCACAAACAATTTACGAATTTGATTCGGTGGAGCAGAAACAGTTGTTGGCGAGATTCTCGAAGTGTGGCGACTGATTGAAACTAATCAAATTGAGACGCTCCGTTTCGACCATGGCGTTCATGTCAACGCAGTACTGTTGAAATAAACGGCGATATCTTAACAGATGATTGTCAACATCTTGTGAGCTAAACATTTTATTCGCTTATTCTCCTAATACGAATTCGAACTTAAAAAAATAATGAAAAAGAACTAATGACTTGTAAACAAACCTTTCGTTCTGTAAATTGAGATGATAGCCATTCTTTCCACTACAGAACATCAACGGGATTGAAGTGAATCACTTGTCCACCATCCCGAAACTTGTGAACAATATCGCGTGATTCCACATTCTCCCCAACAATCACCACTGCGACTTCATTTATAGTGGGAGCATTGAGTTATCTTAAATGACAACCAGAGGGTCTTTTTATCTGCTCTGATAATGATTTTGTGAACGTCATAATGCATTGTATTCAATGGTGTTTTGAATAATCGGACCAATGCTTATGCAGAAGATTTTGAAATTGTTCGACCATTTCGCGTTTATAATTTTAACATAATAAGTTTCACAATATTCCGAAATTTTTCAAGCATCATAACGAATTTTCCATTCTAACGTCCTATAAAATCATCAAATCAGGCGATACATAGAAAATTTCATCGAAAAAATTCAAAATTTTCCAGTTTTTTCCGAGTTTTTCACTAAGAATTTTTGTATTATTCCATTCGAAAAGTCATTTCGGAATGGTTATCCGAGATTTTTCACATTTACATTATACAAAATATCAAAACATACCAACAATGTAAAATTTCGTCGAAAAAAATTAAATTTTTGGAATTTTTCCATAATTTTCCAACCAAAATTTTTTATTTTTCTAATCAAAAGGCCACAACGGAACAATTACGCATAAAATGTAATACAAAAATTCAATTTGCTGTGCAAAATGTTTCCGAAAAAATCCAAATTTTTCGAGTTTTCCACCGCGAATTTTTCTATTTTTCCATTCGGAAAGTCATTTCGGCTTTTCCGGAGCATTTTCCCAAAATTTTCTTTTACATAAACCTTTTCCTGGCAATTGCCAACAACTGAAAAAAATTTCAGCAAAATCGGTCCAGCCGTTCTTAATTGATGAATTACTATACAGTTTTGCCACCATTTTTATATATATAGATATTTTAATTTTGTTCATAATTAGGAAAAAAACTTTTAACAATTTCCTTCACTACCTTCATATTGTGGTAGTATTGGGCTGCCGTTAACTGTTCTAAACTTTGCTAGTTAACTTCTTATTAACCTAAGATTAAAATGGGATATAAATTGAAGCAAACTGAATGCACGTGAGTGTATCACGCCAATTGTCGACGACGGCTTAGATTGCCCACCACCTAGTCAAACCGATTTAAGAAGAGCAATATCGTGGCTGCAAATTAATAAAGCAACTGGCTACGAGAAGCTGAAAACGAGAAAGCACCAGTTCCTGCATACGGTTGTGCTTAACGCGTGCATGCAAGATGATTGGAATCTAAGCGTATTATATCCTGTGCCATCTCATGTAATGGCACAGTGAATACCCGGAGCTAGAGAAATGTATGAACTCTTCATCTAAATCCTCTCCTAACATAAGTGAAAGAAAACTTCGAAGAAAATTATTCCTTCCATTAATCACCCGGTGTCGCCTTGCTTAATGGAAGTAAATTCGCCCCTCCCTGACAATGGAAAATCTGTTGTTCGTAGGGTATCTACTCACGTGACGCCTACTACGATTTCTGACGCTTTAATGGCCTTCAAACGATTTGCGGCCGCTTGAGATCTGCGTTGAAATGACGAATATTGCGAGCAATTGTTCACTCTCGACTACGTCGAAGCTAGGGCCTAAGGAGTTAATTGTGATTCCGGCTAGGCGAACAATTTTTATTTCTCGTTTCTCGCCCGATATTACTGTCGAGGACATAAATTTTTACATATCGTCCAGATTTGAGAATATGAGTTCTTTATCGTGTTTCAAGATGAAGTCTGCTTTTTCGGAAAGGCTTTTTTCTTCATTTAAAATTGTTGTCCCGAAAAATTTGTTTTCGCAAATGCTAGACGCCAATTTTTGGCCTGCAAATGCATTGGTAAAGGAATTTGTTAATAGGGGCCATGAGAGGCGTTACAACCTAGCGTCGCTGCCAAAGCCTCAATTATCGGCATCAAAAAACTAAATTCTGCTATTAATGTTTTATATCAAAATGTTCGTGGACTAAACACAAAACTTTCAACTCTTTAGGTTGATAGGTTTGGATTTGATTATGATGTAATTGTATTTTCGGAAACTTGGTTAAAGCCTCATATTCTTAATTCGGAGATTTCATGTAATAGATTTTCCATTGCTCATAGGGATCGATTGGTCAAAACTGGTGGCGGTGTATTCATTGCCGTACTTAATTCGTTAAGTTATGAAATTGTGCAAACGAACATTGATGACATTGAATTTTTGGCAGTGTCGATAAAACTAAGTGTTGCTAAACTTTTTATCACATGTTCGTACATTTCTCCATCCTCCGATTATAGTATTTATGAACGGCATTTGGATGCAATTTCTTTTGTAGTAAATATGACTTCTGATATGGATCGTATAATAGTAATGGGTGATTTTAATTTGCCGTTAGTATCATGGTTGTGTTTGCCTGATACTAAACACTTAACTCCTTTGGTGCCTTCCGATTGGTCTTCTGATTTTGTAATGCGTATTGCTGCAAATAATCTTGTCCAGATTAATAACACTGCAAATTCGATGAATAGAATCCTCGATCTGGTTCTAGTTAATGACTCTGATGTTTTCGAAGTATCTCGTGCTGATCCTCTTACTTGTCCTGAGGACTCATATCATCCAACAATCGGAATTCGATATTCCCATCGAACTGTAAATGTGGGCTTGCGTCAGTCAATTGAAAAAATTTTCTGTTTCTCTCGTGCTAATTATTTATTACTTAATAGCCTTATCGGAGCAGAAGACTGGGAATCATTATTACTTTGCAATGATCAATTCGGTCTGGACAAGGCTTTGTTAATCTTTTATGATATTATACGGGATTTCATGGATAAATCTGTGCCGAAGATTGCTGTTGACCGTGAACCTGATTCAACCCCTTGGTCATCTAAATATTTGAGACAACTAAAGAACTTGAAAACTAGGTTGTATAAGAATTACCAGAGGTCAGGTAGTGCATTTGATTATTGCAAGTACTCCATTGCCAGGTGTAAATATAACGATATTTCTCGTAAATTTTATAAAACTTATTTGACAAGGGCTGGAAATAATTTGAGGTATAATCCTAAAAATTTGTGAACGCTAAACGTAAATCCGCATCAACTAATACAAGAATTGTCATGAATGGTGTTGAGCATTTTGATACACAATCTATCGCAAATTGTTTTGCAGATTTTTTTACTAAGGTATATTCTTCTGGAACATTCCCTAATAACTTTCATTATTCTTTTCCTGTGCGATCATTAGAGCCGTTTGGATTTCCTTATCTCGATCAGATTTGGATTCGCCAGAATTTGTCATCGTTTAAACCTACAAACTCCTTTGGTCCCGACGGCATTCCCAACTCTATTTTAAAATATTGTTCATGTACATTGGCAAAATCATTGACTTTATTATTTAACGCCTCTTTAAAATTTGGATATTTTCCAGCCATCTGGAAGAGCTCGTATATAATTCCTCTTCATATATCTGGTAGCACTATAAGAGTGTCGAATTACAGTAAACTCAACGCCATCCCCAAACTTTTTTAAAAATTGGTGACTGATATTATATCTTACAGGGTCTCTTTAATTTTTGATTGTCGGCAACATGGTTTTCGTAAGGGCAGGTCTACTGTCACCAATCTGCTACAATTCTCTTCACAAGTTATTGAAAGTTTTATTTCGGGAATGCAAACCGACGTAATTTATACTGATTTCAGTAAAGCCTTCGACAAGGTTAATCACAAACTCTTACTGCATAAGTTGATTTATATTGGTTTTGACAATAATATCATAAAGTGGATTTCTTCTTATCTAATAAACCGCGAACAAATGGTCATGTTCGGCAATTCCATTTCGAAGCCTATTCATGTGACATCTGGCGTTCCCCAGGGAAGGCATTTGGGTCCAATTTTATTCTTGTTGTTTATTAATGATGGTTTTCGATGGTTACCAAACCATCATCATCAGTGCCGTTTGCTGTTCCTTCTCCACTCATTATCACAACCTTAAGTGTTAAAAGCTTCACACAATCAATGTGAAGCTCACACACACCGGTGCGAAAATGGTATCAACGAAGACAACGTCAACATAATCCACACAAGCTCTTGTCTATGCTTTGTCCATCGGACAAAATTGCATAGAATTGTTTTTGGCATCAAGTGCCAACCCAGTGTATCTCCCGTGTATGTTTCTCTTGTTTGTTTTTATCGATCTGTGCAGAATATGAATATGTTTTTCATTGTTCGGTTTGAGATCTATTCTATTATTTCTAATAGAATTTGTTGTTACAAGAGTTGTTATATAGTTTGTTATAATTTTGTTGTTTTTAATTTTTCCTATGCTCTTTAGTATGTATGGTACATTTTGCATCGGCTGATGATAGTTAATCTGTAGCCGAATTTCAACTTTCTACATTGTTCGCTCTCCACTACGGACCGGACCGCAGTGTGTACGTTATCTCCACGTTATGGGGATGAGGCCCCCTCGGTCGGTTGGGGCGGGTGTGAGCGGCGGCGATGGGAACGTTCGTAAAAAAAAAAATTCCTGTGGAGTGTGCTATGTGAAAGACTTAAGCCACCTGATTGGGTCTTATCAATGTGGCTTCAGACCTGGAAAATTAACAACTGACCACACATCGGCAAATCCTGGAAAATACCAAAGAGGCACAGATTAACACGTACTATCTTTTCGTTGACTATATAGCAGCCCGATAGGACAGAAACTACTCGAAGCCATGACTGAGTTTCGTTTTTCAGCGAAGCTGGACACCGTTTTGGGTATTATATTAAAGACAAATTGAGCCAAATTTGGTTCAATACCAACAACAATTTAAGAAAATACTCCACTGGGGATAGTTCTGTGGGAATTTATTTTTCCCAGAATAAAATTATTACTATTCTCCCCGTTTGTTTAGAATAGGAGGATTTTATTCTCGGGAAAAATAAATTCCCCGGAAATTATCTTTAAAAAAAACTTATTTTCCCTTTACACCCCATGAATGAGGTATGGGATAGCTTCTCGCGTTGTTGTGAATTAACACGCTATCTATTTTTAGATTCACAACTAACGGCACCTACTTGTTTATAGACGAATGCGAACGTCATTGTTTGAGAAGCATTTACTAGACATGTCGCTTGACTCGACACTTATACTGCGACATTTCTGTCGACAACATCGAGGGGGCCGGCAATGGAAGAAAAATGAAGAGGACTGGAGGCGAAGAACGAACCCGCGATCTCTCGCATGGTAGTCGCGTGTTCTTACCACTATACCACCCAGGAATTATTCAGAATCGGGCTGATTTTTTCTAAAATTGTTGTTGGTATTAAACCAAATTTGGCTTAATTTGTCTCCGTTATATTGCTGATAACTGTGTTGAGTTATATGAGGTTATCACAAAGGAAATATATCCTGAAATGGAAAAAAAATAATATTTTCTAAAATTGTTTTTGGTATTGTCTCTGAAATATTACCGTGTTGAATTATGTGCAAATCTTGACGGACACGACCACCTCCAATAAAAATTAAATTTTGGAAAATATGATTTTCTTGCATTCAAGATATACGAAATTTGGGCGTGTGCTTTGAGACAGTTGCAAATAATTCAACACTATTATCAGAAACGATACAAATATGCACGAAAAAACTAAACTAATTAATTTTACTTACTGAATACATTGAATTTTAAAACAAAAATTCATCAGAAATAGTTAAAAATAAAAAAGTCATTTTTAAATTACTTTTATAAGATTCAGACTTTTAATTAATTACTCTACTGTAAAAAAATAACATGAGGTTTTTTGACTAACACTTCTGTATATTTCGGTTGCGATGAATTCAATGGTATACTTAATATTTTAATGTATAATAAATATTATGTATACGCCCTCACCGTAATTTAATTTCATGAACATTTTTCCAACGTAATATATTTTCTTTGGCAATGCCATCTGCAAACTTTCTTGCTGTAAACAGGCCTATTGACAGGCTTATTAGTAGAAGGCAGAATTGATGCTCATAGCACTTCTCCGCTTAGACCTGTTGACAGGTCACTTATGGTAAGGTAAGACAGATGCTGTTGTTATGAGAACCACATATATGCTATTTGTCGTACAACAACTATATCATGTGATAGCCGAATAGGTAGCATGCCTGAGGTCGCGAGTTCGATTCCTGATGCTGGAGTTACAAGTAATTCACATATGTTTTTTATTGCAGTTCTTCTATAAATGCCTACAATCCTGCAAGCTGGTCTGTAGTAGCAATGCCTCATATATACCCTTGTTTTGAGGACTCCAAGCAGGACTTACAGACATGCCTACCGAAACGCCTTCAATTAGAAAGGGAATGTGAGGCCTTGCCTACCTATGGCACCCTATGTTAATTTGAAATTTTGCATTAACTACATTTATATATATTTACTCTGTGCAAATACGTTTATGACATGATATTATTTTTACATTGTTTTTTACCTTATTGAATTAATATAAAATGTACTGTTTTTTGTCCACATATTTACTGTTTTTCCAAATTTAATATCTGACTTTATCCAAATTCGGACATGAGGGATCGAACTGCATCATTAGTCTTTTGAGTTACAATAACGGTTTCATACAAAATTTTGATTGATTGATTTTCGGATATGCCGTCTTCGACAAAATTGTTTTAAATAAGTCAAGGTTATCCGTAAACTAAACTTTAGCCTGTCGAAAATATACTTAACCTCTTAAACAAAACTCAAAGAAACAAAAAACTTAAAAAAAAATTTTGTATAAAACCGTCATTGTAACTCAAAAAACTAATGATGCAGGCTGTCGACTCCGGTCTTGTCTTTTTTTTTTGACTACCACAGTGTAATAATAACTTGACTACTATTGGTTAGAAAGTAAATATTAAAGTAAAAATTACATTAAAAAATTGTATTTTCTTTTCCTCATGTTGAAATGATAATTAGATGACGATTACATTCTGTCCTTTTTTTGATTTTTTTTACATCACGATTATTATTTCACTAGCTGACCGGGCAGACTTCGCTCTGCCGAAAGAAGTATTGACTTAAATGTAACATTTTCGAGTGGAATGACATTCTCATCGAAATTAAACAAAAAATTCTCTCTTTCTACACGTGAACATGCAACTGTTCATGCGAAAAATATGGATTTTCTAAATTCAAGACGAAAACTTGGATATACTGCCCTTCAGCTTTATTGATTTTCATCGCAAGTTTTAACCGGACTGCAAACTGTACAATGTATTTGTACATAGTACAAATACATCGGTTCCCTTATATTTTCTGGTTAAATAATTTAAGAAAGATATATCAATAATGTTTTGCTTCCTAAATCCTGTAAATCGCGATCAAGGGATTCCAACGATTGTTTTGTGTGCCTCACTATGGTTTGACATGTTTAAAACTTTTTTATCTTTATATTACATGTGGGGTTCTGAGAAAATTTAAATTTATTGCGCTATTTTTCAACGTTCATAAGAGTTGCGCAATACAGGAGGATGCAGTATTCAACGCAATACGTTTTGCCCCAAACATTTACCAAAATCAACGATATCAAAACCGATGGGTGCATCAAGGAAATAAAATCCAATACACCTTTTCGTTGCTCATCCTGTAATCTATATATATAAAAGTGAACATTTGTTTCAACCTATGACCGCTATAGACTTTAAAACCATCTTACCGATGTGCCACCAACCGGCTTCGATGGCAAGACAATCTTCCGAGGATGGTTATAGGCTTCCTAAACATTGCATTTGACACATTTGGTCCATTTATTGAGTCTATTTTCGATTTTTTCCATACAAAAATTATCCAAAACTTTTAAATTGTGAAAATTTAAATCTATATATATAAAAATGGTGGCAAAAATGTATAGAAATTCATCAATTGAGAACGGCTGGACCGATTTTGCTGGACCGATTTTCAGTTGTTGGCAATTGCCAGGAAAAGGTTTATGTAAAAGAAAATTTTGGGAAAATGCTCCGGAAAAGTCGGGAAATTGGAAAAATTTAAAATTGCTTTTTTGTATGGAATTTTGTTTGCAATTGTTACGAATGGCTTTTTGAATGGAAAAAAAGAAAAATTTTGTTGAAAAATTCTGGAAAAATTTGAAAATTGTTAATTTTTTTTTACGAAATTTTGCCGATTATCGTATGATTTGATAATTTTGGACGATGTAACAGTGTAAAATTTCGGGTAATTATTCCGAAATGACTTTCCGAATGGAAAAATAGAAAAATTCGCGGTGGAAAACTCGAAAAATTCAGGAAAAACTCGAAAAATTTGGATTTTTTCGGAAACATTTTGCACAGCAAATTGAATATTTGTATTACATTTTGTGCGTAATTGTTCCGTTGTGGCCTTTTGATTAGAAAAAAAAAAAATTTTGGTTGGAAAATTATGGAAAAATTCCAAAAATTAAATTTTTTTTTTCGACGAAATTTTACATTTTTTGTATGTTTTGATATTTTGTATAATATAAATGTGAAAAATCTCGGATAACCATTCCGAATGACTTTTCGAATGGAATAATACAAAATTTCTTAGTGAAAAACTCGGAAAAAACTGGAAAATTTTGAATTTTTTCGATGAAATTTTTCATGTATCGCCTGATTTGATGATTTTATAGGACGTTAGAATGGAAAATTCGTTATGATGCTTGAAAAATTTCGGAATATTGTGAAACTTATTATGTTAAAAGATTAAAGCGAAATGGTCGAACAATTTCAAAATCTTCTGTATAAGCATTGGTCCGATTATTCAAAACCGCATTGAATACAATGCATTATGACGTTCACAAAATCATTATCATAGCAGATAAAAAGACCCTCTGGTTGTCATTTAAGATAACTCAATGCTCCCACTATAAATGAAGTCGCAGTGGTGATTGTTGGGGAGAATGTGGAATCACGCGATATTGTTCTCAAGTTTCGGGATGGTGGACAAGTGATTCACTTCAATCCCGTTGATGTTCTGTAGTGGAAAGAATGGCTATCATCTCAATTTACAGAACGAAAGGTTTGTTTACAAGTCATTAGTTCTTTTTCATTATTTTTTTAAGTTCGAATTCGTATTAGGAGAATAAGCGAATAAAATGTTTAGCTCACAAGATGTTGACAATCATCTGTTAAGATATCGCCGTTTATTTCAACAGTACTGCGTTGACATGAACGCCATGGTCGAAACGGAGCGTCTCAATTTGATTAGTTTCAATCAGTCGCCACACTTCGAGAATCTCGCCAACAACTGTTTCTGCTCCACCGAATCAAATTCGTAAATTGTTTGTGATCATCATAGCCACATTGCATCTGCCGAACCCGAGCGCATTGTAGGACAAATAAAAGGACGATATGGCTGACGACTTTTGACAGAGTTCGCACGACAACATCCAATTCCGATCTTGAAATTATCTTCTGATCAAAGACATGTGCGTGCTAATGTGCGGCAATCTACTGTCGAAATTGGAAATACCAGCGCCAAATCGTTCGATGCATGATGCATTCAATCGCGAATTGCCAGACTTTGATCAAGTTGAGCTGACTGAAGGAGTCCGAACAAACGTGTATGATTCGCTGATAAAGGTTGTTGACGATGGAACGGGAGGCATTTACTTTCTCGATGATCCCGATGTGACAGGCAATACATTCGTAATTTCTTTGATTCTGGCAGCAATTCGGTCCAAGATCGCATTTGAGTTAGCTGTTGCATCCTCTGGTATTGCTTCCATATTGTTGAAAGGCGGTCGAACTGCAGATTCTGCTTTCTTCTGACGGTTGACAAGCCAACGTGTAGCGAAAATGTTGCGAGAATGCTAAGTTATTATTTGGAATGAATTCACGATGGCGCATAAACGAGCATTGGAGGCAGATGACCGAACGATGAATAATTTTCGAGGTGATTTAACGAGAATGAGGCGACCAACTATTCGACAGAATATTTGAACTCTCTAGATGTGCCAGAAACATCGACGCATAATTTGCAGCTGCATGTGGGATCGATCATGATCACTTTGCGGAATCTGAATCATCCGAAATTGTAATTAAAGCGATGTTCATCAGGGGCAAATTCAAAGGAGAGGAAGTCCTTTTCCCTCGAATTTCTATTATTCCAACCGATCTTCCCTTCCAATTCAGGCAAATTCAACTCCCCATTCGATTGGTATTTGCGATAACAATCAATTAATCGTAACGCCAATCGTTGGAAATTTGTGGAATCAACCTCGAATTTCCCAGCTTTTAACACGGTCAGCTTTGCGTTGTCTGTTTGCGTGTTGGCAAACAGTCTTCATTGTTTGTTTTTACGCCGGAAACAAATCGAAGATCGCTCTTTACAGATTTCGATTAAATTCAAGTGAATCAGATTAAAACTTGAACTATCTGTGTTTTACTATTATATAAAGGCGTTAGCTTAGGAGCGAGACGAAGTTTGCCGTGTCCAAAGTTGCATGGCAGAACAACGTTTGCCGGGTCAGCTAGTACATACATAGTTTGTCAATGTTTATTATGTCAATATTTAAATTTTTAAATGGCATCGACAACATTCATTATACACATTCATGTATGTATATACAATTTAAATTGAGTTTGTTTGATGCTTAGTGGATGCTGCAGCTTTCAACTGAAGTTCTTGAGGTGTGGCCAACCCATTCCACCCCATTAACAAAAATGCAATATCTTTCGTACTATTACAATTCATTTCATTGCAATAGTTTAAACGGCAGTGGTGGGTTGCATGCCCAGCGCACCACGTCGCAGTTTTCTCCTCCTGCCAGGATTTTACTACAGCCGCCCATTCTAGGTCAGACGCTGACCAGGGTCCCGTTCACTCCCGTTCAGTTTTCTTCTCCTGCCAGGATTTTATCACAGCCGCCCATTCTAGGTCAGACGCTGACCAGGGTCCCGTTCACTCTGAGCCGACGTGCCTGGGTTTTAAGTTCCGCCCCTCACAGTTAGCCGTGCTCTGACGGGCGTCAAAGCTAGGTTTCCAGGATTCACCACGTGGAGGTACTCCGTCCGCAGTAGTACCACGAATACAGAGCTCTGTGGGTAGACTTGAAGTGCAATTGGCCAGGATCACTCTGGGTTTGCCAAGTTAAACCGATCAGAAGCTTTACCTTGCATCACACTCCCGACGCCCGACTATTACAATTAGTGACTTTAAATCATTAGTGGATGCAATATGATCAAGTCAAAAACTAGCGGTATAAGGCTGTTAGGCGTGGCCCCGCCCACAGAACCTAATTTGTTAAAGTGCGGCATTTAAAGTACAAGATTAGTAGGAATGGCCCTGCCTATAGAACCTAATTTGTAAAAGTGCGAGTAAAAGTACTAGATCATTAGGTGTGACCCCGTCTATTGGACGAAAAGTTACGAATTGCCATGAAATTTGGTCTGTATTTAATTGAGATCAATATACGTATTTTAAAGAAAAGGGTTGGGATTTGAAATAGGGTGTGGGAAAAATACCAATATGAGTGATCAAGCCAAAAATGGGTGGCCCTGCCCAATTCTGTTTTCCAATAGCAATAGCTGGAGGATTGTTGCACCATTCGTGCGACTATGGAATTATTTAAGATCAGTGGTGTATGTGACCGAGATCTACGGCAGAAAATAAATCGAATACTCATGAATTCAAATATTTCTCAAATCTGCATCTATTACAATTAGAGCGACGAACATTAAACAACAGTGTAATATTAGAAATTACGAAGGAGTGTGGAGGATTTTATTTCCTTGATGTACCCATGGGTTTTGATTAGGGTGTTCAAAACCGAAACCGAAAAACAGTAAACCGGTTTTTTTATTTAAAACCGTATGCCGGTTTTTGCAAAAATGCCATTTTCGAATAACCGGTTTAACCGAGTTTTTTCCTTCGGGTACTCGGTTTTTTTTAATTAGTTTGAAATTGAATTTAAAAATTTTACAAAGCTTCTAAAAGCATTCTTGTTTATAAAATGTAAAAAGATTTTTCTAAATTAATTTGAAATTTTCCAAAGCTCCTAAAAACATTCTTGTTTATATAACGTTAAAAGTTTTTTCTAAATTAATTTGAAATTGAATTTTAAAATTGTAGAAAGCTTTTAAAAACATTCTTGTTTATAAAATGTAAAAAGTTTTTACTAAATTAATTTGAAATTTAATTTTAAAACTTTAAAATGCTTCTAAAAACATTCTCGTTTACAAACATTGAATACCCTAATTATATGTATTATGACCGAAAAATATCCTACAAACTAATCCTGTGTAAAGTAGTCTAAAAAGGCGGAAACGATGGAATTTGCTAACGAGCTTTTTAAAAGACTTTATCCTGCAATTTCCCCAACAACGGCAGAGTCTATTAACAGTTCAGATTGTGAGATGGGGGTATCTCCTAATGGTTGTCTTTGCAACTATTTAAACATGACAATAAATAACATCCAAAATCCACCAGTGAAAAGAAATTGCAATGACAAAAGCCCATATGATGATTTCAACTATTTCGATAGATTTAATAAAAGGACAGAAAAGCTCAACATCATTCTAAACGCTCTTTTGCCAATAAATCCTACTTCCACAATAAGTGAGCGCGTGTTTTCTGTATCAAGCTTTATAAAAACGAAACAAAGAATTTATTCAAAATTTAACACTTATATTGCATATTATTTCTTAAATACTATTTTAATCAGTAAGAAAGTTTCAGTCGGGTAAGCCGACTTACATATACCCGTACCCTCAGTAAAACATATAATTTTATAGTATATTGATATCATTATTCGATTTCTAAAGTGGGCGAAGTGGTACATTTGTATGGGAGGTACCAGAAGGGGCGTGGATAGACTTAAAGTTTTTTTCTTCAAAACGTTATCCTTCATTTAATAAATACAGAATTTGGGCCCGATCACGTTGGGTGTATTGATATTACTACTCCATCTCTAGAGTGGGCGGAATAGTACATTTGTATGGGAGGTCTCAGATGGGGCGTGACTAGACTTAAAAACTTTATCCTGATTTAGCTTTATTAAATACAGAAATTGGATACGATAACTTTGGGTGTATTGATATTACTACTCCATCTCTAGAGTGGTCGGAATAGTACATTTGTATGGGAGGTCTCAGATGGGGCGTGGCTAGACTTAAAAACTTATTATTACTTCGTCTCTGAATTGGGCGGAATAGTGCATTTGTATGGGAGGTTCCAACAGGTACGTGGCTAGGCTTCCAAATTGGTTCTCCAAATTTTTATTCTGTTTGAGTAATACTAAAAACAGAATTTGGCCACGATCGCGTTGGATCTATTAATAATATTAATCGATTTCTAAAGTAAGTGGTACCTGATGGGTATGGGAGATACCACATGGGGCGTAGCTAGACTTCCAGTTTTTTTCTCCAAAACTTTGTTCAGCTATAGTTTTACTAAATGTAGGATTTGGGCACGATCACCCAATCTGATTGATATAACATACTAAATAAATGCATTTTTTTAAACCAAATTATATTTTTTATAAGTATTTTTAACTTTTTAGAAAAAACCGAAAAAAATCTGTTAAACCGGTTTTCTTTAAAATGCTGTATTCGAAATCCGATTTTTCTAAAAAATCAATTTTTGAATAACTCGGAAACCGGGTTTCTTAAAAAATGAGGTATTTGAACACTCTAGTTTTGATATTGTTGATTTTGGAAAATGTTTGATCACAAAACGAATCGCGTTGGCTACTGTATCCTTCTGTATTGCGCAACCCTTTTTGATGTTGCAGAATGGCGCAATGAATTACACGTTTCTGAGAACCGCACATGTAATATCAAGGTAAAAAATGTTGCAAACATGTAAAATCATAATGAGGGATGAGTGTACACACAAAAAATCGCTGAAACCCCTCGATGGCGCATTATAGGAGTTAAAAAGCAATACAGGATTAAATTATCCTTTTTGAATTAATTTAACCAGAAAATATAAGGGAACTGATGTATATCTACTATGTAATCCAATGACACCAACGGATTTGCCGTTTGATTTAACTGATTACAGTTGCCAGTTCGGTTAGAATTTGCGATGCTAAAGGACAGTCTATTTAAGTTTGCGGCTTGAATTTGAAAATCCATGTTCTTTTCCATGAACAGCTTTATGTTGCATGTTCACATGTAGAAGGACCCACTGACTAACATATGGAGTATACATATTGGTTCTCCCATACACGTTTTATTATCAAAAGAATTGTAATACATTTATGTCATTAAAAATATATTAATCCTTTAATATAACTCAAAAATTTTTGTTAAATTTCTATGAGAATGTCAAAAGAAACTAACACAAAACAAAGATTTATTTCACCCAAAGATTTATTTCTTGAGCCGAATTTGTTGTATCATTTCGATACACTTAACGTAAATTAATACAAAAAAGTTATATTTTAGTCAATACTTCTTTAGGCAGGACGAAGTCTGCCCGGTCAGCTAGTTTTAAGTATAGACAAATTTAAATTTACACAATTTTAATTTTGGATATTTTTTGTATGGGAAAAATCGAAAATTGACTCAATAAATGGACCAAGTGTATCTAGCCTATAACCATCCTCGGAAGATTGTATTTCGAATCAAACCGCTTGGAAGGTTTTGAAGTCTTTAGCGGTCATATGTAGAAAAAAATGTTCACTTTTCTATATATATAAAAATGGTGGCAAAAATGGATAGTAATTCATCAATTAAGTACGGCTGGGCCGATTTTGCTGAATTTTTTTTTCATTTGTTCGTAATTGCCAGCAGGTTTATGTAAAAGAAAATTTTAGGAAAATTCTCCGAAAAAGTCGGGAAATTCGAAAAACCGAAAATTGCTGTTTTGTATGGAATTATGTGTGCAATTGTTACGAAGAGATTTTCATGGAAAATAAAAAAATTTTGTTGAAAAACTCGGAAAATTCCGGAAAAATTCGAAAATTTGTATTATTTTTTCGACGAAATTTTGCATATTGTTGTATGATTTGATAATTTTGGACGATGTTACAGTGAAAAATTTCGGATAATTATTCCGAAATGACTTTCCGAATGGAAAAATAGAAAAATTATCGGTGAAAAACTCGGAAAATTCCAGAAAAAAGTCGAAAGTTTTGGATTTTTCGACGAATTTTTCCATTGTACCGCATGGTTTGATGATGTTAGAGGACGAAAAGGTGGAAAATTCATTGGGATGCTTGGAAAATTTCGGATTATTGTGAAATCTATTTGCATAAAAATGGTGTGAAAAGTGTATAATAATTCATCAAGTGACGGCCCATTATGCTTCAATTTTGGGAAAATCCTTCGAAAATGTCTGGAAATTGGAAAAATTCCAAATAACTTTTTTGTAAGAAATAATTTGCAATTGTTAAGGAATCGCTTTTCGAATGGAAAAATAGAAAATTCTTATGGAAAAACTCGGAAAATTCTGGAAAAACGTAAAAAAAATTTTATCGACAAATTTTGCAGTTTTCGCATGATTTGAAGATTTTGAACGATGTCAATTTGGAAAATTTCGGATAAATGTTGATTGAAGAATTTAACGAGATAATTTATATTTAGATAAAAAATATATGTTGATATTCTATGCAATATTTGGTAATTTTTTGAATAAATAAGTTTACGTTTGAAAAATTAAATTATCCTCTTGGATTGCGGGCATTCATTTCGTAACAACTTTTTAGTTTTTTAGGGAGAGTTATTTGCTTGGCTAATGCCACCTATTAGACGATCAAACCTTATATTTCGTAACCGTTGTACAATAATTAGTCAGACTATACACAGTTCATCCACGCCAAAGTGTATTATTCTATCTTTACTATCCTTTAATTCCTTGCGTACTGTGGATGGTGTTTTGTGCGCCGCATTTCGGAAGGCTTGCCAAATTCAAAAGAGATTCAAATTCGTACATTGTTTGCGATCATCGGCCGGGTTCGACGGATGACATGTGCGTGCTCATGTGCGGTAATCAGCTGTCAACATTGGGAATGCCAGCGCCAAATCATTCGATGCAATGTGCATTCGATCGGGAATTTTGACGAGAGCAAGACTATAATCGAGCCGAACTGACCGAAACAGTTCGAACAAATGTGCCGCTGTTAAATGCCGAGTACAAGAACGTGTACTATTCGTTGATGAAGGTTGTTGACGATAAAACGGGAGGCATTTATGTAAAAGTGGGTGGGACAGACAACCCATTTTTTTTATTGATTCTGGGAACAATTCGGTCAAGATCTCTAATAACGTTGGCCGCTGCATCCCCTGGCATGGCTGCAACATTATTGAAAGGCAGTCGAACTGCAATTTCCGCTTTGAACTGACGATGAATCTTCTCACGGTTGAAAAGAAACTTCCACCGTCTGCTAAATTGGTAAGGGCCAAATTCGTGTTGATGTTTCGACTGAATTGATATTGTTCCCTGCAAATTTTTGCGAGTTCACAACGTCGGAAGAGCAACTCATCACATTGCACAAAATTATAAAAATTTCGATTGGATTAATTAACGGGCAGTACTAGCGGCGAAGAATAAGGACATTGATGGCTTGAATTAAATTTTAGAAAGTCAAATCGCTGAAGAACTGCATTCGTACAAATCTGTTTACCGCGTGACCGACGAGGATGATGCGACCAACAATCGACCGAATTTTTCAACTCGATTCATGTACCGTATAATTTACAGATGAAGGGATCGATCATAATAATATTGCGTAATCTAAATCAACCGAAATTGTGCAACGGTACGCGGTTGTCCGTCAAGAATCTGAGAAACAATGTGTTTTAACCGACGATCATCAAAAACAAATTCTAAGAAGAGGAAGTCCTTATCTTACGAATCAGATAATTCCAACTGATCATCCATTCCAATTCCCCGAAGACAATTAATAAATCGCAAGGCCAATCGTTGGAAGTATGTGGGATTAATCTCGAATTTCCCTGTTTACGTACGGTCAGCTGAACGTTGCCTTTTCACGTTTTGGAGAACCGGCTTCGTTGTTTGTTTTTGCGACGGAAAACTAATCGAAAAACATTGTTTATCATACCACTCTCTACTGAGTTTATCTAAAGGCATTAAATTGGGGCGAGACGAAGTTCGCCGGGTCCGCTAGTATATATATAGATTAGGTCCTATGGGCAGGGCCATTCCTACTAATCTAGTACTTCAGATACCGCACTTTAACAAATTAGCTCCTATGGGCAAGGACACGCCTAATAATCTTATCCCGCCAGTTTTTGACCTGATCGTATTGCATGGGGTTGAATGGGTCGGCCACACCTCAAGAACATTGGTTCAATGCTACAGCATCCACTAAGCTTCAAACAAACTCATTCGACATATTTAAAATTTCACAATTTAAAAAATTTGGATAATTTGTGTATTGGGAAAATTTGAAAATCGACTCAATAAATGGACCAAATGTGACAAATGCAATGTTTAAGTAGCCTATAACCATCCTGGGAAGATTGCCTTTCTAATGCAACCGACTTGTTGCTAGGGTAGCCAGACGTACTGTTTTTAGCAGTACATGTACTGTTTAATAGTAAATGTACTGTTTTATGCACAGCACGTAAAACAGTACGCAAAAGTACTGTTTTTCAAACATTTTACTGTTTTTGTACTGTTTTTTATTTTACTGATTTTTTATATAACAATCCATTTCAATATTTGATATAACATGTTTGGTATAGTCTACAAAAATAGCCGAAAATAATATGAAACACTCTACCATAGTAAACACATAGCTTGTTTACAACATTGTTACTGTTTTGGCTGCATACAATTTTTAAAATAGGTTTGAAAATTACATTTTAACATCGCGATAAGATAACTACATTTATATACACACACTTAGATATAAGGGTATATATCATATGATTCGCGAAAGTATCAAATATCTTAAGACGAATTTCGTTTCAGGACTTTTTAAGACGATTTAGGTATGTCCGTCTGTCTGGATGGCTGGCTAGCTAGATGGCTGCTGAGCAGGATAACTCGAGTAAACTTTAACGGACCGATCCTTATGAAAATTTACTACTGTTAATAGTTTTCTAAACGAAGCCATTGGAATGTAAATAGGCTGTGGCTATTTTTCCTATTTACAATGCCACAGCAAAATTCCTTTTCTGGTATTACCTATTTTTGAAAAATTTATATTTCTTTTATAACTTCCAAAGGAGAAACTGCTGGGTATATTAACTTCGTCAGATTAATAACCTTATAAAAGTATAAAGTTATAACAAATTTGCCACACCCCTTCTGGTACCTTCCACACAAATGATTTAATTCACCATCATATATTTGCATGCATATCTGTATTGTAAGTACAAACTTTGCCCAAGGATAGCATGATCTCTATTGATTTTATATTTTTTTAAAATATGTTTACACTTTTTTTACTTATTTAAAGCGTAAATTTATGAAAAGGCTTATTGCAATAACTGGTGCAATTAAAAAGAATTTACTAACTACATATTGGTGGCTTAACATGCAAAGAATCTGAAATCTCAATTTCTTAGAGCCTTTGCTTGTTCAGCCAACAATATGTTTGTACTCTGTGTAAATGCGTTTATGAAACACCCTGAAATTCCTCAATGCAGGAATTGTCAAGGGTTTTTCCACAGTGCCGCTAATTGTTATCTGCCTACAAAATGTGTGAAATGCGATAAGTCGCATGAACGTGGAGAATGTCCAATGAATGATGTGCCTGTCATCGAAAGGGCAAAACTTTATTGCGTTCTGTGCGAAAAATATGGTCATCCAGCCTCATATAAAGGCTGCCCAGTATATAGAGAGCTACAAACCAAACTTAGAAATAAGAGAACAAATACTTCACAAAGAGAAATAAACTTACCCAATATGAATTTAAAACCAGGAATAACTTTTGCAAATGCTTTAAAAGGAAACAATACAGCAACTAACCACAATTATAATTTACCAAATGATTTCATGCAAGAAATGAAAAACATGATGCAAAATCTTACAGCACAATTGCTAAATCTTCAAAAACAATTGGAGATACAAACATCTCGAATAAATACATTATTTTCCATAATTGACGTGTAATGACACAAAATTTAAATCTAAACACAGATATAAGTTGTATGAAGATTGTACAAATAAATGTAAATTCTATAATAAGAATTAGCCGGAGATATGAACTCCAATGCTTTTTAGAGAGGAACACTCCAGATATTGTATTATTAAATGAAACGAAATTAAATGACAGACACATATTACATTTTAACAATTATAAAATTATTAGAAAGGACAGAGTCAACGGTAAAAAAGGTGGAGGAACAGCAATATTGATAAAGAATAATATAAAATACAACTCTTACAGCAACAGTACAATTTGCTCATTAGAACATTTGGAAACTTGCGTAGTAAAAGTTCCAATAACAGGTAATAGAAAACTTTTTATAATCTCTGCCTACTATCCGGCAGGAAATAATAACAATTACTTGAAACATGACCTTTCACAACTGTTTAACTCATTAAATCTTCATGACTTAAATAACTATTATATCATTGCTGGAGATCTAAATTGTAAACACTCTGATTGGGGAAACACTATAAACAATAGTAAGGGAAATTATTTAAGGGAATGGTTGTCTGATTTCGGAATCGATTTTAGATGTAGACTTCTAGCGTCTATTTTGCCATCATATCCTAGGTGTGGTTCTTTCTTAGACATATGCATTGTTGATTCCAGATTAACACTGAAAACTTTCAATGAAAATGAAAATATAAACTGTCTTAGAACATTAGAATATGACAGTGATCACAATGCACTAGAAATGATTTTACTAATGAACATTGAAAATGAAGTTTTTACATTTATTAATGAGAATGAAATACAAAAAAAAAAATTATAAAAAAGCCAACTGGAAAAAATTTCAATCTAGCATCAAAGATAAAATCAATAGCAAGGCCAAAATCCCAAATAATAGAAATCTAACAAAACAGGAGATTGATGACAATTTACAATGCTTAAATAACATAATTATAGAATGTATTGAAAGTTGTATACCATCTTTTAAAGATCAGAATCATTTTGCTACTATATCTAATGCGATATTTAAAAAATTACATGTCGAAAAGAGTAAATTAATCACATTGGTGAAAAAACATAACCGACTTGAGCGCACTTTAACTGAGTCAATGATTATTTTAGTAAAAGCTAAATTAAAATTAATTAGAAAATTATTGGATGACAATTTCACACAAGCCTTAAACAATATAATCAGAAACAAACTAACAAACATAACTTCTTCCGATCCAAGTAACATGTTCCGGGAATTAAAAAAGAAATTCAAGAAAAATAAACAGCTTAAAATTCAATTCATAAAACTACCGAACAATTCAGAACATCTTATAAGAAGAGCGGATATAGATACTGATAATATCGAAAAAGATAATACAGATAATTTTATAATCAGAGATGAGATACAAATATTGGATGCACTAGGAGCGTACTATGAATCATTTCATTCTCATAAATTTATTGATAATGACAATGTTACGCATAGAAATGTGAACAATTCCTTCAATTTATTTTTAGAGACGAAAACTATATTTGAAAGTAATCAAACACATATTTGTAATTTTGACAATGAAATGTTATCTAATAGTCTCATCGAAAATGAATTAGGAAAATATTTTGTAACAGTTCCACAACTTACATATATTTTTCGTAATCTAAAAGGAAAACTATCTTCAGGTATTGACACCATTCCTAATATCGTATTAAAAAAAATTCCAGATTCACTGATAGAAGAATACTGCATTCTATTTAATAACATGATAAATAGTTCGTATTTTCCAAGCAATTGGAAAACAGCAAAAGTGGTTTTACTTCCAAAAAAAGATAAAATTCCAAATGAGCCTAACAACATTCGAGCCATTAGTTTGCTTCCAAATATTAGCAAAGTTTTTGAAATTTGTATAAATAACATTATAAACAAATTTAGTCAAGATTTAAACATTTATAACGAGCGCCAGTTTGGATTTAAATATAGACATTCAACTGTCAATGCCATTCATGCTCTGACTGCAAATATTAATTGGAATTGGAACAGAGGTTTCTGCACAGGATGCTGTCTTATAGACATGGAAAAGGCATTTGATAGTATTTGGATTGAAGGTTTAATATTTAAACTAACTTTACTGAACTTCCCGACATGGATTATTATTTTAATATATAATATGGCTAGCAAAAGATCATTCTTTTTATCGAATAAAGGCAATTCTAGTACAAAAGTATACACATTAGAAAATGGTTTACAACAGGGAACAGTAAACGCCCCAACACTTTTCAATATCTACATAATGGATTTAGTTCAACAAGTACATGACTTGATTTCATTTGCAGATGATATAGTAATATATGAAGCAGATAGAACCATAAGTTCAATCAATGAAAAACTTCAGGTACAATACAATACCGTCGAAAAATATACGATTGACTGGATGTTGAAAATAAACATTGATAAATGCGAGACTATTCTTTTCAGACCACCGATTAATAAGTGTAATAATAATGTTAAAAAAAATTGGAGAGTTTTTGGAATTAGGTCGGAATTGGCTAATACAAATATTACTAACAAAGAGGTTGTAAAATATTTAGGAGTATATTTAGACAAGTTTTTATACTATAATACACATATCAATCATAGTATTACGAAAGCAACTAAGGCGTTCTTTTTGTATAGATCACTATTTCAGTCAAGATATCTACAACCTCGTGTTAAAATAATCATGTATCAATGTCTGATTCGACCCATTATCACATATGCATGCCCAATTTGGTTCAATATATCTCCATCTTATATGGAAAAACTACGAGTCTTTGAGAGGAAATGCTTAAGAGCATGCACATCACTCTATAGGACCCCAGAAACCAATTTTATGAAGTATGTTTCTAACAAAAAGCTTTACAAAGTTGCAAATATTGTCAGAATAGATAATTTCGTAATACACTTAATTCGAAATCACATTTTAAGAAGTACTCAATGTGAGGTCAACAATATAATAATGGCACCATATTACACTAGTGAAAACTATCTGACTAATACAATAGCTAAAGGATATGTTCCCCCTGAAGCATTTATTCTTCTAGACAAACGAAAATATCTTCAAAATGAGAGTGGAATTCCTGTCTTTTATCACATTTATAGACGGGCCACAGATAAATCCATACAATTTACACTGTATAATAATAGGTCTAAACGATTCGATTCTAGCATATCTAAAAAAGATATATTATTAGCATCAAAATGCATGAAATATTGGTGGATATCATAAGTCTGTATTTTTTCCTTTTAAACGTAGACTTTTTTTTAACTTTTTGCAAAAAATAAAATAAATAAGTAATGTTTTTTGCTACTTTTTCATTGCAACCAATTTATATAAAATGTATATTTTACAAACCATGCTTTTTATAAAAATATCTAAAGATTTATACTGTAAAAAATTTCAAATTATACTTGAGAGTCTGTGTGGGGCCAGTGTATATATAAGCTTATAATTCTAGAAACTATTGTTTATTTTAGTTAAGTGTATGAATAATAAATTTGAATAAATAAACGTTGAAAAAAAAAAAAAAAAAACAAAGTGCGTCAAAAGGTCATTGAAAAAAATAGTGTATAATTTCTTCTTTAAAAATTTCAATCAATAAGAGTGTATGCTCAAATGCGCTTTTTTATTTGAAATTGCCTCTCCAAAGTTATTAAAAGAATAATAGTGTATACGCATCATACTCCATTTTAGTCTGTAGAAATAAATTAAAATTTAGCAAAACTTTTACTCGTAAGATAGCTTATAATAATATACACTATTTTATCTAAAAAATTTGTGCAAAAAAAAATGTTATTTCTCGTGGCTCGCAGTCATTTCTTTTAATTACAAGGAGGAAATAGACGCAATTTTTAAGAAGAGCCAGATGTAGCAGAGAAAGAGAAAGAATACGTATAATTTGTACTTATTTTTGATTTACGCAATGTTTGCATTAATTAGTTATAATTGCTTGTTTGTAATAACCTAAATTGCAAAGAAATGAATATGTACCAATAAATTGCCACAACTATCAACAAATAATCTGAGTTTGTTAACTGTTACAATTTTATCACGTTACAAATTGATATTTTTGAGATCAAATATTTCGGGAAAGGTACCGTACAATTATTGAATAAAACAGTGTATACCATACAAAATAAAATAGTGTATCAGATAAATCATACGAATTTTTAAAAAATAAAACAGCCTACGTGGCGTACTTCCGTTTTGATTGACATAATTATGGTCTTAAAGGATGCGTAAAATAATAAAACTTGGTCAGTTTATAGAACAGGAACGGTATTATGTATTCATCGAAAAAACCACCATAAAAGCCTTATATTAACAGCGATATTGAGGTTTTAATAGACATCCGATTAGACGAAAACTTTAAACTCGATTTTCTCAAAACACCAAAAAAATTATAGGCTATTTTAATACTAAGGGGACGATATATAGATTAACAAATTTTTGGAGAAGTTTCTATTTCAATACTTTTCTATGTGCGAAATGATTACAAAGACAATTTCCTACACGACGAATACATGCAACGACACTTTCCCAAATGAAAAATTCCGAAAAACTAAAAAAGAAGACCTCAAAATCATAAATATAAAATAATTTGTACAAACGGAAAGTTATAGCATGCGGGACAATCCTACTTTAACTTATTGCAGATAAACGTATCGTTTATGAATACTGTTTTCTCGAAATTTGCTTAAAAACTGGTTATAAACCACTTATAACTTTTTATGAATAAGGCCGTTAATTTATATATTTAAAAATATACCAGCTTATACATTTTATTCATATAAAAACTTAAATAAACATAAATGGGCTGGTCAAAACATTCTTGTAGCTTAACTTAAAACACTTGCATATTATTGTCTTCTCATTAAAATTTGCTGTCCTTACAAATTTGTTTCCAAAATTTTTGTTGACATTGAATCTTAAATTGCTCTGTTATATTATTCACAACATTGTTGAATTATATGAAGTGAACTCAAAGGACATGCCCAGCTCCCATATATCCTGAAATGAAAAAACATATACACCTCGATTCTGAATGACAATTCCCTGGGAATTTACCAATTCCCTGTTCCCCTATTCTTAATAAAATCTCCTAGGGAATTTGTTCTCTTTTCCCTTATTCTAAACGAACTTCGAAAACTATTCCCCGGAAATAACGTAGGTTTTACAAAAAGTATAAATAAGTAACAAGGGGGAACGAGTCATTTCCACTTACGTTAAATTTTCCCATCCCATATTTTACAAACGCTTAAGTTTTTAAGACCCACAAAACGATATTGCCGGAGCGTTGTTTTATAAGTTTACTAGTGGGCCCGGCAATGCTTCGCTATTGCATATTAACTTGTAATATATTTCACTTTTCTTACTATCCTAAATGCTATATATAAGCTAATTTATATATTTGTAGGTCTATAAAGTACTTTGAAAACGGTTCTTAAGCTCGACAATAATATGTTGAGTTTATTAACATATGTGGGACCGGCCGTGGCATAGTGGTAAGAACACGCGACTACCATGCGGGAGATCGCAGGTTGAAACCTGGCTCCAGTCATCTTAAAAGAAAAAAAATTAATAACATTTTCTTTCATTGTCGGCTCCCCTCGAATGTTGTTGACAGCAACTTCGCAGTATTAAGCGTCGATTCAATCATCGTGTCTAGTAAGAGCTTCTCAAACAGTGACGTTCGCATTCGTCGATAAACAAGTAGGTGCCGTTAGTTGTGAATCTAAAAATAGAAAGCGTGTTAATTCACAACAACGCGAGAAGCTATCCCATACCTCATTCATGCACTCAGAAAAAAGTGAACTAAATTGAAGTAAAATTGAACTAGAATTGAGTAAAATGAGTCTTCATATGGCGCCAAGTAACACAGTACTCAAATTGAGTTTGCAAATTTCTTTAATATAAGTCTAAAATGCGAACTAAAATATAGTATACATTTCTTTGTTTTGAGTACAACACGACTTATTTTTGAACACATTTTGAATCAAAAGTAGTAAGTTGGTATTACAAATAAGTATGCACTAGGAGAAACATGTACTAAGTTTAAGGAAATATTTACTAAAATTGAGTAAGAGTGGCCATCAATTCGGAGTCAAGTATTACGGTTACTCAGATTGAATTCATTTCATACTTGATTTCAGTAAAGTTGTTACTACATTCAAATACATTTGGAATAAAGACAAGTAAAAGTTACTGAATCTTAGTCGACATATACTATAAGCAAGTATTATGTGTCAATAATCAAGTATGCACTTACTCATTCGTAGTTTTTTTTGATACGATTTGAGTGCAAAATTTCTAAAATAAGGAGAAATGATGTTTCACTGAGTATGCACTTCTTACATTTTACTACCGATATTCAGAAAATTTCCTAAAGTCAACCACAAATTGACTTGAAATAAGTACACGCGGCAATCATGGAAGTTTGCATCGTATTCAAAAAAAGAAAAATGTGACTTACTACAAAGCAAATTTTCTAAATTGAAGACCGCATTTTCTCCGTATTAATGCAAATTAAACTACATTTAAGTACGAGACATGTTAATGCGTATTGGAATTTAGTAAAGTTGAACTTAATTGAAATCACAAACGAAGTAAAAACAAGTATGCTCTCCTAGAATTAACGAGAATATACTTAAATGTACAACCAAACGGACGGAAAATTGGATTTATTGTACTAAAATTAAGTTTAATCATGGTTAATGTAATTTTTGCATTTCCCCCAACTAGCTTTAATTTTTTTTTTAATAATTACGTTATATAAGCTTATAAATAATTTAAAAGAAAGAAATTGCTGTCAAAATAAAAAACTTTTATTTAATTATTATTAATAAATTGTTTTTGAAATTGACTGATATTGCAGAAATGCCGTGGTCATGTCTGATGCTAGAACACGCATGCGTACAAGTAGTTATTCATTTTAAAATAAAATTATTTTACATAACTAATACATACCACTTCCAACTGCAGATATACAAATGTCAGCAAATTGTACGTCATCGCTGCAAAAAACGACTTCGCTGCCTTCAAATTTTAGGTAAAGGAATTAAAGTTAATGTTTGGCCAACATGCTCAGAAAGTTGAGGAAGGATTGGGGTTTATAATATTAATTATATATTCGAATATTATATTATATTATTCGAATTTGTCATTAATTTGCGCAAATACACGTTCATTAGATAAAATTATTTTAAAAGAATACTACAAATCAAATTCCATTAGCAAATATAAAATAATATGCCGCGTGGAGGTTTTTATTCAAATGAAAATCTTTAACTCAATTATTGAATTGTGTTTTTCTCTAAATCAAATTTGGCGAACGGCAAAGTTGACTTTAAAATACAAATTTTTAAGTCAAAAGAAAATTTAGAAGCAAGTTGTCTACAAAATGTTCACATGAACTATTTTACGTATGGTTACATAGATTTAATATTTGACTTGATATATAATAAAGGTATTGATCTAAACAATTAGAACCTGCTCTTTAGGTTTCCCCGCGGCATCGAAGAGTATTAACTTCAGAGAGACAAACTGTAAATCAATTTATTGCTCTTCTTAAAGCGAACCGGGGAGATAAATTACATTTCTCAGCATAAGATTGCTTCTACTCACTCCAATAAGGAAACTAACGGTTGGGTTCGGTCAGAAAACGTTTTGAAGTCTTAGAGGGGCCAGCGTGTTTCCATGCCATTTACCGTATTGAAAATGTGTGGGGTATACTCGTTCATAAAATGTACTCCAACAACAGGCAATACAATAGCATTGTACAGCTAAAATCTAAGCAGCTTGGGTCTGCTTAGAAAATTCAAGCCCAAAAAACCCTGATAAATCGACATTTTTGAATTTATTTAAAATAAGAGACCATACGCATTATTGCAAAGTGTTTTTTATTTTAAATTTAAATTTGCTTTTTTTTAACAAAAAAGTTGTATTTCGTAATTAAAAACCACTGCGTTTTATTTCATAATCACAATATAAAGAAATGCAAAAAATAAAAACATAACTAAATACAGTTTTGTTGTTATTGGATATAAAAGTGTTGTTTTTGATTTTCCTTCATTCCTCATATTCGGTTCTTGGATTATGACCCCTTAAGTACATCTGCATCGAAATACAGCGGAGCGTATAATTTTCCATTCTCCAGTGTATAGCATTCACACATCGGAACCAATAAGGAACATATATGACAGTCAAAAATAAACAAATGCTCCGAAGACTTTTCAATTCCGCTGCTGTCAATTTGAACTGTTTGCGAAGTTGAAATATCCGTCCACTGATTGAAAATATTTCAATTTGTCCACTGATCGAAAATTAAAATTTCGTCTGCATATTCATAATTGTATTGGAGAGTACTATTGTGATATCAAATTTTATCTCTCTAGAACTTAAATATAGGTTTGCCACGAGCCCCCGCCACTTATCGAAAATAAAAATTTCGTCTGCAAATTTGAACCTGAAGTGTCGTGTACTATCTGTGTACCAAATTTTATCACTCTAGCTCAAAAAAATGTTTTGACACCCCCACTCCGCCCATTTAATCAAAAATTTGCAAAATATTTAACCTATTATATTTTCAATATAGAACATTATAGAGCTAAATCTGTAAAGGAATTACATTTTTAGAGTTTTTTTTTGCAATTTTAGATATGTTAAAAAAGTGGGCGCAGAAATAGGCGTGGCCAATTTTTTTATATAAAAAGCATTCTCGGCCTATTGCGAACATTGTGACAAAAAACTAGTCGAATCGGTGCATGCGTTCTAAAGTGATGGCCTTACCAACAAACAACAATTCATTTTCATATATAAGATAATTTCTCAGTATGTCCGATTTTTGATTTTCGGTCTATGGGACCGACTTTTTAAATAGTATAACTAAAAAGATCTGATTTAATATGTGGTTTTATAATATGGGGAACTTTGGGCCCCACTAGGCACGACTAGGCACCGTCGGATTGAGCTGAAAAATTACGACATGATTTCTTACACCAAACCCAGAGTTCGTAAATACTTATCATTGAGAAGTATTATTTTGCTCTTCTCCTCAAATACAACTCTATTTGCGAGCGACTCAATTTTGTGTTTTCATTTTCGACGTAAATAGAAATGAGCGCTCGTTTGTTAATGCTCTAGAACGTCATCGCTCGTTGAATACTCTTTCGAAAGCACTCAACAAAAGAGTACTCATTGCTTTCAATGCTTTGATATTTCTCACTCAAAAGTTATTGCGATGATAAACTCTTTACAACAACAAAGCTAAGTTTTGAGTGCTCCTGTTTAATAACATGCTCATAACTGATTTGGTTTACAGGAATTACATACTTGTATCTGCTCTGCTAGCGTCGTTTTTCGAAGTTGTTCTTGATAAACATTTTGCGTACCACTGCATTAGAGTCACATTATTTTGTTTTTTCTCGTGCTAAAAAGTTAAAATATGCAATATGCTCCACCACTAAACTGTGTGTCGCATAAAAAACAATTTTCATATCAGAGCATTGTTGGATTTGTCAAACAAGCAAATTATCAATCTTAATAATTTAGGTTTATTAAATGTAATTTTTAATATAAAAAAAATAAAAATAAATGATTCAATGTGTTAACAGTATTATTATTTCAAAAATAATAATAATTTTCTTACATACTACCTAAATATCAATGCATATTTTCCAAGCAACACAATTCATTTCTGTGTTCAACGAAACGACGGCACTTGAAAAATCAACATTATACATATGTTCACATTTGCTTATTTATGATTGATAAGTAAAATTCAATCGATCATTTTCGTGAAATGAGCGCTCCTTGTTTGCTTCAATGAGCGTACAATGAGTTATTCAATTTAAAAATTCTATTCAAACAAGCGGTCGCCATTTAAGTTATCAAAGCGATGTATTGAATGAGTGAAACTAATGAGGAGTTTATAGAAGAGAAGATTGCTTTCGCTCACTTGTTTTGAAAATGATAAACTCATTGTAAAGATAACTCAAGTGAGCGAGAGCGTATTTTGATTGCTCTACGCACTCTGACCAAACCTCATATGTATTTTAAGCAGCGCAAACAATTAAATTTCAAAAAAAAAAATTTCCCATACAAAATGCGAGCAGTCTAATGTTCATGTTTGTTATATTGTGTTTACTATTGTTAATAACATATTCAGCCCTATTCTGCGTTTAGATTACGCACGGATTTTCTCCGTTTTAGCAACTCTGGTATTCTGCGTTCCGTTCCGTTCCGCTTTTCTTTCGATTGTAGCTATTTTACATTACGAACGTAGTTACGTTTTTGTAAGTTGTAATTTAGCTGACGTAGTTTGCGTAAAAAAATACAAAATATAAAAAAGTATTTAGAAAAATGTAAGTATCAAATAGATAAATGTTTTTTATTTCTTTTTACTGATTTCTGATGTTTATTTCATTTATTACAGGTCAAAAACAACAACGCCCGCGCAACACGAGAAGCTGCTGGCTTTCATGGCCAAAAATACCGATATTGCTGGAGGCTTCCACTCCAGACCAAAGGAGGCTTTACAGGCATTTTGGGAAGAAGTGCGATTTGAGCTAAATGCAATAGGGCCCAGTGTTGCCACAAGAAATTTTTTTTTCCAACTAAATTTGTTTCTAAATCCTACCAAATTGGGTCAAAACCGACCAAAATTGTAAAAAAAAAACAATATTTAATTTATAGAAAACTTTTATTAATTAAACAAAAAATAATATAAATTCAGTCTATTATTTTAATTCTTTAAATAAAAATATATACAAAACTATATAAACAAAAACAAATCTCTTATATATACAGAGATTTTGGAGATCATATTTGTCAATAAATCCGAGATCATTTTTAACATATTTTCAGTTCACCACAGTTAATTCGGGGTTTTTAAGTCTTTTTTAGCTGACCATACAGTATGCGGACCTTTGTTCGTGATTAATTCTTTACAAAGCATGATACTGTTAATGGTATTAATTTCAAGTTTGTTTCTTAATTTAGATCTTATAAGAGATAGAGACGAAAACTTTCGTTCAGCAGCGGCTGAACTATGTGGTAGTGAAAGTAAATTAAAGACAAATTTAACTAAATTTTCAAAACAATGTTCATTCAAACCATTTTTTTTAGCAGATACATTTTTCCAAAACATGTCTATACTTAAATCAGGAGAAAGAGATGTCTCGCTGAGGCGCAATAAATTCCACCCTGTCACTATTAAATCTGGATCACATTCAACAAGACTAGAAAACTCTAAAATAAGGGGCAATATATCTAAGTTTTCCGAAGAAATTACTCTTGGGGGCGTTATTATATTTAAAAGTTTAATGTCTTCGCGCTTAAAATCAAATCGATGTTTTAATTGATCCAAAAATTCAACATAGAAATTTTAAACGTTAGACTTAAGTTCATATATTTCAGAATCAGTTAAGTTCGCTTTTAAAAAATGTCCGCTTTTGAACCAATGAAAATTTTTGAAATATCAATTAAATTTGCTTTATTTTCATAATCAATTTCAATATTATTGTTTATATATTCTCTTTTTACAAAATTGCTTAGTATTAAAAGAAAATTTGTTTTAATACTCGCATATAAATACGGCAAACGGGAACTTTCAGATTTTGAGATTTTGTAAACTGTGAATATTTATAAATAAAATTATGTGCAACACATGGTAAATTATAATAAAAATATATATTTAAAATTTGTATTCAAAAATCTACCATAATCAGTTTGGGCCTACCATCCGACCAAAATTAAAAAATTGAAATTCGTCCGACCAAATTTGGTAGAATTCTACCAAAACGGCAACACTGATAGGGCCACCAAGTAAAGATGTGAATTGTTCAGCTGCAATCTTGCAAATATAAGAAAAGATAGCTCCGGCTTCTACACACTGTTTTAGGTTGGCCACAGACATCTTTCTTATGTTCACTTTTTTTTGTCTTTTAGCACTCACTGATATCTTTAATTCCACAAAAATTTACTTTTTTTTTTCTTTTTAACAAACTTTATGCTTTAGGTTTTTGCTTTGTTTGCAGTTTACTTAACAATTTTTACACAATTGTTTATATGTTTTGTTTCGTTATTTTCCGTTCCACTGACAAAACAGCTTATTGTGAATACACACTTGCGTCCTCATTTTCTTTCGATTCAGTTTTTTGCTGGAATACCAATTTACGATCCGTGCGTAGCGGAATGCGGGAGAGTAATCGAAACGCAGAATAGCCCTGATTACTTCACCTTGTTTTCTAATGAAGCATTTTAGTAACTACAACTCAATTTAAACAATATGCTTTAAATTCAAATTTGCCTTCCAATTTTTTTGTAATTTCATTTCATTCTGTTTCCGTGACATTTACACCATCCAATCGAAAAGAAGTTTTCGATCTAAGACATTCGATATTTTTATTTGCATAAATACTTAATTCTAAATCTTAAAGCGAACATATTTGCACTTACTTTCCACTTTCAAGTGCCTCGTTGACATTCTTCTGGACTTCCAACAGCATATAGTAAGTTTTGTCTTGCCAATCTACATCACTGGGCAAATAAATTTTATTCACGATATCCCTGCTCGACACCACCTCATTAAAAATTTGGGGGTACACCGAAAATATGTCGGCAAGACTTAAGTAAAATAGATTGTTACTCATTTTGGTTGTCGCGAATCACAGCGGTCTGTTTACGACTACACAAATGTTACAACTAATAAGAAATGGTGTCTATAACTAGCGAGACAGGCCAGCCTTAAAACTGTACACTGAACCACCGTTCGTGTTCACTGCCAATTCAGTGAGTTCCAAATACAAATGCCGTATAACTTTATCATGCAATCTTCAATTTATATATCACCTATCAGTTATTGAATTGGAATTAAATAGCAGCGAATGAATTTATTGATTGTCATTGCAAGAATTATGCAAATAGCCATAGAATTGTTTATGCCACTATGATTGATAGTGTGCATTAGAGTGTTCCTTATTTTGTGATTTAACAATCCGTGTACATCACAAGAAGGTTAGGTAGGCAGGTAGTTTCAGTTTAAATCCAGCACTTGAATTAACTAAAATCAGATATCTAGATCATTTAATTACTAAATCCTAACTGCTGTCCTCATTCCCGTTCCTCTACTCGTGGCAGGTTATCATTATTGATGTCTATTGAGTCGATACATGTTTTTAACCTAAATATAACAGTTGGCATATTGAAGTTAAAGTGTCTTGATGAAATTGTCCGAACATTATTGTTTACCACGGACTGCTTTGATTCAAGGTCCGTGGATTTGTAATTGCAAATATTTTATACATATATAGATTGCAACGTATGCTGCGGTTCTTGCTTGCCAAAATAATTAATATCAATATGTGTGAAAGTAAAATTTGGGTCTCAATAGATTTTGGTTATTAATTTGTTCAATAAATTTAATTTATCGTTCCACTTACTATATTGAAAAAAATTATTTATTTACAAAATATATTAAACTTATAATTAATACAAGTGTAATATTGCCAGCGAAAAAATAGCACCGGCAGCGCAGCTTAAGCCTTCGAAAAAAAATATTGAAGTATATTGTTCGACAATATGGTGACTAAAACACGTGACTTACAGAATCGTCTTAAACTGAAGTTCACTGCAATAAGCTATCATTCATATCATTTATTTTACATGCTAAAGTAAATTATTTTTGAACGCTCAGCTGCCCCAGCCTTTAATTTGGAAAACAAATCTAAATATGATTATATTTGGCTCCTGAAAACACATTATATTCTAATGTTGAATAAAAATATTTTTTTCCTGTCAGATGTGAAAGTATTGTGTCCGTCTTGACCGTTCACAGGAAAAAAAACAATGATCGACATGGGTTGTTTTTCTTGTGTTGCATTACGTGTTTCTAATGATTTTTGACATGGAAAATTCAAATACAAAATCAGAAGTTTTATATTTTGGTTATTTGAAAATAAGTTTTGTTTTTCCATTAATAACACTGTGCAACAAGCAAAATCGAAATGGAATGAAATATAAAATAAAAAAAAGTGAACATTTGTTTCTACCTGTGACCGCTATAGACTTTAAAACCATTTAACCGATGTGCAACCAATCGGCTTCAATGGAAAGACAATCTTCCGAGGACGGTTATAGGCTACCTAAACATTGCATTTGACACTTTTGGTCCATTGATTGAGTCGATTTTCGATTTTTCCCATGCAAAAATTATCCAATATTTTTAAATTGTGAAAATTTAAATACATACATAGTATGTCAATGTCTATTTAGTCAATATTTCAATTTTCAAATGGCACCGACAAATGGTATATTCATGTATATATACAATTTAAATTGATTTTGTTTGAAGCTTAGTGGATGCTGCAGCTTTCAACCGAAGTTCTTGAGGTGTGGCCAACCCATTCCACCCCATTAACAGTAATTCAATATCTGGGGTACTATTACAATTATTTTCATTGCAATAGTTAAAACGTCAGTGGCGGATTGCAAGCCCAGCGCACCACGTCGCAGTTTTCTCCTCCTGCCAGGATTTTATTACAGCCGCCCGTTCAAGGTCAGACGCTGACCAGGGTACCGCTGACACTGAGCCGACGTGCCTGGGTTTTAAGTTCCGCCCCTCACAGCCGTGCTATGACGGGTGTCAAAGCCACGTTTCCAAGCGTCTCCGTCCGCAGTAGTACCACGAATACGGAGCTCTGTGGGTAGACTTAAAGTGTAATTCGCAAGGATCACTCTGGGTCTGCCAAGTTAAACCGATCAGAAGCTTTACCTTGCATAACACTCCCGACGCCCGACTATTACAATTAGTGACTTTAAATCATTAGTGGATGCAATATGATCATGTCAAAAACTAGCGGGATAAGATTGCACTATGACACAAAATCAAACTTTTTGAAAAACACCCGATAGTACAGCCGGAGCTGAGCAAAACCCTAGCTCAGTTTGGCTAGATTGGCTACCAAAATTTTTTTTTGGACCTCGTAACTTTTTGAAATCTTTCGGATCCCTTGAAAAAAGGTGACATCAGTTTTTGGCCAACAGTTTGTACAGTGCACAGTGGTTCCTTTTTGGTTTTTTTTGGAATTAATTCTGTAACTTTTGAACGGATAATGCTATCTTGATGAAATTTAAAATAGTTAAAGCTGAGGTGTTTTCGAGATGATGTGGAAATATTCGGCTCCCGAGGTGGTGTGGGGGCCACTGCGTGGCCCTCCATAGTTGGTCACCTCGGGTGTTTCAAAATTTCAAATGCTTGAGGAATGTGCATTTATGAACCGATTTAGAAGATTTTTTGCATTTAGATAGTGCTTCGAAAAACCTTCAAAAAACATGCTTACACGCATATGTTATCTCATTAAGGTCAAGAGATATTTGAGAAAATAAAAAAAATTGTGTCATTTTTGGACGAGGTTGATTTAGTATTTTTAAGGGTGTGAGCTCAGTTTTTCCTTGATTTTAAAGATATTTATATCGTTAGTTAGCTTATAAAATTCTGAACGAAATTGCTGAAAAAATAATTCAAATATTTTGTTCCAATCAAAAGTTATAAGCATCGCAAGTAAAAGTTTCCAAAAAAAGGCATATTTTTACTGTTTTTTTGCAAAAAGGCGACAACATTCTTTCGTTTGTAAAAAAAATATTTCTTCCGGGAAGTGACAATTTCTTTATTATTCCTCATAGAAATGTTGATACAGATGCATTTAATGCTAAATTTGAATCAGTTCAGCAAAATGGTTCCCCGGCAAGGAAAGTCAAAAATACCCCATTTTTGAAAAAAAAAAATTTTTGTTTGTGAAAATTCTCAAATCGCAAAGCGCCAACGAAAAAGCTCATTATATATTTTTTTGACCACATATGTGGACTAGTTAACCGTAACGTATTTCAACATCCCTGCCATAAACAAAGACAGTGTGGCCATTTTAGTAAAAAATTCGGAATTTTGGAACATATTTTCCCCGTTTTGGGAATTTGGGTAGTTTGTTGTAAGATATGGCAACATATTGTTATTCGTTTTTTTAAGGACAATTTTATGTACATTACTCCAAAATTTCGTTAAGATATTTCCGTCCGTTTGGATTTTACGCTATTTTTCATATAAGATATTATTTCTCCAAAAAATACGTTTTGACCAAATTTTATATTTGACTCAGAATTATGTCCAAAATAAAATGTGCTTTTAACTAAATTTTGTAAATTATTAAACTTTATGTAATTCCCTTTCCATTGATATGCAATACTTGTATGTCAAGAGTTTATTTATTCTTTTTAATTATAATCAAACTTCACTACCTCCGTAATAAAAGTATATATCGTGAAACACACATATATATGGGGGCTATATCTAAATCTGAACCGATATGCTTAGTTTTGTTACCACATCATAATAGTGTAAAAAAACTAAGATGTACAAAGTTTTGTTAACACCAGAACAAAAATGTGGTTTTTGGCTACAATAATGTATAAAAGGTAATGCTAATTTGTATGGGAGGTACCAGAAGGGGCGGGGCAAGTGGACCCATTATTTCAGTATATACTACACGCTGTCAAATAATAATACCATCCAAATTTTAGCTTCGTAGAGTCCTCCATCACGAAGTTAGTGACAATATAGTGGTTTTAGTGAAATAGGTAATTTTGTATGGGAGGTACTTGAGGGGGCGTGGCTATTTCGCCCATTTTCCAACCAACATTACGGCTAGTGAATTTTATGCCACTGGTAAATTTCTATTCAAATTTATTAAGAACTACTCCAATTATCGTCTTAACCATTTACCCAGCCGGCCAGACGGACATAGCTTTATTGGGTTAAGAAGCCCCGAAACTTATTTTTTCTGAAGGAATCTAGGGTCACAGTTATAAACACTGATGGGCTTAACTTCTTCCCGTATAAAATTATATATTCTCTCTTCGATGTTACTGAGATTATACAAATTTTGTTTAAAAGTTGTTAAAAATGTTAATAACAACACTCAAAAGCAGCAAAAACATATGAATATTGCATTAAAAATCAAATTTATAACTTAAAAAATAATTTTGCTTAAAATATTTATGCAATAAGAGAAATTTTTAGTACACATGAGACTAAAAAATTATTATGGAGTCGTTACTTTTAAATAAATCTTACAAGCCCATAGACTCTTTAATTAAGTTATTTATGATTTATAAATCCCTATACACAGGAATGAGAGACAAATTACGAAAAATGTCTCTTATTGCATAAACATATCCAGCAAAATTATTTTTAAAGTTATATATTTGATTTTTAATGCAATATTCATATGTTTTCTGCTTTTGAGTGTTGTTATTAACATTTTTAACAACTTTTGAACAAAATTTGTATAATCTCAGTAACATCGAAGAGAGAATATATAATTTTATACGGGAAGAAGTTAAGCCCATCAGTGTTTATAACTGTGACCCTAGATTCCTTCAGAAAAAATAAGTTTCGGGGCTTCTTAACCCAATAATGCTATGTCCGTCTGGCCGGCTGGGTAAATGGTTAAGACGATAATTGGAGTAGTTCTTAATAAATTTGAATAGAAATTTACCAGTGGCATAAAATTCACTAGCCGTAATGTTGGTTGGAAAATGGGCGAAATAGCCACGCCCCCTCAAGTACCTCCCATACAAAATTACCTATTTCACTAAAACCACTATATTGTCACTAACTTCCTGATGGAGGACTCTACGAAGCTAAAATTTGGATGGTATTATTATTTGACAGCGTGTAGTATATACTGAAATAATGGGTCCGCTTGCCCCGCCCCTTCTGGTACCTCCCATACAAATTAGCATTACCTTTTATACATTATTGTAGCCAAAAACCACATTTTTGTTCTGGTGTTAACAAAACTTTGTACATCTTAGTTTTTTTACACTATTATGATGTGGTAACAAAACTAAGCATATCGGTTCAGATTTAGATATAGCCCCCATATATATGTGTGTTTCACGATATATACTTTTATTACGGAGGTAGTGAAGTTTGATTATAATTAAAAAGAATAAATAAACTCTTGACATACAAGTATTGCATATCAATGGAAAGGGAATTACATAAAGTTTAATAATTTACAAAATTTAGTTAAAAGCACATTTTATTTTGGACATAATTCTGAGTCAAATATAAAATTTGGTCAAAACGTATTTTTTGGAGAAATAATATCTTATATGAAAAATAGCGTAAAATCCAAACGGACGGAAATATCTTAACGAAATTTTGGAGTAATGTACATAAAATTGTCCTTAAAAAAACGAATAACAATATGTTGCCATATCTTACAACAAACTACCCAAATTCCCAAAACGGGGAAAATATGTTCCAAAATTCCGAATTTTTTACTAAAATGGCCACACTGTCTTTGTTTATGGCAGGGATGTTGAAATACGTTACGGTTAACTAGTCCACATATGTGGTCAAAAAAATATATAATGAGCTTTTTCGTTGGCGCTTTGCGATTTGAGAATTTTCACAAACAAAAATTTTTTTTTTTCAAAAATGGGGTATTTTTGACTTCCCTTGCCGGGGAACCATTTTGCTGAACTGATTCAAATTTAGCATTAAATGCATCTGTATCAACATTTCTATGAGGAATAATAAAGAAATTGTCACTTCCCGGAAGAAATATTTTTTTTACAAACGAAAGAATGTTGTCGCCTTTTTGCAAAAAAACAGTAAAAATATGCCTTTTTTTGGAAACTTTTACTTGCGATGCTTATAACTTTTGATTGGAACAAAATATTTGAATTATTTTTTCAGCAATTTCGTTCAGAATTTTATAAGCTAACTAACGATATAAATATCTTTAAAATCAAGGAAAAACTGAGCTCACACCCTTAAAAATACTAAATCAACCTCGTCCAAAAATGACACAATTTTTTTTATTTTCTCAAATACCTCTTGACCTAAATGAGATAACATATGCGTGTAAGCATGTTTTTTGAAGGTTTTTCGAAGCACTATCTAAATGCAAAAAATCTTTTAAATCGGTTCATAAATGCACATTCCTCAAGCATTTGAAATTTTGAAACACCCGAGGTGACCAACTTTGGAGGGCCGCGCAGTGGCCCCCACAACACCTCGGGAGCCGAATATTTCCAAATCATCTCGAAAACACCTCAGCTTTAGCTATTTTAAATTTCATCAAGATAGCATTATCCGTTCAAAAGTTACAGAATTAATACAAAAAAAACCAAAAAGGAACCACTGTGCAGTGTTTAATCTAGCTCTTTCTCTTCTTAAGCAAAGTTGTAGCTAATAGTCCGTTTAAGAAATTGATATAATAAAATTTCCCAAAAAAATTAGACATGCCTCGTTTATTTTCAAAAAACTTCGAAAAAAATTCTAATTTTTTCACTATTTTGAATATAAGTCGTAGGGAGTCCAGATTTTTTGCATACTCTATTCAGTGAAATTGTAGTTTAGGTAACACCGAAAAACTTCTCTGAACAAACCCATGCAATCTGAACAAGTCTCGGGGTATTAAATGGCTCTCAAAACACACTACCTACTTTAAACGAATCAGTTTTTTAGGAGTTTTGGGCCATTGTGCAAAGTTTTTGCGTGGTATATTTGCCAAAAACTTAATTATTGTGTAACTGAACAACTTCTGTAAACAACTAATATGATCGCAATACTACACCCCCTTTAATTGTTCACAAAGAGCATTAGGGTGTTCCTTACATCGCATTTTTTCGAATTTCGTTAAAAATATGTATTAATTGCGATGTTGGTCATCTAGCTTCACCTTACATTTGTTTTTTCTAAAATTACGAATATATTGTGAAAAATTTTGTATCCATACTTAGGCATTAGGGTGTGCCGCAATGAGGTTAAAGTTCGAATTTGTTCCCAAATCAGTTTATTGCCGCTGAGTATTTTTCTTTTGTGTACAAACTAAGTAGTTATAAGCCGTTCAATAGCTGAAGTGAAGACCTAAAATAGAATGTCTTTGCTTTTGCCCTATCTCTTATAGACGCCAAGATATTTGATGTAGAAATTGGGGTATTTTTGAAAAATATTATTAAAAATTTTGAAATTGGATTCCGAAGTAGTTTATTATGGGCAACTGTATATTTCAACTTTTGAAGGTTAATCAAGTTTAAATCTATATGTTCAAATAGTATATGTGAATATTATCAATATCTCTATCAATTCTCGAGATATCAGGGGTTTAAAAAGCAGAAAAATACTCAGCGGCAATAAACTGATTTGGGAACAAATTCGAACTTTAACCTCATAGCGGCACACCCTAATGCCTAAGTATCGATACAAAATTTTTCACAATATATTCGTAACTTTAGCAAAAACAAATGTAAGGTGAAGCTAGATGACCAACATCGCAATTAATACATATTTTTAACGAAATTTGAAAAAATGCCGTGTAAGGAACACCCTAATGCTCTTTGTGAACAATTAAAGGGGTGGAGTATTGCGATCATATTAGTTGTTTACAGAAGTTGTTCAGTTACACAAAAAGTAAGTTTTGGGTATATATACCAAGCAAAAACTTTGCACAATGGCCCAAAACTCCTAAAAAACTGATTTGTTTAAATTAGGTAGTGTGTTTTGAGAGCCATTTAATACCCCTAGACTTGTTCATATTGCATGGGTTTGTTCAGAGAAGTTTTTCGGTGTTACCTAAACTACAATTTCACTGAATAGAGTATGCAAAAAATCTGGACTCCCTACGACTTATATTTAAAGTAGTGAAAATATTAGAATTTTTTTCGAAGTTTTTTGAAAATAAACGAGGCATGTCTAATTTTTTTGCGAAATTTTATTATATCAATTAAGCGGACTATTAGCTACAACTTTGCTTAAGAAGAGAAAGAGCTAGATTAAACACTGTACAAACTGTTGGCCAAAAACTGATGTCACCTTTATTTAAGGGATCCAAGGGATTTCAAAAAGTTACGAGGGCCAAAAAAATATTTTGGTAGCCAATCTAGCCAAACTGAGGTAGGGTTTTACTCAGCTCCGGTTGTACTATCGAACCTATATAGTCACGTTCGGGTGTTTTTTTCACTGTTGCACTGTGTTGTTAGACTTGGCCCCGCCCACAGAACCTAATTTGTTAAAGTGCGGCATCTGAAGTACTAGATTAGAAGGAATGGCCCTGCCTATAGAACCTAATTTGTAAAAGTGCGAGTAAAAGTACTAGATCATTAGGTGTGGCCCCGTCTATTGGACGAAAATTTACGAATTGCCATGAAATTTGGTCTGTATTCAATTGAGACCAATATACACTGTGGTGCAAAAATGAGCCAATGTTTTAAACAAGCTATGTTATTAAATATTTTTTATACTTTTTATTGTATTATTTTTAAACCTTTTGCTAAATTTAAAATATTCATCTGTAAAATATGTAAAGCAATAACAAAAATAAAACTTACATTATTGTAAGTATATAAAAACAAACCATTTTCAAAATCAGACCATTGGCACACTTTTGCTCCAAGGTTTTTCTTATCTAAATTTAATAACTAGTCCTGCATATTTTTACTTTCTTCAAATGATCCACCCTATTAGGCGTATATTGACAAAGTTGAGCAACATAATATACAGGAACTTTGTTTCATTCAGCCAGAAATCACACCCACAGCTCATTTATACTTTTCGGGGCTCTTTTGATTCTGTCAGCCCGCGTTTTAGGTAAGCTCACAGATTTTCGATCGGGTTCAGTTCTGGACTCTGCAGTAGTTACTGCCTGACCCCAAACACCTGAGAACTAAGCCATTCCTTGACAATTTTTACAGAATGTTTTGGGACGTTGTCATATTGGCAGACGACATTCTCTGGTCTACCTGGAATTTGGCCAGGGCTATGGGGAAAATTATCTTGCAAAATGCGAAGATAGTCTTCCTTTCGCATTATTCCTTCGATCCGTATAAGTAGTCCCACACCATCTGGGGTTACACATCCCCAAATCATAACAGAACCGCCTCCGTGATTAATGGTCTGTTGTACAGGAGCTGGATTTGGTGTGTTTGATCAATTGGCCCAATAAAAAACCTTCCCAACCGATTGGTATCTATTGATTTTGGTCTCATCTGACCACACGATCAACAAGTTAATCATATATTTAATTTGTATTAGTTAAAACAAATACTCACCAGGTGCCAATCTCAAACCATGTAGCACGGAGGCGGTTCTATTATGATATGGAGATGTACAACCCAGGAAGGTGTGGGACCACTTATACTAATCGAAGGAACAATGCGAAGGGAATACTTTCTTATCATTTTGGAAAACAATTTGCCCCATAGCCCTGGCCAAATTCCAGATAGACCAGAGAATGTCGTCTGCCAATATGACAAAGACCCAAAACATTTTGTAAAAGTTGTCAAGGAATGGCTTAGTTCTCAGGTGTTTGGGGTCTGGGAGTGACCACTGGAGAGTCCAGATCTGAACCCGATCGAAAACCTGTGGGCTTACTTGAAACGCGGGCAGGCTGAAACGATAGAGCGCCGAAAAGTGTTAATGAGCTGTGGGAGTGGGTTCTGGCTGAATGAAACCAAAATTCCTGTATATTATGTTGCTCAACTTTGTCAATATACGCCAAATAGGATGGATCATTTGAAGAAAGTAAAAATATGCAGGACTAATTATTAAATTTAGATAAGAAAAACCTTGGAGCAAAAGTGTGCCAATGGTCTGATTTTGAAAATGTTTTGTTTTTATATACTTACAGTAATGTAAGTTATATTTTTATTATTGCTTTTCATATTTTACAGATGCATATTTTAAATTTAGCAAAAGGTTTGAAAATAATATAATAAAAAGTATAAAAAATATTTAATAACGTACTTTTTTTAAAACATTGGCTCATTTTTGCACCACAGTGTACGTATTCTAAAGAAAAGGGTTGGGATTTGAAATAGGGTGTGGGAAAAATACCAATATGAGTGATCAAGCCAAAAATGGGTGGCCCTGCCCAATTCTATTTTCCAATAGCAATAGCTGGAGGACTGTTGCACCATTCGTGCAACTAAGGAATTATTTAAGATCAGTGGTGTATGTGACCGAGATCTACGGCAGAAAATAAATCGAATACTCATGAATTGAAATATTTCTCAAATCTGCATCTATTACAATTAGAGCGACGAACATTAAGCAACAGTGTAATAATAGAAATTACGAATGCGTGTGAAGGATTTTATTTCCTTGATGTACCCATGGGTTTTGATATTGTTGATTTTGGAAAATGTTTGATCACAAAACAAATCGCGTTGGCTACTGTATCCTTCTGTATGGCGCAACCCTTTTTGACTTTGCAGAATGGCGCAATAAATTACAAGATTCTAAGAACCGCGCATGTAATATCAGGATAAAAAATGTTGCAAACATGTCAAATTATAATGAGGGATGAGTGTACACACAAAAAATCGCTGAAACACCTTGATGGCGCATTATAGGAGTTAAAAAGCAATACGGGAATAAATTATCCTTTTTAAATTAATTTAACCAGAAAATATAAGGGAACTGTATAGCTACTATGTATTCCAATGATACCCAAGGATTTGCCGTTTGATTTAACTGATTATAGTTGTCAGTTCAGTTAGAATTTGCGATGACATTCACTAATGCTGAAGGAAAGTCTATTCAAGTTTGCGGCTTGAATTTGAAAATCCATGTTTTGTCCATGAACAGCTTTATGTTGCATGTTCACGTGTTGAAGGACCCACTGACTAACATATGTACACTTCTTTGGTTCTCCCATACACGTTTTATTATCAAAAGCATTGCAATACATTTATGTCATTAAAAATATATTAATCCTTTAATATAACTCAAAAATTTTTGTTAAATTTCTATGAGAATATTAAAAGAAACTAACACAAAACAAAGATTTATTTCACCCAAAAAAGTTACATTTAAGTCAATACTTCTTTAGGCAGGACAAAGTCTGCCCGGTCAGCTAGTATATATATATATATAGATATATATATATAAATACGGCAGTAGTATCAAACCTTTACAGAATCTACGGTTTGTATCCGATCTCTTTTAAATATGATACGAATTAATGTTTTTATATAGTTTTTAATATTATATATATGCTAATAGGTATGTATATATGCTTATGTACAGTAGTTTTCGTTTAATTGATCCCAGCATTATTGATTTACCCGCTTAATGGAACCAAAAAATCTGCAATGAAAAATATCCACATAAGGTATACGGAGAAATCCCCCTTTAAATGAGTTTCGTTTAATTGTGTGATCCTCTTAATTGACACATAAAATGAAACAATTTAGACAATCACATACAAAAATGTCGGTTAATTGTCAGTTAAAAAATCTCTAAAAAAAAATTATGATGATAACATATATGTATATGTTTCTAAAAAAATTTTAGTGTGGTAACCCTTTAAATCATATGTTTTAATTTTCTTATGTTATCATTTCTGAAAAATTTATCAGCAATTTGACAAGTGTCGTGTAGAAATGAGTGGAAGAAAACACACAAGTTTAAATAAAAATCAAAAACTAAATGTTGTTGCAGACGTGAAAAAAATAATAATCAGTGACTCAATTAACCGAGTATCGGGTAAATGATTTCCCTCTTAATTGCAGCGAAAACTGTGCATTTTTGAAACCTCAATTAAGCGGAAATTACTGTATATGTATACCAGTGGTGTCCAAAAATTTTTATGACGTTGTATTGGTGAGAATATCGATGTTGCTTCAGTCGTCGACTAGATACCGACGTATGCAC
The DNA here is from genome assembly GCA_964034835.1 of Muscina levida. Classification (NCBI taxonomy): domain Eukaryota; kingdom Metazoa; phylum Arthropoda; class Insecta; order Diptera; family Muscidae; genus Muscina; species Muscina levida. The sequence continues at coordinate 94,680,105 of OZ035883.1, read as the reverse complement.
ATGAGGACGGGTGTATGCATTTTTTGCTAATATTTTTTATGATTTTGGTTGTTCACAGCGAAATGGTTGTGTATAAGGAAATAAAAAAAATTATATATTTCAAAGCACAAATTTTATTAAATTTTCAAGTATTTTTTAAACAAATAAAATTATATTTCAATTAATTTCTATTTTATTAAGAACAAAAGATGCATACGTCCGCTTACGTTTTTTCACTTCGCTTTCTCAGCGACGACTGAATGGATGAGCATAAGAATAAGTGTGACTTTGTTTATGTGTTGGTCCGCACAAAAGTGCTATGAGATGGACACAGGGCTGCCAACAAAATTTCAAGAAAAAACGTCACTTTTTTAAAAAAAAATCGTCATAATCGGCACTTGCATTTTAAAAATCGGCAAAAAAAAACGGCAATGTAAATAACATTAAAATAAAACATATTTAGTGATTAAAAACAATACAAAAGTATTTATTTCATATAAAAAAAAAACAGAAAATAAATATAACTATTAATCAAAGGGTTTTAATATTTTGTTTTTTAGTTCTATATAAAAAAGAATGCAAGTGTTAACTATTTTGTTTAATTCATTTTTAGGAAGTTTTGTTTCAAAAATAATTTCTTTTGCATATAAACCTAACCTTATGTAGTAAAACTCCGTTCTCAGTTTATCGCCAAAACGTCAGGATTTTTTTTAAAAGGTCTTCAAACTTTCAAAGGATACACCACTTTCAAAAAATTAAATCAAATATTGCCACATTTACATGGGTATCAAATGAAAGGTAAGAATCTCAGAAATGCAAACAAAAAACAGAGTTTAATGGATCTGGACCAAAAATTTCCTTTTAAAGTTTTTAAGCTTTTATATCATTTAAATAATTTTTTCTGAACAAAATATATGTTGAAGAAGTTATATGTACATTTTATTAATCTAGTGTTACTAGTTTAGCAAAAAAGAAAAAATTATTAATCCTGTTTCAAAATATTGTATGTATATAAAAAAAAAATGAATAAAAATTAATTAAAATGCAAACGTTGATTTTGCCGCTTATGCTGATCGTCTGTGTCACGACATATTGTTCAACAATATTCTGCCATCATGCAGCATGAGCTTTTTGCTCTAAATCGATTTTCAATCTCGCGATTTCTTAATGAAAGCGCTCACCATGCTCATCACTGAATTTCCCCAAATTATCGGGAGAAAAGTCAAGATGGTTGTCTAGGAAATCATTTTTTTGTTGACCATTTTGGTCCAGATCGATTAAACTCTGTTATTTGTTTGCATTTCTGAGATTCTTACCTTCCATGCGAAACTAATGCGAACGATCAAGCACAATGATTTGTGTCAATTTTGTCGATTGATAAAAAATCGTCATTTCTGAGGCAAAAATCGGCAAATCGGCATTTTTCATTTTTTTGAGTGAAAAATCGTCAAAATGCCGATAAATCGTCAAAATTGGCAGCCCTGGATGGACATCAGTGATGTATACACACATCTATTTATATACAGGGTGGACCAAAAGTCTGTATATATTGAAATCATTAGATGCATCGATCAACCTGAGGCTAAAATTTCAAAATTATATTCACAATAGGGGGCTCAAATAGTCGATTATTTTGGAGACGCTGTGGCGATGTGAGTCGCTCCATGACAAAATGCCAACAATATTGAATACCAATAAAATAACAGTTCGCGATCAGTCACTCGTGTTCTTAAATAAAATCAAATCAAAAACGAACCTCTAAATGATCCACATTTTTAAAAATAAACTTGTTCCAGTTAGAAGGTATTTTACTGAATTTTGCATAGAACAACTAATGCTGTGTGCATGTTATTAATCAGTTTTAAATTTCCGATAAATGTTAATATTTTAGCGCTTTCAAAAAATGTACGCTTGTCGGCGATAATATCAATATCACAATTAATTTAATAAAACATAATAGCACAAAAACGAGCAAAATATTTTTCTTGATTGTGTAAGTACAGGTGTTGTATTTTACAGCTATGTTAATTTTTCTACAAGGTTTTGCCCGGAACCATTTTAAAAGTATACATATATTTAAAAAAATACATAATTATTGTATACAACTAATTCCTTTTTTGTTCGTTAATAACACTGTGCAACAACCAAAATCGGAATGGGATGAAACCAAAAGGAAATGAAAGTTGACAATATGTATAACAAAACCCTCAAGGGATTTCTGAAGTTTAGTGCAAGATTTTTTTTTACACGCATTTGAAGTTGGTGATTTTTGAACGCTGGCTAACAAGAAAAATTCATTATAAATGTTATAAAATAATGCTATTTATCCAGGAAAGTTGTGGTATATTACTGTTTTTGGGGTCGAGAAATCCATTTTTGACATTTATTTTTATTTTTGAGCGCCGCCAGAGATCGCTTTCGTATTTTTTTTTGGTTTAGTTTGCATTTTTTGTCTTTCCACACGATTACAGCCGTAGATTAAGAGCTATCGAGCTGAAATTTGGTATGCGAGCTTCTATTTACCGAGCGGAGATTGGATTCTAAGATGGTCATTATCGAACGAAACCTACTCTCACCTCCCATACAAATTGTACCTTTTTTGGGGTCTGTCTCTGCGATCACAGTCATAAATTAAGAGCTATCGAACTGAAATTTGGTATGCTAGCTTCTATCCTCTAAGCGGAGATTAAGTTCTAAGATGGGCATGATCGGACAAAAACTACTCCCACCTCTTCGCTATTACAACCGTAGATTAAGAGCTATCGAACTGAAATTTGGTATGCAAGCTTCTAACCTCTTAGAGAAAGTTAAGTTCTAAGATGAGCATGATCGGACAAAAACTTCTCCTACCTTCAATGCTTCTCATATTTGGGGTTTGAGGAGTTTTTGTCTGATCTTGCTCTTCTTTGAAATTAACTTTCCGTAAGAGGTTAGAAGTTTGCGTACCAAGTTTCAGCTCGATAGCTCTTAACCTAAAGCTGTAATTGAGAAGAAAACCAGTACAGAAATTTCAGTCACATAAACTGACTGATAAATACCATCACCCACTATAAGATATTGTTTAAGTCTTGAGTTATTGAAATTAACCGATTTGTAATTAAAACCAGTTAGAAAGTTTCAGTCGGGCACATATACCCTTACCCTCAGTAAAACAAATAATTTTCTATTATATTAATATTATTACTCTATTTCTAAAGTGGGCGGAGTGGTACAATTGTATGGGACGTACCAGAGGGGGCGTGTCTAGACTTCCAGATTTTTTCTCCTAAACTTTATCCTGCTTGAACTTTACCAAATACAGAATTTGGGCACGATCGTGCTTGGTCTTTTAATAATATAAATCGATTTCTAAAGTGGGCGGTACCCTCATCCCTAAGAAAAAGGCTGTCGATACTTCAGATCCATTAATGTCCACAACATTTTTAACCAGACGCTTACAAAAGCGTAAACGTTCTTCACTTCCACCTAAAGTAATTGAGCTATTATGTTGCAGCGAATCCATAGAAGAATTCAATCTTAGCAACCAAGACGAAGAAATTGATGATATTGATGAAACTAATATAATTGATGAAAGTGAAGAAGCCCTTTTTAAGATTAAAGCAATTTCTAAATGTTATAATATAAAAAAAATTGAAGGCAATACAATAGCGTTGCAGAGCTAAAATCGGCAGTAATAGCGGCTTGGGACTCCTTACAAAGTCCAACCCCAAAAAACCCTGATAAATGGTATGACCGAAAGGCATTTTTGAAGTTATTTAAAATGAAAGAGCTCATACGCATTGTTAAAAGTTGTTTTTTATTTTAAATTTTGCTTTTGTTTTAATAAAAAGTTTTATTTCGTAATTAAGAACCACTCCGATTAATTTTACGAACACCCCATAATGTGAACAAATGCACAAAAAATAAACATAACTAAATACAATTTTGTTGTTGTTAGATGTTAAAGTGTTGTTTTGAATTTTCTTTCATTCCTCATATTCGGTTTTGGATAATGACCCCTTAACTACATCTGCACCGATATACAGTCGAGCGTATAATTTTTCACTCTCTAGTGTATAATTAATAAATTAAAAATTATAATAAAAAGAAAATTGAGTTTTATATATTCCTAAAAGTCCAAAAACATATCGATAAGTTATAAAGCGAAAAAGTTCAAAAGTTCAAAAAAGTGCTCCAAAAAGAGTACCAGGCATTTTTTTCAGAAAAATTTTTACTATATCAATTTATGTTAGTGTATAACATGATACATCAAATTTGGCTAAACGATCAGAAAAAAGTGTTTCATTGTTTGATATATTTGGTAAAATTCAGTGTCACGTACTAGGATGACGCGTATCGAACTCCAGTTCATCTTCAGACCCTTTTGTGACGAACTGATGCACAATGGTACATCATCAGCTGTATATATATCTACATGTACATGTGAATTAGATATCAAAAAAAATGTCAAGCACCAATTATAGTTTGAATTTGGCCGTTAACAGAAAACCAAAACCTTTGACACACCCCTTCTGGTACCTCCCATACAAATGACTGAATTAACTCTCATAGTTTTACATACATTTCTTTTTTGTAAGAACACTGAATTCCATTAGATTTTGCGTAAGATGAACACATGCCAAAATTTGATTATGGAATGAAAACGGATGCCTTAATTCTCGACCGATTTTCGAAATTCTTTTTTTGTATTTTTGGAAACAAAATTGTGTTATTTTTTTAAAATTATTCAAAGTTAATGAGAAAATAATTTGTTACTTTAATGTCAAATATTTTTTGGATTTCGTGTCCTAAAAATTTCGAACTGACCTCAATTAAGGTAAACATATGTTACGAATTAATCTCGGTGAATAAAATTTTTTGGCTCAACTGCAAGTAAATGTGTGGAGGCACTATTTTCACATTTTAACTCCGTGTCCTGCTCATAGTTATTATTCAATTAAAATAAAACCTAATTTACAACCTGGAAAAGTTTTAAAAATGTCGTCTGTAAAAAATAAGCCAAATCGCTGAAGGTCGCCATGCAATTTTTTTGCATATGTCCCAAAATAATGCAGTTTTAATCTTTTGATAAAAATACAAATTTGTGTTTACAAGTAGGCTAAGTGGTGTGCTTTCCATTTAAAAAGAGCAATACCTTAATATGTTACATCAGAGTGTTTTTCAACATATCTATATATATAAAAATGGTGGCAAAAATGTATAGTAATTCATCAATTAAGTACGGCTGGGCCGATTTTGCTGAATTTTTTTTTCATTTGTTCGTAATTGCCAGAAAACTCGGAAAATTCCGGAAAAAAGTCGAAAGTTTTGGATTTTTTCGACGAATTTTTCCATTGTACCGCATGGTTTGATGATGTTAGAGGACGAAAAGGTGGAAAATTCATTGGGATGCTTGGAAAATTTCGGATTATTGTGAAATCTATTTGCATAAAAATGGTGTGAAAAGTGTATAATAATTCATCAAGTGACGGCCCATTATCCTTCAATTTTGGGAAAATCCTTCGAAAATGTCTGGAAATTGGAAAAATTCCAAATAACTTTTTTGTAAGAAATAATTTGCAATTGTTAAGGAATCGCTTTTCGAATGGAAAAATAGAAAATTCTTATGGAAAAACTCGGAAAATTCTGGAAAAACGTAAAAAAAATTGATAATTTTATCGACGAAATTTTGCAATTTTCGCATGATTTGAAGATTTTGAACGATGTCAATTTGGAAAATTTCGGATAAATGTTGGTTGAAGAATTTAACGAGATAATTTATATTTAGATAAAAAATATATGTTGATATTCTATGCAATATTTGGTCATTTTTTGAATAAATAAGTTTACGTTTGAAAAATTAAATTATCCTCTTGGATTGAGGGCATTCATTTCGTAACAACTTTTTAGTTTTTTAGGGAGAGTTATTTGCTTGGCTAATGCCACCTATTAGACGATCAAACCTTATATTACGTAACCGTTGTACAATAATTAGTCAGACTATACACAGTTCATCCACGCCAAAGTGTATTATTCTATCTTTACTATCCTTTAATTCCTTGCGTACTGTGGATGGTGTTTTGTGCGCCGCATTTCGGAAGGCTTGCCAAATTCAAAAGCGATTCAAATTCGTACATTGTTTGCGATCATCGGCCGGGTTCGACGGATGACATGTGCGTGCTCATGTGCGGTAATCAGCTGTCAACATTGGGAATGCCAGCGCCAAATCGTTCGATGCAATATGCTTTCGATCGGGAATTTTGACGAGAGCAAGACTATAATCGAGCCGAACTGACCGAAACAGTTCGAACAAATGTGCCGCTGTTAAATGCCGAGTACAAGAACGTGTACTATTCGTTGATGAAGGTTGTTGACGATAAAACGGGAGGCATTTATGTAAAAGTGGGTGGGACAGACAACCCATTTTTTTATTGATTCTGGGAACAATTCGGTCAAGATCTCTAATAACGTTGGCCGCTGCATCCCCTGGCATGGCTGCAACATTATTGAAAGGCAGCCGAACTGCAAATTCCGCTTTGAACTGACGATGAATCTTCTCACGGTTGAAAAGAAACTTCCACCGTCTGCTAAATTGGTAAGGGCCAAATTCGTGTTGATGTTTCGACTGAATTGATATTGTTCCCTGCAAATTTTTGCGAGTTCACAACGTCGGAAGAGCAGCTCATCACATTGCACAAAATTATAAAAATTTCGATTGGATTAATTAACGGGCAGTACTAGCGGCGAAGAATAAGGACATTGATGGCTTGAATTAAATTTTAGAAAGTCAAATCGCTGAAGAACTGCATTCGTACAAATCTGTTTACCGCGTGACCGACGAGGATGATGCGACCAACAATCGACCGAATTTTTCAACTCGATTAATGTACCGTATAATTTACAGATGAAGGGATCGATCATAATAATATTGCGTAATCTAAATCAACCGAAATTGTGCAACGGTACGCGGTTGTCCGTCAAGAATCTGAGAAACAATGTGTTTTAACCGACGATCATCAAAAACATATTCTAAGAAGAGGAAGTCCTTATCTTACGAATCAGATAATTCCAACTGATCATCCATTCCAATTCCCCGAAGACAATTAATAAATCGCAACGCCAATCGTTGGAAGTATGTGGGATTAATCTCGAATTTCCCTGTTTACGTACGGTCAGCTGAACGTTGCCTTTTCACGTTTTGGAGAACCGGCTTCGTTGTTTGTTTTTGCGACGGAAAACTAATCGAAAAACATTGTTTATCATACCACTCTCTACTGAGTTTATCTAAAGGCATTAAATTGGGGCGAGACGAAGTTCGCCGGGTCCGCTAGTTTTTAGTTAAATTGGGCTAATATAATAAATCTGTGTTTGGCGATGATAAGATATAGCAAAGTCAGCTTTTAATGATAAACACATGTATACTTACACAAGCATGTTTGAACGCAAAAATTATAAACCAAATGTACACACTCATTTTGACAGTCATGCAGAATTACATATCGGTTTTTGAAATGACAAGCCATGTGTAAAATACACGTCGTCTAATGGCAGCTTAAATAAGTGAACATAACAGGGTAGGATCAAAGAACGTAAATTATAGAAGAAGTATATTAACTGTTTGTTTTGATCATTAAATAGCACTACGGTAGGTTGGTAGAAGAAGAGCGTAGGTTGGTAGATGTGAATATGCAAAAATTAAAAAAAAAACAAATTATGAAATTTTAATGCAGATTAAATGTTACATTTAAAAAGCCGGTTAAAAAGCCTAAATTAGGGTGCAATGGATGCAATGCATCTGGTGTCATAAGAGCGAATTGCCCGAAAAAGCCTGCTAATAATGGAGCTAGTGCATCTGTAAATTTTAATGCTCTTACTAGCAGTGCAATTTGTCGTGAAGTTCCAGCTGTGGAAATTAAATTATTTGGACTCCCAGGTCAAGCTATTTGTGACACAGGAGCTCGCACAAGTGTTGCAAGTCAAAATTTAAAACGCATACTGGACTATAAGAAGTGGCAATACCCGACTATTACCTGTGACGTCACACTGACAGACGGATGTAAGAGTTTGGAGAGTTGCTTAACTACCGTGTGCATAATTTCGATTAGAGGAAGGTTGTTAAACATAAAATTTCGTATACTACCCAATGCCTCTGACTATCGTACACTATTAGGAGCGGATTTTATGGAGCAAGTCGGATCTTGCGACTAAAACGCCGAAACCTCGGACTATTACAGCAACCTATGTTTCTGATTTTGAGAATTTTGGGCCTGATATTACCACAACTGATTATTCTCCACACTCAATCCAGTCGATATTAAGAGATGCTCTGCCTGCCAATGTCCTAACACCTGATCGTGACCATTATTCACACCTGTTTTCTGCTATTCAACCAACGCGTGCTACTGAGGAGTACAACGAGATTATTTTTACGAAGCTGTTCTCTATTGATTTTAAAATAATAAATCCGTCGGATGGATCTCAGCTGTCAGACGAGCAAAAGATGCAACTTGATAACATTTTATATCAACATAATCCCGTTTTTAGTACGATAAGTGAGCCCACTCAATAAACGATTCTTAAAATTGACACCGGAGACCATGAACCCATATATTCTTCGCCATATCGCATGTCGTTTGCAAAAGTGCGTGAGCTTAAGACCGAAATCGATAAAATGCTCGAGATGAACGTTGTTGAAGAATGCAAATCCGCATGGGCCTCTCCAGTTGTTATGATGCCAAAACGTGATGGTGGTATGCGAGTAGGGTAGCCAGATATTAAAATCGGAAAAACAGTACTTTAGTGAACAAAAAACAGTAAAACGGAGAAAAAACAGTACATTTTAAATTAAAACATAAAAATGTATTAATCCTCATATATTTTGAGAATTAATTTAATAAGCAACAAGGACAATGTTAAAAAAATAATATTATGTCACAAACGCATTTACACAGAGTACAAACATTTTGTTGGCTGAACAAGCAAAGGCTCTAAGAAATTAAGATTTCAGAGCCTTTGCATGTTAAGCCACCGATATGCAGTTAGTAAATCCTTATTAATTGCACCAGTTATTGCAAAAAGGGTTTAGAGCATCAAATTTTATACTATATAATTAATCATAAATTATAGACTTTTTATAAATTTCCGGTTAAAATAAGTAAAAAAAGTGTTAAAAATATTTTAAATTACAAAAAATATTTTTTTTTTTTAAATTCAAAAGTTTAGTTTTTTTTATTAAAGCCTATAATTGTATTGAAATCATCAATTTGGAAAGAAGTGTCTTTAAGCTGAAGTCCGTAAGCTTCCAATGAGATATAACACGATATATTATAGATGGCGGAATCATGGGGCAAAGAACGCCACTTAAAAAATAACAAGAAACGGAGTAAAAAACCAAAAATCCTTTTATCCGCTTCCAATGAGATATAACACGATATATTATCTCTATGATTTGATGGCAGAATCATAGGGCAAAGGACGTCACTTCTAAAAAAAAGTGCAAAACGGAGCAAAAAAAAACGAAAAATCTTTTATCTTAAAAAAAGGATCAGCTTTTGATTCAAGTGGATTTTTAATGTACAATTGAACCATAACAAAACCCCATTTACCGGTTTCGTTGCCATTTTAGGTCAACCCATTCGTCATTCAGGCGAGGTGAGTATATTATCTTCGGATATTTTTGTAGACTATACCAAAAATTTTTTATCAAATATTGAAATCGATTGTTATATAAAAAATCAGTAAAATAAAAAACAGTACAAAAGCAGTAAAAGGATTGAAAAACAGTACTTTTGCGTACTGTTGTACGTGTTGTGCATAAAACAGTACATTAACAATAAAACAGTACATGTACTGCTAAAAACAGTACGTCTGGCTACCCTATATGCGAGTTTGCGTCGATTACCGAAAATTGAGCAGTATCACAACATCCGATGCCGCGCATGGACGAACTGTTGCATGCGACAAAGACCACGAAGTTCATGACGACATTGAACCTACAAAGTGGATATTACCAAGTTGGTGTGGCGGAAGAGGACAGGGATAAAACGTGCCTTATAACTCCGTTTGGGGCATACAGATTAAAGCGAACGCCATTTGGATTGCGGAATGCACCAGCGACTTTTCAGCGCCTAATTGATTTTTAAAGTTTTATATGTATGTTTGGGATAGAGCTACTAGCATATTTGGACAATTTAGTTGTATGTTCACCCACATTTCAAAACCATTTGGGTGATTAAAAGGCGGTGCTTGAAATGCTGATGAAGTTCAACCTGAGATTAAATTACCCATATGCCGTTTTTGCTGTGCTTAAGTTAAATATTATGACCAAGATATTTAACTTGAGCGCAGCAAAAACATTTCTGCCGATGGTATTTCTGTTGATCCGGAAAAACATGTGCAATTGCTCAGAAGATTCATCGAAGAATATGCAACGATAGCTAAACCGCTCACTGAACTTACCAAAAAGAATGCCATTTGGAAATGGGAAGCCCGACAGAAGAACTCATTTCATACTTTAAAGAAAAGCTTATCACGTCTCCTATTCTGAAGCAGGCACAAGACAGAAAGCCGTATGTTTTAAAAACAGATGCTCGTGTATATGCCCTCGGAGCAGTTTTACTCCAGGGGGAGGGTGAAGAACAGCATCCAATTGAATATGCGAGTCGTTTGTTGACCAGTGCAGAGAGAAACTATTCAACGACAGAGCGAGAGGCACTCGAAGGAGAAGAAATTTAGCTGTTAACTGACCATCAGCCCTTGAAATGGCTTCTTACCGTGAAAACTCCTTATGGTCGAATAGCAAGATGGGCACTGCAATTTCAGCAATATAACTTAAAGATTGATTACACACCGGGTAAATCTAACTCTGTGGCTGATATGTTATCGCGCCCTCCGTGTTCTGAAAGTCAACACGATGGTGATGTATGTATCTGTGCTTTCCATTTTGGCATGCCACGACAGACTACAAGAAACATATGAGAGGAACAACTAAAAGACGATTATTTCAACCAAATTATTATATCACTTGAGTCTCAGGATGAAAATTCTCATCGTTGGGTCAATCATGGTTACATCATGAACGAAGGTATCCTGTATTGCTACGCAAATGATAACTTCAAGGATGCCCAGCTAGTGGTTCATACTCATTAACGCAGTGAAATTTTAAAGGTGTATCATGATGACAAAACAGCAGGTCATTATGGTATTGATCGCACAATTGCTCGTATTGCAACACGATATTTCTGGCCTGGAATGAGAGCTGAGATAACAAACCATGTCAAGAAGTGCAGCAAACAGCGTTTTGAATACGTGGCCGTTGACTTGTTTGGTCCTTTGCCTCCAACTGATGATGACTACCAGTGGATATTAATTGCCGTTGGACAGAGATATTCCCTTTGAAAGAGGCTACTGCTGAAGTATGCGCAAAAATTTTGATCGAAGAAATTTTCTTTATCTATAGTATGCCGAGAAGAATGAAGACGGACACTGGAGTTCAGTTTGGGTCTGCTATTATGGAAAATGTGTCATATTGTTTGAACATTACGCAGCTCTTTACGCCAGTTTACCACCCTGAAGCAAATCCCGTAGAGCGCAAGAATAGAGATTTGAAAACCCTGCTTGGAATTCTTGTTCGAAAGCATCACAACAGATGAAATCAAAATCAAAAAGATCGGCTCATCCATGTTTGAAGTGGCTTCACCTGATGACCTAAACACATCCTTGGGAGTATATCACGCATCACATCTCACATCATTTAGGGGTTCTGAAGAAGCTCCACATCATGCACCTGTTCATCCAATACGAAACAGGGGACGCCCGAAGAAGACTCAAAGCCATTGAGTTGTTAACGCACTTTTGGGGCGATAACCGTACGTCAATGCATTTAATAATATTATTCAAATCACTAACATTACATAACGGCTATTTATGACCTACTACTAATACTACTCTTGAATTCAACCCTGTTATGTTCACTTATTTATCACAGCAGCTACTGTCATTCACTTGTTATTTTATCTTTGTTGTTGTTTTTGCTTGTGTATATAAGAAGGAGCTGTGGCTAGAGTTTGCTCTTTCACGGTTGACGATCTGCGAAGTATTGTGACAGTGCAATAAAGCTTGGAAACGTTAGTTGTCAGTTTCATTGTGTTGTAAGGGAAAGGTTGTGTTTGGAAACGTTAGTTGGAGGCATACATGGAGCGCAACGTAGTTCCAATGTTTACAATCCATAACGTTGATCGCCTGATATCAACGTTTGTGTGTGTTTTTGTTTCTTTATAGTTTCGAAGCGACAGTGTGGAAATATTTTATTCTTATTCTTTTGTACAATTAAAACATAAATTTTTTTATAAACATTATAATTGAAAATAAAACAATAGTCTACAAGATGTATATAATTTATAGTTTAAAAATATATTTTTGTACCCTTCACCAGGTGCATGAACAGTGTGAAGGGTGTATTAATTTTGTTCTTCCATTTGTAACCCATAGGAGGCATGGTAGGTATGATAATACATATATAAATAATCAGCATCGAAATCTGAGTCGATTCAAAGGCGACCTTCTGTCTGTCTGTCCGTCCCCGCGATTACAGCCGCAGTTTAAGAGATATCGAGCTGAAATTTTGAATGCACGGAGGTAAAGTTCTAAGATGAGCTCGATCGGTCAAATACTACACCCACCTCCCATACAAACTCCCCCTTTTTTGGGTCTGTCCCTGCGATTACAGCCGTAGTTTAAGGGCAATCAAGTATGCAAGCTTCCCTACATTAAGCGTAGGTTGAGTAGTAAGATGAGACCGATCAGTCAAAAACTACTCCCACCGCCCAACCAAAATTCCTCTTTTTGTGTCCGTATGTCAGACCCCGCGATTACAGCAGTAATTTAAAAACAATCAAGCTGAAATTATGTATGCAAGCTTTGCTGCCCTAAATGGAGGTTGAGTTCTTAGATGAGATCTAAGATGAGAAGTGCAGAATATGTCTTGGTCCCCAAACATAACATGTGTACCCATTTTGGCCAGATTGCCAATCAAAAATATCGGTTAAAATCTAAAGATAAATTCGGCAACAAAAAATTAAAACAAAAAAAAATTTTAAAAATTTTGGATCCAAAAAATTTTTTCTCTTAATTAGAAACCCGTCCTCTATCATTAAAAATAGTGGTATCGAAAGACCAAATGGATTAAAACTAGTGTTATTACCAGGGCCAACAAAAGTATGCAATGCATACTTGCATATGCAAATGCATATTATAGTCTTACCGGCATGTTTTGGAGGTTTATGCATATAAAGGCATATTTTGGGGTTTTCATGTTTTTTTTATTATTATTTTTTACTTTTTGTATATAGTTTTCGCAGTATATACAAAACGTATTTTTTACTTTAAGATGGGAAGATAATCTCTATATTTTTTCGCAATTGGCGACGCCTATGTTTTGTTAAAGAATTAATATTAATGGATCTGTATTTCTTAAAGTATGAGTTTCCGGTACTAACTAAACTGAATACTATTTTTGTGTACATATTAAGGATTCCGTCGTCAAGAATTTCAATGGGTTGTACCTAGCGTTGTGTTCCACCTGTTCCATCCATTATTCGTTGGTATAGTTGGCAGAACTATCAAAGTATGTAAGGAAAGTTGTAAGTTAGTGTAACAGTGGGGAGGCTGAAGCAATTCGTTTAACGTTTCAAATATGACAAATTATACTACTTTGACTTTCTAACTCCCTCAGAAGCCATACAAATTTTAAAAAATTCCGGGTTTTTCACATAAAAAAGACTAAGCCAGTTTTATCCTTTCTTTCACAAAACAGTTTCTTAAAATCACATATATTGATCAAGATTTCAATAGCGCAAATCAAGAATATGTGAGACATATTATGGTGAAGGCGTATACATAATATTTATTATACTTTAAAATATTAAGTGCTCCATTGAATTCACAGTCGAGTAATTAATCAATAGTATGAATCTTATAAATGTAATGTAAAAAATAACTTCATTTTTTAATTTTCAACTATTTGTGATGAATTTTTATTACAAATCAAATGCATTCAGTGAATAAATTTAACTACGATTCAAAATCTATTGTGCATTTTTTATCAGTTTTAAAGGAATTTTTTAGTATTTTTCGTACTTATCTAATGCGCATATTTTAAGTTTTTCCGGGCATATTTGTGTTGGCCCTGGTTATTACAAATGATATAAGTATCTTACATTTATTAACAGGACGAGCTGTTACTACAACAACGACTACCATTTTTATACCATCATTTTCTATCATTTGATACGAAAAAAAGTGTAACGCATTAAAGGAGACGAGTTAGACCCCAAGTATCTTAAGACCAAATTCGTTTCAGGACATTTTAAGACGATTGAGCTATGTCCGTCTGTCTGGCTGGATGGCTGGTCAGCAGGATAACTCGAGTAAACCTTAACGGATCGGTATAAAAATTTTTTTTTCATTTATTTAATCTTGTAATTAAAAGCCCCAAGGCCAATATAAGGTCAATTACAAAATTCATAAGTAAATACTAGTAAATACCAGTATTAATATTTTTCAAAACGAACTTATGGGACTGTAAATGGGCAAAATAGCCCTACCCCTTCTGGTACCTCCCATACAAAATTACCTATTTTTGGATAATTTATATTTCTTTCATAACTTCCAAACGGACGGTCGTAGGATATTTAAATTTGGTCAGTTTATTAATCTTGCAAAAGTAGACAAACCCTAAGAAAACCTACCTCCCTTACAAATGACCTAATTGACCATTATAGTTTTATATACATATCTTTTTTGTAAGTAAACTTAATTTACTCAAATTTTGAGTATGATGTTCGCTTATGAAAATAGGACTCAGGAATGAATATGGATTATATCGGTTTACGCCTTCTGGTACCTCCCATACAAAATTACCTATTTTTGGAAAATTAATATTTCTCCTCTAACTTCCAAACGGACTCTTTTGGGGTAATGAAAATTGGTCGATTAATTTATGTTATTATAGAAGGCAAAAACCCAGAAAACCCAACTATTCGACACACCCCTTCTGGAACCTCCCATACAAATGACCGAACTCACCTCCATAGTCTTACAAACATATCTTTTTTCTGAGTACACTGAATTCAGTCAAATTATGAGTAATTTGTACGCTTATGAGAATATGAATCAGGAGTGAATATGGACTATATCGGGTCACCCCTTCTGGCACCTCCCATACAAAATTGCCTATATTTGGAAAATTAATAATTCTTCCATAACTTCCAAACGGACATTTGGGGGGTAATGAAAATTAGTCGGTTAATTTATATTGTGATAGGAGGCGAAACCTCAGAAAACCTAACTATTTGACACACCCCTTCTGGTACCTCCCATACAAAGGACCGAACTCACCTCCATAGTCTTACAAACATATCTTTTTTCTAAGTACACTGAATTCAGTCAAATTATGAGTAATTTGTACGCTTATGAGAATATGAATCAGGAGTGAATATGACTATATCGGGTCACCCCTTCTGGTACCTCCCATACAAAATTACCTATTTTTGGAAAATTAATAATTCTTCCATAACTTCCAAACGGACATTTGAGGGGTAATGAAAATTAGTCGGTTAATTTATATTGTGATAGGAGGCGAAACCTCAGAAAACCTAACTATTTGACACACCCCTTCTGGTACATCCTATACATAGGACCGAGCTCACCCCCATAGTCTTACATACATATCATTTTTTGTAAGCACACTGAATGCAGTCAAATTTTCGTAAGTTGTACGTATGAAAATTTGAGTCAGGAATGAATAAGGACTGTATCGGTTCACCCCTTTTGGTACCCCTATCAAAATTACATATTTTTTAAAAATTAATATTTCTCACATAAATTCCAAACCGGCACCTATACCTCCAACACAAATAAGTAAAGTTTTGGACGATTTTGCACCACAAGCAGGGGAAAAATTATACATAAGTAATTTTATTTTAATTAAAAATCTATTAATTTCAATAACTCAAGACTTCAACAATATCATATATTGGGTGATGGTATTTATCAGTCAGTTTACTTGACTCAAATTTATGTACTGGTTTCATTCATTCTCATTGATGAGATGCAAATTGTTATTATTTTTTAATACCCAGTTGAAGTACATATGTATTAACCCTAGAAGGTTAATCATTGTCGATTCGACGAACACCGTAGCGTTTTTTTCAAATTGCTCTCGCATTTCTTACAATATTCTACCGCCTTTCTCAAGTGCGTTAGTTTGTGATGTTTTCTTCATGCTATGCTAGAATATGACTCCATTAGTATAGCGTAGGTGTTATTTTTTGCAATGAACATAAAAAAGTCACAAAATAAAAAAATATTTTGATTTTTTGAATTAAAGTATTTAAAATGTCGGAACAAATGATTTAATTGAAAATTGTATAAATGCTCTTGACGACTCAAAGAAAATGTCGAGGAAGATGTAATTTAGCATGAGAAGTACGACTGCTGCCGCCCTAGGCATTACTTGATGTGCCGCCCTTTTTGGTTATATAGAAGTGTTTATAAAAAAAAATTAAATACTTAAATTCTTGTGTATTAATTTTTATTAATTTAGATACATACATGAATGTATATATAAACACAGTGTACAACTAATGTCTTCGTCCACTTCCCATTTTCAACATTATTAATGAAGAACCGAAAGCGCAGAAAGAATATCGAACAAAAAATAATCTAATGAAATATAATGAAAAATTCTAAATAAAGATACAGCCAATACTAGCATATCTCAATAATTCAAAAATAAATAAATTATTAAAAACTTAAAAAATTAATTATTTGCTTCCAATAAAGTCTTCGTACCAGGATTTAATTTCGGAGGGGGCCAAAACCAATTGAACCAAAAATAATTAAATTTTTCACATATATTTATCAGATATGTTTGTAAAGTAGTGTTATTTAAAACTTAAAAAAATCACTTATTTGCTCCAATAAAATCTTCGTACATTTAACATTCCGTTTACGTTTCGCACTAATTAACTGTTAGTTTTTGTTCAATCATAACATATCATTATTGCAGTCTTTTGTCCAATTTATACAGATTTCAATTATTTCATGCATGCGTAAGATTTTGTTTATAATATTTGTATTTACAAAAAAATGTATACATTTTCACACCTCAACGTGTTTTATAAACAATTGTAAACCAAATTTTATAATTAAAAAAAAGTACACTGGAGAGCAGGAAATTATACGCTCCACTATATTTCGATGCAGATGTACTTAAAGGGTCATAATCCAAAAACCGAATATGACGAATGAAAGAGAACCAAAAACTACACTTTTACACACAACAACAACAAAATTGTATTTAGTTAAGTTTATGTTTTTCGATTTTTTTTACATTTTGAGGTGATCATGGAATTAAACGCAGTGGTCTTTAATTACGAAATAAAACTTTTTTATTAAAACGAAAAGCAAATTTAAAATAAAAAACACTGTAATAATGCGTATGACCTCTCTTATTTTGAATAAATTCAAAAATGCCTTTCGGTCATACTATTTATCAGGGTTTTTGGGGTTGAACTTTCTAAGGAGTCTCAGGCCGCTATTACTGCCGATTTTAGCTCTGCAACGCTATTGTATTGCCTGATGTTGGAGTACATTTTATGAACAAGTATGCCCCCACATTTTCAATAGGGTTCATGTCATGGAAACACGCTGGCCCCTCTAAGACTTCAACGTTTTCTAACCGAACCCAACATTTTGTTTCCTCATTGGAGTGAGAAATGAAATCTCGAGAGAGGTCATACGCATTATTACAAAGTATTTTTGTTTTAAATTCTCTTTTTGTTTAAATAAAATAGTTTAATTTCGTAATTATAAACCACTGCGTTTAATTCCATGATACAATTTCGTTTCTGTTGGTTTTAAAAGTGTAGTTTTTGATTCTTTTTTGGATTATGATTCTTTAATTACATCTGCATCGAAATATAGTGGAGCGTATAATTTCCTGCTCTCTAGTGTATAACAAATTTTATAATTTTCTTTCAAAATTAAAATAAAATAAATGAAAATATTATACATACGTATGCAGATATAAAAGAATAACAAAAGTTTTTGTAAAAAATAAAAGTTACTTTATACATAACTTTTGAAAAGCAATACTATTTTTCACAAATTAATAATTAAAATTCTTTAATCTAATAATCTTTTAATAATTTAGCCTTTCAGGACTTTGCTCGGGCACTAATTGGCCTTCAGTAGACAATAATGCAAGACCATTAAGTCTATCTTGGCCCATACTTGCCCGTAGATAGTTGTTTACCCTTTTCAGGGTGGAAAAGCATCTTTCTGCTGTGGACATTGGGCTTAACATCTTGAAGTTTACGTGAATGTAATGTATCGATATATGTTGGGCAGAGCGCACGTTTTCAGTACTTGCCAATGAATCTTTGAGTTGATAATGTAAATGAATGCATTTATTTGCTAATGTCTCTTCTAGATCATCAGGATAATTTTTGGCGAGTTTATTTGCTTGACTTTTTAACTCATTTGTATCTATTTTATATGTGATAATAAAAGTAGAAGTCTACAAAAAGCTTTTCGTATGTGTTTTTACGTTCTGATAACTGTACACTCAGAGTATACAAAATGGGGTAATAAATATTTGTACGAAAATGTTCTTGTCCAGAAAATTGTGATCTTTAATTTACCCGTGATTCAACTGAATTAAATTTTCTGGTACAAGGTATTTGTTGTTAAAGAACTGAATATTGTTTTAAAGGTAATTTGGGACGCTGAATCCAAATCTGCACTTGGTTTATTCGTATCAGCTCGACTTTTCGCGATATACCGTTATTTCCAAAACTAAGTTACTTCCACTACAAATATTTAACTAACTTGAAAACGGTTCACCATATTCAATTAAAAAAAAAAACTTAAACTCGTCAACAAAATTATCTTTAACCCGTGCCTACATTGTTTTTAATTTGGCCTAGTAGTTTCAGAGATATCGTTGTAGTTTAAAAAAAAAAAAAAAAATTTGTTTTTTAAAAATTCATAAAAAAAATAATGCAACAAAAATCACAGTGTTGGTCTTAAAACATTTAGTTTAATATAGATTGAATCAAATGAGCTTTATTTCATTGAAATCTGTGCACCACTTTTGATTTTGTGAACAATTTACTGAGATAACTAAATTTACAAAAATCGCGATTTCCATACAGAAATAACATTTACTAATATGTTTGTGAAAGTGTAACTCGAGCAAACCTTAACGGATCGTTATGAAAATTTATCAGTATTAATAATTTTCGAAACGAACGTATGGGATTGTAAATGGGCGGAATAGCCCCACCCCTTCCGGTACCTCCCATACAAAATTACCTATTTTTGGATAATTAATATATCTCCGATAGCTGCCAAACAGACTACCGGAGGATATTTAAATTTGGTCAGTTTATTTATCTTGCAAAAGTAGACAAAACCTAATAAAACCGAAACCGTTGCCATACCCCTTCTGGTACCTCCCATACAAATGACCGAACTCACCCCAATAGTCTTACATACATATCTTTTTTGTAAGTACACTGAATTCAGTCAAACTATGCGTAAGTTTTACGGTTATGAAAATATGAATCAGGAATGAATTTGCACCCCTTCTGGTACCTCCCATACAAAATGACCTATTTTTGGAAAATTAATATTTCTCCCTTAACTTCCAAATTGAAACCTGCCGATTAATTAAATTTGATCAGTTAATTAATATTGTAATAGGAGGCAAAACTATAAATTAAACTATAAATAAATTTTCAAATTTGTCATGATTTTTAAAAATACAAAATTTTAATTTTTTTTGGGTAGAAACAAAAAATTTGAAAAATCTGTTATCAGCGAACTTAGCATAACTCATTCAATTTTCAATCGATTATTACGTACATACATGTTTTAGAAAGCTACTTTAATATGATATTCAATAAAGCTAATAAAAAGAGCAATTTGCCCCCAACCGATTAACTTTCAGCGTAAATAAAATTAAAATGTGTAATTTTTTTTTTTTTCAATAAAAGAGCCTTTACTCAGTCATTTTTTTTTTGTGATATTAAAAAATTTGATTTTTTTTTCAAAGGTAACAACGATATCTTTAAAAAAAAATACAAAATTTTAAAATCCGGCTTATGAAAAAAAAAATTATGATTTTTTGAACTATAATTTTTTGGAAAATAGGCGAAAATACGATTAGTACCTGTAACTTAAAAATTCGAGCTGATAGAGAAAAATGGAGATTAGATTTAAAATCAACAAAATTAGTAAAAAAAACAGCTATAGAATTCCAAACAACACTCAAAAAGTTCAATTTTGTTCCCTTGTGTAATCATAATGTGAACAAAGCAACAAATGTTTCTCCTTCTCATTTGCTCTTCGCTTTTGCTTGGTCGATAAAAACAAAAGAGAAAAGAAACTGAAACTTAGTTTCTAAAATTCACTGAAAAAAATTTTAACAAAGCAATAAATGTTTCTCCTTCTGATTTGCTCTTTGCTTGGTTGACAAAACAACATTTTTTAATATTTTTAATTTAAATTTTGGCTCCCTTAAAATCGTGCCGCCCTAGGCCCGGGCCTCACGGGCCTATGTGTAAATCCGCTACTGTGCGACGATATTATACGAGATTCGGGTGATCAAAATATTCGTGTGCCACTAAATTTGCTCCGAAATTACTAATACTGTGTAAAAGACATTTCGTGGGAAACAAGTAAAATTTTTGGTCGACAAAAATAAAATCATTACAGGCGTGGAATAAATATATTGCATAAGACGAGGAACGACTCGTGGAGCAATTGGCCGAACTAATCCCTTATCGTGCTTCTAACAATTTGAATGCGATGAAATTTTGGATAAAATCGTAAAGTATAGACGAATGTTGAAATTAAGAATACCGTTCAACGACACGATTTTTTAAAACAAATAAATTCGGTCCTTGTTGACCCTTCTCAGTCAACAATAGAAGAAAAAAAATACTGAAATTATCTATAGTTATTAATCTGTCGAATGTTATAAATAAAAAAGAAGGAAAAAACGCAAGTTTTCAAATATTGCACTTATGAAAAAAGAAAAATGCAAAAGAATTTTTGAAATACCTGTATGTGGGGATCACAAATTCTAACTTAATTGATTGATAAAATAAAGTATATTAAGCCCACTTTAAACTGGCGTACAAGTCTGTGAGATATAATGTCTGCCCAGACTTATCTTCCACTTTAGGGCACTGTATTTGGTCTGCGCAAACTTGTCTGTAAAAAATCAAAACGAGTTTGATAATGTAGCGACAGGTTCGACAGACTTTTTTTCGTGTCAAAGAAAAATTAGAAAAAATATTAAATTCAATAAAATAAGCGAATAAGAGTCAAATAACGAAATCTTTAAAGAAAACTAGCAGACCCGGCGAACTTCGTCTCGCCCCAATTTAATGCCTTTAGATAAACTCAGTAGAGAGTGGTATGATAAACAATGTTTTTCGATTAGTTTTCCGTCGCAAAAACAAACAACGAAGCCGGTTCTCCAAAACGTGAAAAGGCAACGTTCAGCTGACCGTACGTAAACAGGGAAATTCGAGATTAATCCCACATACTTCCAACGATTGGCCTTGCGATTTATTAATTGTCTTCGGGGAATTGGAATGGATGATCAGTTGGAATTATCTGATTCGTAAGATAAGGACTTCCTCTTCTTAGAATTTGTTTTTGGTGATCGTCGGTTAAAACACATTGTTTCTCAGATTCTTGACGGACAACCGCGTACCGTTGCACAATTTCGGTTGATTTAGATTACGCAATATTATTATGATCGATCCCTTCATCTGTAAATTATACGGTACATTAATCGAGTTGAAAAATTCGGTCGAGATTGTTGGTCGCATCATCCTCGTCGGTCACGCGGTAAACAGATTTGTACGAATGCAGTTCTTCAGCGATTTGACTTTCTAAAATTTAATTCAAGCCATCAATGTCCTTATTCTTCGCCGCTAGTACTGCCCGTTAATTAATCCAATCGAAATTTTTATAATTTTGTGCAATGTGATGAGTTGCTCTTCCGACGTTGTGAACTCGCAAAAATTTTCAGGGAACAATATCAATTCAGCCGAAACATCAACACGAATTTGGCCCTTACCAATTTAGCAGACGGTGGAAGTTTCTTTTCAACCGTGAGAAGATTCATCGTCAGTTTAAAGCGGAATTTGCAGTTCGACTGCCTTTCAATAATGTTGCAGCCATGCCAGGGGATGCAGCGGCCAACGTTATTAGAGATCTTGACCGAATTGTTCCCAGAATCAATAAAAAAAATGGGTTGTCTGTCCCACCCACTTTTACATAAATGCCTCCCGTTTTATCGTCAACAACCTTCATCAACGAATAGTACACGTTCTTGTACTCGGCATTTAACAGCGGCACATTTGTTCGAACTGTTTCGGTCAGTTCGGCTCGATTATAGTCTTGCTCTCGTCAAAATTCCCGATCGAAAGCATATTGCATCGAACGATTTGGCGCTGGCATTCCCAATGTTGACAGCTGATTACCGCACATGAGCACGCACATGTCATCCGTCGAACCCGGCCGATGATCGCAAACAATGTACGAATTTGAATCGCTTTTGAATTTGGCAAGCCTTCCGAAATGCGGCGCACAAAACACCATCCACAGTACGCAAGGAATTAAAGGATAGTAAAGATAGAATAATACACTTTGGCGTGGATGAACTGTGTATAGTCTGACTAATTATTGTACAACGGTTACGTAATATAAGGTTTGATCGTCTAATAGGTGGCATTAGCCAAGCAAATAACTCTCCCTAAAAAACTAAAAAGTTGTTACGAAATGAATGCCCGCAATCCAAGAGGATAATTTAATTTTTCAAACGTAAACTTATTTATTCAAAAAATGACCAAATATTGCATAGAATATCAACATATATTTTTTATCTAAATATAAATTATCTCGTTAAATTTTTCAACCAACATTTATCCGAAATTTTCCAAATTGACATCGTTCAAAATCTTCAAATCATGCGAAAACTGCAAAATTTGTCGATAAAATTTTTTTTACGTTTTTCCAGAATTTTCCGAGTTTTTCCATAGGAATTTTCTATTTTTCCATTCGAAAAGCGATTCCTTAACAATTGCAAATTATTTCTTACAAAAAAGTTATTTGGAATTTTTCCAATTTCCAGACATTTTCGAAGGATTTTCCCAAAATTGAAGCATAATGGGCCGTCACTTGATGAATTATTATACACTTTTCACACCATTTTTATGCAAATAGATTACACAATAATCCGAAATTTTCCAAGCATCCCAATGAATTTTCCACCTTTTCGTCCTCTAACATCATCAAACCATGCGGTACAATGGAAAAATTCGTCGAAAAAATCCAAAACTTTCGACTTTTTTCTGGAATTTTCCGAGTTTTTCACCGATAATTTTTCTATTTTTCCATTCGGAAAGTCATTTCGGAATAATTATCCGAAATTTTTCACTGTAACATCGTCCAAAATTATCAAATCATACAACAATATGCAAAATTTCGTCGAAAAAATAATACAAATTTTCGAATTTTTCCGAGTTTTTCAACAAAATTTTTTTATTTTCCATGAAAATCTCTTCGTAACAATTGCACACATAATTCCATACAAAACAGCAATTTTCGGTTTTTCGAATTTACCGACTTTTCCGGAGAATTTTCCTAAAATTTTCTTTTACATAAACCTGCTCCTGGCAATTACGAACAAATGAAAAAAAAAATTCAGCAAAATCGGCCCAGCCGTACTTAATTGATGAATTACTATACATTTTTGCCACCATTTTTATATATATAAGATAACATTCAAAAAGTGTTGTGCTCAATTTTTGGGAAAATAAAATACAAATATTAGACATTGCACAGTGGATCCTTTTTGGTTTTTTTTGGAATTAATTCTGTAACTTTTGAACGGATAATGGTATCTCGATAAAAATTAGTTAAAGCTGAGGTGTTTTTGAGTTGATTTGGAAATATTCGGCACCCTAGTGGCTGTGGGGGCCATTGCGTGGCCCTCCAAAGTTGGTCACCTCGGGTGTTTCAAAATTTCAAATGTTCGAGAAATGTGAATTTATTAACCGATTTAAAAGGTTTTCTGAATTTAGATAGTGCTTCAAAAAACATGCTTACATGTGTATGTTATCCCATTAAGGTCAAGAGATATTTGAGAAAATTTGTGTCATTTTGGGACGAGGTTGATTAAGTATTTTTAAGGTTGTGAGCTCAGTTTTTCTTTGATTGTAAAGATACTTATGTTATATTGTTAGTTAGCTTATAAAATTCTAAATTAAATTACTGAAAGAATATTTATTTTGTTTTGTTCTTTGCAAAATTTATTATATCTCATAGAAATGTTCATGTAGATGCATTTAATGCCAAATTTGAATCTGTTCAGCAAAATGGTTCCCCGTCAAGGAAAGTTAAAAATACCCCATTTTTTGAAAAAAAAATTTGTTTTTGAAAATTCTCAAATCGCAAAGCGCCAAATATTTATTATCATTAAATATTTTTTGACCACATATGTGGACTAGTTAGCCGTAACGTATTTCAACATCCCTGCCATAAACAATGACAGTGTGGCCATTTTAGTAAAAAAAAATTCGGAATTTGAAAAAATATTTTTCCCGTTTGGTAATTTTGTTGTAATATATGGCAATATATTGTTATTTGTTTTTATAAGGACAATTTTATGTACACTTTTCAAAATTTCGTTAAGATATTCCAGTCCGTTTGAATTTTACGCTATTTTTCATATAAGAAATTATTTCTCCAAAAAATACAATTTGACCAAATTTAACATTTACACAGAAATCAAAAATGTGGTTTTTGGCTACAATACTGTATAAAAGTTTACCCTAATTTGTATGGGAGGTACTAGATGGGGCGAGGCAAGCGGACCCATTATTGCAGCCACATTTTTGCTCTGATGTTAACAAAACTTTGCACATCTTAGTTTTTTACACTTTTATAATGTGGTACCAAAACTAAGCATTTTGGTTCGGATTTAGATAAATCCCCATATATATGTGTATATATATTAGACCAGGTCACGAAAAAAAATTTCCAAAGTCGAGGGCAAATATTAAAGATCACCTCGAGATAACTTTAAAAAAAAAATTTTTTCCTCCCCCACCCCCCGGAAAAACAACCAAAATCATTTTTTATCACTGCTTTTTTGTTTGTGGCTCAATCGTAACATACAAGAAATCGGTGTATAGGTCTCGACGAGTACTACATTTGTCCTATTGACATCATCTTGTAATGATGGCCTCATTTAGAGCGATTTCTACCCCTAAACTTTAGAAATATTTTTTTTGGTGGTTTTTCCGGGGGGTGGGGGAGGAAAAAATATTTTTTTTTTTTGAGTTGTCTCGAGGTGATCTTTAATATTTGCCCTCGACTTTGGAAAAAAAAAATTTGTATGGGGACCGACCCGGTCTAATATATATATATACTTTTTTTACAGAGGTAGTGAAGTTTGATTATAATTATAAAGAATAAATAAACTCTTAAAATACAAGTATTGGATATCGTTGGAAAGGGAATAACATAGAGTTTAATAATATACAAAAATTAATTAAAACCAAATTTCTCAAAACGCATTTTTTGGAGAAATAATTTCTGATATAAAAAATAGTGTAAAATTCGGGACCGGCCGTGGCATAGTGGTTAGAACACGCGACTACCATGCGGGAGATCGCAGGTTCAAACATGGCTCCAGTCATCTTAAAAAAAAAAATTGTTTCTTTCATTGTCGGCTCCCCTCGAATGTTGTTGACAGCAACTTCGCAGTATTAAGTGTCTAGTAAAAGCTTATCTAACAGTGACGTTCGCATTCGTCGATAAAAAAAGTAGGTGGCTTTGGCAGCCCCAAGAAACTAGGATCGGGAGCGGTGGCCTAATAAGCCACTCTCCTTAAACAAAATTTATTATGAAAACACGGAGAATAAATATTATATAACAAGAACCCCCCCCCCCCCAAATGTTGACGACCCCCGCAAACGATATAAGGACCATGATTTAAGGCTATGCACCTGGAATGTCCAAACTCTTTACAGAGATGGTGCCTCTATCCAACTGGCGGATATCCTCGACAAATACAAGGCTGACATCACCGCCATACAGGAAATGAGATGGACCGGATAGGGATGCATACGACGAAAGAACTGTGACATCTTTTACAGCTGCCATGCAGAAAGACATGAATTTGGATGTGGTTTCATAGTCGGCAAGAGACTTCGACACCTGGTCTCGCGGTTTAACCCTGTAAGTGACCGAATAGCCGCCATTCGCATCCGGGCGAAATATTTTTACATCACGCTGATTTGTGTACACGCCCCGACGGAAGATAAACACGATGAGATTAAAGATGCATTTTGCGAGCGCCTAGAGGAAACATACGACCGCTGCCCTGGCCACGACATTAAAATTGTTCTGGGAGACTTTAATGCAAAAATAGGAAGGGAAGATGTTCTTGGTCCATCGATCGGTAAATTCAGCCTGCATACCGATCAAAACACCAAAAATCAAATTGATCATGTGGTAATTGATGGCAGGCATGCATCTAGTGTCATGGACGTGCGTGTGATCCGTGGTGTTAAAGGTGGTATTACACGACATGTATTTTACACATGGCTTGTCAATTCAAAAAGCGATATGTATTTCTGCCTGTCTGTCAAAATGAGCGTGTACATTTGGTTTATAATTTTTGCGTTCAAACGTGCTTGTGTATGTATACATGTGTTTATCATTAACAGCTGACTTTGCTATATTTTATCATCTTCAAACACAGCTTTATTTGCCAAATTTAACTAAAAATATGTTGAAATACACTTATTAATTGTTCTATGTACCATTTGAAATAAAATACTTATTTAGCTTAATAATTATCGAACTTTTTTTATTATTTAGTTTAGATTTATTAGATTTTTCTAAATGGGCTTTCAAGGTCCTTCTCCTTAATATTAAAAACATTTAACCATTATCACAAGAAACTACAGTTTACAATGGAGAAAGAAGAAGACAAATGTATCCCATATCTGGATATGAAAATCTTTCGCGAAGATGGCAGAATTATAACGGACTGGTATTCAAAACCAACAGCTTCGGGAAGAATCATTAACTTTAACTCCACACAACCATTAAAACAAAAAATAAATACAGCAACAAACCTAATAACAAAAATAAAATCCATAAGTCATGAAAAATTCATGTCAAAAAATATTACAAAAGTTAAAACCATTTTGCACAACAATAATTACCCAAACTTCATCATAAATAACTTACTTAAAAACATCACAAATGACAAATCCCGAAAAGCAAACAGTAACGACACATCTGGTAACACCACATCTACCGACGACACAGCCAGCAACGCCAAATATTACAGCCTCTCATATATACCAAAGCTCACAGAGAACAAACAGCTGAGAGAAATAATAACAAACGAAAAAGTGTCAATAGCACATAGACCAAACAAAACAATCTCTTCACTTTTTACACAAACAAAAACAAAAATTGAGATAAAACAGCAAAGCAACGTAGTGTATGAGATCAAGTGTATTGGTAAAGAGAATGAAGAGTGCAATAAAATATACATAGGCACAACTAAACGTAATTTGGAGACAAGATTAACTGAACACGAAACGGACATAAAGAAAAATAAAACAACAACAGCTTTGGCACAACACTGCACAGAGAGTGGACACAGCGCAAATTTTACAGATGTTAAAATATTAGACAAGGAGAGGAATGTAAATAAGAGATTCACTTTAGAGCAGCTATCGGCAACTAACACAACCACAATATGGGTTTGTGTTGGTGAGTTGTTCTCTTCCCTCTCTCATTGTAGTGAAGGAAATTGTTGTAAAGATTTTTTCATAACTATGAACAAAATTATAATATAATAATATAGGAAATATTACTGTTGTGCGCGTGGCAATGCACATTAACATATAAGAACTCATTTTTACCGAAAAAATTTATTTCTTTTATTGTCTTGCTAACAACAAGCGTCGACATAACTGCGTCGGACGAATGCTCAAGCGAGACTGATTCAGTTTGTTTGTTTTCGTTCAATGTGTGTGAGAATACATGTGTGGCTCTCTCGCTCATGTTGCACAAGTGCGCGCTCTTGCCGATCGCTGCTTTAGAGAGCTTACGAATTCAACAAAAATCAAGTAGTGCAATAAATAGAAAAGAAGACAAGGACAGCACCAATGCCAACTACATTATAGCTATAAGTTAGTAATAAGGTTCAGCTGTGATACTAAACATTAAGAAAACTTTAAACTGTGATATTTTATATTTTTGTGATTGTTTCTTATTTATTTATAAGTTAATGTTTTATGTCGTTAAAAAAAATACAATAACTGTTTTTAAATGTGAAATTTGACGAAAGATTGAATGTAAGTTTAATATTTTTATAATGTTTAAATTCATGGACTGAAGTAAGTGCTCTATTTGATTGTTTATCGTTACCAGATCAATAAAAAATCCCTGAAGAAGCTGGGAAATGCCAGCGAAACGTCGGAGGAAAATGAAATAAACAATCTTTTATTCATATTTAAGGAGAAGGACCTTGAAAGCCCATTTAGAAAAATCTAATAAATCTAAACTAAAATACTTATCCTTTTCAACTTTTTGTCAGCAAACGCTTTGTTGTTTTTCAAAAACAGCTGATTGCCGATATGTATTACATGTCAAAATAGAGCACGCTCTAAATGAAATGTATACATATGTTATCCAACACATTGTTTTAAACAAGCAGTGTTTGAAAGAGGTCACACGACATGTATAAATTTTACACTGTAAAAATTGGCATGTCATATGTACAATACATGTCGTGTAATACCACCTTAATATTGGCTCGGCCAAGGTGCGCACAAGATTGAGCAGAGCGAAAAACGCACGTAACCAAACACAAAGAAAGCTGGACATCGCGAAGCTGCAAACCCCAGAGATAGCTACTGCCTACTCCAACCAGCTCTCCCAACTTTTACGACACAACGCCTCTACTTCTGACGTTCCCGATACACAGTGGCAGCATATTGCGCATTCCATGGAAACCGCCGCAACAACCGTGCTAGGATATGAAAAGCGGCGCTCAGACGAATACTGGTACGATGAAGAATGTCGCATAGCGTCTGAGGAACAGGATGCTGCTTATAAGGCAACGCTACAGCCAATTGTAACCCGTGCTGTTAGGGATCGGCATAAGGAGAAAGCAAAACGGGCGAGACAGCTATTTAGGCGAAAAACGTCAGATGAAGGAACGGGAGAACGAGGATATAGAGCGATACAGGGATAGAGGTGAGGCCCGAAAATTTTACCAGAAAGTAAGAGCAAATGGATACGGTAATGGCCTTCCCACCTGTAAGGACAGTGATGGAAATCTGGTCACGGATACGCAGAGTGTGCTGCACATATGGAGAGAACACTTCCAGCAACTGCTGGTTCCAGAAGGCAGCGCACGTGAAGTTATCACGCCAATTGTCGACGACGGCTTAGATTGCCCACCACCAAGTCAACCCGAGGTAAGATGAGCAATATCGCGGCTGAAAAACAACAAAGCAGCCGGTGCCGACGGTCATGAGTTTGGTTTTCCAGCGAAGCTGATACGTCTTTGCGGAATGACGCTGACTGACACGAAGTCTTCAGTGAAGATTGGCAAGGACCTTACGGAGCCATTCTATACCAGACGACGCCTAATACAAGGCGACGGCCTATCGTGTGATCTCTTCAACATTGTGATGGAGATGATAATGAGAAAAGCTGCAGTAAACACGAGTGGCACTATATTCAACAAAAGCCACATGCTACTCGCGTACGCTGATGACGTAGACATCATCGGTCGAAAACTGCGGGATGTGACTGCAGCCTTCTCAAGTATTCAGAAGGATTCAGCGAAAATGGCGAGTACAAAACGAAGTTATTAGTTTCAAGGAACAAAGAATCTACTCGTTTGGGAAACTGCGTGAACGTTGACAACTATAATTTCGAGGTGGTAGATAATTTTGTCTACCTAGGCTCCGCCATCAACAAAGCAAATAATGTCAGCCTAGATATCCGGAGAAGAATCCTGCTTGCAAATAAATGCTACTACGGACTAAGCAAGCGATTCAATGACAGAGCCCTCTCTCGAACAAAACTCCAGCTATACCAGATACTGGTTCTACCTGTCTTAATGTATGGCTCAGAATCCTGGGTTATTACACAAGCGGATGAATCGGTTCTGGCGGTATTCGAGAGAAAAATACTCCGTAAAATATATGGGCCCATCATCGTTAACAGAGAGTATCGACGTCGTATGAATCATGAGCTGTACGAGCTGTACACTGACATTGACGTGGTCAAACGCATTAAGGTGCAACTGTTGCGTTGGCTAGGTCATGTTGTACGCATGGACGAAAATGCTCCAGCTCGAAAAGTCTTCGACAATGAACTCGATGGACGGCGCTGAAGAGGGCGACCAAAACTCCGTTGGAAAGACCAGGTTACTGAGAACCTTACAGAACTCGGTAATTTTTGGTATTTTTGACTTCCCTTGCCGAGGAATCACTTTGCTGAACTGATTCAAATTTGGCATTGGAGAAATAAGAAAGAAATTGCCACCTCCAGGAAGAAATTTTTTATTTACAAACGAAAGATTAAAACAAACAAACATTAAAAACAGGCCATTTTTTTTTAAAATCGGTTCATAAATGCACTTTCCTCAAACATTTGAAAGTTTGAAACACCCGAGGTGACCAACTTGAGAAGGCCACACAGTGGCCCACTCACCCATTAGGGAGCTGAATATTTCCGAATTATCTCAAAAACACCTCAGCTTAACTATTTTAAATTTCATCGAAATACCATTATCCGTTCAAAAGTTACAGAATTAATACAAAAAAAAAAACCTAAAAGGAATCACTGTGCATTGTCCACTACACTGTTTATGTTGGCTGCTGGTGAAAAATGAAAGTTTGAAAGATACGTCTGTAATGTAAAGAGGAAGAAAATTGCTTCCACGGATTTTTTGTCTCCCAGACAAGTATGCCAGTGTAAAGTGCCTTTAGATATAGAAATGGACTGAAAAGAGAAATGCTCGAAAATAAACCAAGAAGCTTTAAAAATATACAGATTGTGTGTTTTCCTTTTTCTTTGGGGTCTATTATGGACTAAATGTAATGTGGCAAACTGGTACGTTAGGTTTTCCTTGTAAAATAGGACTTCGCCGATTCGACGATTACCCATAATGTATGTAAGTAAAATATGATTACCCTTAACCCAGATAGCTCCGCAACTTTTTTTATTGAAAACTTAAATTTTTCTTTCGAATTTTAAATATTTATTGGTTCTAATCATTTTTTATAATATGACTTTTTTAATATAACCTATAGTTTTCCCAGAATCGTGTGTCCTTTTAAAAAGACAGTGGCTAAATACACTACTTTAAATATACTACTTTAAGTTGAAGTGTGATACGCCAAGAAGCACTACTTTGGATGTAAAGTGACATTACATTTGTTGCAAGTTGTTGCAAAAGTTGGCCTTTTTGTGGCAATGTGTGCAACGAGTTTGCTTTTGCTTGTGTTCAATTAGGTGCCCTTGGCTTTCAGATCGCGAGTACATATGAAGGTTGGCGTTGGGCTTGCATCCACCCTTCTTTTCTGATCTTTTAAATGATTTTAGTAATCCGCTTACACCCATTTTCCTGAAAGCTAAATGGTCCAAATTTCCGCCATACGGACGACATAGTAACCAGCTATTTTGTTCAGACATGTCCATGCAATAAGTAATGGGCGGAAAATACCACATTTTTCCTCTAATACATGTCTAACAGAGGTCTTCATCTGTTTTATTACAGTTAGCATGGTCGGGGGTGCGATATAAATTATGTCAAAAACCTCATTATCACAACATTCTTCAAGCTTCACTTCCAAAATATCGATCAACTTCAATGCCATTCGGTGTGACTTACTACAAAAGCGCATAAATAATATGTAATGAAAATTATAAAAGAAGGTAGTATATTTTACCACTGTCCTTTTAAAAGGACAGTGCACTTTGCGCTGCTATACAGCATTACACAGGCTTTTTATTTATTTGTTGTTTAAATAAATTGTTACTCTTATTAATTTTTAAACAAAAAACAAAAATAAACTAGATGTAAATGACTTACATACATTTTTTTTCCATTGCGCACTATTAAGGAAATAACTTTTCGCCGAGCTCTCAATTAGCAATTAATTTGAGCGGAACTGCAATCATTTACTAACGTTTTCGAGCTGTGAAGCAACAAAACAAAGCATAAACAATAATAATATAAAAAAACATTCACAAAAATGCACGTGCATAACGGTGTTTTTCTCTCATTAGTTTTGCTCTCTCCCTTAACGCCAAGTGGGTTAAGGGTTAAAGTACAAACCTGACGTCGCTTCCTTCCTTTTATATGACAACATACCTAGTATGTATTGTATCAAATTGAAAATATATTTGTGGGGTGAAATTTTATTAAATCAAATAGACTGAACAGCGATAAGAGTTTAACAAAAAAAAACATTTTTATTGGTGAGCTCTTCCTGTCATGTTATAGGATAGTTCCTTGGGACACATTGTATAGACGAGTATACTTAGTTTATAGTGCGACGTTTTTTAGAAACGTTCTCCTTGTCACTATTTTTTACCAAATCCTCGATTTCTTCTTCTAGTTCCTCGATTTGCTCTTCGTATTTCTGCTTTAAGAACTTGATCTGCAAAAAAAAACATTAGTTCAAACTAACACAATACAAAATATTTAAGTTTCTAAAGTCGTAGAGAAAGTGGAGTCACAAAATAGAGAAGTTTTTAACTCTAAAAACAATGCCATTTTAAATCCAAATTGTAATTGTATTATATACTCAATTTGTCGGTGTGAATTCTTGACTCCGACAGCAAAAGAAGTAAATAGGGCATTTTATAAATGAAATGAATTGTTTTCTAAAAAGTCGTCTTCTAATATAAATTAAACCTTATAGTCTATAGCAAAATGTTATTATCCATGTTCTACTTTAAGCGACATTTTACTAACAAACTCACCCAAAATTGTGATTTTTCATAAAAACTTCAAAAACATCGAAGAGCGCACAACTTCTAAACGTATACCCAACATACCAAATAGAAATAAAACTGCAATACATCTTGAGAACAATATTATAACAATTGTGGATTCACAACTACTTTTAAGCATGGCCTGAGAAACTTTTATTATACACAGTTGTTTCTTATGTTTGCTCACGAAACGTATCGACAAATGCTGCTATTCTTGATAAGCTGTTGTTAAGTAAGCGAAATTTGTCAACATATGCCGCTTCATTTGTGACCACTTTGTTTTGTGTTTTGCTGTTAGTGTTTGATTTGGTGTAAAGTGGCAACAAGAGGCACGCATCACATTTTGACAAATTTGTTTTGTGTTTTGCATTCAGTGTTCAAATTTCGAACATAGTGAAAGTATAATTAAAGACATTAAAAATGTTGTTAATTTTAACTGAAATTACCAAATATAAAGGAACTGAATTAATGTCTATTAATAAAATTTACCAAAAAAAAAATACAATAATTTAAATATGAACATTAAAAATTGATTGTAAGATAATATTATTTTCGTAAGCTTATTCTACAAATGCAAGGATAAGTTTATAGTAAGTATGTACATTTATTATTATAAATGAGGGTTTCATTTGGATTTTTCTATAATTGTTACACAAACATTTTACAATAAATTCTCAACTCTTTTTCAAGCTTGAGGCTTGTGTTGGTAAGCTTATTATAATATTATTCTCAAGTCATTTGGTATGTTGGGTATTTTATGGGCGTCCAACATACGAAATGACTAGGAAAAAAAATTTATCAACATCGCAAAATAAATCAACAAACCAGCTGGCGCCATCTTTGGAATAATTTTGCGGTTAAAACTTACAAAAACATACAGTATTTTTCGGTTAATTGACCCTACGGTTAATTGGTTTCCACGCTTAATTGAACCACATTATCGGGCAAAAAATATTGCATACGAAAACACATGTAAATTTCCTCGGATAATTGAACCCGGTTAATTGATTTTCCCGCTTAATTGGTTTAAAATTCATGTCATCAAAAATAAATTTCCTCTTACTTTTACCCGGTTACTTGCATTATTATTGAAAAAAAATCTGTCTGCACATACATATTTGACATCATTTGTGAAAAACACTGGGTGGCATCTATACTATGTATGTAATTGAACCCTTACACTTAAGGATAAGCTTTTCTGTTACTTGCATTTTTTTCGTTTAAGGTAAAAAAAATTATTTTGAAAAACTTAAAGTGCACATATGCGATTTCTTTTAATTCATTAGTAGTTCCAATTATGCGTGATTTCTGTAATTGTACAAACTGTTCAATTAAACGGGATTCTTGTAATTGAACGAATTGTTCAATTAAGCGGGTATCGGCTAATTAGTTCCCGGTAAATTGAACAAAAAGTTGTGCGAATTTGATGTGCAATTAACCGAAAAATATTGTATAACAATTCCTTGACACAAGCCTTGTTATCTACATAGGAACGAAACAGAGTTGCTAATAATCGGATTACATGCCCGATAAAGTGCCGATAAAAATCGGCCATCCGAACCACCATCTCATAGAGGTAGCCGCCCCCGAGACATTCCGGGAAAGATCTTCGGTGTTATGTGAGTGATATCCAGCACTATGATTTAGAACACTTGGATCCAATCACATAAAGAGCAGCAGTGAGGAACATTCATACCCACACGGTCAGCCAAACATATTCCACCTCTTTAACAGCACGGCAAAACCCACCCGACTGAATCCAACAGAAAGAGAAGAAACTTACTAAAAACACTACTTTACACAAAAATACATTTTCCCTGGTCTTTGGATACCACTATTTTTTATGACAAAGGAAAGGTTTCGGATTTTGTAAATTTTTTTTTTTTGACGAAGGTACCTTTGGATTTTCACCTATATTTCAAGTTCTAGATGGACAATCAGGCAAGATGGGGTTCCAAATTAAGGCAAAAGTGCAGAATTTGGGGCGGGAGCCCAAAAAAAATGCCACTCCCCCCAAATACGCTCTAAAACACGAAAATCAAGGTCAAAGTTGGCGCTAAGGCCCACGGGGTCCAAAAAAGGGGCCCCTTGGGTTCTATGATAACCCCCAAATGAAAGATACTTTCGAGACGAATCCAACGGCTATATTTTGGAAGTTCCTACGGGTCTCCACGCCCCCCGCCGCATTCGCCGTAATTAGTTTCCTTGTCTTGAACACATTATGGTCTAAGACGAATGCGGTGAGGGGCACGCCCCCGGGCCCCATGGGCCTGAGCGCCAACTTTGACCTACCATTCCGATGTTTGGGGACCAAGACGAAGACAATGGCATATTTTTTTTTTAATCGGGCTCCCGCCCCATATTCTGCACTTCAGCCTAAGTTAATTGGAATCAAATGGCTAACAAGAATTATGTCACTTAAACTCAATACATTGCATATTTTTGCAGTACTGGCTGAATACATGTGAAATTTTTTTTTTCATGAAAAATAGCTTCTTCTTTTTATATTATTTTTATAGAAAAATCAAAACGGAACCCTTATTGATAATATTAAATGTAAACGTTTACTATAAGCTTATGCTTGCGAAAGTCACGAAAATCATATTGAAATCTGCCTCCCATTCATTATTATTTTGTTTTTTTATTATTAAAAAAAAATTCAATTACTTCTTTTGTTCCTCTTCTAAAACTTTTTTTATTTATTATGTATTTTATTAAAATATTACCAATTATTTTTTCACACAACACAATTAAACCTTTTACTCATTTTGAAATTTGAACACTGAATGCAAAACACAAAACAAATTTGTCAAAAAATTATGCGTGCCTTGTTGTATATGTTGACAATTTCACATACCTACTTAAGAAAAGGTTGTGCATAACAAGAGCTTATCAAGCCTAGCGGCACTTGCTTTTCGTGTGCATACTTAAGAAACAATTGTGTATAATAAGAGTTTCTCAGTCCTTGTTAATGTTGTGAATCCACAATTGTTATAATATTGTTCTCAAGTTTTATTGTAGTTTTATTTCTATTTGGTATGTTGGGCAGCTATGGGCACTACTACATTGTGTTTGTGCTTCAATGTTTTATTTGTTGTTTTTTGTTGCAACTGCTTCGTATAGATACGAATTCGTTTGCTCTTGAAGCTCCGAGAGAGCTCCCTGCAGAAAGCTGTTTAATACTAGTACCATATATTAATATTTCTACGATAACTTCCAAATATTTGGTACTATTGAAAACGTGTTAAACTGTTTGAAACCTAAATGAACGTTAAGTGTTTTATATGCGAAAAATATAATTTGTCTTAAATTCTAGCCATCCCAAGCAAATAGGAATGCTGCTGAAGTTAAAATTATTTACTTATTAGAAATATAAAAAGCACAAAATGTAAAAAAGTTCTCTCTTTTCATTTAACCCATTAACGCCAAAATCAAAATGCTAAACAAAAATTGATTTCCCTGCTTTTTATTATAAAAGGGTTTCAATTAAAAAACTTAAAATTCAATGTTGGTTTTTGAGAAACAGGGGTTTACCCACATGACTAAAAACAGCTTCATCCAACGCAAAGTGTATTGTGAACAATTCACATTTACTGCAACACTTTGCTTGACAAACAACACGTCTCAATTTATCTGATATTTGCACCAGGTTATGACCTTGCCTTTCTGATCGTCACTTACTACTTAGGACGGTAAACTGAAAT
This sequence comes from Muscina levida, assembly GCA_964034835.1. Lineage (NCBI taxonomy): Eukaryota > Metazoa > Arthropoda > Insecta > Diptera > Muscidae > Muscina > Muscina levida. Next base: position 94,643,308 of record OZ035883.1, on the reverse strand, counting down.
ATTGTGAGGTTGGAGGTTGCAAATACGGCGAACTGCATTTGTTTGGTACTTGGTACGAAGCGTCTTTGATTATAGATCACATGTATCCTACAGCGCTCGTATATGTATTTACAATGAAAAAAATAACGGTTTCATTTATGGTTATAGGGTTTTAACCAGGTGTCCTCATATGGGGACAGTGAGCGGTAATGGGTTAAAATAAAAATATACTTTTATTGGAACTTTTTTTTTCATACAGATGTATATTGATGATACGTTATTTTGTTTCAGGAAACAATTCAAAATAAAGCACAATGTGAACTGTTAATTGTAGTCCTTTCTCTTTCCCCAAATTTCCTACAAATAACATTATCCCTTCCAACATTTCTCCTTTCTCCCTCCCTCTGACCCTTCATAATTTTCCTTTCCTCAAAATTTCCCTTCTGCAATCCATTATCCCAATGTCCCCAATCCTATTTAAATTGTAAATTTACATACGTACCCGGGATTCAAATATGCGTTTTTGACTATCAAGTTCACTTTGCAAACGCAATTCAAATTGTTTTTTGTTTTCTTCTAGAGTAGCCTGAAAGGAATCGACCAACTTTATTCGTAATTCATGTTCCTGTTTCGCGAGTTCATCGTTATGTCGATTAGAAAGCTGTTGAAACCTGTAATAGTTGTTAATATTAAAATGTCCCATTAATGTATATATTCATGTATATAGGTTGGTTTACCTAATGTCTTCTTCCTGTACGAGTTGATTAAGACGTTCGTTGTCATTTCGTAACCTGTAAAAGAGAATGTTGCTATATGACAAATATATGTATAGAAAATAATATAAAAATATAGATATATAAGAAATCAGTACGAAATCTTTTATTAAAATTGTGAAATCATGTTAAAGCAAATTAAAATAGCAGCATTAACTTGGAACAATTTTGTTTTTATTTTAATTATTTTTCAAATTCATTTTCTTATTAGTTTCGCATGCGCTGCAATATCACTTAAACAATAGAATAGTAATAAATTGTACATTCCAATTTTATATTCAAAATTACCTTACATAATAGCAAATTTGTGTAAATAGTCGTCGTTAGTTATCGAAAACGACTACGAGAATACTGATTTTACACCGTCGTCACAAGACGGCTTCGTTTTGCGTCGACGACGATAATGGAAGTTTGGGCGAATAAAACATATATTTTTTCGTTATATGTACTATGGTATACATCGTTGTTAGAGTGGGTCAATTTTTTCTCGACAAAGCGGTTATCATGAAAGTAATCTACAATGAATTCTAAGAAAAATCGAGCCCGGGTTATTAAAGAGAAAATCCATAACAAGCCCCGCAAAGCCCCGGAATCGCCCCTAGAGGGCCGACCTCCAGTCATTTTTCCCACCTAACATTTTTCCCAAACATTTTACTCCTATCTTCACACTCTAAGGGGACTCCCATACAAAAATGAAATTTTTATAAAATTTGCTTTCACTGCTTTAACCGCCCTTAAGCAGCCCCTAGATGAGTCAAATGTATGACCGATCCCCAATATTATTGCAACCCCAACAGTTTCTCAAAACATCTACCCTCTATTTGCAACCATTAAGGTGGTTTCTATAAAATTTTTTATTTTTAATTTTTTTTTTTAGAAATATGCTTCAGCTTTCGCGTATGTATGACCGACCCTCACTAGTATTTCCGTGATCGAAAAATTAAAAGTTGACAATATTTTTTTCTGACTTGTATTAGTTTTGTTGATACTTAAATTTTATTAAATTAAAATGTCCATGTTAATAACATATTTACTGATGATGCAAGTCCACTCATATCATAAAATCTTAGTTACAACAGTAAATAACTCCTAGAAATATAAAAAACGTCCTGTTAGCAGCAGCAGTAGGTACAGTAGTTTTGACTTAACTGCCACACCGTGGTTTGCATGCATTTTATGGCAGGTAAGTCAAAATGGCACTTAAGTTTTTTAACTGACAAAAATTAGCAGTTATCTGATTCGTTTACCTACCACAGAAGTGGCCCATAAGTGAGATTCACACAATTCGCTATTTTTACAACCAAAACTTAAAAAAAATAAAAATATTCTTTTCATTTATTATTAATAAAACAACATAAACGTACTTCAGGAAAAATAATATAAATTAAAAGGAACAAATTATTTCAGTCTTTGCAAATAAATTTTTTAAGTAAAAGGTAATTAAAAAGAAACATTTAGGAAAAATATTCGGTGATTGAAGTTCGCTTTAAAGCTTTTATAAATCCTTTTAGGATATGATCCTCTATAGTTTCTGGAATGATATCAATCTCGTGGTGCATACAATATTTTTGGAGGACACTCAAAGCTTCTTATTCCTCCTTAGTAGGGTAATAACTTTTTTTGGACAACATTCTCCCCAGGGCTTTTCTAATGGCAAATATTGTATTAATGATAAAAAAAACTATTTCAGTTCAATTTGCTAAATAAAAACCTATATATATGTTTTTTAAATTTTTTTTAATAACAATTTTTTTTTAAATATGGTTTGTACATATGTAGGTATGTTAACAAATAATCATAATAAATGATTAAAAGTAGGTATTGTAAGATATAAACTTTAGGTTCAAAATACGCGTTTTACAAAGCGGATATATATATATCTTGTACTATTTTTATTTCATAAAAAAATTTTTTTTAACTTTGTTTGATTCAAAACTTTAACGCGTAACCTTTTTTAACGATAGCAAAAAACTAAAAACGCAGTTCTTAATATTTTTCCATGCCCTACACGATTTTGTCTGGGGAGATTTGATATTTGCAAAAAATGTAAAAAGTTATTACCCTACTCCTTAGTCGTTTTAACACTTTTTGAATGGGACGTTATATTTTTCATTGTCTCCTTTACGTTCAATGTCTTTATCCCCAATAGGAGTAGTTTCTTTAACAGACTCTTTAAAATAAACAATGCAACTGCTGAAGAAAACAAACAAACGCACCATTTCATCTGATTCATTGTTTTGATTTGTACGAGGAACTCACATACATACACACTGTTTGTTTTGTTTTTTCTTTTAAACCAAGAGAGAGTTATAGAGAGAATGAGAAAATTATAAAAAGGCTGGCAGCATTCTAACAAAAACAAACTTCATACACAGTATTCGTTAACAACAGTTCCAAAAAAAAAATTGTGGCTGTTAAATGAAAAATTATCAATGAATATGGGATAATAATTTCAAATACTTGTGGCAGCTATCTTAAATTGGCAAGTATGAAATTTACACTTAAACAAGTACATTTCATACGAAATTGAAGAAATGAGTGAAATTTTGTGGTTTTTGGCAGATATCTCAAATTGGCAGCTAAAAGAGTGGCAGTTAAGTCAAAACTACTGTACATATTACCTGGTGGTTGAAAAACCAGAGGACCAAATTTGCCCAACAAAAACATATTTTTAAAGCGCTATTGGTTTATTTTATGATATTATTAAATTCATATGTGGGGAATGGGACTTTGCCCAGAGGCTGAAAGTTACTGATTGTCACTCACTTGGGAGTGACCAGAATCGATTCCTTTGCGGCACTGTCCAAGCAGCTAACTACTTCCGGTCTTAGACCAAGTATTCCCTGGGCAATGACTTTAAAGCAACCGCTTTGAAGTTAGCTAGAGTTAGAAGGCGAAACGTTGGGTAACCTAATCGGCATGCTACCACCGATGCGTCTTAGGAAGTAGGTAACAGAAGTTACTGAAGCTCAACATAGGCTCTCCTAGTGGCTTTGGCAGCCCCAAGAAACTAGGATCGGGAGCGGTGGCCTAATAAGCCACTCTCCTTAAACAAAATTTATTATGAAAACACGGAGAATAAATATAACAAGAACCTCCCCAAATGTTGACGACCCCCGCAAACGATATAAGGACCATGATTTAAGGATATGCACCTGGAATGTCCGAACTCTTTACAGAGATGGTGCCTCTATCCAACTGGCGGATGTCCTCGACAAATACAAGGCTGACATCACCGCCATACAGGAAATGAGATGGACGGGACAGGGATGCACACGACGAAAGAACTGTGACATCTTTTACAGCTGCCATGCAGAAAGACACGAATTTGGATGTGGTTTCATAGTCGGCAAGAGACTTCGACACCTGGTCTCGCGGTTTAACCCTGTAAGTGACCGAATAGCCACCATTCGCATCCGGGCGAAATATTTTTACATCACGCTGATTTGTGTACACGCCCCGACGGAAGATAAAGACGATGTGATTGAAGTTGCATTTTACGAGCGCCTAGAGGAAACATACGACCGCTGCCCTGGCCACGACATTAAAATTGTTCTGGGAGACTTTAATGCAAAAATAGGAAGGGAAGATGTTCTTGGTCCATCGATCGGTAAATTCAGCCTGCATACCGACACGTCAGACAACGGGTTTAGGCTGGTTAGCTTCGCAGCGGGAAGGAACATGGTAGTTACTGGAACCAGATTCCAGCACAAAGATATCCAAAGGCAACTTGGCTATCCCCCGATCAAAACACCAAAAATCAAATTGATCATGTGGTAATTGATGGCAGGCATGCATCTAGTGTCATGGACGTGTGTGTGATCCGTGGTGCTAATATTGGCTCGGATCATTACCTTGTTGCAGCCAAGGTTCGCACAAGATTGAGCAGAGCGAAAAACGCACGTAACCAAACACAAAGAAAGCTGGACATCGCGAAGCTGCAAACCCCAGAGATAGCTACTGCCTACTCCGACCAACTCTCCCAACTTTTACGACACAACGCCTCTACTTCTGACGTTCCCGATACACAGTGGCAGCATATTGCGCATTCCATGGCAACCGCCGCAACAACCGTGCTAGGATATAAAAAGCGGCGCTCAGACGAATCCTGGTACTATGAAGAATGTCGCATAGCGTCTGAGGAACAGGATGCTGCTTATATGGCAACGCTACAGCCAATTGTAACACGTGCTGTTAGGGAACGGCATAAGGAGAAAGTAAAACGGGCGAGACAGCTATTTAGGCGAAAAAAACGTCAGATGAAGGAACGGGAGAGCGAGGATATAGAGCAATACAGGGATAGAGGTGAGGCCCGAAAATTTTACCAGAAAGTAAGAGCAAATGGATACGGTAATGCCCTCCCCACCTGTAAGGACAGTGATGGAAATCTGGTCACGGATACGCAGAGTGTGCTGCACATATGGAGAGAACACTTCCAGCAACTGCTGGTTCCAGAAGGCAGCGCACGTGAAGTTATCACGCCAATTGTCGACGACGGCTTAGATTGCCCACCACCAAGTCAAGCCGAGGTAAGAAGAGCAATATCGCGGCTGAAAAACAACAAAGCAGCCGGTGCCGACGGTCTGCCCGCAGAGCTCTTCAAGTCCGGTGGCGAGGAGTTGATAACGAGCATGCACCAGCTCCTGCGCACGGTTTGGCTTAAAGAGTGCATGCCCGATGATTGGAATGTAAGCGTATTATGTCCTGTGATGAAAAAAGGTGATCCAAGTGTGTGCTCCAACTACCGCGGGATCAACCTTTTACCCATCGCATATAAGGTCCTGTCGAGTGTGCTATATGAAGGACTAAAGCCAGTGTTATCTAACCTGATCGGGCCTTATCAGTGTGGCTTTAGACCTGGAAACACGAGTGGCACTATATTCAACAAAAGCCACATGCTACTCGCGTACGCTGATGACGTAGACATCATCGGTCGAAAACTGCGGGATGTGACTGCAGCCTTCTCAGGTATTCAGAAGGAATCAGCGAAAATGGGCCTAACGGTGAACGAGGACAAAACGAAGTTATTAGTTTCAACGAACAAAGAATCTACTCGTTTGGGAAACTGCGTGAACGTTGACAATTTGTCTACCTAGGCTCCGTCATCAACAAAGCAAATAATGTCAGCCTAGAAATCCGGAGAAGAATCCTGCTTGCAAATAAATGCTACTACGGACTAAGCAAGCTGTAAACTTGAATGAATGTAGACTTGAAAATGAATGTTTATTGAATGGCCGAGTGGCCTTATTTATACTAATATTATTGATACGCTTATTGCTGATCAATCATTATCTAAAATGTACAATATAGTTACACGCTAACTTAATGTTACATACATATGTGCATAGAATGTGGTGCACGCGTGCATGCAGTTCAACGTTCGTACATATGCATGGCTGTATACATTTATACATACATGCATATATTACTGGTCGATAGCCGGCATACATGAATGCAAAACCAAAGAAAATATGAAGGTCAGTCTGGCCTTGAAACATAATCAAATGCATTTCACTAGTGGCCATTGGTCGTTGACTTTAAGAATGTCGAACAACTGCTTAGTGAATATAGCGGATGTAATTTGAAACTCTTTTGCTTGGTATTTCGCTTGTTACTCCGTTTGGCAATACAGACTGTGATTCACATTACAAAGCGATTCAATGACTGAGCCCTCTCTCGACGAACATAACTGAAGCTATACCAGATACTAATTCTACCTGTCTTAATGTATGGCTCAGAATCCTGGGTTATGACACAAGCGGATGAATCGGTTCTGGCGGTATTCGAGAGAAAAATACTCCGTAAAATATATGGGCCCATCATCGTTAACGGAGAGTATCGGCGTCGTATGAATCATGAGCTGTACGAGCTGTACACTGACATTGACGTGGTCAAACGCATTAAGGTGCAACGGTTGAGTTGGCTAGGTCATGTCGTACGCATGGACGAAAATGCTCCAGCTCGAAAAGTCTTCGACAATGAACTCGATGCACGGCGCAGAAGAGGGCGACCTAAACTCCGTTGGAAAGACCAGGTTACTGAGAACCTTACAGAACTCGGTGTGACTAACTGGAGAAGAAGCGCAGAAGATCGAGGCGCTTATAATATTTTTCTACGTGCGGTATATAATCCACTGGGATTGCATAGAAGTACCAGCTAAGTAAGTAAGTATTAAATGCATGTACTAAATCTTAAACAACACGCAGACTTTCGACATATTAACAACTAATATAAAACTCACTTCTATTTCATGTAGCATAACGTAGGCATGTGTTTTGCTAATATCTTGAGTTTTTTTTAAATATGAGCTAGTTTTTACATAATGCAGAGCTAGTAAGGAGCTATCCTATTAATATTATAAATGTGAATGTCTGTCTGTTTGTTTGTTTGTTTGTTTGTTTGTTTGTATGTTTGTTGCTCAACCACGCCTAAACGGCTGAACCGATTTCAATGAAATTTGGAAGACAGTTAGTGTACTATATGGAAATTACTATAGGCTATATATTTCTTAATTTTTGACCCTATGGGCGGAGTGGGCGTGGCAAAACTTTTTTTGAGCTAGGGAGATAAAATTTGATACATGGATAGTATTCGGCAACACAAATATGAATATGCGTACGAAATTTTAATTTTGGACCAGTGGGCGGAGTGGGCGTGGCAAAACTTTTTTTCGAGCTAGGGAGATAAAATTTGATACACAGATAGTACTCGACAACACGAATATTAATATGCAGACGAAATTTTAATTTTGGACCCAATGGGCGAAGTGGGCGTGGCAAATCTTTTTTTCGAGGTAGGGAGATAAAATTTGATACACAGATAGTACTCGACAACACGGATATGAATATCCAGACGAAATTTTAATTTGTGACCCAATGGGCGAAGTGGGCGTGGCAAAACTGTTTTTTAGGGCTAGAGAGATAAAATTTGATACCCAAATAGTACTCGACAACACGAATATGAATATGCAGACGAAATTTTAATTTTTGACCCAATGGGCGGAGTGGGCGTGGCTAAACTGTTTTTAGAGCTAGAGAGATAAAATTTGATACCCAAATAGTACTCGACAAAACGAATATGAATATGCAGACGAAATTTTAATTTTTGACCTAATGGGCGGAGTGGGCGTGGCAAAACTTTTTTGTAGAGCTAGAGAGATACAATTTGATACCCAAATAGTACTCGACAACACGAATATGAATATGCAGACGAAATTTTAATTTTTGACCCAATGGGCGGAGTGGGCGTGGAAAAACTTTTTTTAGAGCTAGAAATAAAATGTGATACCCAAAAAGTACTCAACATCACGAATATGAATATGCAGACGAAATTTTAGTTTTTGACCCAATGGGCGCAGTGGGCGTGGCAAAACTTTTGCAACTTTGGCAAAAACAATTTGATACCCGGATAGTACTCGACAACACAAATATGAATATGCAGACGAAATTTTAATTTTTTATTAGTGGGCGGAGTGGGCGTGGCAAAACTTTTTTTTTAGAGCTAGAGTGAAAAAATTTGATACCCAGATAGTGTTTTACTGCAAAAATATGAATATGCAGAGGAAATTTTAAATTTGGATACAATTGGCGTATTGGGCGTGGATAAACTTTTTTTTAGATCTAGAGAGATTCAAGTTGATACCCTGATAGTACTCGACAACAAAAATATTAATATGCAGACGAAATTGTATTTTTGGATCCAATGGGCATATTGAGCGTGACAAAACTTTTTTTGGGCTAGAGAGATACAATTTGATACCCAGATAGTACTAGACAACACGAATATGAATATGCAGACAAAATTTTAATTTTTGACCCAATGGGCGCAGTGGGCGTGGCAAAACTTTTGCAACTTTGGCAAAAACAATTTGATACCCAAATAGTACTCGACAACGCGAATATGAATATGCAGAAATTTTAATTTTTGACCTAATGGGCGGAGTGGGCGTGGCAAAATTGTTTTTTAGAGCTAGAGAGATACAATTTGATACCCAGATAGATAGATAACACAAATATGAATATGCAGACGAAATTTTAATTTTTTATCAGTGGGCGGAGTAGGCGTGGCAATACTTTTAATTTTGGACCCAATTGGCGTATTGGGCGTGAATAAACATTTTTTTAGATCTAGAGATAGTACTCGACAACAAAAATATTAACATGCAGTCGAAATTTTAATTGTTGGCCCAATGGGCGGAGTGGCCGTGGCAAAACTTTTAGAGCTAATGGAATAAATTTTGTTACCCAGATAGTACTCGACAACACAAATGTGAATATGCAGACGAATTTTAGTTTTGGACCCTATAGGCACATTGGTTATGGCAAAACTTTATGATATATACAATATGATACATACATACAATATGATATGATATGACAACAAAAATATGAATATGCAAACAAAATTCTAATTTTCGATCAATGGGCGGGTTTAACGTAGCCATTTTGTATTATAACCCTAGAGGGAAATTTCAGTATTTTTAATCAGTAGGTGGAGGGCGTGGCAAAACTGTATTTTAGCTCCAAAAAAATAATATTTGATACATATAGTATTTGGTACTACAATTACGGAAATTTTATTTGTATTTTAGCCCTCGAGAGAAGCAATACGTTAAATAGATAATACTATGCGCAGCAATTACAAAAGTTCAATCAGTGGGCGGATGGTCATAGTGAGATATAACATTCGACACGGTAAAACGTTGTTGATTGAACTGGTTTGGAAGTTACTTGGGGTAACGAATTGTTTACCGAGGGCATAAGATCAACGCTTACAGTTATCCTATTAAGAAAGCAAGCCAAACATATTATTATCGAGTTAAGGAAACGTTGCCAAAGTATGTTTTAAAGTGGCATATGCACAGCTTTTATAACTGTGAGCCAATTTTAATTGATATTTGTGTATTATATTAAGTTAATTTTGTAATATTAGTCAATTATGCAATAGCGAAGCATTGCCGGGTCCACTAGTTCAAAATATAATATAAAATACAAAAATGTCAACTTTTAAGTGTTTTTTTTTTTAAATAAATCGTACGATCGTTACATTCGAAAGGCTGGAACTTAAACTTAACTTTATTTCCCTGTACACCCCATGAATGAGGTATGGGATAGCTTCTCGCGTTGTACAGTGGTCCATTTGCCTGAATTAGCGTAACGAAATTAATAACATAAAAAAATAATAAAATTTTCGTCAAAAGAACAATTTTTCTAGAATAATAAAACAAAAAGGAATCAAATGAAAAAAAAAAATTTTTTTCACCAAAATTTTTTTTAAATTTTGAAATTTTTTCTTAAAATTTTTTTTTTTAAATTTTTTTTATTTTTTTTTTTAATTTGTAGACGTATTAAATTATGTTATCAAATTATTTCGAGTAAACACTCCACTCTGACTCGGACTGCCTTAAAATTGCAACATAGTGAGCAAAAGCAGCAAATGTTGGGCATTTCATAAAGTAGCCGAAATTTATTAACATAAAAGAACAGTCTCTTCACCGGCCGATACAGGCTAACTAAGTTCTACTCTACAGAAGTTAAAATTCGGCCACAAAAAGGGTTAAACAAAAGTGTTGATTTCTACCACAATTTTCTAGAACCTCATATATTGCACAGGTTACGATACACTTTTTTTTTGTAAACTACATACCTTTATCTTTTAAAAAAAATCCAAAAAATATTTACCAATATGAGTTTTCCCAATTTTTCAGCACAATCTGCACAATTGTAAAAACGCGCTAAAACGTTTTTATTGCAGCTGCTTTGACATTTGTTATGTTGAAAGCCGACAGTTAATCAATTATAGCAAATTTGTAAATTTGGAATATATCGATTTGCTAAATGAACAATTAGTTATCGTCGGGAAATACAATTTAGTAGATCAGGGAAATGGACCACTGTGCGTTGTTGTGAATTAACACGCTTTATATTTCTAGATTCACAACTAACGGCACTTACTTGTTTATCGACGAATGCGTACGTCACTGTTTGAGAAGCTTTTACTAGACATGCCGATTGACTCGACACTATACTGCGATGTTGCTGTCTACAACATCGAGGGGGCCGGTAATGAATAAAAATATAGATGACTGGGGCGGAAATCCAACCCGTTATCTCCCGCATGGTAGTCGCGTGTTCTAACCACTATGCTACTGCCGGTCAACACATGCTTTCGCCGCGTAACATGAATAAAACAAAAACAAAACATTGTATAATATGCCGCCGAGAGGAAAAAAATTTAAATTTATAAATCCCTATCACCCCATACCAATACTCCCCTTTACCATTAAACCGCAAAAAGATAAGTTCAAAGAATCTTTTTTATATTAAAAGTCATATTATGGTTTATTTAAAGGAGTTACAGGAAACTTATAAAGAAAAAAAAAAAGAAAAAATTAATTATAATTTAAAACTAACCCATCTCGCTATACTTACAACTAATATAAAATACATAACTGTTTATTATTATAATGATGATTATGAACGATGATGATGAAAACTGGCGATAAACGAGGTAATGATGATGATGAAGAAGTTGTTGATTGGTTTGTTGTTGTTTATTGGTTGTTTTAAAAGTTTTTGTTCTTAATAATATACTTAAGTTTTTCACTCTTTTTTGTTTTAATAATGCTGTTATATAAAATGTCAACGTTTATGATAATTTTTAATTAAATTGTACTCTTTAGTTTCTTCTTTTGGGATATTGGTATTTTGACATTATTTTTATTATCTTTTCTCTGTATTGAATTTGTTTTATTATTTCCATTTTTGCATTGCACTAAATGGTGGTGATAATTTTAATGGATGGTGTTTTGACGATTTCTCAATGTAATAAGTTTGATTTCACATTTTGGTGCATCTTATTTTGTTTCATGGTAACAATAATTACTGTTGATTCCCATCATTATCCGTACTGGTTTCTTAATAACATAACAATCAAAACAAGAAGGAAGTTTAGCAAATGGTTTCTCATAGTGAATGGTTGTGAAGTTTTTCGAGTCTATGCACTCAAGAAAGAATTCCCATTTTGTTGTTAATTCTGGTGCGTAAGACTTGATAAACATTTTGCAATCATTATACCAAAGTCTGCTGATGAGGATTCGTGGTTGAATCCGAAACAGCTGAACAGACTACCAGGGCATTATGAGAATATCATTCTGCCATCAACTTTTTTAAAAAAGCACTGGTCTTGAGCTTGAAATAAATTCTAAATCAATATTTAAATGTTAAAGTAAGTAACCTTACGCTTTTAAATAATGCAATGAATGTAATTATTATATGTGAATTCTCGAAAAGTTTAAATATTTTGAAGATTATGTTCATCTTAAAAAATTTAGATTTTGGACAGTACTATAATGTTCTTCTATTGAAACTTTACATAAAATGTATTCAAAATTATGACTAACACGAAGTGCGTTACGGACACACACAATTTTCCACAGCAACTTAAAGTGTCTACGAAAATTTGTGAAATTTAGCGAAATTTCTTATGTGATCCGCATATTATTTTTTGTAAAAAAAATCAACAAAAAATATTAACAATTAATATCAACAATAAAAAATCTTTTCTGATCGTTTAGCCAAAGTATCGTATGATACACTAACACAAATTGATAAATAATCATTACGATAGACAAACTCTCTTGAACAACACTGTATGAAAGAAGACATGTTGGGGTTTTATAAACAACTTACTTCACATTTAACATATTTTTACTTTTTATCAGAGTACGAAAATAAACAAAACGAAACCTTTGCTTTCGTTTTGTTTTGTTTTTTTTTGCAGTGAGTAAAACAAAAACAAAACATAAACAATGGGAACGATTGTGCCCACTTCGTTTTGTATTGTTTTTGCTTGTGAGAGTAAACTGTACACTATTATAAACGTACGCAGTTGGAAAGGGAATGCATGAGAACAATATTGAAACGTTGTGAGAATAAAAGTTTGACAAACGTTTCACTCATTATAGAGAATGTACTAGAGCAGAGTTAACCAAATTTTCATTTTCTGTGCACAATTGTGCTACAGAAACAATAAAAAAAAACGTTTCTGCATTAGTTTTGTACTCAAATGTAAGATTCAAACGGTAAATAAAAGCATGAAGATGAGTGGAACTCTAATTGTTTCGTTTTCGCTCATTCTCTCTTGAAAAGTTTTTGTTTTGTATTTTGCTTTTGCACAAAACTCTAAAAAAAATTGAAAAGTTTTTGACATTCTGTAAACGTTTGCGAAATGTTTTGTTTATTTTCGTGCACTGCTTTTTATGCTACTTCAATCTAAATGTGCGTTGCGGACACACGTATTTTTCTATGGATAACACAGAGCGACAAAAAAACAATACCTGGGAAGTTATACTATTTTTCTGGTAGGTGCTGCAGAGCACTACAAAAATCTGTTTTTCAAATTTCACAAAATCCCCAACATTTTGAGATACGGGTAAAAAACCGGTTTTTCGTACTTTTACGCACTTAAAAGCCAATAACGCGGATAAATATGAACCGATTTTAAGTTTCTCAGCGGATTTGGAAAGAAGACACTTTCCAACGATATATAATATATAGTTTGTTTTTTCAAAAGTTCAACCAATTCATTATATGATTACAAAAACAAAAAGTTAAAAATATAGCAATTTTTTACCATGAAATCGTCCGTCCTTCCGCTGGAAATACCCATATATGAACTCGTCATGGAGTTCGAAACGCGTCATCCTAGTACGTGGCAATAAATTGACAATTAGCCAAAGTTTCAAATGACACACTAACACAAAATTTTATATTATTTCTGTTTTTAAAATTTTTATTTTGTTCAATTTGCTTTTTAAAAATTAGTGTTTTGGAACTCTGGAACATATCTTCGATCTTTACATGGCTTGCTATAGAAAATCATAATTCACTTTGGGTCGTTTCAATTTACGTCGTGTTTTTTTGGAACGTAACCACGACGCAAAGTGTTGGTAAAGTGACAGTATGTAATTTGCAGGGAACATTTAAAAAAAAATATGAATAAAAAAATATTAAATTAATTATTTATTTGTATTTATTGCCCTACAAAGCAATGACCCTTTCAAAAGACACTTTTGTGACTCTTTTAAAATTCAGTTTTTCGACTCTTTCTAAAGATTATAATGCGTCACAGAATCGTCATATATGAAAGAGACTTAAAAGTTAATATGAAAGAGACTTAAAAGTTACTACACAGATGTATCTTAAGCGGGGTACATTTTCTCACTAAAGAAGTTACTATTAATATACCTTTTTGTATTTTTTGTTTGTTTTTTATATAAGTGGATTTTTTTCCAATCTCTTTAAAAATTTAGAATCAGGCCGTTCGTTCAGTGATGACTGCATAATTTCTAAAATCCTCCCTATTGCTTCGAATTTTCAATTTCACGTTTTCATTCTTTTCTTCTAGTTTTCAATACATCCGGCTTCTGATGGAAGATATGGTACCTTTTATTTTTGGTCCAATACCACAAATGTTTCCGCAACTTAGTGCTTTGCAACACTTATGATCATTAGAAGTCATAGTTACAATTTACATAACACAATCATAATTTTATCTAAGGTCAAAGTAAGCCCTGGATTTTTAAAATATTTGTGTGATTTTTGTACTGTTTTCAATTAGAAATTATTTAATTCAGAATTGTTTTTTGTTAGTATCGTGCCAATATGCACTTGTGTTCTTTTCGTTTCGCTTTTCGTTCATCCACCGAAGGACTTCTTTGAAAGCTTAACCTCACTATACTGTACCAACTTCATGTTGCATCTGCCATGAAGTCGGGTGATTTTAATAACAACAAAGATGTGAGTGCAACAGGAAAAGAAATAGATCACCATAATTAATAATAAGTGGAATGTCAAAATGAAAATATGGGCACATGGTTGTCATCTAGTAGTTTAACACTGAGAATTTATCTGTGCAGTACTAGATTACCCCTAACAACACTAAGATGAAAAGATTCCCAACAATTGTAATTGTTGGAAAGTATTAATGTTTTATCATGTAAAGTAACAATTTTATTAATAAATTTCACATATTTTAGTATTTTAATAACAAAAACCAAAATTGATCCTAGATTTTATATCAATATTATTAAAAATTATGATTTTATACAAAAAACAGCTTTAAAATTAAAAAAACAAATATTTTTTTAAACAAAACAATTTTAAAATTCGTCTTTGCAAGTATTTTTGGTAAATTTTCATACACAAATATTGAGTAAGTGAAATAAAATAAAAAGTAGTATACTATTGCATTGCATAACTTTTCTCTACCTATATATCATTTTATGATATATTTCTAATTTAGTATTATTAAACAGTACAATATACTTTTTCGGGGGTGAAACAAACCAATATCAAACGATAGCATTTGTTGCGAGGAAGCCTTTTACCCTTGTTGAATAAAACGATCGAAACACTAAATTTAACAGAACCATGTTTTTTAAATGAAATTTAAATTACGAGAAAGAGAAGAAAAAGCTTTACGAAGCTTACAAACAAAAAGGTTAGACAATACATACAGACAATGTGTTGGTAAAGTTTGGAAGTCTGGCATTGTTATGTTACGGATACCAATTCAACACTGCCCATCGATGAACATTTCCAAAGACTTATACAACATTTTTTATATTAAACCTAGCATATTTAAAAATTTCTCATGGCTGGTTTTCGGTAGGTTCTTGGTGAAGACATCAGCTACGTTTTCAGTACTGCAAGAATATTTTAATGTCATGCCACCCTTCTGGAAAACATCCCTTATATAAAGATACTTGATACCAATGTGTTTACTCCTTTGATGGTAAACTGGATTCTTGACTAAGTTAAAAGCGCTCACATTATCTACGTTGATGACGAAAGATTTTGAGCAATAAAGTTGCATCTCACCCAATAGTATCATAAAGAAAATTGCCTCTGTGCTGCTGAGTGTCTTGAAAACACAGCTCCTTCTAGGCTTGCCAGATTTAAATCTGTAAAAATGTTGACATTCACCAAGAAATATCCTGGTTGTGAAAAAAAATTTGGCAATAAAAAACACTCATACGTCAGAAGTTGTAAATATTTCAGTTTCAATTTCATTTATTTTTTTTATAAATATAATTTTTATATAAAAATGTTTTGTATACATTAAACGAATCAAGTACAAATATTTCAGTCATATAAACTGACTGATAAAACCCTTACCTTAGGTATGATATTATTTAAGTCACGATTTATTGAAACTAAACAATTTTAAATGAAATTACTGATCTATTAAAATATTCTAGCTTATGGAGCGTAAAGGGTTGGAGATAGGACTCTCGGACTCTCTATTGTCAGACTTTTACTGACACACCACATAGTAACACCATTGAAAGGGTTACAGTACAAACAGTGTATTTCACACACAAAAATCCATAATTTCTAATAGGTTGGATGAAACACTCATTTTCTTTAGCCTTACCTATGAATGCAAAATATTAAAAGTAAAGTTTTAAAGAGATTTTTTTAAACTGACAAAATTTAACCATCCTCCAGTTGTCGGTTTGGGTGTAATGGAAGAATATCAATTTTCCAAAAATAGGTAATTTTGTATAGGAGGAATCAGTTTTTATTACATGTTTGAATTCAGTGTGCTGTATGTATGGGACCGGCCGTAGCATAGTGGTTAGAACCTGCGACTACCATGCGGGAGAGCACATCTTAAAAAAGAAAAAAATAAATAAATTTTTCTTTCATTGTCGGCTCCCCTCGAATGTTGTCGATAGCAACTTCGCAGTATTAGTGTCGAGTTAATCGGCGTGTCTAGTAAAAGCTTCTTAAACAGTGACGTCCGCATTCGTCGATAAACAAGTAGATGCCGTTAGTTGTGAATCTAAAAATAGAAAGCGTGTTAATTCACAACAACGCGAGAAGCTATCCCATACCTCATTCATGGGGTGTAAAGGGAAATTAAGTTTTTTTTTAAGTATGTAAAACTATGAGTATAGGAGGTACCAAAAGGGGTGTGACAAAACGTTTCGCTATTTTGAGGGTTTGTCTACTATTACCTCATGCCTACATAAGGTCGAGGGTATAAAAGTATAGTGGGAATACTGATGTTGATTTTTTTTATTTTGCGACATAGTGTAATTGGTAAATTTTAAACTTCGAGGCACTAAATGAGAAAAATTACGACCTGAAATCGCTGACCTGACATAATCTCTCTACGGCTTTCTAGAGCCATTAGAGCCATTTTCTCTACAAATACAAGACAGCGGCGATATTTAGCCAATTATACGAACGAGCTTCAAATTCTTCAAATTGGCTGATTAATTTTGTCAAATTATTAGTGTTCAATAATAAGTGTTGATAGCTTTTTAAACTAATTACTAAAAGAAAACTTTTCGCGACAATATTTAATGAACTGTTCATTTGATCTGAACAAAACTGGTGCAAGGAAAAAACAAATCAAGAAAAATCAAGACCGCCTGGCAGCCCTAGCTCCTTCCCACATGAATGCGTACCCAGTATAAGATTTTCGGTCTTCGGTGTCACCTCCAAAATCTCCATCGGTGTAACATTCTATTGGCTTGCCAGTCTTTTGATATAACAACTGTTTATCTTGTGTTGTATACAAATATCTTAATATCCTTTTAGCAGCTACCATATGTTCTTCGTGCGGATCTTTGTTTCTATGGGAGAGTTTGCTTACTGAATGCAAAATATCCGGACTAGTGTTTATGGCTACATACATAAGTGAGCCCATAAGCAATTGGTATTGGGTCTGATCAATTTTGTTACAGTCCGCTTTGCCACATTTGAATTGTTTTCTCGGATCTGACGGTGTTGTTTTTTTTCTGCAGTTTGCATTCCGTGATACGGCAATATTTTTACTTCAAGGCTTAAAAAATATTTCACCGGTCCCTTTTCCACTACTTCCAGTTCATCAGCAATTAAACTCTTTATCCTTTGCATTTACTGCTTATTAGAAGCAGCGATTATTTCAGAACATAGTGCGGATATTCAGGATCAACGAAGTTCTGTGGTTGAGTTATGTAAATTTTATGATCCAACTCGCTGTTTAAATAGGGCGATGATACATCCATTTGATGTATGTAGAGTTCATGTTCTGCAGCAATCGCAAAAATAATTCTTATCGTGTCAAAACAAATTACTGGTCAAAAAGTTTCGGTGTAATTCACTCCGTACTGCTGCGAACACCCTTTTGCCACAAGTATGGCCTTAAAACGTTCTATCTCACATTTTTCGTTGCTTTTGAGGGCAAAAACCCACTTGTTTGCCACAGTCTGCTGATTTTCCGGAAGTTCGGTTAATTGCCAATTGTTGTTTTTTAATAATGCATCGTACTCCATCTGCATGGCCTCCTGCCATTCGCGATTGTAGCTACTGTTCACCGCCTTATTAACAGTATTAGAAACTTTAACATCTATATCGGAGCACGCCAGGCTCAAAACATTGTGTTCCTTTCTGGGTCTACCCGTTCGAACTATTCGTGGTCTCCACTTCATTCATCATCCTCGTCCGACAAAATTGATCCCTCTTCACTATTGTTGTTAGGCAAATCATTGTGATTTTGTGTTTTATTTACCATCAGAGGAATATTCACCCCTATCCCCGCAGTCGTAGTCGACTTTGCGTCGTTTTTATGTCAACATCACTTCGATTCAACATCTTCGTCACATCAATGCTATTCCGGTATTCTGTAACTACCATGAGACGACGTCGACTGGTAATCGATAACATCAAAGAAATGACAACAGCTGATGTAACATTTGTACATCAGCTGATTTATTTTGATTTTTATTGTGTTTCATTAAACATTATTTTTGTGCCCGAATCAAATTCAAGCGATGAGGAAAGCAAGAAATATCTTATACTGGAAAAGAAAATACTTCGAGTACGTTCATCGGTGTTAAAATCGTAATTTGAGGCTACCTGTTGGCCGGCCTTCAAACTTATTTTTAGATTCGAGAACTACTTAAGTCTTAATAAGGCAGCATTCAAGTACGTAATAGTTCCTATAGAAAAAGTTCCTATAGTAAAAAGTGAACACAGGACATATGTTTCAGTCATAATTAAGTTGTCAGCAACATTGAGGTCCTTTGGACGGGGGCCTTACAACCTAAGTGTAAGTGCAGTTGCAAGATTCCTGTCGAAACCCTGAATGCATTAGAGAGGTGATTTGTCCACCTTGGATACAATTGGAAGTAACTGAAGATGACAAATCGGAAGAAAAAACTACATTTTTTAAACAAAACTGGATTTACTAGAGTTATTGGATATGTCGATGGAACCCATATCAAAATGTTTGCTACAAATAAAGAAGACTAGTTTCTTTTTCTCACATTACCCCTTAAAATTAGACAAAATCCTTGTGCCTATGAGGGATTTTGTTTCCAAGCCCCTATTTGTTACTCGACATTGCACAGTGGTTCTTTTTTGGTTTTTTTGGAATTAATTCTGTAACTTTTGAACGGATAATGCTATCTTGATGAAATTTTAAATAGTTAAAGCTGAGATGTTTTCGAAAAGATTTGGAAATATTCGGCTCCCGAGGTGGTGTGGGGGCCACTGCGTGGCCCTCCAAAGTTGGTCTCCTCGGGTGTTTCCAAATTTCAAATGCTTTAGGAATGTGCATTTATGAACCGATTTAAAAGATTTTTTGCATTGAGATGGTGCCTCGAAAAACCTTCAAAAAACATGCTTACATCTCATTTAGGTCAAGAGATATTTGAGAAAATAAAAAAAATTGTGTCATTTTTTGACGAGGTTGATTTAGTATTTTTAAGGGTGTGAGCTCAGTTATTCCTTGATTTTAAAGATATTTATATCGTTAGTTAGCTTATAAAATTCTGAATAAAATTGCTGAAAAAATAATGCAAATATTTTGTTCCAATCAAAAGTTATAAGCATCGCAAGTAAAAGTTTCCAAAAAAAAGGCATATTTTTACTGTTTTTTTGCAAAAAGGCGACTACATTCTTTCGTTTGCAAAAAAAATATTTCTTCCGGGAAGTGGCAATTTCTTTATTATTCCTCATAGAAATGTTGATGCAGATGCATTTAATGCTAAATTTGAATCAGTACAGCAAAATGGTTCCCCGGCAAGGGAAGTCAAAAATACCCCATTTTTGAAAAAAAAATTTTTGTTTTTGAAAATTCTCAAATCGCAAAGCGCCAACGAAAAAGCTCATTATATATTTTTTTGACCACATATGTGGACTAGTTAACCGTAACGTACTTCAACATCCCTGCCATAAACAAAGACAGTGTGGCCATTTTAGTAAAAAAAATTCGGAATTTTGGAACATATTTTCCCCGTTTTGGGAATTTGGGTATTTTGTTGTAAGATTTGGCAACATATTGTTATTCGTTTTTTTAAGGACAATTTTATGTGCATTATTCTAAAATTTCGTTAAGATATTTCAGTCCGTTTGGATTTTACGCTATTTTTCATATAAGATATTATTTCTCCAAAAGCTTTCTCCTCAGCTTTATTTCATCAAGATAGCATTATCGTCACATTTCCTTACATAAAACCAAATTTGTGTCAATAGTAACCGATAGTTATCGAAAACGACTACGAGAATACCGATTTACAGCGTCGTCACAAGAACATAGTCTTGGTCATATAATCTATATGCCTTGGAAGTATCGGAGTATCCGACCATAGTATACTCCTTACCCTTTGATGTAAATTTGCCGCTTATTCAAAGCTATAGCCACGGAACCGAATAACCCCAAATGACCAACAATTGGTTTATTCCCGAGTAGGTGCTCTGTTCCTCAAACACGGTGCAGTATTAACAGCCTCAGCCCAAAAATGCTTCCCTGGATTTGAACCGACTAGCATGCTTCTTGCCATTTCCAATAGAATGCGGTTAATCCTTTCGGCAACGCCATTTTGTTGAGGTGTGTATCCCTTTTCCCTTAAATGCAATTGAAAGCATTATTCTCAAATTCAGTACCATTGCCACTTCTAAGCATCTTCAACTTGCTTCCAGTATGCCTCTTAACCATCAAGTGAAATTCTTAAAATTTGCCAAATACTTCATGTTTGTTTTTTAAGAAATAAACGAAAATAGTACCATTGCCACTTCTAAGCATCTTCAACTTGCTTCCAGTATGCCTCTTAACCATCAAGTGAAATTCTTAAAATTTGCCAAATACTTCATGTTTGTTTTTTAAGAAATAAACGAAAATATATCGCGTTCCAGACGTCTGTATGGATGATTTCCAACATATCATCATCTGAACCTCTGCTGGTATTGGGCAATTCATTCCACGTACTAGTTGCTTGTTGACCAATTCTCGCCTACTGCCAAAATTGATGTTCCCATATCAGCAATGCCACTTCATGGCTTCTTCGGAAGTTTTCCTCGTAAAAAACAATTTGTTATTTTCTATCTCAAATAGAAACAGATCAGGTACCTTATTTGCACGTAGAATGACTCCTCCGTGCTTATGCTTGACCTCCACAACATCTCTGCTATGCTGAGAACTTGTTTTTTGCGTCGTTACCATCGCGTGCCTTAAATGATTGTACCGTGCTTTCTACATTGCCGTTAACTTTTTTCGTTCCCCCTTTTCTATCAATGTTACCTTTAATGCTGTTAGGCTGGGAAGGGCGTCTCTTGATTCTAAGGCGACAACAAGTGGCTCGTATGACGCCGGGAGACTAGCAAGGAGAAATTTTTACAAAAATCTCATCCTGAAGAGCTACTCCCGTCTCAGCTAATTTATCCACAACAGATGTGAAATTACAAACGTAACGCTGCATGCGCTCATCCTCATCCATACGCATGTTCAACAGTTGTTTAAATAGCGTAACTTTACGAACTGGCCCCTTAGGACGATGAACCTCAAGAAGAATGTTCCAGGCATCTTTTGACGTTGCACATTTTTTTATATGCCCAATTTGCATTGGCGTTATGTCGAAAATGATTGTTTCCATGGCCTTCATCTTTGGTGTTTCATTCTGCTACTAAGGCTGCATTTGCTTCAGTTGGTGCTGGCTTGACATCGTTCACGACTGGTTAAAGCTCTTGGTGTATAAATACGCTTTTTAACTGAATGTTCCAAGTGTCATAATTGGACTCGTCCAGCTTCTCAATATTAAATAAGGAACTGCTCAGGGGTCCATAACCTGGGTTCATTAACATGCTGTCGAATATTAACATTGAATATAAAACGAACTACTCTATTCAATGTCAAACGAATATTTTTAATAATGATACCCGCAGCTCCTGAATATACTTCAAGAACTATACTAATTTTGGTTTGTTTACGAAGACACAAATCCAAATTATATAGCTTTCTCAACGTGAAATTACCCTTTGAAATTACATAACATACAGGACATGCAAAACTTAGGTTATTGTCTAATAACACCATGTCACAATTTCCAATTTTTGTTCAAACTTGATGAGGACCATATATACCTGAAACTAGAGACCTTATGTAGTAAAACTGCGTTCTCAGTTTATCACCAGAACGTCAGAATTTTTTTAAAAGAACTTCAATGTTTCAAAGGATACATCACTTTAAAAAAATTAAATCAAATATTTCCACGACCCATATGATAACGATTTGGGTATCAAATGAAAGGTAAGAATCTCAGCAATGCAAACAAATAACAGAGTTTAATGGATCGGGATCAAAAATTTCAAAAAAGATTAATTTTCTAGACAACCATGTTGACTTTTTTCCTGACAATTTAAGACAATGACATCGCGACGATTGAAAATCGATTTAGACGAAAAAGTGCATGCCATATGATGGTAGAATATCGTTGAACAATATGTCGTGACACAAACGATCAGCATAAGCGGCAAAATCAACGTTTACATTTTAAATAATTTTTATTAAGTTTTTTTATATACATACAATTTTTTGAAACAGGATTAATATTTTTTTCTTTTTTACTAAACTAGTAAAGCTAGATTAATAAAATGTACATATAACTTCGTCAACATATATTTTTTCAGAAAAAAATATTTAAAGGTATTAAGCTTTAAAACTTTCAAAGCAAATTTAAATTTTTGGTCCAGATCCATTAAAATCTGTTATTTGTTTGTATTGCTGAGATTCTTACCTTTCATTTGATACCAATACCGTTATTATATGGTTCGTGGAAATAAATAAAGACTGAATAGTGAAATCAATCACACTTTGTATCACATCATTAAATTCAAATCTACATTTAAACAAAAGCTGTAAATCATCAGCAAAAGCATAAGGTAGACAATTTTTTATGGTAGGTACCGAAATGGGTCAGCAATCATACATCAGTACATCATACGCAAAACATGCAATGTACATAATTACAAATAAGAAATATAAAACAATGAGGGTAAATTCGGTCATTTCTATGGGAGGTACCAGAAGTGGTTTGTCAAATAGTTAGGTTTTCTGAGGTTTGGCATCGAATTACAAGATTAATTATCTGACCAAATTTCATTGACCCCGTAGTGTCCGTTTGGAAATTATGAAAGAAATATAAATTCCCCAAAAATAAGATATTTTGTATGGGAGGTACAAGAAGGGTTGGGCAATTCTGCCCCTTTCAAATCCCGTTACTTCGTTTTGGAAAATATTAATACTGGTAAATGTTCATACCGATCAGTAATGGTTTACTCGAGTTATCCTGCTCACAAGTTATCAAGCCAGACAGACGGACATAGCTCAATTATCTAACTCGTCTCCGAACGTGACTATATACGTTCGATAGTACATTTTTATCTTGTTGGGCACACCACTAACATGTGTATTGTAAAATTCGATGAAATTTCTATAATCAACATAAACATACATCAGTCAAGCGTATCAAAACTTTTAATCATATAAGTAAATCAGTATTTTTGAAACAAGCCTTTTTGCAGCCAAAAACCTTAAACGATTTTGGGCGACCTTAGGGTCGATCAATTTTCAAGTTTTATACAACAACATTTTTGGTTTTTTAAGTAGAATTAGAAAATATATTATCCCAATGACTTTTCGAAAAAAAAAATTTTATTGGCATAGTCTAATGGGGAGCCTATGGAAAGCCGGAGTCAAAAGCTATAAAGCCAACCTCAAAAAGATTTCTCATGCCCAGAGATTTAATTTTAAGGAATTTACCACTATGTTAGCCAGAATTGAAGAATATTTAAGTTCTCAGCCCCTTAGTCCTAATACTGATAATCTAAATGATTTGGCCCCTCTGACTCCCGGACATTTCTTTATAAGCTCCGCATTACTGTCACCACCTCGATCGGGTCAATTAGTTATGTTAATAGGTGGCAGAAATTTCAGCCAGGTAAACTGACTGATAAATACCATCACCCAATATGAAATATTATTTAAGACTTGAGTTATTGAAACCAGGGATTAAAAAGACTCCAAAACATTCTGCTCAACACATTTTAAATGTCGATAATGAGCGTAGGCGAACTCAAAACACAAGAGTTTAATGATCGAAGATGCTCCGCACACAGAGTCAACACATAACAAAACTCTTTTTTACAATTTTTTCCTGAGCACTCAAAGATGATGTGCACGCATAAACGAGCGGCACTAAAAGCCCGCTTGTTCGGCAAAACTACAATAGACACCTTTTCTGTAATGATTTCGTCAATTATAACACTCAGTACTTACTAATTTATACTTTTTATAGTATACATCATTAACGATTTCGTTTAACTGCGTATATACTTATTTCATTAATCCAAAGTAAGCGAGCGTTGCGTCAATTGACTCCCATGCGCATTACTAGGGGATAGTAAAATAAACAGACATATTCATTTTCATATTTTTTTACTCTTCTCTTTTTTAAGTGCCGTTATTCTCTGATGTGTTTGTAGCAAATAAAAAAAAATAATTTAATGATCGGTATGTTAAAAGGTGGTTGAAAAATTCCATTCTGTGTTTGATCTGGGAATGTAAAGTCAACAACTGTGTTAGAAGTTTTTCGTGTTTGAATGCAATATTCTCCCGGCTTTTTTTTTAGTATGGGATATGAAAGTAGCGTTCCTCAAAATGCATGAATAACTTAACCACTTGTTAACCGATTTTTACAAACAAATATGCGTTTTAGTGGTAAAAGCAAACTCTTTCTAAATAACAAAACCAACATTAGGGTATTCTAATAAAATTGTGGCTAAAAACATCTTCAAACTTAAAAAATAGTGAAAAAATTCGAAAAGTATGAATTATTGACGCTTAACACGACAGTTATAGGAAGATATCTATATATAAATATATTTCGTTGGAAATTTCTAAGATTCTTCTTCCTTAAACCTTCAACAAATCAAACAAAAAAACCTGAAACCCCGGTTTTTTAACCGTAAGTCAAGATTTTGGAGATGTTAGGGAAATTTTGTAAACATATTCATATTGTACTCGACCAGACCTACACCATACACTATGTCACTTTCCAAGTTCCTTAAAATTTGTCCATTCTGTAGAAGTATATTATTAACGAACTAGTTCACTCCACTTCATTATCTATTTCATCATATAATTGGTATCGACGAAAGTCATTACGAATTACCATTAGTGTTTTCGTTAATGGATGGTAAGCGAGAGGGTAGCGATTGTATACCATGCTTTTTTCAAACGCTGATTGAAACTAATAGATTTTTCATTAAAAAGAAATTCGTAAATCAACGTTTAATAAACGCTTACCTTGGAAAAATTTGTCTGAATTTATTGTACATACAAAAATGATATGCATGTAAAAGGGGCCTATATCTGTTATTTATATGGGAGGTACCAGAAGGGGTGTGTGCAAGAGTTAGGTTTTCTGAGGTTATGCCTCCAATTACAAGATAAATTAACTGATCAAATCTGATTGTCTCCCAGGTGCCTGTTTGGAAGTTATGGAAGAAATATTAATTTTTCGAAAAAGGTCTATTTGTATAGGCGGTACCAGAAGGAGTGAACCGCTATATTCCAAATTCATTCCTGAGTCCATTTTTCATAACCCTACAACTTTTGACTGAATTCATGGTACTTACAAAAAAGTTATGAATGTAAGACTATTGGGGTGAGTTCGGTCATTTGTATGGGAGCTACCAGAAGGGGTGAGTCAAATAGTTAGGTTTTCTAAGGTTTTGCCTCCTATCACAATAAAAAGTAGCCGACCAATTTTCAATACCCCTAAGTGTCTGTTTGGAAGTTATGGGGGAAATATAAATTTTCCAAAAATATGTCATTTTGTATGGGAGATACCAGAAGGCGTGAACCAATATAATCCATATCCACCCCCGAGTCCAATTTTCAAAAGCGAACATCATACGCAAAAATTCCGTGAATTCAGTTTACTAACAAAAAAAGATATGTATGTAAAACTATAAGGGTCAATTCGGTCATTTGTATGGGAGGTACTAGAAGGGGTGTGGCAAAGGTTTCGGTTTTCTAAGGGTTTTGTCTACTATTGCAAAATAAATAAACTGACCAAATTAAAATATCCTCCGGCCGTCTTTTTGGCAGTTATGAAATAAATATTACTTATCCAAAAATAGGTAATATTGTATGGGAGGTACCAGATGGGGTGGGCTATTCTGGTCATTTACAATCCGATTAGTTCGTTTTGAAAAATATTAGTAATGGTAAATTTGCATACCGATCCGTGCTGACCAGCCATCCAGCCAGCTAGCCAGACAGACGGACATAGCTTAATCGTCTTAAAAAGCCCTGAAACGAATTTGGTCTTAAGATACTTGGGATCTAACTCGTCTCCTTTAATGCGTTACACGTTTTTTCATATCATTTCCTTCACCACTCTGTTGCCAGTCGTTGAAAAGAAGAGCATTTAGTAGAACTCCACAAATAAGTACGAGTGGCCGATGTACGAACTACCAACGACGTTCTTACGAGGGCCATTGTGAAACTCGTGTTTCTACCTATTTATAAAGCCGGAAAAACAGTACCGTTGGGGATGTAAAGTTAATCTTGCATCCCAAGCCGACTCACAACCTGCTTCGTGGCGGCACCTGCACAACGGTGTTAATGATATTTTGTATCATGAATAGCGGCTGATAGAGAGCGACGAGCCGTTATGGTTGGGCTAGCCACCCGCCATCAGGTCCTTTACTGTCTATGAAAATACGACAAAGAAAAAGTAGCAAACGGAACCCCCCAAATTTTGACGACTCCCACAAGAGAAATAAGGGCCATGATTTAAGGATATGTCCTTGGAACGTCCGGACTCTCTATAGAGAAGGTAGCACTATCCGACTGGCGGATGTCCTCAAAAAATATAAGGCTTACATCTATTACACCTGCCATGCCGAAAGCACGAATTTGGATGTGGATTTGGTGTTGGCGAGAGACTCAGACATCTTGTCTCGCGATTCAACCCTGTTAGTGATCGAATAGCCGCAATCCCCATCAAGGCAAAATATTTCTACATCACGCTGATTTATGCTCATGCCCCTACGGAAGATAAAGACGATGAGATTAAAGATGCATTTTACGAGCGCCTAGAGGAAACATACGACATTTAAATTGCTATGGGAGACTTTAATTCAAAAATAGGAAGGGGAGATTTTCTTGGTCCATCGATCGGTAAATTCAGCCTCCATACCGACACGTCAGACAACGGCTTCGCAGCAGGAAGGAACATGGTAGTGAGTGAAACCAGATTCCAGCACAAAAATATCCACAAGGCAACTTGGCTAACCCCGATCAAAACACCAAAAATCAAATTGATCATGTGGTAATTGATGGCAGGCATGCAACTAGTGCCATGGACGCGCGAGTGATACGTGGTGCTAATATTGGCTCGGATCATTACCTGGTTGCAGCCAAGGTGCGTACAAGTTTGAGCAGAGCAAAAAACGCCCGTAACCAAACACAAAGAAAGCTGAACTTTGCGAAGCTACAAACCCCAGAGATAGCCACTGCCTACTCCAACCAGCTCTCCCAACTTCTAAGACACAACGCTCATTCCGTGGCAACCGCCGCAACAACCGTGTTAGGATACGAAAAATGGCATTTAGACGAATTTTGGTACGATGAAGAATGTCGCATAGCGTCAGAGGAACAGGATGCCGCTTAAACGGCAACGCTGCAGCCAATTGTAACCCGGGCTGTTAGGGAACGGCACAAGGAGACAACAAAACAGGCGAGACAGCTATTTAATATAAAAAGTCTTATGAAGGAACGGCATAACGAGGATTCAAGGTGATTCAAGTGTGTGTGTGTGTGTGTGAAATTACTCGAAGTCATGGCTGAGTTTGGTATTCCAGCGAAGCTGATACGCCTTTGCGGAACGACGCTGACTGACACGAAGTCTTCAGTGAAGATTGGCAAGGACCTTACGGAACCATTCTATACCAGACGAGGCCTAAAACAAGGCGACCGCCTATCGTGCGATCTCTTCAACATTGTGATGGAGATAATAAAGAGAAAAGCTGCAGTAAACACGAGTGGCACTATATTCAACAAAAGCCACATGCTACTCGCGTACGCTGATGACGTAGACATCATCGGTCGAAAACTGCGGGATGTGACTGCAGCCTTCTCAGGTATACAGAAGGAATCAGCGAAAATGGGCCTAACGGTGAACGAGGACAAAACGAAGTTATTAGTTTCAACGAGCAAAGAATCTACTCGTTTGGGAAACTGCGTAAACGTTAACAACTATAATTTTGAGGTGGTAGATAATTTTATATACCTAGGCTCCGCCATCAACAAAACAAATAATGTCAGCCTTGAAACCCGGAGAAGAATCCTGCTTGCTAATAAATGCTACTACGGACTAACCAAGCGATTCAATAACAGAGCCCTCTCTCGACGAACAAAAATCCAGCTATACCAGATACTGGTTCTACCTGTCTTAATGTATGGTTCAAAATCCTGGGTTATGACACAAGCGGATGAATCGGTTCTGGCAGTATTCGAGAGAAAAATACTCCGTTAAATATATGGGCCCATCACCGTTAACAGAGAGTATCGGCTGTATCATGAGCTGTACGATTTGTACACTGACATTGACGTGGTCAGAAGCATTAAGGTGCAGCGGTTGCGTTGGCTAGGTCATGTTGTACGCATGGACGAAAATGTCCCAGCTCGAAAAGTCTTTGACAATGAACTCGATGGACGGCGCAGAAGAGGGCGACCAAAACTCCGTTGGAAAGACCAGGTTACTGAGAACCTTACAGAACTTGGTGTGACTAACTGGAGCAGAAGCGCAGAAGATCGAGGCGCTTATAATTTCTTTCTACGCGCGGTATATAATCCACTGGGATTTCAAAGAAGTGCCACCTAAGAGCCAAGTCCATACTTCCCGAGTTATGGATCTTCAAAGTTTTTATATATACCATGATGTAACTTCTATACTTGTGTTCGGATGGGGTCCAAATTAGGCTTTTACATTTACCCATTATGTACTGAAAATTACAATTAACCTATTTTCGACAATTACCTTTTTTAATAAATAATTTTTATTTCCAAAAAATGCTTATATAACGGTTAATTTTTTCTCAACCAAAATAAAGAGGTCTTTAAACTTTCCAATGAGGTATCATGCACTGATCTAGCTAAAGAGGTTCCGACGAAGTTTTTGTTCTACAATCTTTTTTTGTGAAATAAATTTTCAATAAGGTTTTGATGGGGAATTGTCCCCATTACTTATATGTGTATGCTGTAGAATATTCGTAAGTGCACCTTTTGGAGTTTGGATGATATGGCTAAAACAGTCCTGGCCAAAATTGGCGAAAGAACAAAGTTTGTTGTATGGTGTAGAAGACAGATTTTGTAATACCACAAAATATAAAGGAAAATTTTACAAATATTTTTAGAATTTATTTATTTTTTTGTTATAATATAAATAAATATTAAATGCTATTAATTGCAAATTGTTGTTATTGTTAATAGTTAGGTTGTTGGTTTGTTTTACACAATAAAAACACTCACCAAAAAAATGGGCGCAATCTGTAAAATGGGCGTGGCAAATAACATAAAAATAATATTGAAGTACCTATCTCGACATAATACGTGCAAATAATAAACAAAATAAATACGTACGAGCTCGATTTTCGCAACCGATAGCAGCCCAAGCCGGTTGAAGTTACCGAGATTGTTGCGCTTACCGAACCTCTATGGAAAATTGTTATTTTACTTTGTGCAAAATGCCCCACGTCACTGAAAAAAACTGTACTATAACAGTCATTTGCTCACTCACAGTGAACAGTGGCGTAACATAGCATGCAAATAAAAAAAACATATAATTTCTGCGAATACATTGAAAAGTTGCGCTCATCGAGACTGCTTTTTTGAGCGTGTTGCACTTATCAAGACTCAATTGTAAAAAAGAGCGGTTGCCCAAATCGGGGTGTTGCAATAATCGGTAGTTGCGAAAATCGAGCTCGTACTGTACATATAGAATTAAACAAATATAAATAATAAAGTAATAATAAATAAATACAGTCGAAACTCTCTATAACGAACTCCTATATAACGAAGTCTTCTTTATTGCGAAGCAATTATAAGAACACTGTGTTTTGGGTCTACTTTGAGTGTATTATAATTTCCCTATAACAAATTTCCCTATAGCGAATATTTCCTTATAACGAAGCATTTTTGCGACGGTAACTTCAAGATTGAAGCGTTTTCAATCTCCATTTATACAAATAATTTTTCGTTATTATTAACGCCCACAAAAAAGAAATCGACTTCGCTTTGTTGTGTGTTGTTTTTGTTGTTATTGTTGCTCTCAAAGTGTGTTTTGGGGAACCACCAAACTTTGCAAGTGACAACTGGAATTATTACCATCTCTCACATTTTTTGCCTTTGCATATCGCGATACATACTGTTTTTAATTCTCTAAATGTATTATAAAATTATATTTAAGAAGAAAAGTGGAAAAATGCACTTCAAACCAAAATAACCGACTACTACAAATAAAAATATAAAAAGGAACAAACTTTTCTTTCTTTTCTTTATAGAGAAGAAAATATCCAGTCCCTTGGAATTCGTTATAGAGAGTTTCGACTGTATAAATAATACAGTAACCAGTACTGAAATTTCAGTCAGGTAAACTGACTGATAAATACCATCACCCGATAAAAGATAAGACTATGTGGCTGAGTTTGGTCATTTGTATGGGAGGTACCCAAAGGGGT
The DNA here is from genome assembly GCA_964034835.1 of Muscina levida. Classification (NCBI taxonomy): domain Eukaryota; kingdom Metazoa; phylum Arthropoda; class Insecta; order Diptera; family Muscidae; genus Muscina; species Muscina levida. The sequence continues at coordinate 94,612,473 of OZ035883.1, read as the reverse complement.
ATGTCAAATAGATATGTCCTATGAGGTTTTGCCTCCTATCTCAGTATAAATTAATCCACCAATTTTCATTACCCCAAATGACCAAGACCACTAGACCATACGTCTACGGTGAAAATCGAGATTTCCACATTTTGACTTGAAGTTTTTTCTCAAACTTTATTTTTTTGGAAATGTACCGTTATAATCTGTAGACACTTGTCAACTTATTATCAAACAAATTATTCAGTTTCGAAATAAAAAACAAAGACTTTCTTCCGGCTAGGTTGAACATATGGACCACTGTGCAAGGGTGAAAACTGCTATTAACGCTATGGTTTGTTATAAAAAAATCGGTTAAACAAAAAAAAAACAGGACGAAAAGTGTAAAGAAGAAAGAAACAGTACTTTCGCGTACTGTTCTACGCGTTATGCATAAAAAGTAAATTAGATGTTCTGCTAACAACAGTACGTCCATCGTAATTCTTTGCAATACCAAGAATTGTATTCAATCCATTCTATATGTTAATTTTAACAAAGATCGATAGAAATGGTATGTTTTAGATGTTTTTGATTCTATGTGATATTTTATTTTTAATCAAAATGGCAACTCCAATTGATGAATTATCACAGATAAAGTTGTAACCATTAATTTAAATTCCACTATTTCCACTCACAAACAAAACAAAATAGAAAGCAACAGGGTTGTATTTCAACGCCTCACTTTCAAAACGGTAAACACTGCCGGCGAACAACGTCTAATTAATGCTGTAAAATTGGTATTCTCGTAGTCGTTTTTGATAACTATTGATGACTATTGACACAAATTTGGTATTCTGTAAGGAAATGTGACGTCGACGTTAAACGAAACGACTCTGAATCTGTCGTTGTTGTTGTTGTAACAGCTGGTCGAAGTAGCTGGGGTGATAATTGTTTAATTACAAAACATTATATCATAAATTTCGACGTAATTAAATTAATGGGTTTAGAACTCCCAACTCTGCCTTACATTCTCGTTAGAATCTGCCTACTCCTTTTTTAATACATCCTTGTATGTGATGTTTACAGATTCTAACGAGTAACTCAACGAATATTTGAAGTCGCCGCCACCTCACTTTATCTTGTTGACTTTTTTTTAATCTTGCTCGTTATCTATCGATTGATACATCGACAGCATCCATCGTACCTGCATATTGTTGCAACCAATATCACAAATCGTGTAATAAAAAAGGTAAAATTGTTACCACCAATAAAGGACTTGGTTTTTTGTATATTTATCTAAAACTATCGTGTTTTATTTCTTTCTTTCCTTTTTATTATTTCGCTTACGACGAACATTTTGGTCCTTCGAGTCGGATCGCGGTTATCTGGTGTAAGGAACTAAAATCGGTTTCTTTATTTGTGTAGCGCCGGAGTACATCCACTAGCATCATCAACTTTATCATCTCGTCATCAAAATGTACGTATAGTGCAGTATATTTACCTAAAAGTGAGCTCGCGAGTGTTTCAAAATACATACATACGTACATATATACCTATATCGAAGTTGTTTGTCACACCCCTTCTGGTACCTCTTGATCAGACAACAACTAACAGGTCGCGCTACAGCCCGTCGCTAATACCCCCACTCCCATCGCCAAAGTATTTGTTTTCTTCATTTGCCTATTCTGCGGCTGCAGTGCGAAATTCATACGTTACATATATACATATATACATTAGGGTGAGTCTTAAAAAATGTTTTTGGAATTTTTCATGGGCCAAGTTAAAATTTTATTAAGACGTACAAAAAAACTCTATGTGAATTTTTTTAATTTTTTTCTTAAAGGTTTAGGGGTCGCTACCGAGGTTCGAAATTCAAAATTGTACCGTCATCCTGAGGGATAAGCAGAATAACTCGAGTAAACCTTAACTGATCCTTATGAAAATTTTTCAGTATTAATATTTTCCATAACGAAGTTATGGAATTGTAAATGGGCAGAATTGCCCCACCCCTTCTGGTGTCTCACATACAAAATTACCTATTTTTTGATAATTATTATTTCTCCCATAACTTTCAAACGGGCAGCTGGATGGCATTTAAACTTTGTCAGTTTAATTACCTTGAAATAACAGATAAACCCCCAGAAAATCAAAACCTTTGTCACACCCCTTCTGGTACCTCCCATACAAATGACCGAATTAACCTCCACATTTTTACCTACATATCTTTTTAGCAAAAATACTGAATTCAATAAAATTTTGTGTGAGATGAACACATGCCAAAATTTGACTCGTGAGTGACTATGGACTATATAGGCCAACCCCTTCTGGTACCTCCCATACAAAATTACCTATTTTTAGACAAATTATTTTTTACCAATAATTTCCAAACGGACAGCTGGATGTGATTTAAACTTGTCCAGTTTAATTACCTTGTAATAGCAGATAAACCCCCAGAAAATCAAAACCTTTGTCACACCCCTTCTGGTACCTCCCATACAAATGACCGAATTAACCCCCATATTTTTACCTACATATCTTTTTAGTAAAAATACTGAATTCAATAAAATTTTGTGTGAGATGAACACATGCAAAAATTTGACTCGTGAGTGAATATGGACTATATCGACCAACCCCTTCTGGTACCTCCCATACAAAATCACCTATTTTTAGACAAATTATTTTTTACCAATAATTTCCAAATGGACAGCTGGATGGCATTTAAACTTGGTCAGTTTAATAACCTTGTAATAACAGATAAACACCCAGAAAATCAAAACCTTTGTCACACTCCTTCTGGTACCTTCCATACAAATGGCCGAATTAACCCCCATATTTTTACACACATTTTTTTGTAAGTATGCTGAATTCATTTATATTTTGCTTAAGATATACGCTTATTGTAATTTTACTAATGCTTATCTTAAATATAAATCTAGTTTAATGAATGTTATTAGATATTCAACATAGATAATGCAACGCTATTGTCTTGCCCCCTCCACTAATTTGCAGTCCAACTTAGGAATTTTTACAGTACAGTTAATAAGAAATGATTTACTTCAAATTTGTTTATCAGTTTTTGTTGTATTATTATTTAAAAAGGTACATTTCGAAAATAAAAATTAAATTAAACAGTTAAAAAATAATATTAAAATTAAAAATAAAAAATAAAAATTTAATATATTAATATTAAACATGAATTCATTGCATGAAAAACTTAACATTAAAAAATATAATTGTAAACAACTGTATTACTGCTTACAATTTTCTTTAAATTTTAAAATATTGTAAAATATTAATTACACATGGTAGATTTTTTTGGATCTGAATATTTTTTTCTAAATTCTTTTACCAATAATAATAGGAACTGCTTCTGTTCTCTATAATGTGTATGCAATTTATTGTATTCCTGCATCAAGGCCACTTCGTTAACAACCTTCAACCTAGACCGAACTAATTCTTTACTTAATTTAAAGTCTGCATCTTGCTCCCAATCTTCAACATTTTTTTTAGGAAACCCGATTTAATACCTGTTATGCTGAAAGTTCTAAGAGTATTGTTGGATACAAAATGCTCAAGACTTTTGGAATGTAGTAGGTTTCCATCCACTGTAACTCGTTTTTCTGGATGATCTACTCCTTCTATGTTTAAAGCATTTACCACCTTCTTCTTAATTTCATGAGAAACTTTGTCATCAAAAATGCAAATCCAACTAGCTCTTCCTAAAAATACCAGAGATTACGTAGAATTTTAAGGCTATTGTCGCTGTCTTTTTATTAATTGTTGCATAAGACTTCAAGTCTTTTAATAACTGGAGGTCATTTCTTGAAGCAGAAGGTCCAGAAGTGGATTCAAACCAATATTTAAGGTAAATATATATTATAAAAATGCAAACATCCTGTATTCCACATAATTCGCTTTCGTTTAACTTGAACTGCTCTCTGAATAAATATATTTTTAAGGAATATATTGCCTTAGCCTTCCATCTAGCACGGTGAAGACCTGCTGGTGCCCTGAAGAATATTTGTGTTTTTGGAACATCCCGCAGAATATTATTGTCAGCTTAAGTAGCTCTTTGTAGTCCTCCCGTGGCCGAAACTCTTTAAGCTGATTTTCGGCAAAACAAATAGCATTAACAGAATTCTTTATTTGTCTTAATATGAGATCATCCGATATGCCAGGTTTAAAATTGGAATGATCAATTTTTGTTCAGGCATTTTTAAACCTCTTAAAAAGTAATATTTCAGGATCGGTTGATATTCCCGAAATACAATGCATAAGTCATATTATATGACTTCTACGTTTAAAACTGCGCATTCTTTTGTACGTCTTAACAAAATTTTAAGTTAACCTATGAAAAAAATCAAAATTTTCTGTCAAATAAGTAGCATAAATATGTAAAACTATGAGGGTGAATTCGGTCATTTGTATGGGAGGTACCAGAAGGGGTGTAACAAAGGTTTCGATTTTCTGGGGGTTTATCAGTTATTACAAGGTAATTAAACTAACCAAGTTTAAATGCCATCCAGCTGTCCGTTTAGAAATTATTGGTAAAAAATAATTTGTCTAAAAAAAGGTAATTTTGTATGGGAGGTACCAGAAGGGGTTGGCCTATATAGTCCATATTCACTCACGAGTCAAGTTTTTGCATGTGTTCATCTCGCACAAAATTTTATTGAATTCAGTATTTTTACTAAAAAGATATGTAGGTAAAAATAAGGGGGTTAATTTGGTCATTTGTATGGGAGGTACCAGAAGGGGTGTGACAAAGGTTTTGATTTTCTGGGGGTTTATCTGTTATTACAAGGTAATTAAACTGACAAAGTTTAATTGCCATCAAGCTGTCCGTTTGGAAATTATTGGTAAAAAATAATTTGTCTAAAAATAGGTAATTTTGAATGGGAGGTCCCAGAAGGGGTTGGCCGATATAGTCCATATTCACTCACGAGTCAAGTTTTTGCATGTGTTCATCTCGCACAAAATTTTATTGAATTCAGTATTTTTACTAAAAATATATGTAGGTAAAAATATGGGGGTTAATTTGGTCATTTGTATGGGAGGTACCAGAAGGGGTGTGACAAAGGTTTTTATTTTCTGGGAGTTTATCTGTTATTAAAAGGTAATTAAACTGACCAAGTTTAAATGCCATCCATCTGTCCGTTTGAAAGTTATGGGAGAAATATTAATTATCAAAAAATAGGTAATTTTGTATGGGAGGTACCAGAAGGGGTGGGGCAATTCTGCCCATTTACAATTCCATTACTTCGTTATGGAAAATATTATTACTGAAAAATTTTCATAAGAATCAGTTAAGGTTTACTCGAGTTATTTAGCTTATCCCTCAGGATGACGGTAAAATTTTAAATTTCGAACCCCGGTAGCGACCCCTAAACCTTTAAGAAAAAAATTAAAAAAATTCACATAGAGTTTTTTTAGACGTCTTAATAAAATTTTAACTTGGCCCATGAAAAATTCCAAAAACATATTTTTTTTGCCAAATAAGAATCAACCTAATATACTTATATATACGCCCATTTATATGCCAAAGCAGCAACGACATAGAGATTTTAATAGTGAAGTGAAATTGTGTGCATTTTGTGTTTTCAAAAGTTCATAGTGGGCGCTAACACCAAAAGAACAAAATCGCGACATATTAACGTCATAATTAAGTTTGTTGTCTTTTTCGGCTATCGATTTGAAATAAGCATAAAAGGTACCACTGAAAACAATACACACAGCTTCACACATTACCTTGCCTACGTACTGCTGTTGATGTGTATTAACATAAGTAGTTACATACATTGGGGAATGGGACTTTGCCCAGAGGCTGAAAGTTACTGATTGTCACTCACTTGGGAGTGACCAGAATCGATTACTTTGCGGCACTGTCCACGCAGCTAACTACTTCCGGTCTTAGACCAAGTATTCCCTGGGCAATGACTTTAAAGCAACCGCTTAGAAGTTAGCTAGAGTTAGAAGGCGAAACGTTGAGTAACCTAATCGGCATGCTACCACCGATGCGTCTTAGGAAGTAGGTAACATAAGTTACTGAAACTCAACACAGGCTCTCCTAGTGGCTTTGGCAGCCCCAAGAAACTAGGATCGGGAGCGGTGGCCTAATAAGCCACTCTGCTTAAACCAAATTTATTATGAAAACACGGAGAATAAATATAACAAGATGCAGTAAACACGAGTGGCACTATATTCAAAAAAAGCCACATGCTACTCGCGTCGAAATTTGCGGGATGTGACTGCAGCCTTCTCAGGTATTCAGAAGGAATCAGCGAAAATGGACCTAACGGTGAAAGAGGACAAAACGAAGTTATTAGTTTCAACGAACAAAGAATCTACTCGTTTGGGAAACTGCGTGAACGTTGACAACTACAATTTCGAGGTGGTAGATAATTTTGTCTACCTAGGCTCAACAAAGCAAATAATGTCAGCCTAGAAATCCGGAGAAGAATCCTGCTTGCAAATAAATGCTACTACGGACTAAGCAAGCGATTCAATGACAGAGCCCTCTCTCGACGAACAAAACTCAAGCTATACCAGATACTAATTCTACCTGTCTTAATGTATGGCTCAGAATCCTGGGTTATGACACAAGCGGATGAATCGGTTCTGGCGGTATTCGAGAGAAAAATACTCCGTAAAATATATGGGCCCATCATCGTTAACGGAGAATATCGGCGTCGTATGAATCATGAGCTGTACGAGCTGTACACTGACATTGACGTGGTTAAACGCATTAAGGAGCAACGGTTGCGTTGGCTAGGTCATGTTGTACGCATGGACGAAAATGCTCCAGCTCGAAAAGTCTTCGACAATAAACTCGATGGACGGGGCAGAAGAGGGCGACCAAAACTCCGTTGGAAAGACCAGGTTACTGAGAACCTTACAGAACTCGGTGTGACTAACTGGATAAGAAGCGCAGAAGATCGAGGCGCTTATAATATTTTTCTACGTGCGGTATATAATCCACTGGGATTGCATAGAAGTACCAGCTAAGTAAGTAAGTAAGTTACATACATGCCAGTAGTAGTTGATATTTGCGTATTCTCTTTTGTGTCCATTCTTTTGATTTGTTTATCCCCTACAGGTATCGCGTCGGTAGTTTTTGTTCGAAAACACGTTTGTAACAGAATATATTTTGTTAAAATTTGCTATTTTTGTGATTTTTTCGGTCGTTTTTTCTATTTATCGGGTGTTTGGCTACGATTTATCCCGAAAATCAATCGGTCGATTCGACTTTTTTTTAAAACTTTTGCGATTTTTTTTTGATATTTATCTGGTGATTGGCTCCGATTTGGCTAAAACTCGAGTACACTCTACAGTCGGTTGATATTAATATTTAATATTCTAATAATATTTTAATATTTAACGCTTTTTTATTCTTTCGGTAATTTTTGTTATTTATCGTGTGTTTGGCTACGATTTTGCCTAAAAATCAAGTACACCCTACAGTCGGCCAACTCGTCTTTTGTTGAAATATAACGATTTTTTGGTTTTTCAATCTTTTTCGTTATTTATCGGTTGTTTGAATACGATTTTGTCTAAAAATCGAGTAAATCCTTCTGTCAGTCAACCCGAATTTTTTTAAACTTTTGTGGTTTTATCGGTTTTTTTGCTTTCGTTTGGGTTTTTCGGTATTTTGTGGGCATTTTTTGATATTTACTTCCAGAAAATCAAATATACCCTACAATCGGCCATTTTTTGTTTTAAATTTTCGGAACTTAAAATCTATAATGCCTCTCGATTTCTTAATTACAGCGTCGGATGCTCTAATAAAATTTAACGCGAACTTCAATGCTTTGCGCGATGAAGACCTCGATATTTGAGGTGCGAAGTTCGCAATTAAAAGGATTGTGGGTAAAGGCGAAAAATACTTTCGATGAGTGCTTCATTTATCTGCAATCGGCAGAAGATGCGTCGAGTGCGGACATTGATTCTGCCGACGGTAAACACAACGTAAAACTCGTCGTTGTGTTCCAGTTTCATCTTAAGCTAGTTCGGTCGAACGGATAAATCGAAATAAGTGATCGAAAATCCGACTTTGGCATTCCCCAGCAGTGATAGCATACATAATCTATCGCTGCCGCCATGTGATACTGACGTATTTCATGAAGATTTTCTTCGTGGTCGACGTTCCGAGATTTGTTTAGCGTGGTCTATATTCACAATTCGCGATTGAGTGACGTCGAGTGACTTTGTCACTTGGTAAGTAAGACGAGTGGAGAGGCGCGGAAAAATGTTTCGAAATTTCCGATTAATCATCGCAGTTTCGCTTTTGCGTGGAAAGCCTTGAGAGTTACGTACGATAACACTCGTATCTTGGTACATAATCGACTCAAGGAGCTTTTCGGTCTTCCGGTTCTTGATGGAGAGACAAGCTCGAGTTTGAAGTCGGTACAACGCGGAATAAATGCCTGTCTATCGGCGAAGACCATTTATGACGTTGCGACGGATAGTTGGGACCGATTTTAGTTTTCGTGTGTCTTCTGCGGTTACCAAATATTACTTAAACTTTGTGGGAACAGATCGTCAAAAATAAATTGGCTCTATCATTGTGGGAAAATTTGGACAATTTTTTAACGGGAAGAATCCAAACTCTTAAGCACCTTCATGATCTTTGGGGTGGTGAATCACCGAAGCGATCTTACGGTAAAAAGACCAAATCGCATTTTACGAATGCATCTTCGGAAACTTCTCGTACTTCCTCGGGTTCATACTGTGTGCTTTGGCAGGAACAAAGCCACAGATTTCATTCGTGTCCTTGATTTAAAAATCTTTCGTCTTACGAGAAATTTTCAACGATTAAACGCCACCGCTTGTGCGTTAATTGTCTGATGCGAGGACATGAAGTGAAAGATTGTGCAAGAAAACATAATTGTTCAAAATGCCATCAGAGGCATCACACTCTATTGCATCGCTGTACGTGCAACACTGGCAATTCGGATAATGTCGCGACATCAACGGGTTCAATTTCGATTTCGGCTCCCGTTTTTCGCCCCTCAAACCCCTCTGCTGTAGAATCTTCCAAGCAATCCACATCGGCTGGTAATAAACCGTCGTTAGTCGACCAGCGGCAAGTATTTCATGCTACGAGAACAGCTATGGTGAATATAGTTCATCAGGGCAATTGACCCGGCTTCTGAGGCCTCATTCATATCGGAGAGCTTGCAGAAATCTTAAATCTTCCAGGTCGTTCGACAAACGCCACTATTTCCGGCGTCAATCGTCAATCGTGCCATTTTGGCCACAGCTCGAAAACTCGATAAAAACTGGAATGCTTTTCATTTTACAAACGTAGGCACTCGTTCTACCAACGATATCGGAAAATGTACCTTCGTTCAGAGTCACTTCGGAATTTGAAGCTCTAATGCCGAAACTTCGTTGGGCTAACTCACGTTGGTTTGAAAGTCGTCCAGTGGACATTTTAATGTAGCTAAATCTAAAGCTTGATCAGGGAATTCGTGGTGTGCATAAATCATACAGTCATCCGCATATAAAATGGCTTTCGAATCATTGGAGAGATGTGGGAAATCATAGAGGTATATATTGAAAAGTAGTGGTGCCAACACACTGCCTTGTGGAACGCCGCTGTTTACTAAGCCCATGTCAGATACAGAACTGCTTATTTGTATGTAAAATTTGCGATCATTAAAAAAGCTGGAAAGTATTTTGATCAAAAATGGATCAACTCCAAGTTCTACCAGCTTGAAAAGTATTCCTTTATGACAAGCCGAATCAAAGGCCTTTTCTATATCCAGGGAAATGGCAACAGTGCACATTTTTTGACGCAGATTGAACGAAACATCACTGTGAAATTTCAATAATGCATGCTGTGTGGAGTGAAATTGTATAAATCCAAATTGGTAGGGTGATAGCGGGTTAACCAAAAACTCCTTTTCAAGTTTGATTTTAATATGTTCATAGATTTTGCCAATGTTCGATAGCAGTGAGATCGGGCGAAAATCTTCCACGCTTGAACTATTAGATTTTTTTTCAGAGGAATAATTTTCGCATTTTTCCAAGCCGACGGGAAATAACAGTTGTTGAGACAATTTCTTAATGATGTAGTTAGAAATAAAATCTGGACCAGAAGATTTTTTGCTGTTAATTAATCCTATAACTTCCTTCACTTGTTGAACATTTGTGAAATGATAACTATCCTCGTTATTCAGCGAGTTCATGTCATTGCCAAAGGAATATACATGACTTGACACTGCTTCAATGTCCTCGTCCTTCTAGGTCATGTACTTGGTTTTCAGGGATATTTTCGCTGTATACTGAGGAATAGAATTGGCGTAATATTTCGCATTTCTCGCTGTCGTTCGTTATTACGGAGTCATTGACAGTTATTTGTTGACAAAACGGCGATTTCTTTGCACCCATTACGTTGTTCAAATCCTTAAATGCGCTCGGGCCTGGCTTTATCCTTTTTAGTCTATTGTGAAATGTGTCGGAATGATCAATATTAACTAAATTGTTGATGATGATTTTCAAGAGATTGATTTGTTTAGAAAGCAACTGATATTTCAGACTTTTTGTATTACCATTCCTGTGAAATATTTTTTTCAGATTCTTCTGCCACAGTTGTTTAACTTTGAACAACTTTATGTTTTTTTCAGATAATGGAGTTTTCCCATTCCTCATGTCAATTCTCTCTGAAGCTGATGGATACTTTAAAATTTTCGATTAAGTCATCAATTTCCTCGTTATGAAAAGTTCTGTCATTTGCAGGCATTAACTGTCGACAGGCAGATTGCACTTCGCATCGGAACTGGTTCCAGTCTGTGTTTCTGAAGGATGTGAAAACCTGGGGATGTTGTATAACGAAGACAATTTGCTCAGAGCGCAACTGAAGTTTAAGGGGATAATGGTCCGAAAAAGATGGCAAAGTATAAATTTTATTGTTTGGGAGTTCATTATATATTAAGTGCGGGCTAAGCAAAAAGTGGTCTAAAAAAGAAGAGCCGTTTGGGTATGATGGTGTCCTATCGCACACGCGAGTTATATCCATGGCATTATCCTGAAGCCAGATATGAAGAGATTTCCCATTCATATTTTCAACTTGATCGCCTCAATCTGTATGTTTGGAGTTCAGCGTCGCCTCCTAAAATGAACCCATCGTAATTCTTTGCAATACCCAGAATTGTATTTAATCCATTAAATATATGAACTAGTGGAAGGCTTGTTGGTAAATAAATAGAACCGACCAAAATTGTATGGGTATTTGAACTGTTCGAAATGTTAATTTTAACAAAGATTGATGGAAATGGGACGTTTTCGATGTTTTTGATTCTATGCGATATTCTGTTTTTAATCAATATGGCAACTCCAATTGATGAATTATCATAGATAAAGTTGTAGCCGTTAACTTGTATTCCACAGTTTCCTCTAAGATGCGTTCTTGTAGGAAGGCAACATCAATTTTGTTATAGGTAAGTATATTTAATTTTTAATTTTAATTTTTTTGTTGAGACATTGGTGGTTGTCGGAAAAGGCCTGCAAAAGATTTGCCGGGCGTCGTTTTCATAAAAATTATGTTCCTTACATTATTAGCTGCCAATTCTTTCTGCTCTCGAGCCTTTTTGACCAATTCCTTTTTATGACTCACGTATTTTTTGTACTCTGCACATCCTCTCCAGTTTGCTGGGTGTTCCTTTTCGCCGCAGTTAACACAGCAAGGCTGTTCATTGCTTGATTGTCCATGGGTACAGTTGCCCGGCTCATGTGACTCGACACATTTGAAAGCAGCGTTGCAGTTCTTGGCTATGTGCCCCCATTGTTGGCACCTTCGGCATTGAATCTCCATTTCTTTTCTTTTTGGTTTTTCCCAACTAATTGACTGCGATAAAACGTAATTAATATGTTTTATGTCATCAAGATTTTTACCCGGATGAAGGGATATTAAAAAAAGACCAGTGTCGTAATTGTTTTTATAGAGTGAGAGGTCGTGAAATTAGTTACCTTAGCTACTATCCCAGGCAACTCCACATCAAGATCCGCCTTTATATCATCAGCAGGTGTCAATCCCCCTGAAGGCTGAAGTCAATCCCCCGAAGAACAAACGATGTTTGCTTCAGCTCTTTCGGTGTAAATGGGTATGATGTAATTTTCTTTTCCCTCAAAATTGCCACCATTTCGGAGTGAACAGCAACGTCCGAAAGGTACAGCTTACTTTTACGTTTGTTTATGTTTTTAATTTTAAAGAAAATTTTTGGGGATTTAGACTCCAGCTGCTCAACAAGCAATTGTATATCAACGTCGAACAGAAAAATAGGAGAGCAAAGGTTTTTTCTGGATGGAATATCTCGTGTTGTTGTGGTTGCTGCTGGTGTTTTTGGCGGCAGCACTGAAGCTGGCTTCCACGTCGACGTTGGTATTGTTTCCAAAATCAATCCAAAAACGATTTTGATTGTTGTCATCCATTTTCTCTACATCAAGGGCTGGAGATGAAGATCCATCTCTTCTTGTCCTCTTGAGGACATTACCACTGATTGGAGTGTTGCTGGCAGAAGTAAAATCCTGCTCCATCTTTTTTTTTTAATTGACACAAACCTTATTGAGCTCCAATAAGGAAAAGGTTTATGACACAATAAATAATTTACTTATAAAATTTAAGGCACAAATAACAAAATTTATGCAAAGGTGTGTGTGTTTCTTTGTAAGATGATCGCGCCAGAATCCTCTCCTTTCATATTATCGATTACCAGTCGACGTCGTCTCATGGTATTTACAGAATGCCGAAATAGCATTGATGTGACGACGATGTTGAATCGAAGTGATGTTGACATAAAAACGACGACAATGTCGACGACGGCAACGGGAATAGGGTAATTATGTTTCATGACTGGAATGAAAAACATTCGGCTTCGGTTAATCGGCCTATTTTTGTCAGAGGCCGATTATTAACTTTTGGCCGAAGATGATTAATCTGTCGAGCTCTACGAGAGATACCACGTTCTTGATATTCTGAATTTAAAAATATTAACATTTGATTTATAAGTTTACTACTTTCTGCCTACATCGTTTAACCATTTTACGTTTTTTTTTATTTTCAGGCGAACACCACACCACCACCACAAACCCAAATGAAATTTTTTTGGCTTAAACGGCGCACAGAGGGGTAAATTCACGATCGCCAAAACTCGATTTCTCAAAAACCAATGTTTTTAATAATTTCCGATTGTAGAGTAAAGAGAACAGAATGCTTAACTAGATTCCGTTATTTTTTCATACCATTTTGCTTACATACGTTTTCTACACGCTGTCAAAGTTACTTGTTGCTTATTGTGCATTTTATATTTTGGTGCGTTAAGGTAAAGCAACAATTTTAGCAGGCTATGGGAAGGCGTGTGTTTAGTTTAAACATTTAGTTAAAATGGAAAATTATAAAGCAGGTTAATATTATTTAATCCACTTAGCTAAATAAAATTATAATTCAAATTCATACTAGTAAAGCAACTTTAAAAATATGGTTTTTTTGGTTATTTCAATGGGTACCAAAATCGAACAATGGAAAAAAAGTTATGCATCACCACTTTTCACCTCTTCAATCTTTAACATTATAATGTTTAACATCGTATTGTTCAGATGGAAACAAAAAATTTTGCGGATTTTTGCGGTTTTGTGTTTTATAGCCATTTACCTACTGCGGAAGACTAGACCATAATTTCTGCGCTTTTACTGAACCACTTTAGTAACATAGTGGATGTCCTATATCTTTATGCATTTATAGTTAGAGGGTATCCAGACGAATAAAAAGTTTTAGGGAGGTAGGGCTCTAAAATCCAACCTTGTGGAGATATATGGGAAATATTTGAAATCTTTAATTTCTAATAAAAACCATTTTTTGTATAAAAACGGTCGTAACCTCTACCCCCGAATGTCAACATATTATTTTTTACGCCTCACCGAGTAATTTTTTAACATAATTCTTCATAAATTTGCTTTAAATAATTTTGGCCGCCCAGATCGTGAATTTACCCCACTGTGCGGCGTACGAAATCTGTCGTTCGAGATGTCAATTTTATAAATGTCAATTTTACTTACCAAGCATTTTCATCGAGTAGCTCCTGGATGTACGCATTATCGGGGTTGCCTCCAAATACAGAAAAACGGGATGTATTTTGTTTAACAATGGGTGCTTTAAATATTATATTTCTGGCAATTGCGGCGAAACTAAGAACATTTAGATTCTCCTCATAAAATTTATCTGTTGGTGTTACGTTGACAATCATTGCTAATTTAACCTTTCCAAGAAGAGCGGCTTGTAAAAGCATAGTCAGTTTCGATTCCCGAAATGGTATTCGCTCATTCTTGCGTACAGACGAGTTATTAGCGGCATCCAAGCACCTGCCTAAAAACATTAACGACTTATTAATGCGTTGAGCTTCTTTAAGCCGTGATCCCATATTTCCTGTTTTATCTAATCTCTCAGAGCCAGCTAAATCGCAGAATTGGTAAGAAGTCTGGGGATACAAATAAGGAAAAAAAAATAAATTATGTTTATATCTTCATAAAAAAGAAAATGAAACAAACGACAACTAACAAGTCAAGTTAAAGTTATTTTCCATAGATTAGTAAAAATTTGAAGGTTATGAAAATTTACATAAATAGCTAATAAAGTAACCCCTCCTTAAAGTCTAATTTGCCAATTTAAATTATTGAATACAATACATCATATTTCCATTTCTAATATCTAACTTATGCTTAGTGTCAGAAAGTTTTGTTGACTAAAACTATTTCTCAAGCCTCACACTCACTTAAATATCTGTTCTCAATTGTTTCGAATGCAAAAACATTGTCTCAGCATTTTCTCTTCAAAAAAATTGTATATACAGATCTATAATCCATAACAACAATAACAATTTCACACAATATTGATCTTTTCGAATCGAAATTGAATGAAATCAAAAACAAATGAAAATTCACACTTTGGATAACAAACTCTCAATGGTTTTTTTAGTTTAGTGTGAGATTTTTTACACGCATTTAAATTGGTAATTTGGAAAGCTGGCTAAAAAAAAAATTATTAAAACAATGCTTATTTATTTTTATTATCCTTGAATCCATTTTGAATATTTATTTTTATTTTTGAGCGCCTCCATAGGACGCATTCGTAAATTTTTCTGCATTTTGTTATACAAGCTTCTGCTAATCGAATATTATGTTCTAAGATGGGTTTGGTCGGTCAACCACTACTACTACCTCGCATACAAACTCGTAGATTAAGAGTTATCCAGCTGAAATTTGGTATGCGAACCTCTATCCTCTTAGAGGAAGTTAAGTTCTAAGATGAGCAAGATCGGACAAAAACTACTCACACCCCGACAAAAAGGGGAGTTTGAATATCGTAACAACAATATTAGTTGAAGCAGCACTTTTTCTGGTCCCAACAGTTTTACTTTATTTCTTCATATAAATCTATACTGTTATAGCGAACATCGTTTATAGCGAACTTTATTTGTAACGAACAATATTTATTGTCCCATTTTCTAGTTTTCATAGATTTTTTTCATGGTTATAACAAATACTCTATAGTGTTTTTAATTATTTCATGTGTACGTATAAATTTTAAGCTCCTTGATGGTTCACAACCATGTCTACCGAACGATATTTCTTTTATAAAATTTGTTTCAATAATGACAATCGTATTAAAAATGAATTTCTATGTGATGTTGATATTGTGAAAATAGACGGTTAGAAAGAGATAAGGAACACTTAAGCAATATCTTGTAAGTAAAGGCAACACTGTGAGACAAATGGTAGGGGTCAGTGATCGGAAAGGGTTCAAACTACCGGGAAAAGTTATATCGGTCAAAAAGAAGTTATACGATTTGAAGTTAGTAATTATCATATAGGGGAAATTGTCACCTTTGGTGGTCTTTTTTTTTACATAACTCGAGAACCACTAGTCCGATTTTGCTCAAACAAATTTAAATAAATTAAAAATTACATTTCCTTTAATCTGTTCATATAACGTTTTTCTATATAAGCAACAGTTTCTTTTTTCCATTCATCAAATGATTTTCAACTGGGTTTATTTTGTAACAGTTACAATAAAACTGTTGTAATCCGTGGCGTATGATTTAACTGGAATATTACTTATGATATTCATACGCCACCATATAACAATATAACAAATGAGCCTAAAACGTGAGATATTCCCCTATTTGATAGTTACTAACTTCAAATCGATATATCTCGATTCCTAGACGTGACCCAGCGAAACGCCGGGCCACATATAACTTGTTTTTGACCGATATAACATTTCCCGTTGGTTTCATCCCATTCCGATTTTGACTGTCGCATAGTGCAATCAATCTGATTAATATGAACACTAGGTTGGTCGGAAGTTATATGGAAGGAAAAAATGCAGAATTTTGTCGGTGCCACCCCGAAGTCTTTGTGGATTTTAGGATAGCCAAAGTTTGAGCACTATTGGAGTATGTTGACCCATGCCGCTTTGGGCCTAAAGATTTTAAACTCTCTCAGCCACGTTTGGGGGGAATAACTAACAACGACCAACATCCCAAAATCAAAAATGGTTTATTTGACTTCCTATGACTTCATAATCCTAGTTCTTTCATTAATTCATTGTTATAGTAATTTTGTATTTATGCTAGTCGAATTTTCGTTATAACATTTAATATTTTTCCTGGAACTGTTTTTTTTATCAAATATTTAATAATTTTTGCTATAAATTTAGGCACAAATTTGGGTAATATAGTAAGTGATAACAGTTTTTATCAAATATTTAATAATTTTTGCTATAAATTTAGGCACAAATTTGGGTAATATAGTAAGTGATAACAGGTTTTTCTTTTCATCAAATTGAATATACTGGCTTTTAATAGGATAAAAAGCCACAAATCTGAAATCTTTAAATTAGTGTTTCCGTTAATTGTATATTATCTAAGTCATATTGTGAATAAAATAATAACAATGTTTACGTACAAATTGCTGTTTTCACAACTTTTGTCGTAACTCCATTCGTGAACCACCCTATTCCTTCGAATAGGCGCAAGGATCTATTGCTATACAACTTTGATTTGTATTGCTTGTATAAAATCGCAGTAGATCCAATACAATGAGTAACGAGTTGCCGCTATCCTTCGCGCTCTTCAGGCTTTGTTCGCTACATCGAGATATTAATCATCTAATTCTTGTTGCGGATCCAACCTTGCAAGGTATACCACCATTGAATTGTCGAATTTCCCAATAAAGCGGAAAATCTTTTAATTAATTAATATTAAATCCCTTGTGTTTTATTTTATTTATTTTTTTTTTCTCGCATCACATCCTTAGGGTTTTTTTGTTACGCAAACATTGGTCCTACGAGCCACGGATAGTGAAACCACTTTGAAAATTATTTCTAATTTTCAAATCTTTTGCTGCAGCTTCCATATCAATCAACTGATATCTCCTCACTCCTTTCAAATTCACGTATCACTACCAAAAGCCACAGGTACGTAAAATAGTGCAAATTAAACAAAAAAGTGAAATTATTGTCTTGAAACAATAACAAAAACACAGCGACATCCCGGTACAAATAACACACATACAAACACGGTCGCTATTTAAAAGAAGCACAAGTGATCTTTTTGCGATTTTTTTTTTAAATTGTACATAATAAACAACATCAGTGCAGTTGTACAATTAACCAAAACTAATATTTTTAATTTTAATTACACAAGTGTATTCGCGAATCCCTTAGCCGGTTGCTTTTCGATTTTTTGTGATAAATTCCATTTCGCGATAACACAACAAAATTCGGAAATATTGCAATACACTTGTAACCAAACTCCACAACAGTGATAGATCGGTGATTGTACACATACGTATATACAGCTGATTTGTTTTTCTTGTCTTCTTTGGTGATTACAGAGTTGTGTGTGTTAACCCTCAAACGTACTACGAGGGTCGTTCGTGAAGTTCGGTCACAATATTGACAAATTCCCTAGGAAAACATTAATAATTTAACTATTTGTTAACCGATTTTTACAAACAAGTATGCCTTTAACTGGTGAAAGCGTTCACTTTCTGAAGAAAATAGTAAACATTAGGGTGTCCTTATAAGATAAGGGCTACAAACTTCATCAAACTTAAAAATAGTGAAAAAATTACAAAAGTTTGAAATTTCGAGGCAAAAAACAAGCAGATATGACAAGTTACCAATATAACTATACACATGGTTGGAAAGGCCGCAGTCTCTTCTTTCCAAATCCACTGAGAAATTTAAAATCGGTTGATATTCAACCACGTTACTGGCTTATAAGTGCGTAAAGGTTCGAAAAACCGGTATCAACGTGGACTCTATGAGCTATTTAGGCAGACTAGACACGTTCAGATTGGACTGATATGTTCACGAAAGTTGTTTATCTTTACCAGGGCTACAATTTTGGCGAACAGTGTTAGAGAAAAATTTTTACTCCCTTAAAGTAATGCTCAAAAAAGTGGAAAAATAATAAATTCTTCTTCAATTTTTTTTGAAAAAGGGCAGGAATAACCAACCTTTTTGACATAATTTGTTAATAAAGTTAGTGCGCAAATTATTGCATCATACATTATTGCCGAATACAGTTAAGCGCTATCACGAAGTCTGAGTTAGCTGTTGGACAAAAACTGATCACACCTTTTTTCATGGGGCTCACTGATTTTGAGAATCTTTAGGGGTCCATAAAAAAAATTGGTCACCAATCTCGCCAAACTGAGTATAGGGTTTTATTACCCTTCGATAGTAGAATCGAACCTATACTATCCCGTTTTTGTATTTTTCAAAAAGTCGTCATTTGTTGCATAGTGTAATAAATTCGTACACCCTACGAGCGGTAGCTACGAATAACATCGAAAAACTAGTGGGGAGGCCAAGGATATCGTTTCTAAATTCCCTCTTACCAATAGGGGATTCGATTTAGCATGGCGTGCTCTATACGACAGCTATGATAATTCACGTATCATTGTAAACGACAAGCTCAGGAATCTTTTCGCTTTGCCAAATTTAGACATTGAATCCAGTGATGGTTTAAAAACATTGCAGCGCTGCATCAACGCATGCTTATCATCTACGGCTTTATATGACGTTTCGACGGATAATTGGGATCCGATAATTGTTTTCCTGTGCGTTCAACGTCTACCTGAAGAAACGGTAACATTATGGGAACACACCGTTAAGAACAAAACGGCTCTGTCAGAATGAAAAGATTTGAATGCTTTTCTTTTAGAATTCTGCCAATCGGTCAAATGACAAGAGGGTGGAGGCTCATTTTACGAATGACGCCTCTTTTGACACATGTGCTCATCCTACGCGCACGTTCTGCATACTGTGTCCAAAACAAAATCACCCACTTCGCTCATGTCCTAAGTTTAAACAACTAAGCGTTGCAGACCTAAAGTCTGCATTAATTGTCTTTCGCGAGGCCATGACCTCAACAGCTGTACTAGTCGGTATAGTTGTTCAATATGTAACACTGTACGACACGATTTTTCACCCATGATCAAACTGACCAGATTCTGAAAATATAGCTCAAAAAAAAATATACGTATATCCCAGTTTTTCTAGATCAGCTCATTTAAGTTTTTTACGAGCAATTTAATTACTGGAGGGAAACTCCCATACAGCGACTACTTCCTGATCGCAGTACTCTGCGAGTTGTTAACAGATTTTGATTAACTTTTTTTAATGTTTTTTAAATGGCCAGGAGCGGGTTCTGACGAAGCCCAAATTTTAAATTTGTCACAAATTTAATTTGTCAACAGATTTCGATGAACTCATTTTAATATTTTTCAAATGTCCAGGAGAGGGTTCTAACGAAGCCAAAATTTAAAATTTGTCAAAAATAAAAATTGTCACAAATTGTCAAAAATTAAAGTTGTCACAAATTTTTTGAATGTTTTTCAAATGGCTTGGAGCGGGTTCTGACAGCAGTATTCAGCCAGCATATACCCATATGTTTTATGACTTAGCAACTCTACACATGGAAAAAAAAATATTATTGTGACAAATTTTAAATTTGGACTTTGTCAAAACCTTCTCCAGGTCATTTCAAAAATATTAAAAAAGTTCTTCAAAATCTGTTGAAAAATTAAATTTGTGACAAATTCGTGACAAATTTAATTTGTGACAAATTTGAAATTTTTGCTTCGTCAGAACCCGCTCCTGGCCATTTAAAAACCATTAAAAAAAGTTAATCAAAATCTGTAAACAACTCGCAGAGTTCTGCGAACAGGAAGTAGTTGCTGTATGGGAGCATCCCTCAAAAAATTAAATTGCTCGTAATTAAATGAGCTGATCTAGAAAAACTGGAAGATACGTATATTTTTGTTTGAGCTATATTTTCAGAAACTGGTCAGTTTGATCATGGGTGAGGCCAAAAGTTTAAATTTGTCTTACAGTGTAATAGAAAGCATCACACGTTGTTGCATAGGGAGGATAATAGAAATCCAAATCCGCTATTGCGAACAACCAACCCATTGAGGCCTTAGAGACCGCGCCGTTTATTACCAATCCGACTTTTAACAGGTCGGGTATGAGTTCCGCACCGCAGAATTCCTCACCATCAACATCTTGTGGTGCCATTACAAACTATGTTAACCATCGACAGGGTTTTCATAGTTCGCAAAATCGCGCAGTACAATTAGGAACCGCTTTGGTAAATATATTACACCAAGGTACTGCGTATCCTCTTAGAGCACTGATCGACCCGGCTTCAGAAGCATCTTTTGTTACGACACGCTTGCAAAGGCAACATTACCTGCCAGCGCCCATATTAGCGGCATAAATCAATCTGCCACCGCAACTGCTAAACAGAAATGCCTTCTAACCGTTGGTTCACCTATGGACGCTTCAGTACTATTAGAGACTGAGACTCTAATTTTGCCTAATATTTCGGGAAATTTGCCGCCTATTCACATTGGCGAAGACTTAGCATCACGATTGTCAGAACTTCAGCTGGCAGATAGACGCTTATGCGAAAGCCGTCCCGTAGATATCTTACTTGGCGCTGATCTCTATCCTCGTATAGATAAAGGTGAAATACGGCCAGTTTTAGAAACCCTACTTGCTCAACGCACTGTTTTCGGGTGGATAGTAACTGGCCCAGTCAATACATCGGCCGTTAATACCTTCACTACGACGTTTAATTCTGTTGACAAGAAAAGTTTTAACAGCTCTTTCGTTTTCGAGAATTAAAGATACGCCTAATAAAATATTACAGTCTCCAGCTACTAGTATACAACAACCTTTTCTCATATTTGACGTGATCGCTTTTATGCTATTGTATTTCATAACACTCACCCATATTAAGGGAGTCGGCGTGTCTATGACTTTCGCTCTGTTTTAAAACCACCATTTGGCAAACTTGATTTCGGCTCGCGTAAAGAAACGTTACCATTGCCACTTCGTTCACTACCTTTCGAATACCGGTGATTTGCAAGACCGTTTAATGCAAACTTCTTCCAATTTGGTTAATTCTTCAAGTGCTTGAAACTCTTACTACCGATTGATCGACAAACGCATCGTCCATCCACACTCAATATTCGTGTCGAAATTGTTGTTGTACATTGCACAGTGGTTCCTTTTTGGTTTTTTTTTGGAATTAATTCTGTAACTTTTGAACGGATAATGCTATCTTGATGACATTTAAAATAGTTAAAGCTGAGGTTTTTTCGAGATGATTTGGAAATATTCGGCTCCCGATGTGGTGTGGGGGCCACTCCGTGGCCCTCCAAAGTTGGTCACCTCGGGTGTTTCAAAATTTCAAATGCTTGAGGAATGTGCATTTATGAACCGATTTAAAAGATTTTTTGCATTTAGATAGTGCTTCGAAAAACCTTCAAAAAACATGCTTACACGCACATGTTATCTCATTTAGGTCAAGAGATATTTGAGAAAATAAAAAAAATTGTGTCATTTTTGGACGATGTTGATTTAGTATTTTTAAGGGTGTGAGCTCAGTTTTTCCTTGATTTTAATGATATTTATATCGTTAGTTAGCTTATAAAATTCTGAATGAAATTTCTGAAAAAATAATGGAAATATTTTGTTCCAATCAAAAGTTATAAGCATTGCAAGTAAAAGTTTCCAAAAAAGGCATATTTTTACTGTTTTTTTGCAAAAAGGCGACTACATTCTTTCGTTTGTAAAAAAAATATTTCTTCCGGGAAGTGGCAATTTCTTTATTACTCCTCATAGAAATGTTGATGCAGATGCATTTAATGCTAAATTTGAATCAGTTCAGCAAAATGGTTCCCCTGCAAGGGAAGTCAAAAATAACCCATTTTTGAAAAAAAAATTTTTTGTTTTTGATAATTCTCAAATCGCAAAGCGCCAACGAGAAAGCTCATTATATATTTTTTTGACCACATATGTGGACTAGTTAACCGTAACGTATTTCAACATCCCTGCCATAAACAAAGACAGTGTGGCCATTTTAGTAAAAAATTCGGAATTTTGGAACATATTTTCCCCGTTTTGGGAATTTGGGTAGTTTGTTGTAAGATATGGCAACATATTGTTATTCGTTTTTTTAAGGACAATTTTATGTACATTATTCCAAAATTTCGTTAAGATATTTCAGTCCGTTTGGATTTTACGCAATTTTTCATATAAGATATTATTTCTCCAAAAAATACGTTTTGATCAAATTTTATATTTGACTCAGAATTATGTCCAAAATAAAATGTGCTTTTAATTAATTTTTGTAAATTATTAAACTTTATGTAATTCCCTTTCCATTGATATGCAATACTTGTATGTCAAGAGTTTATTTATTCTTTATAATTATAATCAAACTTCACTACCTCCGTAATAAAAGTATATATCGTGAAACACACATATATATGGGGGCTATATCTAAATCTGAACCGATATGCTTAGTTTTGTTACCACATCATAATAGTGTAAAAAAACTAAGACGTGCAAAGTTTTGTTAACACCAGAACAAAAATGTGGTTTTTGGCTACAATAATGTATAAAAGGTTATGCTAATTTGTATGGGAGGTACCAGAAGGGGCGGGGCAAGCGGACCCATTATTTCAGTATATACTACACGCTGTCAAATAATAATACCATCCAAATTTTAGCTTCGTAGAGTCCTCCATCAGGAAGTTAGTGACAATATAGTGGTTTTAGTGAAAAAGGTAATTTTGTATGGGAGGTACTTGAGGGGGCGTGGCTATTTCGCCCATTTTCCAACCAACATTACGGCTAGTGAATTTTATGCCACTGCTAAATTTATATTCAAATTGATTAAGAACTACTCCAATTATCGTCTTAACCATTTTCCCAGCCGGCCAGACGGACATAGCTTTATTGGGTTAAGAAGCCCCGAAACTTATTTTTTCTGAAGGAATCTAGGGTCTCAGTTATATGCACTGATGGGCTTAACTTCTTCCCGTATAAAATTATATATTTCCTATTCGATGTTACTGAGATTATACAAATGTTGTTCAAAATTTGTTAAAAATGGTAATAATAACACACAAAAGCAGCAAAAACATATGAATATTGCATTAAAAATCAAATATATAATATATATATATTATATATATATATATATCAAATAAATTTCTCTTATTGCATAAATATTTTAAGCAAAATTATTTTTTAAGTTATAAATTTGATTTTTAATGCAATATTCATATGTTTTTGCTGCTTTTTATTGTTATTATTACCATTTTTAACAAATTTTGAACAACATTTGTATAATCTCAGTAACATCGAATAGGAAATATATAATTTTATACGGGAAGAAGTTAAGCCCATCAGTGCATATAACTGGGACCCTAGATTCCTTCAGAAAAAATAAGTTTCGGGGCTTCTTAACCCAATAAAGCTATGTCCGTCTGGCCGGCTGGGAAAATGGTTAAGACGATAATTGGAGTAGTTCTTAATCAATTTGAATATAAATTTACCAGTGGCATAAAATTCACTAGCCGTAATGTTGGTTGGAAAATGGGCGAAATAGCCACGCCCCCTCAAGTACCTCCCATACAAAATTACCTTTTTCACTAAAACCACTATATTGTCACTAACTTCCTGATGGAGGACTCTACGAAGCTAAAATTTGGATGGTATTATTATTTGACAGCGTGTAGTATATACTGAAATAATGGGTCCGCTTGCCCCGCCCCTTCTGGTACCTCCCATACAAATTAGCATAACCTTTTATACATTATTGTAGCCAAAAACCACATTTTTGTTCTGGTGTTAACAAAACTTTGCACATCTTAGTTTTTTTACACTATTATGATGTGGTAACAAAACTAAGCATATCGGTTCAGATTTAGATATAGCCCCCATATATGTGTGTTTCACGATATATACTTTTATTACGGAGGTAGTGAAGTTTGATTATAATTATAAAGAATAAATAAACTCTTGACATACAAGTATTGCATATCAATGGAAAGGGAATTACATAAAGTTTAATAATTTACAAAAATTAATTAAAAGCACATTTTATTTTGGACATAATTCTGAGTCAAATATAAAATTTGGTCAAAACGTATTTTTTGGAGAAATATTATCTTATATGAAAAATTGCGTAAAATCCAAACGGACTGAAATATCTTAACGAAATTTTGGAATAATGTACATAAAATTGTCCTTAAAAAAACGAATAACAATATGTTGTCATATCTTACAACAAACTACCCAAATTCCCAAAACGGGGAAAATATGTTCCAAAATTCCGAATTTTTTACTAAAATGGCCACACTGTCTTTGTTTATGGCAGGGATGTTGAAATACGTTACGGTTAACTAGTCCACATATGTGGTCAAAAAAATATATAATGAGCTTTCTCGTTGGCGCTTTGCGATTTGAGAATTTTCAAAAACAAAAATTTTTTTTTTCAAAAATGGGGTATTTTTTTGACTTCCCTTGCCGGGGAACCATTTTGCTGAACTGATTCAAATTTAGCATTAAATGCATCTGCATCAACATTTCTATGGGGAATAATAAAGAAATTGCCACATCCCGGAAGAAATATTTTTTTTACAAACGAAAGAATGTAGTCGCCTTTTTGCAAAAAAACAGTAAAAATATGCCTTTTTTTGGAAACTTTTACTTGCGATGCTTATAACTTTTGATTGGAACAAAATATTTGAATTATTTTTTCAGCAATTTCATTCAGAATTTAATAAGCTAACTAACGATATAAATATCTTTAAAATCAAGGAAAAACTGAGCTCACACCCTTAAAAATACTAAATCAACCTCGTCCAAAAATGACACAATTTTTTTTATTTTCTCAAATATCTCTTGACCTAAATGAGATAACATGTGCGTGTAAGCATGTTTTTTGAAGGTTTTTCGAAACACTATCTAAATGCAAAAAATCTTTTAAATCGGTTCATAAATGCACATTCCTCAAGCATTTGAAATTTTGAAACACCCGAGGTGACCAACTTTGGAGGGCCACGCAGTGGCCCCCACACCACCTCGGGAGACGAATATTTCCAAATCATCTCGAAAACACCTCAGCTTTAACTATTTCAAATTTCATCAAGATAGCATTATCCGTTCAAAAGTTACAGAATTAATTCCAAAAAAAACCAAAAAGGAACCACTGTGCATTGTGACTAACTCATTTAAATTTGTTTGTATTATTTTTATTCCCTTTTTGGTAGTAGCATGGAATTTGACATTTGCACCTGCAGATATTTTGGAGGAGGAGCTGCTCAGCGATGCATCAGTAACTATCTTGGATGCCATTACGAAGGCTGGAACTCCATTCACGACTCCAAAATAATAAAACCCCCGATCTGGTCGCCCTCTAGCCCGATACACTATTTTTGGATACGTGCTTTCGGGTCCGGTGCCGAGATCAATAAGCTAATTTGATAAATTTAATTTTGTACTTTTTTTCTTGCTTGATTTTCCGAATAATTTTTACTTTGAATTTCATTTTAATTTTTTCTCATGTTTCAACAATGCTTGATGTTGGAAGGTGGCCCGCATGTTTATTGCTGTTTTCACAACTTTTGTCGTAACTCCATTCGTGAACCACCCTATTCCTTCGAATAGGCGCAAGGATCTATTGCTATACAATTTTGATTTGTATTGCTTGTATAAAATCGCAGTAGATCCAATACAACGAGTAACGAGTTGCCGCGATCCTTCGCGCTCTTCAGGCTTTGTTCGCTACATCGAGCTATTAATCATCTAATTCTTGTTGCGGATCCAACCTTGCAAGGTATACCAACATTGAATTGTCGAATTTCCCAATAAAGCGGAAAATCTTTTAATTAATTAATATTAAATCCCTTGTGTTTTATTTTATTTATTCTTATTTCTCGCATCACATCCTTGGGGTTTTTTTGCTACGCAAACAACAACGAAACAGAAATACTACATCGTTGCTGTTGGGTCTAACTGACCAAATTAGGGTTTTCTGGATTTTCTGTAACTGCCTGTCAGTTATTATATTCGTTCCTTTCTGGTAGAAAACAATATATTTTTTAAATAATAATTGCTCTTCTAGTTTTAGAAGTATATGTAGTGGTGTACCCCAGGGTTCCGTATTAGAACCCTTACTTTTTGTTATGCGTGTAAATGATCTGTTTGATCGTATTGTAACAAATAACTGTCTTGTTTTTGCTTTTGCGGATGACATACAGATTGTATTCAAAGGATATGCTGTGTTTTTAGATGTCATTCAAAATTATATTGATTGCACTTTAAATATCTTATCAAACTGGATGGCAGATAACGGGCTTTTGATTAACACCAATAAAACTAAAGCAATGCTTTTTTACTTTGATTGCCTTGGCGTAATTATTGATAATAAGCAAATTTTGAATTGCACGTGAACTCAGTCATCTCCAAAGTAAACTATTCTTTAAATAAACTATATAATTTGGATATTTGTCTACCAACTATTATTAAAATTCGTGTTGTGCGTGCACTGATCATGCCTATATTTCCATATGGTTTAAAGGTTTATTCTGGGTCATTGGGACATATTTTGAGGAAGTTAAGACTCACGTTTAACAGATTAATAAGATATGTTTACTGTGTTAGATGGCGTCAACATATTTCTACTTTTGTTGGCCAGTTTTTAGGTTGCTCTTTTGGAGATTTCATTTGTATAAGAAACACTACTATTTTATAAAACTATTGTGAAAAGTTATAAAACTATCCCCTCTTTCTATTGGATATGTTTAAATTTGTAAGATCAACAAGAAATATACATATACAATTCTGGATAGGTGGTCTTTTCTAGTTCGAGTAGCCCCCATATTTTATAAATTGTCTACTGAGCTGAAATCTTTTAATTATTCTGTTGGTGCGTTTAAAAGAAACCTTTACCAATAATATAATTTATAGAATTATATAATATATATATAATTATTATATATAATAAAATTTATAGAATCCAGGACAATAACTAAGTAACAAGTACTCCATCTATTAAAGAATATACTTATTTTTTTCCTATATGATGAATACTGTATGTATTTGTATTTCGTCTTAAAATCTTATTTTTAAAATCTCTTTTTTTTGCCTTTTATTTTCAATTTTTGTTCCCCCATAAAACTGTTATCATTTTACTTGTATTGCATTTTAAACTTATTTACATAATGCTAAAAAAATTTATATTTTTAATCATTTTAAAATTCATGAAAACATTGTTAAATTATATTTTAGTATTATTTATAAGACTGCAAAATTAAAAAAAAATAGGAATATTTTCTTTTTTGATGTTGTTTTTTTTTATAATTATTATGTCACATAATTATTGTCATATATTATTATTAATTATTTTTTATTGCTGGAGTAATGATGTTTTAGTAGAAATTTGTAACCATATATAGCCTTAATGTCTCGGTTTTTGAAAATTGTATTAATAAAGAAAATAAAAAAATAAAGTAAAAAAATAAAATAAATAATTTCGCAATTAGAAATAAATTTACAATAACAAATTTGTTTAAAAAAAATATATATACAAAATAATAAAAAATCCAAAACGGAAAAAAGTGTCAAGTCTTACTACTTTCACGTAATATCACATAACCTGTGAACAAAATGAGACATAGATCATGAAAAACGAATATCGCGTTTCGCTTTTATTCACAATTAAGTGAATGTATCTCATTTTGGAAAATATAAGTTTCTATTCAGGAGGTGGGCGTGTCCTTTGAGATAATTTGATATAATTCAACACAGTTGTCAGTTAAATATCAGAGACTTACTTTCATTAATTCTATGAATCAATCAAATGCCCCTTAATACATAATTTATACCTCTACCGAGGAAACTATATTTAACCGGTATGTGACATTCAATGTACTGCAACTACAAAAAACCATACACACATCGAAACATACACCAGGATTTGTAAAACATATTATACAAACGCAATAACACTTTTTGACGATTCTATTAACCCTTAGGCGATAAGATCTATATATAAGATTCTAATGGCCGCACTCAAAAAATATTAAAAACTTATCAGATGGATGACATTGGATCTATCCCTTATTGTTTGTGTTGTATTTCATTTCATTTAATTTGATGATGTAAGAAAGACAAAAAGGCCAATTATGTAACATCACAGTAAGATACAATACGAGGGCTGCTATATATATTTCTGGCCTAGGCAACAATAAGTGTTGCCAGGTGCAATCTGATATTTCCATTGGAAAGGTTGACATTTTTTAGCATAACATCACTCAGAACGTGTTGTCATTTAATCGTGAATTGTTAAACTTACAGAGCTTTGAACAATTCAATTCCGTTAAAAAAATGGAATTGACACGTGAGCATTTTCGTGCGATCATTTTTCACAACTTTCGACGTGGATTATCCAGACAAGAGTGCATCGATGAACTTAATTCTTTGTATGGTGATCAAGCACCATCATATAGCACCGTGAAAAACTGGTATAACGAATTTAATCGTGGTCGCAGTTCGCTCAACGACGAATTCCGTGAAGGTCGTCCAAAAACGTCCGTTGTGCCAGAGAACATTGATGCCGTGCGTGAACTAATAATGCAAGATCGTCATGTGACATACCGGGAGATAGAGGCATCCTTGGGCATTTCTCCCACCAGCATACATTCGATATTACATAAACACCTGACCGTAAAAAAGGTTTGTTGTCGTTGGATCCCGCACAATTCGACAATCGCTCAAAAAAAGGCTCGTGTCGATTGGTGCAAATAAATGTTGAAAAAATACGATCGCGGTGCTTCAAAAGATGTTCATAAGATCGTCACAGGTGACG
The DNA here is from genome assembly GCA_964034835.1 of Muscina levida. Classification (NCBI taxonomy): domain Eukaryota; kingdom Metazoa; phylum Arthropoda; class Insecta; order Diptera; family Muscidae; genus Muscina; species Muscina levida. Next base: position 94,583,278 of record OZ035883.1, on the reverse strand, counting down.
AATCTTGGATCTATGCGTATGAGCCCCAAACAAAACAACAATCGACCGTGTGGGTCTTCGAAGACGAACCAAATCCAACGAAAGTTGTTCGTGGAAGAAGCACTTCGAAGCAAATGGTCGCCTGTTTCTTCGGCAAAACTGGTCATGTGGCGACTGTTCCGCTTGAGCAACGAAGGACGGTCAATTCTGAGTGGTACACCACAATTTGTTTGCCTGAAGTCTTCGGAGAAATTCGAAAAACAAACAAGAGAAGACGAATCATTCTTCACCATGACAACGCGAGCTCTCACACATCGGCTCAAACCAGCGCCTTTTTGACCGGCCAAAACGTCGAATTGATGGGTCATCCGCCGTACAGCCCTGACTTGGCACCCAATGACTTCTTTTTATTCCCGCACATCAAGAAAAAAATGCGTGGTCAACGATTTTCGTGCCCAGAAGATGCTGTTGAAGCGTTCAAAAAGCATGTTTTGGAGGTGTCTCAATCGGAGTGGAAAAAGTGCTTCGACAATTGGTTTGAGCGCATGCAAAAGTGTATAAATCAGGCTGGAGAATACTTTGAAAAACAATAAAACAATTTTTGATGATAAATATTCGCATTTTCATTATTAGGCCAGAAATATATATAGCAGCCCTCGTAGCTTAATATACAATGCATAAAAATATAAATAAATATTACAAATATGTATATAAATTTTTTTTTCTATTGGTATAAGCAAAAAAAAAATTTATTTAAATCTAAAATTATAAAAAAAAAAATTGTAATATGGTTCCCCAACCATGAATAAAAATTAAATTAAGGAAATAGCTAAAAAACTCTCATGTCGATAATAAAACAAATAATAAAAAAAAGAAATATATTACCGGAATTGATATCCAGACACCATATAGTAATTTTGTTGGAAAACTTGGATTGAATAAGAAAAGTTTCGCAAATGAAGAGGCAAACGATTCCATGTTCTACAAACGCGCATTGTGAATGATCGTGAACATAAAGAGTTATTTATGTTAGGAAACATTAGTTGCGGATTTCTTGCAGATCGAATAAAAATAAACCTATTACTCACACAAGGGAACAAGGTATTTGTTGTTAAAGAACTGAATATTGTTTTAAAGGTAATTTGGGACGCTGAATCCAAATCTGCACTTGGTTTTTTCGTATCAGCTCGACTTTTCGCGATATACCGTTATTTCCAAAACTAAGGTACTTCCACTACAAATATTTAAATAACTTGAAAACGGTTCACCATATTCAATAAAAACAAAAAACTTAAACTCGGCAACAAAATTATCTTTAAACCGTACCTACATTGTTTTTAATTTGGCCTAGTAGTTTCAGAGATATCGTTGTAGTTTAAAAAAAAAAACAAAAATTTTACACAAAAAAAAAATTTGTTTTTTAAAAATTCATAAAAAAAAATAATGCAACAAAAATCACAGTGTTGGTCGTAAAACATTTAGTTTAATATAGTTTGAATAAAATGAGCTTTATTTCATTGAAATCTGTTCACAACTTTTGATTTTGTCAACAATTTACTGAGATAACTAAATTTACAAAAATCGCGATTTCCATACAGAAATAACATTTATTAATATGTTTGTGAAAGTGTAACTCGAGCTAACCTTAACGGATCGTTATGAAAATTTATCAGTATTAATATTTTTCGAAACGAACTTATGGGATTGTAAATGGGCGGAATAGCCCCACCCCTTCTGGCACCTCCCATACGAAATAACCTATTTTTGGATAATTAATATATCTTCGATAGCTGCCAAACAGACTACCGGAGGATATTTAAAGTTTATTTATCTTGCAAAAGTAGACAACCCCTAACCGAAACCGTTGACATACCCCTTCTGGTACCTCCCATACAAATGACCGAACTCACCCCAATAGTCTTACATACATATCTTTTTTGTAAGTACACTGAATTCAGTCAAACTATGCGTAAGTTTTACGGTTATGGTACCTCCCACCCCTTCTGGTACCTCCCATACAAAATGACATATTTTTGGAAAATTAATATTTCTCCCTTAATTTCCAAATTGAAACCTGCCGATTAATTAAATTTGCAAATTTGTCATGATTTTTTAAAATACAAAATTTTAATTTTATCTTATTGTTAATCAATCAAGCTCGAGGTCAGGGTTTTGTAAATTAATTTTATTCAATATTTCGACTCTCTTTGAGAGTCATCTTCAGAAATTCTGTAAATTTAACAATAAAAACCATATAAACATCATACAGATAAACAGTACATAAGCACAATACAAATTCACTTACAAAATGTTTATAAACAAAACAAACAATGAGTATAAGTTTTTCTTGACTTTCGTCGTCGTCGTCTCTTCTAATACTAACTTATCCTAATCTTTGTTTTGTTTTGCACTTTCCTATCAGATGTCTGTAGCTGATGGCGGCCTGTTCGACGTCGCCTTTGTAGTTCATGCATGTTTTTGTTGTAGTCTTGAGAATGTGGAGCATTTCCAAAGTCAGTCTCTTTCTGTAGTTGCTCTCACTTTGTAACACTGCCACTCTCTCAAGATCTGGGTAATGCATTTCATTGGCACAGTGGGTGGATAGTGCAGTTTTTTGTGTGACATTATTTGACATTGTTCTTGGTTGTTCCGATGTAAACCATATCACATTTTACACTTCCATTACCATTGTCATACTTGATTTCATATATTACGTTAGACTTCTATCGCAGTGGAAGCAACGTAGACTAGCAATCCGAAGGTGCCGGGTTCGATTGCCGGCCGGGGCACTGGCCAAAATCAACTTCGATGAAAAAATAATTTTTCAAATACTTTCGAGTTCTCCAGCCAACAAAACTCATCCTAGATGCTTCCACTACAAAAATCCAGATTGCGCAAGGATCAAGGAAAATGATTTATCAACATCTCATATAAATCTACAAGCCAGCTGGCGCCATCTTTGGTGGAATTTGGCGTAAAACTCACAACAACAACACCTAACAATCCTTGACACAAACCTTGTTACCTACAAAGGAACGAACAGAGTTGCCAACAATGATCGTATGATAATCGGATTATATGCCCGATCGAGTGCCGATAAATAGAAAATCGGTATAAAGAATTATCACCCCAGCTGTTACAACAACAACAACAACAACAACAACAACAACAACAACAACAACAACAACAACATATAATGTAAAAAGTAGAGGACCTAAAACAGAGCCTTGAGGAACACCACTAGAAATACTAAGGGTATCAGAATAAATACCATTAAGGCAAACAAACTGAGATCGATTCGACAAAAAAGAAAAAATTAAACTACAAGATTCAAATAAAAAATTGTTGTGCTCCACAGCTCTACATTAGGGATATAACTTTTTGCAATTTTTTGCAAATATCCAAATGGCCCTAGCATAGTCGAATAGGCCATTGAAAATTATATAAAAAAATGGTATTATTTTTTCGCAGTTGTCAAAAAAGTTCACCCACCAAACGCGGTAAAGTTTTTAAATGATTTTTTTTTTCATTTATTTAGCAAAAAAGCGCAAAAAACTTTTTTTTTATCAATATATCAAGCTGCATTTAACATTTGTGTAAATATTTTGGAAGTTGAATGTATGTTATTGATAATTACGTCATGTACTTTAATTGTTTCTGTTATTCAAAGAAAATTATATTCCGAGTTTGTGTTTAATACTTAAAAACAATGGATTTTAAAAGAAGCCCTTAAAGCGATTTAAAAAATGCCAAAATTTGGACAAAGGCTTTGACCAAATTTAAAGATAGCACAATAATGTGGAGAAACATTCCAGATATCGTCATTCAGTTTACTATTTTACTTTATTAATGAAATATTTAAATTTTTTTATTTAAAATGAATGTTTTTTTGGGAGATTTTAGAAAATCGTTTTCGTGGGTGAGGTTTTTTATCCGAAATGACCCCAAAATTATTTTTTCCTAAATAACACAACCTTCGCCATCGCGTGGTGCTAGGGCCAACATTTGGTTATACCCCTACTCTACATGTGTGTAAGGAAATACATACTTTAGTTGTTTGGTATCATCTAGTGTCATGGACGTGCGTGTGATCCGTGGTGCTAATATTGGCTCGGATCATTACCTGGTTGCAGCCAAGGTTCGCACAAGATTGAGCAGAGCGAAAAACGCACGTAACCAAACACAAAGAAAGCTGGACATCGCGAAGCTGCAAACCCCAGAGATAGGTACTGCCTACTCCGACCAACTCTCCCAACTATTACGACACAACGCCTCTACTTCTGACGTTCCCGATACACAGTGGCAGCATATTGCGCATTCCATGGCAACCGCCGCAACAACCGTGCTAGGATATGAAAAGCGGCGCTCAGACGAATCCTGGTACGATGAAGAATGTCGCATAGCGTCTGAAGAACAGGATGCTGCTTATATGGCAACGCTACAGCCAATTGTAACCCGTGCTGTTAGGGAACGGCATAAGGAGACAGTAAAACGGGCGAGACAGCTATTTAGGCGGAAAAAAACGTCAGATGAAGGAACGGGAGAACGAGGATATAGAGCGATACAGGGATAGAGGTGAGGCCCGAAAATTTTACCAGAAAGTAAGAGCAAATGGATACGGTAATGGCCTCCCCACCTGTAAGGACAGTGATGGAAATCTTGTCACGGATACGCAGAGTGTGCTGCACATATGGAGAGAACACTTCCAGCAACTGCTGGTTCCAGAAGTCAGCGCACGTGAAGTTATCACGCCAATTGTCGCCGACGGCTTAGATTGCCTACCATCAAGTCAAGACGAGGTAAGAAGAGCAATATCGCGGCTGAAAAACAACAAAGCAGCCGGTGCCGACGGTCTGCCCGCAGAGCTCTTCAAGTCCGGTGGCGAGGAGTTGATAACGAGCATGCACCAGCTCCTGCGCACGGTTTGGCTTAAAGAGTGCATGCCCGACGATTGGAATGTAAGCGTATTATGTGCTGAAAAAAGGTGATCCAAGTGTGTGCTCCAACTATCGCGGGATCAGCCTTTTACCCATCGCATATAAGGTCCTGTCGAGTGTGCTATGTGAAAGACTAAAGCCAGTGTTATTCAACCTGATCGGGCCTTATCAGTGTGGCTTTAGACCTGGAAAATCAACAACTGACCAGATTTTCACACTTCGGCAAATCCTGGAAAAGACCCAAGAGAAACAGATCGACACGTACCATCTTTTTGTCGACTATATAGCTGCCTTCGACAGCCCGATACGCCAGAAATTACTTGAAGCCATGGCTGAGTTTGGAATTCCAGCGAAGCTGATACGTCTTTGCGGAATGACGGTGACTGACACGAAGTCTTCAGTGAAGATTGGCAAGGACCTTACGTAGCCATTCTATACCAGACGAGGCCTAAAACAAGGCGACGGCTTATCGTGCGATCTCTTCAACATTGTGATGGAGATGATAATGAGAAAAGCTGCAGTAAACACGAGTGGCACTATATTCAACAAAAGCCACATGCTACTCGTGTACGCTGATGACGTAGACATCATCGGTCGAAAACTGCGGGATCTGACTGCAGCCTTCTCAGGTATTCAGAAGGAATCAGCGAAAATGGGCCTAACGGTGAACGAGGACATAACGAAGTTATTAGTTTCAACGAACAAAGAATCTACTCGTTTGGGAAACTGCGTGAACGTTGACAACTATAATTTCGAGGTGGTAAATAATTTTGTCTACCTAGGCACCGCCATCAACAAAGCAAATAATGTCAGCCTAGAAATCCGGAGAAGAATCCTGCTTGCAAATAAATGCTACTACGGACTAAGCAAGCGATTCAATGACAGAGCCCTCTCTCGACGAACAAAACTCCAGCTATACCAGATACTGGTTCTACCTGCCTTAATGTATGGCTCAGAAACCTGGGTTATGACACAAGCGGATGAATCGGTTCTGGCGGTATTCGAGAGAAAAATACTGCTTAAAATATATGGGCCCATCATCGGCGTCGTATGAATCATGAGCTGTACGAGCTGTACACTGACATTGACGTGGTCAAACGCATTAAGGTGCAACGGTTGCGTTGGCTAGGTCATGTTGTACGCATGGACGAAAATGCTCCAGCTCGAAAAGTCTTCGACAATGAACTCGATGGACGGCGCTGAAGAGGGCGACCAAAACTCCGTTGGAAAGACCAGGTTACTGAGAACCTTACAGAACTCGGTGTGACTAACTGGAGAAGAAGCGCAGAAGATCGAGGCGCTTATAATATTTTTCTACGTGCGGTATATAATCCACTGGGATTGCATAGAAGTACCAGCTAAGTAAGTAAGTAAGTTGTTTGGTAAGGCAAAAATAGCTTAGCAATATTTGTAGGAAATTAACGCTACGTATGCATTACGTTCCAGTAAAAAGTCTAAATTCACAAATTAGTCATTCTTGATAAGCTTAAATAACAACAAACTCTACTACCATAGTAATGAATAGAATAAAAAAAATGCATGATTCATGCCATCACCCAATGAAGACCAGGCCGGCATCAACTGTGCTAAATCTTACACTGAGGTTTTTTTTTGTAATTTCGACCACTTTAAGACAGTTTATGCTCTAACCATCACTAAGGTTTATATATTCCCCAACTGGGAGTGGTTAGAAAATCCGTTAAAATTGTGGATGATGCTATAAAATGTATAATTGCTCCTGCTGGCACACAATCGTTGCCGCAAACATTTGAAAAACTGCGGGAATTTGGTTCGGTTAAACACAAAAATTTAAATTTAAATAAACGGTATGTGGAACATGAAACAAATATAGTTATAATTGATTTTGTTAAAGAATGTGTAAAGAAGCTACGATTACATGGTTAGTTTCACCTTACGTTTTGAGTATTTATGTTAACTCATTCATAAATTATATGTAGCCTTTGAAGTATGGAAATATTTTAAGTTTATGGTCACCTTTGTAATTTGGGTTATATTGGTTAGTAATTTTCGTGAAAATTTCGTTGTTTTTCATGTAACGTTTAATTTTTGCATGTTTAATTTGCGTTGTTTTGTTATGACGACGGTCAGAGTATACAAACATTCGACTTTTTCGAAAAACCGGTTTCGGTTTTATTCGTAACCCAGTAGGAATTTCCATCATACACGACTTTGTCCTCAAGACAAAATTTGAAAAATGTTTGTACTTGTCGTCAAAACACTCGTTTGACGACAAGCTGACCGACAAAATACTAATGTTTTTGTGCATCAAACACAATCAACAAAATCTAAGGAAAAAAATGTGAAATATTGATGTACTTGTCGTCAAAACACTAGGTTGACGACAAGCTCACCGACAAAATACTAATGTTGTCGTGCATCAAACACATTCAACAAAATCTAAGAAAAAAAATTAAATCTGACGTAAGAACATTTTCAGTTTACTAAACGGACGAGTAAACATTAGCAATTTTATAGTTTGAAATCTCGAATGAAGGTGAATGCCGTATAAAAGTTTATATCCTTCACTTTTCTCTTGGTCATTAGTTTCCCAAAAGTATTAACAATCGGCCTTATTCCCGTAGACGTCGTCGACGCAAAACGACGTCGTCTTTTGACGACGCTGTAAAATCGGTATTCTCGTAGTCGTTTTCGATAACTATCGGTTACTATTGACACAAATTTGGTATTCTGTAAGGAAATGTGACGACGACGTTGAATCGAAACGACTCTGAATCTGTCGTCACAGTTGTTAGTAACGACTTGAAACATTTTGAAAGAATAACTTTAGTTTTTGTAAATTTAAAAAAAGGTTTTGTTTAATGACGTCAAGAATAACAAAGTCGAGTAACAAATAGGGGCTTGGAAACAAAATCCCTCATAGGTACAAGGATTTTGTCTAATTTTAAGGGGTAATGTGAGAAAATTGGTGGAAAACAATTTAATTCCTTTTTAGGAATCCTTTGCGGTTGTAGTTACGAATCTGGTCTTCTTTATTTGTAGCAAAAATTTTGATATGGGTTCCATCGACATATCCAATTACTCCAGTAAATCCTGTTTTGTTAAAAAAAATTTAGTTTATGCTTCCGATTTGTCATCTTCAGTTACTTCCAATTGTATCAAAGGTGGACAAATCACCTCTCTAATGCATTCAGACAGGAATCTTGCAACTACTGGCTGCACTTACACTTAGGTTGTAAGGCCTCAATGTTGCTGACAACTTAATTATGACTGAAACATATGTCCTGAGTTCACTTTTCATGATAGAAACTATTTCTATAGGAACGATTACGTAATTAAATGCTGCCTTATTAAGACTTAAGTAGTTCTCGAATCTAAAAAAAGTTGGAAGGCCGGCCAACAGATAACCTCAAATTACGATTTTAACACCGATGAACATACTCGTTATTTGGCAAGTTTAAGATCATCGGATCATAGTCGAAGTATTATCCTTTCCAGTATAAGATTATTTTTACTTTCCTCATCGCTTGAATCTGAATCGGACACAAAAAACATTTCTTCACAACAGAAAATAAAAGTCAAAATAAATCAGCTGATGTACAAATGTAACATCAGCTGTTGTTATTTCTTTCATGTTATCGATTACTAGTCGACGTCGTCTCATAGTAGTTACAGAATACCGAAATAGCATTGATGTGACAACGATGTTGACTCGAAGTGATGTTGACATAAAAACGACGACGATGTCGACGACGTCTACGGGAATAGGGGTGAATATGTCATATTAATAAAAAGCTAAAAAACAGATAAAAATCCATCTTTTAAAATAACACCAATGTACATATATACAAAGTCATACTAATATGGCTTTAATGACAATTCAAGACATACATAGGAATCAATAACAATTTGACCGACATTTTCACCCATCAGGTCGTGCATGATTGTTTAGGCGACGTGTCGCTTATATAGTCATCAACGACAATTCAACCGACATTGTCACCCATCAGGTCGTCCATGATTGTGTTGGCGACAGGTCTTTTGTATAGGCATCAACGAAAATTTGACAGACATTGTCACTCATCAGGTCGTGCATGACAAAGCGGACACTTGTATGAAAATTTCGTCGACGATTTGTATGGACGGTCCCCTAAATGTTATCAACGAGTTACTATGGTCATGCACCTATCCTTGAGGATGTCTTGCAGACACTTCCTACTTTATTCCAATAACTCGGTTTTCAATTGTGCACAAAAATAAGAGAAAGTGTTACTATTATTGCCATTTTAATTTAGAAAAGTTAAAAACAATGTATTTTTAACGTGTGAAATAAAATACTCAATTCGGGTAATTTCAGATAATATAATTTATTGAAGTTTTGTATTTTTGTGTAAATTAAGATCGACGCTTCGTCACGCTAAAACTATTTGCTGGTAAGGTAAAGACTGACGCTCGAGAATACTCGTTGAATTCAAACTGCTGGCAAATATTCTTGTGTGACGATGCCATATTACCGGTGGAATTCTGTTGAGAGCTGCCATACTGCCGCTAAATATAAGGGCGACCCCTACACTACCACCTTCCTTTCGTAATTTTTCGTGCTTAATTCTGTAATCTCACTATGAATGTAGGCGGGCTTCAATCTATCGACAGACACCGTCCTTGGTTTGGTTCCGATTAATATAGTGTAGGTTTTAGGATGTCTCTCCAAAACTTTGTAAGGTCCGTGATATGGTGGTTTTAATGGAGCTCGAACTGTATCGTCTCTCAAAAAAACATATTCGCAGAAACGTAAATCCTTTGGGACGTATACGACTTTTGCACCATGTCGTGTTGCTGAAGTTGATAGCAAATTTTCGAAGTGTTGTTGTAATTTCACTAAAAATTCATTTTCATCTATACGAACATTTGATTCTTCAATTATAAATTCACTAGGTAGTCTGATCGCCTGCCCATATACCATTTCTGCCACAGAAGCTCCCAAATCTTCCTTTACTGCCGTTCTTAATCGTAACATAACTATTGGCAGTACGTCCATAACTATTGTTACTATAACATAACTATTGGCAGTTGGCCTCATGGCACTTCAATGCTGCTTTTAGGATACGATGCCATCTCTCTATTAATCCATTTGCCTGTGGGTGTTATGGCGTCGTCCTGATATGCTTTTTGCCCAACATTTTTGATAGGTGGTTAAAGAGGATGCTTTCAAATTGCCGACCCTGATCTCTTGTTATAAATTTTCTGACGCCAAAGCGGCTTATCCATCCCCTAAATAATGCCTTCGCCACCGTCTCGGCTGTGATATCTGGTATTGAAATTGCTTCGATCCAACGATAATACCTGTCCACACACGTTAAACAATATGTGAAACCGTTTGACGGCGGAAGGGGACCAACTAGATCAATATTAATGTGCTCGAACCGCTTATCCGGAACCTCGAATGTTTGTAGCTCGCTTCTTGTGTGTCGTCCGGTCTTGCATCTTTGGCACTGTTGACAATTTCTTACCATAGCTCTTATTTCTTTATTCATCTTGTTTCAAACAAAACTTCTTGAAATCAGTTTAATTGAATATTTAGCACCCGGATGCGATAGTCCATGTAAGGCTTCGAAAACTTGTGACCGCATTGTATCCGGGATGTAAGGTTGTAGTCTGCCTGTCGATGTGTCACAAATGATCTCGTCCGTGAAGCCTGAAACTTTCACTTTTTGTAGCGTCAGTGACGTCGTGTTTGACCCAATGAGACTTTGCAATTCCATACATTTTGCTTGCTCCTCGAAAAGCACCTGGTAGTCGATTGCTTGAGGCAGATGTACGGCATCCAGTCGTGATAGCGTGTCAGCTACCACGTTGTCCGTACCACTTACGTGCTAAATGTTAATGCAAAACTGACTTTTGAAGTTTAAATGTCTTGTTTGTCGCGGAGATAAGCGTTCCATTTCTGTTCAAAAGCGTGAACTAACGGTTTATGATCCGTGAATACAATAAATTGCTTGCCTTACAAATAAAAACGGAAGTACCGAATAGCAGAGTATATGGTCATCAACTCCCGATCGTACGTGCTATATCGTTGTTCAGTAGCAGTAAACTTTTTCGAAAAAATATGCTAACGGCTGCCATTGCCAATTTACTCGCTGTTGCAACGCCGCGCCCATTGCCTTATCGGAGGCGTCCGTCATCACTGCTACTGTAGCGTCTTTACGAGGAAACGTCGGTAACGTAGCCTCCGCCAGTTCAGATTTAATCTTTTCAGAAGCCTCTTCTATTGTGGTAGTCCATTTCAGTTTGGTTCTGTCTTGTTTTTTACATGGACCCATCATCTTCTGTAGCGGCAGCTCGATTTCGGTAGCGTGGGGCAAAAATTTTCGGTAAAAATTAACGGCTCCCAAAAAGCTTCGTAAGTCCTGTACTTCCATAGGCTTATTTCGGTTGATAATAGCTTCGACTTTTCTGGGATGTGGTTTGACTCCACTTGCCGTAATAATGTGTCCCAAAAAATCGACCTCGGGTAGTCCCAGCTGACATTTCTCGATGTTAATGACTAGGCCTTTTTTTCTATAAATTTCGAAAATCTGTTGTAAGTGTTGCAAATGTTCTTCTTCTGATGTTGAGGCTACCAATACGTCATCCAAGTACGGAAATACAAAATCGAGTCCTTTAACTGTGTCGTCCATAAAACGTTGGAATGTTTGAGCGGCGTTTCGTAATCCAAATGTCATGTACCTGAATTCAAAAAGGCCGAATGGTGTTATAACGGCATCCGGGTTTACTGCGATTTTGTGATAAGCTTTCTTGCAATCGATTACGGAAAATATCGTTTTACCTTCCAATTCATTTGAGAAGTCTTGTATGTGTCGTACTGGATAGCTGTAGTGTATTGTTCGTGCATTCAGGCGCCTAAAATCGCCACAGGGCCTCCACGATTCGTTAGCCTTTTTTGCTAAGTCATTGGCTTTTAGAGCGCACACAAATTCCACGATCTAATAAATAACACAAGGGAACAAAATTGAACTTTTTGAGTGTTGTTTGGAATTCGATAGCTGTTTTTTACTAATTTGGGGTCGCTGATTTCAAATCTAATCTCCATTTTTCTCCATCAGCTCGAATTTTTAAGTTACAGGTACTAATCGTATTTTCGACTTTTTTCCAAAAAATTATAGTTCAAAAAATCATAATTTTTTTTCACAAGCCGGATTTTAAAATTTTTTTCTTTTTTTTAAAGGTATCGTTGTAACTTTTGAAAAAAATCAAATTTTTTTATATTTAAAAAAAAAATGACTGAGTAATGGGTGTTTTATTCAAAAAAAAAAAAAAAAATTACACAAAAAATTACACATTTTAATTTTCTTCACGCTGAAAGTTAATCGGTTGAGGGCAAATTGTTATTTTTATTACCTTTATTGAATATCATATTAAGATAGCTTTCTAAAACATGTATGTACATAATAATCGATTGAAAATTGAATGAGTTATGCTAAGTTCGGTGATAACAGATTTTTCGCAATTTTTTGTTTCTACCCAAAAAAAATTAAAATTTTGTATTTTTAAAAATCATGACAAATTTGCAAATTTATTTATAGTTTAATTTATAGTTTTGCCTCCTATTACAATATTAATTAACAGACCAAATTTAATTAATCGGCAGGTTTCAATTTGGAAGTTAAGGAAGAAATATTAATTTTCCAAAAATAGGTAATTTTGTATGGGAGGTACCAGAAGGGTTGATCCGATATAGTGCAAATTCATTCCTGATTTATATTTTCATAACCGTAAAACTTCCGCATAGTTTGAATGAATTCAGTGTACTTACAAAAAAGATATGTATGTAAGACTATTGGGGTGAGTTCGGTAATTTGTATGGGAGGTACCAGAAGGGGTATGGCAACGCTTTCGGTTTTTCTAGGGTTTGTCTACTTTTGCAAGATAAATAAACTGACCAAATTTCAATATCCTCCGGTAGTCTGTTTGGCAGCTATCGAAGATATATTAATTATCCAAAAATAGGTAATTTTGTATGGGAGGTACCAGAAGGGGTGGGGCTATTCCGCCCATTTACAATCCCATAAGTTCGTTTCGAAAAATATTTATACTGATAAATTTTCATAACGATCCGTTAAGGTTTGCTCGAGTTACACTTTCACAAACATATTAATAAATGTTATTTTTGTATGGAAATCGTGATTTTTGTAAATTTAGTTATCTCAGTAAATTGTTGACAAAATCAAAAGTTGTGCAGATATTTTAATGAAATAAAGCTCATTTGATTCACACTATATTAAACTAAATGTTTTAAGACAAACACTGTGATTTGTGTTGCATTATTTTTTTTTTATGAATTTTTAAAAAACAAAAATTTTGTTTTTTGTGTAAATTTTTTGTTTTATTTTTTAAAACTACAACGATATCTCTGAAACTACTAAGCCAAATTAAAAACAATGTAGGCACGGATTAAAGATAATTTTGTTGACGAGTTTAAGTTTTTTTTTGTAATTGAATATGGTGAACCGTTTTCAAGTTATTTAAATATATGTCGTGGAAGTGCCTTAGTTATAGACATAACGGTATATCGCGAAAAGTCGAGCTGATACAAAAAAACCAAGTGCAGATTTGGATTCAGCGTCCCAAATTACCTTTAAAACAATATTCAGTTCTTAAACAACAAATACCTTGTTCCCTTGTGTAATCAAACTCCTTTTTTGCAATTTCCAACTTTTCTGGTGAAAGCCTTCGTACTTTCTCCGAAATCGGTGGTCCTGTAGTTTGGATGTAATGTAGAACTTCGGTTGGTTGCTTAACCAAAGCGTTTGAGTCGTCTGCTAGATCAGTATATTTTGCCAGAAGTTCGTGAAAAACATTATCTGTTTTTAGGGCCGTGGTGCCTTTTGCTGAAGAATTTGTCAATTGACAAACGCGCCGCAGTTGTGTCGTTCCATCCACCAACGTTTTGCCCTTCATGTCGACTAAAATATTAAAATTTTCCAAGAAATCCGCCCCGAGAATGGCTTGTGTCACATCGGCAATAATAAAAAGCCATTTGAATTCTCGGCGTAGCCCTATGTCCAAAGAAAGTAGTTTTTTACCATAAGTTTCGATTTCGGTGTTATTTGCTGCAAGTAGTTTTGTTAAAGTTGGCGTTAGCTTTCCCTCCGACGGCTTTGGAATAACTGATATTTCGGCTCCTGTGTCTATTAAGAACCGTAGGTTAGAATTGTTGTCCTTAATGTAAAGACGGCGTGCGTTGTGTAGGAGCCCCTGTCCGTTTGACGCCGCGAACGGGGGGTTTACGAGTTTTCCGAAAGGCGTGGACGGAAACCACAAGGGTCGCGGCATTTGGTCGTCTTTTCTTTAAACGTGCGATGATACCAACATATTTCCGCTGTAGGTGATCTAGATCTACGTGGGGTGGCGAGTTTCTCCGGTGAAACGGACGGCATTGGCCCTGCTCTAAACGGTCGAATCTTTTTGGTAGTTCCATGATTGCCTCTTGCATATTCCCGTTCTCGTTCGATACGTAATTCACCGTTGGCACCTCTTGCACCTCCATTATGCTGTCTGCTTTTTTGGCCAGCACCTCAACATCTCCTTCAATTGTTGCCAAAATAAGTTGCATCTGTGTAGATAGCTGGCGCAAACAAAGCGATTTTAAAATTTCGGGGTCCAACTTATTCCCGGACAAATCCTTGAGTTCACGAAGTAACACAGAGGGCTTTTTCGAATCCGTTGACATATCGTCAAAAAGACGTTTGAAACGGCGGTCCTCAGATTCGCTGTATTCTCTAATCAATCTGGCTTTGAGAGTTTCGTATTTGTTGCCTTCTGGGGGAGCCGAAATTATGTCCGAGGCGCACTTTAAGACGGAAGTCAATTTCCGCCACGATTGTGTAGTACTTAGTGTCATCTGTAGTAATTCCGGCACGCTTAAATTGCGCTTCCACTTGCAAAAACCAAAGTTTCAGATGGTGGTGGTTTTACGGCGACTCAGGACACTTGCCCTGATGCAGCTCCGTCCTGAACTTCGCGATGCTTATTTTCGTTCGGCATTGTTGAGATCGGTGGTCACCACTTTAGCGTGTGAAATAAAATACTCAATTCGGGTAATTTCAGATAATATACTTTATTGAAGTTTTGTATTTTTGTGTAAATTGAGATCACTATTTGCTGGTAAGGTAAAGACTGACGCTCGAGAATAATCGTTGAATTCACACTGCTGGCAAATATTCTTGTGTGAAGACGCCATATTATCGGTGGAATTCTGTTGAGAGCTGCCATACTGACACTAAATATAAGGGCGACCCCTACATATTGATTAAATTATCGATACCAGATGTTTTCATTGAAATTGAACGAGAACCTTTTTTTCTCGACTCCTCTCGTGTCCTTATTACGAGAAAAGGAGATTGTATGGGGACTTTACAACATTCAAATGTTCCACACAAATTTAGGTCAGAAAATTCTACTTGGGGTGCTCTAAGACAAAAATCAATATCTCCAACTTTTACTAATCATTTTGTCTGTTTTCAAAGCTCTGTGTGAAAAAAGTCCGAGTATCTATGTTTTTTTATTGTTTAAGTGCATCTCCGATATCAGATGTATTCATGCAATTTAACGAGGACTTTTTTGTGGATCATTTAAACTCTCTATCTGCACACCTTAGATGTTCTCTTCACCCTTACTTCGAGAAATGTCAGAAAATGAGCCTTAAATGTGACTTTACAACATTTAAAACTTCTACAAAAATGATGCTCAATTTTACTTTTCTGTAAAGGTATTATTCCGTTCCCAAAAATTTATTGGGCAACATGGATCCAGCTTTTTAATTCCGCCAATAACCAAACAAATTTGGGCAATTAAAAGTTACAAATCTTGAATCATTTTTTAGCAAAAGTTTATAAAAATCTCTATATTTCATTTATATTGCTATATTTTATGAAAATAAATCGCAATATTTGGTTTTAAACATGTATACCAGTATTTATTGAAGTTACATAAAGGTTTATTTAAAGGTACTAAAAGAAAAAGTACATCCCTTTGAATTTATAAAAATTGTTATTAAAAAAATACATTGAACATATATCTGTTTTTATGCTGTGGTTTTCATATTTTCAAAAAACCGTAAAAACCGGCTGACGGTTTTAGACAAAAAAAAACTGGTTTGCCGGTTTCCGGTTTCGGTTTTGTATACTCTAATGACGGTCTAATTCTTGTGCTTTCATTTCTATTTTTATACCCTCACCCCACAGTTAGGAAGTTATATATCATTTGATACGATCCAAAAGTGTAACAACGCTCGTAACCAAACACAAAGAAAGCTAAACATTACATACCTGCATACCACCGAGATAGCCAATTATCTCAATTTCAATCCCGACACCCAAAGATTTTTTTTAAATTCACTTAGTACGCTTATACATATGGGTATTTCCACAGAAAGGTGTACCGTGATTGAAAAATCGAAATTTATTCATTTTTTTTAGTTTTATTAGAACCCAGTAGGGAATCGTCAAACTAGTTCAAAAACGTACTAGTTCAAAGGTATTGAATTGTGAAGTAATCCTAAAATTGACTAGTTCTAAACTATCGAATTTTGAACCAGTAAAACATTATTATCTGATGAATAAGAAAAAGAGAATTTTGAAGTTATTTTAGAAGTTACATATAGAAAAGACAACTGATTCTAAACAAGAAAGATGAAAACATGTTATACATATATTTTAATTATTGTATTTAGCTTTTTGTGTTTGTTCGACCTTTGAATATATTATAATATCCCAAGTTTTAATCAATTAGGCTCGAGGTCTGTGTTTTGTGATGATCATTTATTTTTCAATATTTCGTCTTTCATCGAAAGACATCATCAGGATTCTGTAACACATTAGATACAATAATAACAATAAAAACATATCATACGTATAGAACTATACACACGTATATAAAACATAAACATCACACAACCTCACTTACGAAAAGGGTAACAACACAATATTACAGACAAGTAGTTTAGCAACCACTCTCCTCTGCTATCGGTAGAGTACTGTTGTTTTCCACGTTCTTTCTGTTTTGTTTATCTTTTCTTATTAGAAAGATGTAACTCTTTGCTAAATTCTCGATGTCTGCTTTATAGTTGATGCGTTGTGTTGTTGGTGTGTTGAGAATATGTAACATCTTTAGCGTTAGACGTTTGTTGTAGTTGCTATCACACTGGACAACTCTCACACTCTCTAAGTCTGCGTCGTGGTTTTGCGTCGCACAGTGTGTTGATAACGCCGTTTTTTGGGTCAAATTTATGTTTCTTTGCTTTAGGTCACTTTTGTGTCCTGCTATTGGCGTTCATAATTTGTTTTTCGTTGTTCCTATGTAATATTTGTCGCAAGGTGTGTTTTCCCGTCCGTTGCATTTGATTTTGCATATTAAGTTTGATTTGTCCAACTTGTTTATCCTTGTTTTTAAGTTTGTAAATATGTCGCGAAGGGTATGGTTAGTTTTGTGTGCGATTTTGTGATTCGTGCTGTCTAGTAGATTGGATTTTTCGAATCTTTCGGACAGTTTCGGTATATATGTGACAGATTTGTATATAATTGGGTTGTTGTCAGGTGCTTTTGGAGATTTATTTCTATTTATTAATCTATCTATTGTCATTTTTGGGAAGCTGTTTTGTTTTAAAATCTGTCTTATTTTGTTTTTGTTCTCGTGGTGGAATTCAACATCACTCACGGTAAGTACTCTGTTAATAAAATTGGTGGCAGTGTTTATGATTATTCTTGTTGGATGTTTGGAGTGGAAATTTACCAATCTCCCTGAGGCTGTAGTTTTTGGTACCAATCAAACGTTATTCTATTGCCTCTTCTTATTAATAGTGTATCCAAATAGGGGAGTTTTCCATCTATTTCCTTTTCTATTGTGAATTTTATGTGTTGATTGAAGCTATTAAATGTTGTCAGTATGTTGTTTATTGCACATGTTTTACTAATCCCAAAAACGTCGTCTACGTATTTCGTCAATATCTTAGGCCTAATATCACAGTTGTTGATGCATTTATTCAATAGCTCCTCCATAACTAGATCGGCCACTACTGGAGAAGCCGATGACCCCATCGGTAGACCCTTCCTTTGTAGATAAATTTTATTGTTATAATTAAAATATCTATTTTCCTTTATGCAAAATTTGATAATTCGCATAAATAGGGATTTCGTCATGTCGGTATGATTCTTAATGTCAGTCCATTTATCTTCTATAATTTGTATTGCCAAGTCTACTGGAATGCTGGGGAATAATGATACAACATCCAAAGAAAACATAGTTTCATCTTCTGCTATTTCAGTCACTTTCACCACATCTTTAAATTGTGTCGAATTTTTCACGTTGTATAAAGATTTGTCCGTTATCTTCGTCAAGATGTTTGTTATGTACTTACATAAATTGCTGGACGGGGCATTGATCGAAGAGCAAATGGGTCTTAATGGGAAACCTTCCTTGTGAACTTTGGGGAGACCGTAGATTCTTGGTGCAACAGCCGTTTCTGTCTTTAGTTTGCTTTTTTCAAACTCAGATATTGTGTTTTGTGCAAAGATTTCGTTCACCAATTCATTGTTCTTTTTCTGTAAGCTGCTCGTAGGGTCCTTGTTTGCACGTTTATAGGTCATAATGTCATTTACTATGTTACTCATCCTGTCTTCATAATCCGTTCTATCCATAGCTACTGTGACGTTACCTTTGTCAGCATCCAATATCACAATGTATTGGTTTGATTTCAGGTATTTTTTGGTTTGTTCCACTATGCGTAGCGTATGTTTTTCTCTCTTGTTTAGTATATTTTTGTTTATGTGGCTCTCAATAACACAGTAGCACATTTTCCAACTTCAAACTCTTGAACCAATTGAATGTGTGATGTTTATGTTTTATATACGTGTGTATAGTTCTATACGTATGATATGTTTTTATTGTTATTATTGTATCTAATGTGTTACAGAATCCTGATGATGTCTTTCGATGAAAGACGAAATATTGAAAAATAAATGATCATCACAAAACACAGACCTCGAGTCTAATTGATTAAAACTTGGGATATTATATTTTAATTATTGTATTTATTCAGTTCTATATCGTATTTTCCCTCACTTTAAAATGTATTTTGGACGTCGTATATTTTTTTTTGTATTTTTGTATTTAAAACACTAGAACAGTACTAGCTCAAATTTTTCTGGAATAATACTAGTTAACCTTTTTTGAAGTAGTTCCATACTAGTTCAAAGGAGACAATCAATTACCGCCCGACTAGAATTTCTGGACTAGTTCTATTCTAGTACAAAAGGGACAATTCCCCCCAATCCTAGGACAACTACGTGTTAAATGAGACAGTTGCTTGTATAGAAGGTGAACTAGTTCACTGCCCTATGGGGAACTAGTATTATACTAGTTCCGAACTAGTATTTTTCCCTACTGGGTAAAGACATTGTGCACAACCTGTTTCATGTCGTCAGGAACAACCTTTACGTAAAACCACTCGAAGACGTCGCGCTCCGGCTTATTTTGGAGACCATGTATCAAATCACCGACCGTCATGTTAAGCGTGGGAGAACAATTATAACTCAAAAATCTTATCGTTTGATGCAACCCTTATGTTTTCTTATTATGACAAAAACTAACTATCCACCCATATCCCCTATCTACTGTCAAATCAGAACATTTTGATTCCCTATCCACCAATCTATAATTCAATATTACTTTGCTATTATTTTGTAGTGTTTGTTTCTGCATACATGTTTTCTAATTATGCAATCTCGCTATGTTGTTGATATGAGTAGATATGTAGATATGGGTAGATAGCGTGTAAACCATACTTAAAACGTCTAAAGATAAGCATAGAAGCTTTCAACGGTATACTCTTTTATTTTATTAGACGGGCAATTCAAGTTTCAATTACAAAAGTAACATTTGTGATCAACAATTTGTGGCATATAAACTTAATAACCAGGGCCAAAACAAATATGCCCGGAAAAACTAAAAATATGCACATTAGATAAGCACGAAAAACTCTGAAAAATGCCCAGTAGGGAATCGTCAAACTAGTTCAAAAGTATGGAATTGTGAACTACTCCCAAAATGAACTAGTCCTTAACTATCGAATTTTTAAGTAGTTAAACGTTATAAGCTGATGAATAAGAAAAAGGGAATTTTTAAATTATTTTTTAGATGAAAAAAATATATTCAATTGTATGCATTTAATTACAATATCGTATTTTTCACCCACATTAAAATGGATTTTGAACGTCGTATGTTTTTTTTTCGTATTCAAAATACTAGTACAGTACTAGAATTATACAAGTTCTTATAGTAGTTCCATACTAGATCAAAGGAGACAATCAACTACCGCCCGACTTGAATTTCAGGACTAGTACTATTCTAGTACAAAAGGGACAATTTCCCCCAATCCTAGGACAACTACGTGTTAAATGACACAGTTGCTTGTATGGAAGGTGAACTAGTTCACTGCCCTATGGGGAACTAGTATTATACTAGTTCCGAACTAGTATTTTTCCCTACTGGGTGCCTTTAAAACTAATAAAAAATTCACAATAGATTTTGATTCGTAGTTAATTTTATCCACTGAATACATTTAATTTTTAATAAAAAATCATCACAAATAGTTGAAAATTAAATGGCTATTTTTTACTTTACATTTATAAGATTCAGACTGTTGATTAATTACTCTACTATAAACAAAATTACATGAGTGAATTCAATGGCGCACTTAATCTTTTCATGTATAATAAATATTATGTATAAACCTTCACCATAAATTTTATCACATATTCATAATTTTTGCTATTAAAATATTGATCAATATTCTGTTTAGGAATATATGTAATTTTAAGAAGCTGTTTTGTGAAAGAAATTATAAGAGTTTTATATGTGAAAAAACTGGATTTTTTTGAATTTATATGGTTTCTAAGGGAGTTAGAAGTAGAAGATCCAAAAGTCCCATCGCCCATTGTTTCAACGTAAAAAGTCTTTTTTTGTAATGCTATCTGTTTTGTCATATTAGTTAAAAACTAATTGATTTTTTTTTTTCTTTGAAAGTACGCATTGCTTCCGCCTTCTCACTTTTTTTTACGCGCAATACCTATGATATTATTTTATTTTTATTTTTTATTTGTTCATTAAAATAATATTAGAAGTGCAAAAAAAATATATTCAATAATTCGATTTTAAAACTTTTTGAATATAATACAATAAATCAAATGGTAACAGTTTTGTATCCTCAGTCTGTAATCAAAATTTTAACAAGTTTGTAATAAAAAATTTCAAAATATACGCAAATAGGAGTGTTATGGAGTGAACCAGACCTATAAAAAAAGCAATAACTGACCAAATGGTTTCAGGAGTATCAGTAAATAAATAAATGTATACAGTATAGTTAATATTCAAATAACATATTCTCTTACAACACCAACGTATTAAAATCAACAACAAAAATTAATTTGTAATTATTATTACAAATCATTTTAAACTAGATATTGATTAATTTTCTTCTTAAACGTGGCAACAGAGTTGTTAAACACTTTTAAAGAGCTAGGTAATTATATATATATTCTTGCTTCTCTTACAAAATAAGACCTATCTAAGAACGGCGACAATTTCGGCATAATTAGTTGCAAATTCCTAGTGGATCGACCAAACCTAAACAAATTCACTAAGAACGACGGAGTTCTTGTCTAATAAATTGTATAAAAATGTAAAAACGTTCTTTTTTTGATAAAGTTTAAAAATGAACAACCTAAAAATTCTAAAACATATTTAGAAATATGCTGTTGCCATATGAAATAAAGGGCGCAGTTTCTTTAAAATAAGGCATACTGTACCAGAATATACCTCTACGCCGTATAAAAAATTGGCATAATTAATGCATGAACCAACTGTGATTTATTGTGTCTTGGCAAAGCCAAATCAATGTTATAAAGTTTTCTGAAAACAAAGTTAACTTGAGATATCACTCAATTTATATGGAGCTCAAATCTGAGATTGCGATCAATTATCATCCCAAGACATTAAAAACTATCAACAATGTCTATGTTAGTACCATATAAAGCAACTGCGATATCGTCATATCTAATATTACCAAAAAACATGGCTTTTGTTTTATTTGTATTTATCGAAAGCTTATTATAATTCATCCAATTTTCTACCGAATTTGATGTGTAGTTAACTAAATTTTGTAGCACATCTAAATATACGGTATCTCCTTTAAAAACACTTTGAATATCATAGGCAAAGGCAAAACAATGAGCAGTGTTACTATAAATACTTTCGAACAATTCATTCATATACATGACAAAAAAACAAAAGACCGAGAACAGATCCTTGGGGTACACTACTTCTGACTGAGCTAGTGCTAATTAATGGAAAAATTAGTTTCAGGAATTTAAGTTTGAATCCACCGGACCCCCCATACGTTGACTTGATTTTACTGAAGGTTTCAAACAATTTATGGATTTCAATACTGCGGAAAGAAAATCTATTATACAATACAACAACAACACCTAACAATCCTTGACACTAACCTTGTTATCTACAAAGGAACGAAACAGAATTGCCAACAATGATCGTATGATAATCGGATTATATGCCCGATCGAGTGCCGATAAATTGAAAATCGGTATAAAGAATTATCACCCCAGCTAACCACCAGCTGTTACAACAACAACATTATACAATTCGGGAATCACCCGTGGCCGCATTACGGTATTAAAATCTTGGTTAGACAGAAATACATCATTCAGATGTTCTTCATCAATATTATTAACTTATTGATTAACGTCATTTAAACCATTATTGCCTAGTATTGTCCACATTTCCTTAGCCGACTTGTTTTTAAACAAATACCCGTGTGCCGTTATCGGGATTAATTAAATCATATATACTGACTCGTTGGTATATATGACTTAACGATCCTTTGAGGAGCGTAGCTGAGCGCTACGGGATGCGTCCACAGATTTCGTATAGTGGAACGCCCCGTAGTTTCTCACTTCGGGGTAATTGCCTTTTTGGCGATCGCGGACATCCCATAAAACTCAAGTGCCAATGAGGTTTGTTATGTCACTGGCGATTGCTGGCGTCAGTAAATAACTAGTATGCACGCCATCGTTCAGTTTAACTTGGGTGGTAAAGTATATTAGCACCATTCAGGAAGAACCTGACATATAGGCAACGTCATCTGTCCGATCCTTCGGGTGAGGACCATATAACCTCCTGGCAGATAGGGTTAAAAAGCAAAAATGCGGACCGGGTGCCTACCAACACTCCCTTCTCCCGGCGAGTGTAGGGTGACCAATAAGTCCTAGTTACCTAGGGCTACTTATATTGGTTATAATGTGGATCAACCCAGTTTAGAATGTTTTTTGGATGGAGAAAAATTAAAATAAAAAGCCCAACACCCAACTCCCAACTTTCGGTGGCGGCTGTGGCGGCGAACACAGGCGGGCACGGTGACGAGTCTTACTCCTCTCTACGTGTCGCCAGCGGCCACATACTAACTGATTCTAATGTCGACGGCACGCACAACGAAAAGGACAATGACAATAACACAAAAGTCGGGCTTATTTTTCCAGAGGTGAATGATAGTATCCTAGCGCAACAGGAGGAATTGCGCGTGCGCCTCTCGCAAATGAGGATGAAGGACAAAGGGAGAAGCCAACTCGCTCCCCCAATCCCCGAGGATTTCACAAGCAAGGCCGAGTCATCTACAGGCAATGGTGAACCTATCTCTGAAGCTCTCTCTCTGATGAGGAAGGTATCAGCATTGTAGGCGAACCTTTGTCTGATGGCGAGGTTCTTCAGGAATCCTTGGCGACGGGACTCGATAAGGTTCCACTTCCGACACCTCCTTCTACCTCGTCGACAGCGGTTGTTAGCACCTTCTCAATGTAGACAGGATGCTTTGGTAACCCTGCCAACGGAAGAGCGAAGCCGGTCTTCTCCTACTGGATCTCCACGTAGGACCACCTCGGTGACCTGCACTGAGGCGATATCCAAGAAAGGGGAACCGGTCCGGTGGGGAAAAGGCACTGGTTAAAAAGCACTTGGGGTATGTGGCTATATTCGAGAAATCGTATCCCCCTTTGTCTCTCTTTCCTTACCGGAGCCCCTCACCACTCAAGATGCAAAGGAGATTGCTGCAATACCCTCTGTCAAGGAGGCTGTTGTATGCACTCCCGGACCATCAAAACCGCCGAAACCTCTGTCAAGTCAGCTTCCAGTAGCGGGAAGACAACGAAACGTGCCCGTTCTCGCGAGGAACCCCTCACGACCGCAAAGAGGAAAAAGCAGGGCAGTTTAGGTACTGACCCAAGTCTTCAAGTGCGAGAACAAGGAAACCTTGGCTTTCCTTACTTGCGTAATCGATAATATATGCGAAGTTTGGTCAGGTGCGAAGTTGAGCGTCATACCTCAATCTTTACTTCCACTCAGACAAACAGTTTCAGTGTGGATTCCGCCTCCCTCACGAGAGGTGGAACGAAAGCTGAAACTACTCGGCAAGCTGCACCCCCAACTCTACACTGGGGTGAAGTTTGGCCTGGGAAATATTTATTTCCGTCATAAAGTCATTTAGAATCATTTGTCTTTTCAAAATATAACTTCTGGAATTATTTCAAAATTCTCTTTTTTTTATTCATCAGCTAATAACGTTCAACTATTTCAAAATTCGATAGTTTAGAGCTAGTTCATTTTGAAGGTAGTACACAGTTGTATACTTTTGAACTAGTACGTTTTTGAACTAGTTTGACGATTCCCTACTGGGTTTATATAATCACAAAAATAATATTTCGTTTAGTTAGTACCGGAAACTTATATTTGAAAAAAAGCCATTGTAGAAGATATTAATTCATTAGTATTAATTCTTTAACAAAAAGATAGGCGTCGCCAGTTGTAAATCGAATCACCTTTTTCTACATAAATGCACTGAAATTTAATTTATTAGGGAAAATATTCAAAGCAAAGCAAAAAATTTTGTATTTTTGATAAAAAAAAAAACAAGTATGAATACATTTTTATTTATTTCATTTACTTCAACAAATGTTTATAATTATTATAAAGAAATAACAGAACAAAAAATTAAGGAAAAAAAACATAACAAAAATTAAATTCATTTACATAAAATTGTAATTTATTTAGCTAACATTGAGCTCTCTTTAGATGACAAATCTAAATCAACAACACTTATATCCATTTGTAACAACTGCTGGCTATAATGCAGAGTGCGTAGAGCAATCAAAATACGCTCTCGCTCTATTGAGTTATATTTACAATGAGTTTATCATTTTCAAAACAAGTGAGCGAAAGCAATCAAGCAATCTTCTCTTCTATAAACTCCTCATTAGTTTCACTCATACAATACATCGCTTTGATAAGTTAAATGGCGACCGCTTGTTTGAATAGAATTTTTAAATTGAATAACTCATTGTACGCTCATTGAAGCAAACAAGGAGCGCTCATTTCACGAAAATGATCGATTGAATTTTACTTATCAATCATAAATAAGCAAATGTGAACATATGTATAATGTTGATTTTTCAAGTGCCGTCGTTTCGTTGAACACAGAAATGAATTGTGTTGCTTGGAAAATATGCATTGATATTTAGGTAGTATGTAAGAAAATTATTATTATTTTAGAAATAATAATACTGTTAACACATTGAATCATTTATTTTTATTTTTTTTTATATTAAAAATTACATTTAATAAACCTAAATTATTAAGATTGATAATTTGCTTGTTTGACAAATCCAACAATGCTCTGATATGAAAATTGTTTTTTATGCGACACACAGTTTAGTGGTGGAGCATATTGCCGTTGGGAGGCGTGGCAGATATAGACATATGTATATATTCTTGCACAGGTTTTTTACGAGAAAAAAACAAAATAATGTGACTCTAATGCAGTGGTACGCAAAATGTTTATCAAGAACAACTTCGAAAAACGACGCTAGCAGAGCAGATACAAGTATGTAATTCCTGTAAACCAAATCAGTTATGAGCATGTTATTAAACAGGAGCACTCAAAACTTAGCTTTGTTGTTGTAAAGAGTTTATCATCGCAATAACTTTTGAGTGAGAAATATCAAAGCATTGAAAGCAATGAGTACTCTTTTGTTGAGTGCTTTCGAAAGAGTATTCAACGAGCGATGACGTTCTAAAGCATTAACAAACGAGCGCTCATTTCTTTTTACGTCGAAAATGAAAACACAAAATTGAGTCGCTCGCAAATAGAGTTGTATATGAGGAGAAGAGCAAAATAATACTTCTCAATGATAAGTATTTACGAACTCTGCTATAATGGCACTAAAAATGGTAATCCACAAGGCTGCAGGAAAAAATTTAACTGTTTTTAGCGACGCCAATCGAAATCAAAACGACGCACATCGGAAACAAAACGACGTATATCGTAATCATAACGATGCAAATCGAACCCACGCATATCAGGGGCAAAACGACGCAACTCGGGCCGACGCAACTTGAAATTGCAACGATGCAAATCGATTTTTTCCAGTTTTTAAAAAGCGACACAAATCGAAACGGCGCAAATTGGGGCGAGGCAAGTCGGGGCTCTTGTTTATATAAATATATATATAATTTTATCATTAAATTGTTACCGTTTGGCCAATTCAACAATAATGTTGAGACGAAATGAAAAGTCACTTCTTTACACTTTCGAGGTAAAATTAAGTCTAAACTTTATTTAAAACTTCTCAACGTTCAAGGGCTAAGCGTTGTGCAATAATTTGTTTACAAGGTTTCAGTTTACAATTGGAACTTAACAGTAGTTGGGGTGTTGGCTAAATCTAGAGCTGAGTAAGTACAAAAGTTTGTGTTTACATTTGGAACTTAACACTAGTTGGGGTGTTGGCTAAAGTATGTACGTTCTCCGATTATGACTTAACAAAAGGAGATTGTTTATTTCGGCTTGTATTTATTTATTTCAGATGGAATCTATGGTGGTGTGTCTGATTACAAATGGAATCTATGGTGGGGTGATTATGGATCGAATGGCATCTTATTGCCGGGTTTGTTGCTGTGTGTTGGCTTTGCCATAACTTCCCCGGACGAGGATCTTTGCCCATATTCTGAAGGAATGGGGGACAAAGAGATCATAGTTTTGTTAACAGTTTTCTTAGATTTTAACTTTACATAAAGATGAGTCATTATTATTGCGATTATTATAGTTACTACTACATACATTATAATGCTTGTCGTTTTCTGATCCATTTTTAGCTCGTCAATATGTTCTAAGTTCTTGACATGGTGGAACTTAAGTTCCTGGAGGGAAATGTCTTTTTCCTCCGTTACATTTATATGTCTCAATGGATTAGGTAAGATAATGTTTTCTTCATACAAGTGCTTGTCATACCACTTATTCATTATTTTTATTTTACAACTTTCAATTTTTATTAAGTAGCTCCCCGTTAAAGTTACCGGTATTTGGTTACAGTTTTGTTCCATCTTTTCATTAAACATGTTAATAGCAAATATTATTTGAGCACTCATTTCAATTACAATTTTTTTTGTCGTTTCTTTTGTAGGGGCAATGCATCTTATTCTCATTAAATATGTTTTCTATACAATTGTCCTTTACCATTATTAGATTACTTGTTTCGTTAGTATTATAATAAATTACATTGTTATTTGTTAGATATTCCTTACTCTCTATTTTAATTTCCATTCCTTGCTTACTAGGAATTGGTTGAATAAATAATTTGCGATATATTTCCATGGACATAATGGGAATGCGGATTATGAAAACGATATTTTGGCCCGATGTTGCTACGGTTAGTCTTACGTCTTTTAGTTTTTCGAAAGTTACATTACTACGTTGAATTTCTTCATCTGTGAGGATATTGCGGCTTAATAAACCAAGGCTAGATGTGAACATAATGCTTTCTACGTTATCTATTATTTTCTCCAGATGTGCCAAATGATATCTTATCTGCTCTAGTTTTATTTTTTTTTCTTGTTCGGCTGAAGCGTTTTTCATTTCTAAATACTGACTTATCACTTTCCCCATTTGGGAGTTGTAAAGTGTTGTCAGCTTCTCTAACTGTTCGTCATACTGTTTGTTTATTCGAATCTGGTTGTTGCTTTGGGTTATTGCGTTGTGGGCGTTTGTTCCGAGTACTTTTAATTTATCTTCTATCTCCGTTCTGTCGTCATCGTCCATTGTCCCATACAAGTACTTCAGTCCTGTACCAAAGATATTCAACAATCCTCGTTTGACGCGGGTATGAGGGGCCAGAGTCCGTAGCTTCATGCGGAGGTGGTCAATCTGATGCTCCAGATATGGATTTCCCAAGTATGTTACTTCCTTTTCGATGTTGTCTATAAAATCTTCGTATTTTGTTACGTTGAATATGTGAAGGACACTGTCGTATCCCGAAATAAGTTTCTTCTGTCCCAGTTCGAGTAAAGTAAACCCGTTTCCGTGGTTTAAATCAATGATTTCCAGTTTCTGTGCTAGTGCCGGGCTGATTATCAGCAACGTCATTATCATCAACCAATACATCCGTAGATCTGAAATGATTTTTCCGTCTTAAAAGCTGATCCTTATAAATTTTTAAATGTTTACTTCTAGTTAAATAACGTCTATTGTCGACCTGATCTACATTGGTCCTTTCCTGTCGTGCATCTATTTTCTGTGCATTCACAATTTTTTTGAATTCCTGATTAACTTCCGCGTCTTTTCTGTCCTTGTTTCTATATTCTAGGGCTTTTTCCTTAGCCTCTTCAATTCGTCTATAAATGTCTTGCAAGTCAATTTTGTTCCCTGCGAAATGAACGTCTATAGGCTTTCTCTGCGTAGTGAGATGAATTGTGGTGTTGTAGGAGTAGTTTGCCTGAACAACTAAGTCAATGTTGTAAGCAATATCGTCCTCCTCCTCCCGCTTCCTAAATAAGCGAATATTCTCGTTTAGACTGCTATGAAATCTTTCTATGTCGGAGTTTCCCGTATGCCTACCCGGAGTCGTCAAATGTAATTCAATGCTTTTCTTCTCCAGGAAATCTCTGAATATTGCCGTTGTAAGTGCCGTTTCATTGTCGGTTACCAATAGTTTCGGGACCTTCATGGAGTTGAAGGCAATCGTAAATGCTCTTATCAAGCATAAGGGTGTTCTGTCCTCTATTTCCTGAACGAATGCATATTTGGAGAATTTGTCAATTATCGTCAGGTACATCCGACCTCTGCTCATGTACCAGATATCGGCATGGTAAATTTCATGAGGACCCTGGGGTGTAACCGTCTTTTCATATGGTAACTTAATTGGTCTTCTCTCTATTTTGAAATTGCATATCTCGCAATTATTAATTATCCTCGTTACCTCACGTTTCAGGTTCGGGTAATAGTATAAACACTTTAGCTCCTGGTACGTCTTTTCTATCCCAGGGTGATTATTTTCATATTTGTGATGTCTTAAAATAATTTCCATCAGACTTTCCCTATCAACATCCTCCACCAATCCGTATGTGCGGAATATTCTAAAGTTCTTTATATTCTTCATCTTAGCTACCTCATCTTGAATTTTAAGATAAATTCGTTCATTCTCGCAATAAATGGTCATGTTCTCCTCCCTTTCAATAATTTTCACTACCTTGTCACTTACATTGTCATCCTTGTTATACGTGAATTCATATCTCTTTTTACCATATTTCTCCACTAACTCGTATTTGTCTTCTGTGCCATTCTTTATTAATATTTGCTTCCCAAAGTATTGAAGGGGTTTATCTGTAATCGGAATGTGATCGTTGCCATCTTCGCTAGCACTATGTACCGTCGGTACGGGCGATTGATTCCTTACAGTATTTTCCTGGACAGGTTCGGGTCCAGATTCTATTTTCTTATACGACAATTTCTCTTTCGGGTGCTTCTGTGCAAAATGTTGTTTTAGCGAATTTTTCATTTTGTACCGTTTGTTGCAAATATTGCATTCAAATCTGATATTTTGATGGACAATTCTTTTGTGGATTCCAAGGTTAGTAGCCTGGGTATACTTCTTATTGCACTCATCACATTCGAATAAATTGATTTCGTGGGTAATTCTCGAGAGAGCATCTGCCACTTTATTCTCTTTACCTTGCACATGACAGATATCAAACTCATATTCGTTAAGTTTTATTTTCCACCGTATTAGCTTAGAGTTTGGCTCCTTGAGAGAGGATAACCATATCAACGGTTTATGATCAGTGTTTAGTTTAAAACGTCTACCGTAAAGGTAATGCCTGAATTGGCCGGTGGCCCATACTATGGCCAATAGTTCTTTCTCGATAGTACTATAATTAATTTCATGCTTGTTAAGAGTTCTTGACGCAAACGCCAGGGGTCCGTCATCTTGTGATAAAACTGCACCCAGTGCAAAGTTGCTTGCGTCTGTGGTAAGAACAAATTTTTTTGAGAAGTCCGGGTATCTCAGTACCGTATCAGACATGAGGATGGTTCTAAGTTTATTAAATGATTCTTTGTAATCAGGATCGTTTACGTCGATCTTCGAATCTTTTTTTAGTCTCTTTGTTAAAGGTTTCGCGATTTTGGCATAATCAGGAATAAATTTCCTGTAATAACCGCTTAATCCAAGGAAACTTTGTATCTCCTTTATCGTCCTTGGGATTGGGAAGTCGTTAATGCATTGAATCTTGTTGGGGTTAGGCTTTATTCCATTAGGTGTAACTATGTGGCCTAAAAAGTCGGTTTCCTTCTTTAAGAAGTCACTCTTATTTAAGGAGACTTTCAAATTTGCTTCCCTTAATGTCCGGAATATCTTACTCAGGCTAATCATATGCTCCTGCAAGGATGTGCTGAATATCAGAATATCGTCCATATAAATGACGCATATTTTATTTATGTGTTCTCTAAGCACATTGTTCATCATTCTTTGGAATGTCGCTGGTGCGTTTTTCAACCCAAAGGGCATTCTTTTAAATTCATAATGACCGTCGGATGTAGAAAAAGCCGTTTTTTCTCGATCCTCAGGACTCACCTCTATTTGATAAAAGCCCTTGGTCAGGTCAAGGGTGGAAAAATAATTTGCTCTTCCCAATTTATCCAACACGTCGTCAATGAGAGGTATTGGAAATTTATCCTCCTTGGTTACGGCGTTAAGTTTGCGGTAATCTATAACAATGCGCCACTCTCGGTTGCCTTCCTTGTCTTCCTTCTTAGGAACAACCCAAATTGGGGCGTTATATGGGGATGAACTGGGTGTTATTATTCCCTGCTCCAGCATCTCGTTGATTTGTCGATTCACTTCGTCCCTGTGAACCTCGGGGTATCTATAGGTGCGTGAATATACAGGGCGGGAATCACCTGTTGGTATGCTGTGCTTTACGTCATTTGTGAAGGAGAGGTCATCTCCCTTCTGGTAAAATATATCCTTATACTGTGATATTATCCTTTCGACATTTTCTCTTTCTTCGTTATTAAGGTGTTCGATTCTAAGCTGTCCTAAAATTCCTAACTCGTCTAAATGATACAATTCAGGTAGGTCAGTAACCCTAACGTCTTCTTCTTCTTCTTCTTTATCCCCCTCGAAATATAATCGAACCTCCTGATTATTCATAACCAGAGTTTTCTTTTCGTAGTCTATCAGCGCATTATTTTCTTTTAACAAAGTTGAGCCAAATATCCCCGCAAATGTAGGGTGAAATTCAAATATTCTAAATACCGGATTATGCTTTAATGCTAAATGCATGGAACCCTTTGGAACGAGCGCCTCTTTGGTCACTCGAATCTGTCCCGCGGCTGTTCTTATGCTTATTGGGTTCGTGAGGTTTCTCACAAATTCTTTTGGACAATGGGATTCTGCCAGTATGTTTTCTGTTGAACCCGTGTCAACTAACATTCGTGTTGCTCCATGTTTGTTTCTGAACAAAACATAGGGCAATTGTGTCCTACGTCGGGCGGTCCCGTCGAGGCTGTAAAACGAAAATTTTGAGCTTGGCTTTCATCATGTTCATAACCGCTGTTATTATTTATATTTTTCTCATTACTTAAATGGTGTGAGTAATTATTGGGGTATTCATTAATTTTAGTATTGTTATTTTGACATTCGTTATTATTAATATTCTCATTATAATGATTCTGTCTGGTCTGTTGACTAATGTCCATTGGCTCCGGTGCTGGTTGTCTTGGTTGCCATTGTTGCTGATGGGGTGGCCTCTGCTGATAACCGTGTTGAGGTCTCCACTGGTTCTGCTGAAGTTGCCCTTGTGGTCGTTGCTGATGAGAATTAAATGGAGGGGTATTCACCCTCGGCTGCGTCGCTTGATTTTCGTTCATGGGTTTGGTGGAATTTTGGTTGCCCGGAGGTTTCCGAGTTCCTTGGCCAGTGTTCTGGGAGGTCGCGTGTAATAAACCTGCCGTCGCTAGCTCATGTAGTGCCATCTCTAGGGATAGGGGTTTTAAAGCACATAGCACTGTTCTTAAGTGTACGGGAAGCTTGTTGATAAACACCTTGAGTGCAGCTCTATTATTATGAGGGATGTCAGTTAAGCGTTCGTCCATCGTATTGCGTTGGTTCAATAGTGCCAGTTTAGAAAGGATGTAATTATAAAAGGTCAGTACATCGCCCCGGTATTGGGCGTTTCTTAGCTCTTCGTACAAATGCTCAGAGGAGGACAGTCCTCCAAAATTGGTTTCCAACATCTTTTTAATTTCCGTCCAGGTCGTTAAATGTGGATGTATGTCTAGGGCCGTTTTGGCCTTTCCTTTAATCTTACCCTTTATTATAGTGAGCAGCATCTTCTGCGATGTTGCCGAATAAGTTGAAATTACGGGAAGAATGTTATCGATAGCCGCAGTGAAGGAATTTAAATCCTCCTTTCGCCCATCATAGTCCGGGATTTGCGCTAGGTAGGCCAGGGGTGAGATCTCCGCCGGCGTTGTTGTCGTCCCCGTATTCATTTTTTATTGTCACTGTTCTTTTTCTTTTTGTATTTCAATTCTATGGATATTTGTTTTTTGTTTGTGTAATATTTCTTTCTTTATTTTCAATTTAATTGATTCTTCTTATTATTTTTTCTAATTTTCTTTTAATTAGTTCACTTTCTTAGTTCACTTAACTTAGTCCTATTTATTTTTGTTTTTTATTTGCAGGTAAATCGTCCTTTTCCGGAGGACCAGTTATATCCCTTGCGTGGGATTCGTCGCGTATTCTTTACGTAGGATTCTTATTTACGGATCACCAAATGTTTTTGGGGATCCTACCGACTGCGCCAATTTTATCATTAAATTGTTACCGTTTGGCCAATTCAACAATAATGTTGAGACGAAATGAAAAGTCACTTCTTTACACTTTCGAGGTAAAATTAAGTCTAAACTTTATTTAAAACTTCTCAACGTTCAAGGGCTAAGCGTTGTGCAATAATTTGTTTACAAGGTTTCAGTTTACAATTGGAACTTAACAGTAGTTGGGGTGTTGGCTAAATCTAGAGCTGAGTAAGTACAAAAGTTTGTGTTTACATTTGGAACTTAACACTAGTTGGGGTGTTGGCTAAAGTATGTACGTTCTCCGATTATGACTTAACAAAAGGAGATTGTTTATTTCGGCTTGTATTTATTTATTTCAGATGGAATCTATGGTGGTGTGTCTGATTACAAATGGAATCTATGGTGGGGTGATTATGGATCGAATGGCATCTTATTGCCGGGTTTGTTGCTGTGTGTTGGCTTTGCCATAACTATATAATATATATATAAGGAAAAAATAATAAAAAAAACCTGTATCCCCAAAATATGCTTTTATAAGAATAAACCCCCAAAACATGCCGGTAAGACTGCAACATGCATTTGCATATGCAGGTATGCATTGCATACTTTTGGTGGCCCTGTTTATAACATACCCTAGTTTCGCAAATAAAAATTGTCAAAAAAATGAAATTTATGTCACATCACGTAACATTTCACAAAATAGGTTGTAAAAAGATATTAAAAAAAGTGTTTGTAATTCAGCAAATTGTAAAACAAATTTATAATTGTCCAAATGTTATTAAAAAAGGTTTTACCAAAAAAGTCCGGCTCAATTTGCAACGGTTTGTGTTTATGTAAAAAAAGAATAAAAAGGCTTCTTTTTTTATTACGTACACTTTATAATAATATTTTACGATTATCAGTTCAGTGGATTTCGTCTCTTACTAAATATAGAGCTTCTTAAAAATTACACAAAAAGTAATAAAAAAATTAAGTGCTTCGTTGTTTTTCATCTTCTTGAAACGTACGAGTTTCATATATGTATCTAACCATGGAATTGCCCATATCCGAAACTGCTTCAGTTCTATGGAAAATGTAAGCTTAAAAAATAAACATTTACCATTTAATATACAAAGTTAGTTAGTCAGTAAGCACGATTTGTAGGTAGGTAGGTAGGTAGGTTTGTAAATAAGTCATAGTATGAAAAAATAAAGTGAAAAGTAAGTGATGCTTTGAGTACTCCCGGCTACAAATTCCCGAATGCATAACACAGGAGCGCATTTTCCAACTTTAAAATTTTGAACCAATTGAAACCCAAAAATCTTGAATTATTAGCTAAGGTTTTTTTAAAATAAATTTTTGATGTTTTCGACTGGGAGAAGGATTTTAGTACAGTTTTCTAAGAACATGTACTGATTCTTAAGTCTATATCTCGAGAACTATTCGAAAAATGTTGCCTTGAGACAACAATATCTTACTCAAAATAGCAAAACTGTCAAAAATCTTTATATTTTTTTTAGTTTCACACTTTCTTCAGAAATTGCTACGAACTTGAAAATATATAACAAAAAGATAGCCAAAAGCAAAACAAACAACTCTTCTTAACAAGCCGATTTCAATTGATGACTCCTTCACATAGTTATAATCCCACAAAATCATCAAAATTTCACTTGCAGTTGTGTTTATCGAAATTAAAAATGCTATGCTTTTTTAAAGGAAATAGTTACAAAATAGAAATAAATAAAAAATAAATAAAAAACTATTCTTCTACCATCATTAGCTTTCAGATTTTGTGGGTCTCAATTGACTCAATTAGTGCTGTACTGTGTATTAGATCACGTGTTCTATCAATTTCCTACTGGGATATATTTTCTACTCCCCGAAAATTAATTCCCTATACAAAAGCTATTTCGGTGCAATTTTCGTAAAATAAATAAGATTTCCTACATATACTTATTATTTACAAACAGCAAGCTTACAAAAAAGGATTGAACAAAAAATTTGCTTTTAAATTCATTTACATTACCTCTGTTATAATGCCGGAACGATTATACTTGAGAATATCGACGAAAAATATACAATGAGATCTGCTCGAATTGGCGTTTATAGACGTCGATGCGTAAGTTAACTTCTGCAGACCCCAGCGTAACAGCTTCAGAGCTTCCTGGCCATCTTTGACGTAAATGGTTGTTAGGTCTTTAATAAAAACCTTTCCATCATTACACACTATTTTAAGGCTTTTGGGTTTCGCATTGTTTTTAACTCTACTGCCGCAATTTTGTGTTGGCAAAGGCGCCAGTAGATCATATACCAGCTCATTATAAATTTCCGCAAATGAAACCCATATGAATATAGACAATTCTTGGTCTGCTGGAAGTGCTCCGAAATTATGGTCGGCCGCTATACGTTGCCGCATGTTAGAGTAGTCTCCATCCAATTCTGGACAGTTTGCAAGCACTTTTAGGCGAAGACTATTTTCTTTAACAGACACTTCGTCAGTAAGAATTGCAGCGCGGCCATTAACAAGTTTAAGGACAGGATTTGGATAAATATTTGCATGGTAAAAATTAAAAATGTTTTCTAAAGAACGTGGTATAACCCCGGGACGAATTCCATCTCCAAGCAATGTGAATGTTTTTCCCGAGCCGGATGTGCCGTAGGTCAGTAGAGTGAAACTTTCTTCTGCCTCTATTTTATGTCCAATGCATTTAGAATACACATCACGCTGTTCTACTGAAGAGTCAAATATTTCGGAAAAGCTGTAGTGTTTCTCCATAGTGTTTTTATTGTTACTTGAGCTGAACGACTCCAAAGGTGGACCCGTTATCAGCACATTGCCATCGTCCGCAACAGAGTATGCTGAAGATGGCTTATCAACCGGTCTTAGTCGTAAGTATACGAGTGCGCCAGTTTCAACGCTATTCAAGACCTCATTGGAATATGTTGAGCTAGCAGTACCATCATCATAATCCTCTTCTATGCTGTCACTGTCATCATCATAGTCTTTTTCAACGATGTCATTAAAAAGCCTCTCTCTTGATGTTGGACATGGACGAAATCTTCTGTCGATACTTGGATCTCTCGGCATCAAGAATGACGGTACACCGCGGCGTAAGCTAAAATTCTCCGACATTGCAAGCACGTATTTCACGTAACCAAACAAAAGATGCGTAAAATACCCTTTCCGATTCTCACTTTCAAATATAATAGTCGCGTTTTCAAATCTAATCTTTTGCGCTCCTTTTAGTAGAAACTAATTAGTACCGCCTTTCTTATTAATGACAATGACCAGAAAATATAGATGGCATTAAATATTGTGAAGAATATAAAGTTGCGTTCACACTTATTAAACTGTCGACGGATTAAACTCAAGTGTTATCGATGACGAATTGTATTGAAATTTTGCATTATCGACAAACTTTGACAGATTAGGTGAATACATAAGTCGATAGATCCTTGTATCTGCACATGTTATGAACTTAGAATCGAATGTAAAACAAA
The DNA here is from genome assembly GCA_964034835.1 of Muscina levida. Taxonomy (NCBI): domain Eukaryota; kingdom Metazoa; phylum Arthropoda; class Insecta; order Diptera; family Muscidae; genus Muscina; species Muscina levida. The sequence continues at coordinate 94,546,654 of OZ035883.1, read as the reverse complement.
GAAAAACAAAACCTGTGATATTGGCTTCATCTGGAAAAATAAAAACCATTTTGTAAATTTTATCGGCTGAGTTTATTGTGGTGTTTCAGTCCTGTAAATGTCTACCTAAGACCGAAGCCACGGAATGAGCGACAAAGCGGCAACATGTTAAAACATATGAAAGGGTGCTGGGAACAAGTCTAGTATACGGACATATGTCGTAATTTGTTGACGTTGTAGGGATTTGAGCTAAAATAAGAATAAAACAAAATTTTTGTTGGGGACGGACATAGTTTAGGAGATATTGCCCCTTAAAGTTGGAATCTATATATATATATCTCCGACATCTGATGACGTATCGAGTCTATATATGTATATATATCGTTGGAAAGCTCTCTGAAAAAGCTTACCAAAGTACATATACAAATTATTTTATTAACCCATTATGTGCTGAAAATTAAAATTAACCTATTTTGGACCATGACTTATTGTAATAATTTATTTTTATTTCCAAAAAATCCTTATATAATGGTAACACTATATGAAAGAGGTATCTTCAATCTTTCCAATGAGGTATCGTGCACTGGCCTAGCTTAAGAGGTTCCGTCCGCCCACCCCTTATTTCATTTAATTTCAGTTCACTTTTTATTTGTTATTTTTTATGTTTAATTTGTTATTTTATATTTTTGTTTTTTATGTTATATTTTATTATTTTTAAAGCTTAATAACCGTTATATAAGCATTTTTCGGAAATAAAATTATTTGATTAAAAAGGGAATGGTCCAAAAAGGGTTAATTTGATTTTTTGGCACTAAAGGGGATATATATAGTCTCGAACCGTCATCAGATGTCGGAGATATTTACGATTATACTCAGGATAGCAAGGTTTATATATACCAAAAATTTTAACCCAATCGGACTTGTGTCCATATACTAGACTTAAGCCTGGCGCTGCTCAGAAATGCTGTTCATTGCTTAGCCACTTAAATAATATTTCATATTTTTTAATTCAGCTCCTTGTTTTCCTTCGGTCTTACATTGCGTTTTCATTACCGCTCAAATAACTTGTTTAATTTTAAACATCTCAACCTGTTTCCACTATGGTAGAAGGAAAAACAAAAAAAAATTTATATTTAATCTTTTTTATATACCTTATCTTATATTACATTTGGTTTATGCTTCTTTTGTTTATTGTTAGAATTGCATTTTTGATAGTTGATTGTAAATTTATTTCCTTCTGTCAAAAGTTTTATTAGCCCTAGGGACAGTGAAAAATTGGACAACGCAAATGTCAAAATTTTACTAAGGCAAAAAGTTTCTAGGCATTTGCCTCGCAGCCATAATGGCAATTACAATATTTTTTTTATTTTTTTTTGCAAATAACTAAATTCATTTTCCAATTGACCGTCAATTTTTTGAGTAAGTGATGTCAAAAGAGGTCGCTAAGTGCTGATAACTAATGAAATCGCAGAGATGTATCTCCAAGCCATGTTCGAAAAAATACTATCGAAGATGCTTCCTCACAAAATGTCTTTTTCGAGGTGTTATATGTACTCACATGAAACAGATGTTAAAAAACATGTGTTTTTCGGTATCTACCCTCAAAAACATGGCACATGACAACATAGCTTAATACGAAAACAAATAGAAGTAAAGCTATGTATATACGGTTGCCAGATCTTGCAATGTTGTCAGATCTGCTAGTGTTCCGGCAGTGTACGCACATGGACGGTGTCGCCATTATAATTTTTTCTCTGCAAATGGTGAAAATAGAAAGTGTTTACAATTATTATTATTCAATAATTTGATCATGGCAACATTTTTTGTTAGCACGATTGCCGGATGTACGGCAATATTGTTGATTTACAATGTAATTGCAATGCTTTTTCTGACAACTTTGCCAGACACAAATTTTAAGTTCCCACGCTTTTTACTTTTTTCAGGCATGTACATTAGGGTGTTCCTTATATAGGATTTTTGAGAATTTCGTTGAAAAAATATATTAATAGCGAAGTTGGACACCGAGCTCCACGTTTCGTTTATTGCTTACAAAATTACAAATAGAATACGTATTTGTGTTCAATTCAGTTTATCGTTACTGAATAATTTTGTTGTTGTAGATAGACGAACTAGTAATATGCCGTTGAATAGCTGAAGTGACGAACTTTCAAAGTATATGTTTGGACTTATCGTATATCTTATAGATATCAAGAAATTTGAGGCAAAAGATAACGATATCGGTAACTAAAGTCTGAAACAGCGTGACGTCAAACAGAAACGGGCTACTGGTTCCATTCGAATACACATTGTGCCTTCTTTCTAATGACACCAAGACCATTAAATATAGCAAAGATCAATGCCTCTAGATTTTGATATCGGTTTTTAACGCCCGATATCTCGGGAACGGATTGAGATATTGAAAATATGCTCATATACTTTTTTGTAGATATTGACCTGATATATGCTAAATTGTTTAAATATATGGTGGTCTGCAACAATATACATTGTAATTCAATTTGAAATTTTTTTTCAAAACCACCCCCATTTTTACCTCAAATATCTCGATATCTAAAAGAGATATGATAAGTTCAAACATATACTTTTAAAGGTCGTTACTTTAGCTATTCAACGGCATATTACAAGTTCGTCTATCTACAACAACTTATTTTATTTAGCGACTGAATTGAACACAAAATCGAACTTTGATCTCTTTGCGGCTCACTCTAACGTCTAACTATCGATGCGACAAACGATGTACATAATTGCCATCATATATTTTCAAAATAAATTAGCTAAAAGTCCATAAGATGAACGGAAATTAAAATAATTTGCATGATATTTCAAAGGTTTAAGTACTGTTTTGATGAATTTAGTACCATCATTGTAATCGACCTCCCCTGCATCCCCTGGAGATTGTGAAGAAACATTGAATATTGAGTGGCGGTCGTTAATTTTGTTTAAAAAAGTAAAGGTTATAGAAATATTTGAAGGAAACAGTTCGAGTTCGGAAAGTAATGAGAAAAGAATATGTTTAACGAATTGTTATTTAGTAATTTAAGTCGATATGTGTGCAAATTGGCTATTTTGCCACATAGAAGTGCAGCCGCAGAGCGATCATTTTCTGTCGTGAAATATGAATTATATAATGCGTTGAATATATATTTATATATATTTTTTCCCATTACATCCCATGGAGGGATAGGGGAGAGCTTCTCGCAATCAATGAGCTGTGCGCTTTCTATTTTTTAGACACACTGATTGGGACCTACAGTTTTACACCGGTTACGAACGGAATTGAGAAGCTTTTTCATGGCTAATTATTCTCGATAGTGTCGCCGGCACTAAGCGAGGTGACCGTCGTCGAAAGAAATGTAAAGTGGTCTGACCGGGATTCGAACCCACGATCTAATGAATAACAGGCGCGCACGCTACCCATTACACCACCGACGGTGGTGTAATCCCCCAATGACTTAATAACTTTACACAAAAGTTTAACATCACAAATGTATCATACTTATAATCTTGTTTATTACAAATGTTTGATAGTTAATTACAATTTATGTTGCGTATATTTTGTTATTTTTTACGTTTCTTTAAATAAAATGCACTTTCTACCGATTTTTATTCAAATCTACCGATATTTTTTGTCGTTTCTACCGAATTAAAAAAAAATTAAGTATGAACCCTGTTCTCAGTGCTCTTATCTCTCTGCGTCAACGGTGGTAGCAAGATGTATTAATAAAGGTGAAGTTATCTGTACAACAAATTTGGCATTGCAACAACCACAGGCAATTTATTTTGTGTAGTTCCTCTCTAGTGTCAAAATCTCCATACAAAATTTTGACAACTGAAAGGCGCAATTCGGCGAGTATATGTAAGTTGACAGTGCAGAGGCACCAAAATCAGAAAAAAAGTTAAAACCAGCTGGCAGTTAACGCCACCTGTATTAATACATCTTGGGTGGTAGTATCAAACGAAAACACATATGAGTTGTGTCGTCTTTATCGCACACACGACGGGAGTGAAAAAATAGAGCAACATCGTTTTCCGACACTTAGCAAGAAGTTTTTGCATGTTAACATGCTCCACCGTTCAGAGTTTGTGTTACATTTGCCTCTCAAACACTCTCATGAAAAGAGTTTTGCATACATTTTCGAGTTTTTTTCAAACGCTGTTTCCAAACACTACAACAAATTATGAAACCCCTTAATACAGTATGGAACAAAACATGATACAACTGTACCAGAGTTTCATCTCTGTTTTAACCCTGGTTAAAAAAATATTTCGGCATACAGTTGACGCGCGTAAAGATAACAGACTAATTTGAAGAAACCAACTGGTGAGAGAGCGAATTTTGGGAAGAGAGAAAAAATCCGCTCAGAGAACACATTAATTTGTAATGAAGTACTGCCAGGCAATAATCAAGATGTATCCACTATAAAATTCATGTTTTCGAGTCATAGCCTGTCAAAATTTCGGCAGCAAATATATGCATTTGACAGCTTATGACACACTAAAAAAATATGTGCTCAAATCAGCTGACATGTTAACACCACCTTACACGGGGTCTCCACCTGAAATAATGTTTGGCATAATATCTGAGAAAACGTCGACAGAATGAGAGAACCCATTTCTTCATATTTGTGTAAATCTTAAACAAGGGGAAAATGTATTTATGTTAATCTTATAACATTTCATTTTTGACTGACTCTCGTACAGTATACTTGTGCTGTTCGTTGGAAGTTTTTATTGTGTGCGTGGTTTTCATTTTGTTTTTTTTTTTATATTTTTTTTGTAAACTAATGCAGAACAATAGTTAAATCGGTTTTTTAGCTGTATTTTTATTTCACAATTGTACACTTTCCACAAGAATTACATTTTCAATGATGGCGTCTTTTTATTGTTATGATTGTGTGTGCTATTTTTGACAGCTCATATTATAACATAGTTGTTACGAGAATTGTCGTAACAACTGTGTCTTGATATTTATTAAAATACAAACGCTAACAATATTTGAGAGTCCTCACGTAACATAATACTCTCGGAGGTTGAATTTGACGTTCGCTGATATAAAAATCTTATATCATATCTCAGGTGTAGACCCCATGTTATAATTGATACATCTTGGAATAATGAAGTTTTCATACTAATTTTTACAAGCGAATTGCAGAACGCTGTGAAATAGTTTGTTGGTTAGTAAATAACAAACCAGAACGAAGGGAGAATGAAGGAGGAGAAAAAAGAAAATTATTTTTAATTTTTATTAAAAATATTGTTTGTGTGTGAGTGTTAGTGTCTATGAGCTTTTAGTTTAGTTAGTTTTTGTAGTTTGTTCTTCGTGAAATGTGGTCAGGACATTTTTTGTTCTGGTGTCCAAAATACACAAACAGACAAGAAAGCTGTGATGTAGATCGGAACTTCTAAGCCTTCTTAACAAATCTACATAATAAAAATGTGTAAAAATGTTTGAAAAACCTCATCGTTTAGAAATTCTTAAAACAAAAACTTTTGTTCCTAGTGAAAAAATTTGATTTTTTTTGCTGATTTTAAGTCAGCAGGACATTTTTCGTCCTGGTGTCCAAAATACATGAACTGAGACCAAACAGCTGATTAGGAATGAAACTCCTAAACCTTCTTAACAAAACTGCAACAAAAAATGTATTAAAAACTCCGTCTTCTGGAAATTTGTAGAACAAAAACATTTGTTCTTATTGAAAAAGTTTACTTTCTTAAGCCATGAGGACATTTTTGGTTCTGGTGTCCAAAATACATAAACTGACACCCAAGCTCTGATAGGGAATAAAACTCCTAAGCCTTCTTAACAAATCTGCATCAAAAAATGTGTGAAAACCCCCGTCGTGTGGAAATTCGTAGGACGGAAACTTGTGTTCTTAGTGAAAAAGGATGACTTTTTTAAATGAGCAGGACATTTTTGGTCCTCGTGTCCAAATTGCACAAACAGACTAGAAAGCGGTGATAGGGAATGAAACTCCTAAGCCTACTTTACATATCTGCATCAAAAAATGTGTAAAAAATCCCGTTGTGTGGAAATTCGTAGAACAAAAACTTTTGTTTTTAGTGAAAAAGTTTTCTTTTTAAAGTGAGGGGGACATCTTTGGTCCTGGTGTCCAATATACATAAACAGACACAAAAGCGCTAATGTGGAATGAAACTCCTAAGCCTACTTAACAAATTTGGTCTTGGTGAAAAAATATGACTTAATTTACAATATTTTTAATAAAAATAAAAAATAATTTTATTTTTCCTCCTTCTTCATTCTCCCTTCGTTCTGGTTTGTTATTTACTAACCAACAAACTATTACGCGTGTGAAGATAACAAACCAATCTCGACAACCTAAATTGCAAGAGAGAGACAGATATATACAAAAGAGAGAGAGAGGATGCAAATTCTCTCAGAGATAATAAAATGTAATTTCAGAATTGCCAGATAATAATGAAGTTTTTTTAATGTAGTTAATGGCAACGCTGTGGTCTTTTAAGAATTGACACTTGTATTACTGAACTAGGTAGCACTTTGCAGAGAAAAAATTGTGATAGACATTCACAATAATTTAAGTGTGAAGTTAACAAACCAACGAAGTGAAAGAGCGAGAGAGACAAAATTTGAGAACAAATTGTGAAAAAAATTGTTTAATTCTTAAAAGTTTAAAAAAAGAATAAAGTAAATAGTGGAATAAATTTTTAAAAAAATTGCAATTAATTAAATATAATAAGTGTATTGTTTTAATATAACTAGTATTATGTGTGTTGTGTTTCTTTTGTGTTTCTGCAAATTTTTTTTTTGGTTGAAGCGGGAGATGGGGAGAGTAAATTGTTGAATACAATTTGCCTGTTTGAAATGTTTATAAACATTACAAAAAAAAGAATAATGTAATGTAAAAAATATTTGTGTGGTGCGTGAAGTGTTTTTTTTGTGGACAAAATAATATTACAAATGTATTTGTGAATATTTAGTGTTTCTAATTTATAACGTTTTGTTTTGGTGAAGTGGAGAAAAGTTAGAGAGAGAAAATTGTTTGAAAAAAAATTCCATTTATGGACACTTTTTCAATTTTGGCCAGGACTATTTAAGCCATATCATAAAAACTCCAAATGTTGTGCTCACAAAAATTTCACAGAAAATAGATATAATTAAAAGCAACAATTCCCCATCAAAACCTTATTGGAAACGCATTTCAGAAAAAAAGTCGTAGAACAAAAACTTTTCTCTATACAACAAAATTTTAGCATTTTGTCAATTTTGGCCAGGACTATTTTGGCCATATCAACTAAACTCCCAGACCTGTGCTCACAAATTTTTTACAGGAAATAGATACAAGTAATAGCAACAACTGCCCATCAAAACCTTATTGGAAACGCATAATCCTAGAACAAAAACTTTTCCACTATATACCGACATATTTTGAATTTGTTCAATTTTGGCCGAGACTATTTTGACCATATCATCCAAACTCCAAGAGGTGCACTAACGAAACTTTTACCAAAGGTAGATAGAAGTAATGGGAACAATTCCCCATCAAAACCTTATTGGGTATTTATTTCAGAAAAAAATTCCTAGAACAAAAACTTTTCCTCCAAGACATTTTTGTATTTTGGCCAGGACTCTTTTGGCCATATCATCCAAACCCCAAGAGGTGCACTAACGAAACTTTTACCAAAGGTAGATAGAAGTAATGGGACCAATTCCCCATCAAAATCTTATTGGGTATTTATTTCAGAAAAAAATTCCTAGAACATAAACTTTTCCTCCAAGACATTTTTGAATTTGTTCAATTTTGGCCAGGACTATTTTGACCATATCATCCAAACTCCAAGAGGTGCACTAACGAAACTTTTACCAAAGGTAGATAGAAGTAATGGGAACAATTCCCCATCAAAACCTTTTTGGGAATTTATTTCAGAAAAAAATCCTAGAACAAAAACTTTTCCTCTATATACCGACATTTTTAAATTTGTTCAATTTTTGCCGAGACTATTTTGACCATATCATCGAAACTGCAAGAGGTGCACTAACGAAACTTTTACCAAAGGTAGATAGAAGTAATGGGAACAATTCCCCATCAAAACCTAGTTGGAAATTTATTTCAGAAAAAAAATCCTTCGGTGAACTGAAGGAGCCCACTGATAAGTATTATGGCGCTCAGACTATGAGGTCCCAAATTAATTTCCCCATTGGTGGACCGACTGAGCGCATGCCCAAACCTGTTGTCCAGGCTATGGGTATTCTGAAGAAAGCCTCTGCTGAAGTAAATAAAGAATTTTGGGTTGGTTCCAAAGATTAGTGATGCTATTTCAAAGGCTGCTGATGATGTCATCTCAGGAAAGCTTTATGATGACCATTTCCCTTTGGTTATTTGGCAAACCGGTTCAGGTACTCAAAGCAACATGAATGTTAATGAGGTATAAAAGTTTGAGAAATGATATTGTTAGCATTAATTTATTCATTTTAATAATTGTTTGTTTATTTAGGTAATAAGGAACCGGGCTATTGAACAAACGGGTGGCAAATTGGGCTCCAATGATCCTGTACATCCCAATGACCACGTTAATAAATCTCAAAGTTCCAACGATACTTTCCCCACTGCCATTCACATTTTGGAAGTTAAACAATAACCTGAAACCTGTTATTAAAATTTTACATGAGCCATTGACATTGGGCCAAGAGTTCAGTAGATATGTTCAACAAATTGCTTACGCTTTGGCTTTGAGTGTAACTGCTGTAGGGACTGGACTTAACACTCGTATCGGCTTTGCTGAAAAGTGCGCTGCTAAAATCGCTCAACTGACTGGTTTACCATTTGTCACCGCCCCAAACAAGTTTGAGGCATTAGCTGCTCGCGATGCCATGGTTGAAGTTCACGGCATTTTAAATACGATTGCCGTGAGTCTCATGAAGATCGCTAACGACATTCGTTTCTTAGCCTGGTAAAGTTTCCATTATGCCTGGTAAAGTAAATCGCACACAATGTGAATCCATGACAATGGTGCTGCACAAGTTATGGGTAACCAAGTCGCCGTTACTATCGGTGGATCTAATGGTCATTTTGAATTGAATGTTTTTAAGCCCTTGGTAGTATCCAACATTTTACGCTCTATTCGTTTGTTGTGTAAGTAAACAATTGTATTCGAATGTGAGTAATTGATGCATTACATGACGATTTGTTATCTCTTTATAGCTGATGGAAGCCGCACATTCACTGCCAACAGCGTACAGGGTATCCAAGCCAATAAGGACCGTATTAATAAGATTATGAATGAGTCCCTCATGTTGGTCACCGCTTTGAATCCACATATTGGCTACGTTAAGGCCGCAAAGATCGCCAAAACTGCCCATAAGAACGGAACAACACTTAAGGATGAAACAATTAAATTGGGCTATCTTACTGAGAAATGGGTCAGACCTTAAGATATGTTGGGCCCCAAGTAAATTAAAATATATTGTATGAAATACATTATTTATTCTGGTCATCAATTAGGATTACTTACCATTTACTCATTGGCCTTAACGGTAGTTGTGAAATGAAAATACTCTCAATTGTTTTAAATTTAAACTTAACTTTTATTAATTTTGTTCTTATTTGCTAAAATATTTGGTTAGATATTTGTTGAGTGAGAAAAATAAGTTAAAAGTACTGGCAAAATGTTTGTAAAAGTTTTCATTTTGGACAATTAATATCCACGCGGTGATAATTTTAACTTATCTTTATGTATATATGTATATATCTGGAAAATTAAGACAAACAATACAAATGAAAAGAGCTTGTTTTTGTAATGAAAATGTATCCTTGTTAGCTGTATAGAATTTAAATTCCATTAGGTTATCTTGATGATAGTTTCAAGTAATATCCTTAATCGGCTATAATGGACGCTCGGGCAAGTTTTTGTTTTAATACAGTTGCAAAATTTCAACCAACTTTATTATTTGTATACAGTACAACACAGTTTGTGTATATGCAATATTTGGGGAAGTACCTTATTAGGCTCAATAACAGTTGATACCAGCGATGTTAAATCCCCAAATAAGTTTATAAAACATCTTACTGTGTAATAAAAAAAGCCCTTGTAAGTTTGTGTTATAATCAGCAAAAATTTACAATAATGTGGTGAACAAAACATTTATTTATGAATAAAAAAACTATTATGCAATTACCATCATGGAGAAATATAGTTTATTGGAATCAGCTTAAAAGTTATTTCTTTTTTTTACATAAAATGTGGTGATATCTTGTTCTGTTTTCTTTCTGAAATAGCAAAGTGCTGATTTCAAAGTTCAGAACATTTCGTGTCCATAAATTTCTCTCAGTAGCATTGATTTATAATTAAAATGTAAATAAGTTTTGTGTATCTTAAATAGTACATTCAATATTTCTTTGATAAATAGACACATTCTCAAAAGTTCTATTCTCAAAAGTTCTTCTTTATTTTGGTTTTATTTGTTTTAATATTAAGCATTGAAAAATGTTTGTTAAAAAATAACGTTTCTTTATTTAATAATGCTTCAAAATTCTATGATTATTAGACCATTAAAACATATGTGTCTGATGAATGATTATGTACTAGGTTTTCATTGAAGCTCCCTCTTTTTCTACATTTACTCAGTTTGTTTGCAAAATCGTTAAACTTTACTTCATCAAAAAAGAGCAGAATACTTTTCTTTAATTTTTCTTATTATCATTTTTGCCTCTTTTTTTATCGTCCTTTTGGCTGCATTTGTATTTGTTTATTAGTCTTTTTCATCCTGTAAGAAGTTTTATTCGGAAAAAGAAATTAAAAAAAAAATTAAAATTTTATAACTCATTTTTGTTTTCTTTTTGTAAGTTAATTTAAAAAATATATGTAATTGAAAATAAAGGGAAAAAATTGTACAACATCTATGTATGTTAGAGAAAAAAAATCTAATGGTAAAAGCATTTTAACTACTATACGCCATTCCCAAAAGTTTTTGCCGTTGATGTTGTGCTTTTATAACTTTTATAACACTATGCAACAGATATCGACTTTTGTAAAATACAAAAACGGGATAGTATAGGTTCGATTCTACTATCGAAGGGTAATAAAACCCTGTACTCAGTTTGGTGAGATTGGTGACCAATTTTTTTTTATGGCCCCCTATAGATTCTCAAAATCAGTGAGCCCCATGAAAACAGGTGTCATCAGTTTTTGTCCAACAGCTAACTCACACTTCGTGATAGCGCTAAACTGTATTCGGCAATAATGTAGCTCGGACTTTTGCGCACTGACTTTATTAACAAATTATGTCAAAACGGTTGGTTATTCCTGCCGTTTTTCAAAAAAAATGATGGAGTCCAAATTTTTCTGTAACACTATTCTGGTAAAGATAAGCAACTTTCGTGAACATATCAGTCCAATCTGAACGTGTCTAGGCAACCTATGTAGCTCATAAAGTCCACGTTGATACCGGTTTTTCGAACCTTTACGCACTTATAATCCAGTAACGTGGTTGAATATCAACCGATTTTAAATTTCTTAGTGGATTTAGAAAGAAGAGACTGCGGCCTTTCCATATTGGTAATATATATTGGTAATTTGTCATCTGTTTGTTTTTTCATCGAAATTTCAAATTTTTGTAATTTTTTCATTATTTTTTAAGTTTGATGAATTTTGTAGCCCCTATTTTATAAGGACACCCTAATGTTTACTGTTTTATTCAGAAATATTCTAAATTTGTTAATAAAAATACCTATTTTAATATTGAAAAGTTTATATTTTATTAAAAAACAAACAAAAAATAACACTTCATTTTAAAAAAGTTAACTCTTTAATTAAACAAAAAAATACTTCATTTTAAAAAAGACTAAGTAAAATAAACAAATTTTATTCAAAAGTTTCGTGAAAAACATTTTGAAACAAAATAACAAAAATGCAAAATTGTCTCAAAAAAAATTGTTGCAATTTCGAAATAAGAAATTGTGGATATTAAAACTATGATTTCAAATTTTCTGTTGCATTTGAACAGAAGCTTACCTATATATAATTTTAATTGATGGTGTAGGCCTATTGGGGATGCCGCCATTTAAAATAACGGACAACGCGCAATGTGTAATACCTCTTAAGACGTTTACAGACACGAAAGACATTTTTCTCAATTTTAACTCAGGAAATTAAAAATGTATTAATTAACTATATGCCAGAGTTCTTTCATGAATGTAAGCGTCTTTAGGTTGTGTGGAAATTTACACTATTGGGACATTGGTAGTTTGGATGATATGGCCAAAACAGTCCTGGCCAAAATTGAAAAAATGCTAAAATTACGTTGTATAGAGAAAAAGTTTTTGTTCTAGGATTTTTTTTCTGAAATGCGTTTCCAATAAGGTTTTGATGCGAGATTGTTGCTATTACTTGTATCTATTTTCTGTAAAAAATTTGTGAGCACAGGTCTGGGAGTTTGGATGATATGGCCAAAACGGTCCTGGCCAAAATTGAAAAAATGCTAAAATTACGTTGTATAGAGAAAAAGTTTTTGTTCTAGGATTTTTTTTCTGAAATGCGTTTCCAATAAGGTTTTGATGCGAGATTGTTGCTATTACTTGTATCTATTTTCAGTAAAAAATTTGTGAGCACAGGTCTGGGAGTTTGGATGATATGGCCAAAACAGTCCTGGACAAAATTGAAAAATGCTAAAATTACGTTGTATAGAGAAAAAGTTTTTGTTCTAGGATTTTTTTTCTGAAATGCGTTTCCAATAAGGTTTTGATGCGAGATTGTTGCTATTACTTGTATCTATTTTCTGTAAAAAATTTGTGAGCACAGGTCTGGGAGTTTGGATGATATGGCCAAAACGGTCCTGGCCAAAATTGAAAAAATGCTAAAATTACGTTGTATAGAGAAAAAGTTTTTGTTCTAGGATTTTTTTTCTGAAATGCGTTTCCAATAAGGTTTTGATGCGAGATTGTTGCTATTACTTGTATCTATTTTCAGTAAAAAATTTGTGAGCACAGGTCTGGGAGTTTGGATGATATGGCCAAAACAGTCCTGGACAAAATTGAAAAATGCTAAAATTACGTTGTATAGAGAAAAAGTTTTTGTTCTAGGATTTTTTTTCTGAAATGCGTTTCCAATAAGGTTTTGATGCGAGATTGTTGCTATTACTTGTATCTATTTTCTGTAAAAAATTTGTGAGCACAGGTCTGGGAGTTTGGATGATATGGCCAAAACGGTCCTGGCCAAAATTGAAAAAATGCTAAAATTACGTTGTATAGAGAAAAAGTTTTTGTTCTAGGATTTTTTTTCTGAAATGCGTTTCCAATAAGGTTTTGATGCGAGATTGTTGCTATTACTTGTATCTATTTTCAGTAAAAAATTTGTGAGCACAGGTCTGGGAGTTTGGATGATATGGCCAAAACAGTCCTGGACAAAATTGAAAAATGCTAAAATTACGTTGTATAGAGAAAAAGTTTTTGTTCTAGGATTTTTTTTCTGAAATGCGTTTCCAATAAGGTTTTGATGGGGAATTGTTGCTATAACTAATATCTATTTTCTGTGAAATTTCTGTGAGCACAGGTCTGGGAGTTTGGATGATATGGCCAAAACAGTCCTGGACAAAATTGAAAAAATGCTAAAATTACGTTGTATAGAGAAAAAGTTTTTGTTCTAGGATTTTTTTTCTGAAATGCGTTTCCAATAAGGTTTTGATGGGGAATTGTTGCTATAACTAATATCTATTTTCTGTGAAATTTTTGTGAGCACAGGTCTGGGAGTTTGGATGATATGGCCAAAACAGTCCTGGCCAAAATTGAAAAAATGCTAAAATTACGTTGTATAGAGAAAAAGTTTTTGTTCTAGGATTTTTTTTCTGAAATGCGTTTCCAATAAGGTTTTGATGCGAGATTGTTGCTATTACTTGTATCTATTTTCTGTAAAAAATTTGTGAGCACAGGTCTGGGAGTTTGGATGATATGGCCAAAACGGTCCTGGCCAAAATTGAAAAAATGCTAAAATTACGTTGTATAGAGAAAAAGTTTTTGTTCTAGGATTTTTTTTCTGAAATGCGTTTCCAATAAGGTTTTGATGCGAGATTGTTGCTATTACTTGTATCTATTTTCTGTAAAAAATTTGTGAGCACAGGTCTGGGAGTTTGGATGATATGGCCAAAACGGTCCTGGCCAAAATTGAAAAAATGCTAAAATTACGTTGTATAGAGAAAAAGTTTTTGTTCTAGGATTTTTTTTCTGAAATGCGTTTCCAATAAGGTTTTGATGCGAGATTGTTGCTATTACTTGTATCTATTTTCAGTAAAAAATTTGTGAGCACAGGTCTGGGAGTTTGGATGATATGGCCAAAACAGTCCTGGACAAAATTGAAAAATGCTAAAATTACGTTGTATAGAGAAAAAGTTTTTGTTCTAGGATTTTTTTTCTGAAATGCGTTTCCAATAAGGTTTTGATGGGGAATTGTTGCTATAACTAATATCTATTTTCTGTGAAATTTCTGTGAGCACAGGTCTGGGAGTTTGGATGATATGGCCAAAACAGTCCTGGACAAAATTGAAAAAATGCTAAAATTACGTTGTATAGAGAAAAAGTTTTTGTTCTAGGATTTTTTTTCTGAAATGCGTTTCCAATAAGGTTTTGATGGGGAATTGTTGCTATAACTAATATCTATTTTCTGTGAAATTTTTGTGAGCACAGGTCTGGGAGTTTGGATGATATGGCCAAAACAGTCCTGGCCAAAATTAATCAAAGGACAAAATTATTTATGTGCTGTAGAAAACACTTTTGAAATTTAGCAAGAAGGAACGAATATAAAGTAAAATTTTACAAATATTTTTTTGAATTTATTTATGTGATTTATTTATTGTTGTTGATAAAATATAAATAAATATTAATAACTAATTGTTATTGTTAATAGATAGGTTGTTGGTTTGTTAACTTCACATTATAATTATTGTGAATGTTACACACAATTTCTTCTCAGCAAAGTGCTACCTAGTTCGGTAATACAAGTGTCAATTCTGCAAATATCGCAGCGTTGCCATTAATTACATTACAAAAATACTTCATTATTATCTGGCAGTTCTGAAATTACAATTTCTTTATTTCTGAGAGGATTTTTTTCTCTCTCTCTCTCTCTTAGCATATATCCGTCTCTCTCTGTCAATTTAGGTTGTCGAGATTGGTTTGTTAACTTCACGCCGATAACTATTTCACAGCGTTCAGAAATTCGCTTGTAAAAATTAGTATTAAAACTTCATTATTGCCTGGCAATACTACAATGTGTTCTTTGAGAGGATTTTGTTCTCTCTTACCATTTGGTTTGCTCAACTTGGTTTTTTATATTCACGCGCGTATACAGTTGCGTATCCAACCCGATTCAGTTGTGCTTCTGATTTCAGGGGATATTGTTTGCTTTGTTGCTTTGTCGCTGTTGTGTTTTTGTTTGTGATTGCATCAAGTATAAAAGGATATACCAAGCATTTTGTGTGTACATTTAAAAGTTGTGGACATATGTGCATGTGTTCGTGCTGATTGTGTACTGTTAAATATAGTTGATTTTTGCGCGGCGATTGTAAATCTGATTTTGCAAAGATATTAATTGTTTATAAAGAAACATTTAGGCGGACCTACTACATTTTTTTTCAAAGAGCACATACACATAAAAAACATGTCTGCCGAAGTTGCCGTCAATCCAGTTGCTGAAAATAAAATGGAGGACTCTTCGCCAGCAGAGAGCGGTGCGGCTCCAGAGAAAAATGAACCTACTGGAGAGACTGGTAACGCCCAAGATAATGCTACCACAGAAAAACCCTTGTCCGGCAATGAGGATACGAAGAAAGAAAGCGAAGTGGCTGCAGTCATTGCTAAATCGGAGCCAGCAACAAAGTTCAACGTCCATAAAACGAATTTTGAAAAGGACATGATTTATCTGTACCAGTTTTCCAGGACGCCGCTGTTACCATCTTTATCCCCTTACTGCCTTAAAGTGGAGACCTGGCTACGCCTTGCTGGGCTCAAGTACGAGGTATGTTTCATTTAAAAACTAATTGACGCTTAATTTGCAGACTAATTAATCTCTCAAATTCATAATTATTGAAAATATATAAAGATAATAGGTAGCGCCATATTGAATTTTTCTAATTTTCAAATACATGCTTCCTTCGTTAGCATACTTTGCAACATATTTCCTTTTAGGAATTTCTTTCCAGTTTCCAATATATTTTGCCCAAACTGTCGTTTGTACATACATTCACATACATACATTTATGCATATATACATACAGACACTGCTCTTTGTGTGTATGATGGTGGATACACACACTCACCCCAATAAAATGGTAGCGGCATACTAAAAGTACTCAATTACATGCAGCAACTGAGTGCAATTGTGAGTGAAAATAGCTCTGAAATGGAATTTATTAATTCAGCAATGATAAAGTTGTCACATAGTAAATCATCAGCACTGAAATACATATCAAACACTGGATTTCGGTGGCAATAAAATAGTGTTAATTCCGATTTAGGGCACTATTGGGGGAAGTTCCACATAGAAAGGAAAAGTGTTTAAAGCAATGAATAAATAGCCTTTGTTATGACTCCTTTATGTACAGGCCATGGGAGTATTTTCTTAAACAGAAGTTTGGGTCCATCATTATTAGAGAGCAAAACGAAATAAAAAAATGGTCCTCTTAAATTCAACTAGACTTGTTGGGAGCCATTATTTTTTGTTATATTCATTCGTTTTAGAAGTTGTGTTATATGCAATTGGTCCAATATCAGCTAATGCAAAAAAAAAAAAAATATACTAGCACGTGACCCAATAAATGCATTTATTTTTTTGTAGTTTTTTTGTTTATTAGGCTGATTTACACGCTATCCCATATCACATACCTACAGAGCAAACGAAACGTATAAACCATCCTTAATGCTCATAAAAACTAACTTTCTCTTACATTACATAATTCATATTTATTTCATTTGAAAAATGATATGCAATAAACATAACATAGTTTCCTTTTTTAATTAAATTAAGATCTAAATCCATAAAATACCTTTGTCTCACATAAAAGAAGTTTGTATCTGGGTTTAAAATTATAAAGAACTATTAAGTGAAATACATATCAGTATATTTTCCCAATACGCAGTCGTAGCTTTTTTGGTTTTCCAAATATTAAACATTATACATCGATTACAATGTAAACTTAAACACTGAGCAAATAAGTGTACCTAACATATTTGCCCATCTCTGAAAGAGAAGCTTTTGTTGTTCACAAGTCACTAGTCATATTTCCCTCTTATGCTCATTTTTAAAGTGGTTTACAGAGTACTGAATGCGTTTTATGGTGCATAATTTATTAAGATAGTTTTAAGGCATACTTTACAATACACCTACTTGCCTCCGCCCCGTTTGTTAATGTCGTGTTTGCGATTACGGTGGATTGCTCAAAATATTAGGCGTCTGTTTGCGTGTCGCATTGAGTCAAACTAAGGAATATAAAAACCCAAGCAAATAGGGTGTGGATGAGAGAACGTTCGGCGAGTTCTTGCTCTAAACTTATTATGCGCAGTGAAGGGAGGAAACAAATATGTATATGTAGGTATACATTTTTGGATGCTTTCAATGCTTGCACTGCAAGAGCTACTTATAATAATAATTATGTCAAACGGTAAAATTAAAATTTTATTATTTTCTATTTTTTTCCGTTTCTCACTTTTAAAACCAATGTGGGTGATTCTTCTTCATTCTATTTCCTTTGAAGAATCAGACGCACATGCATGTATGTATATATGGAAGCCGACTGAAAGTACGCGTTGATAAATATGCAATACCAACACGGTGAAAAACCCCACCCTTTTCAGCAGTTGAACTTTCATTTCTCTTGTATTTTTGTAACACGGCCACTCCCTTTTGATTAGGAAGCAACATGTAGCCTTATGTCGGAGGATTTGCAGCTTCTAAGAACATTTTTTTTTAGAAAAAAAACAATGACCGCAATTGTTAATATATTTTACGGACAAATGCGATTATATTTATTTGTTATAAATTTACCCAAGGTAGGAGTGCCTATTAACTTGAAACGGGACGAATGTAACGCTTAGAACTTTAGTAGAGTATAGGGTTAAATATTATAAATATATACAAAAAAAAAATTTTAAATATGCGTACTTTTATTGGCACCACCAAAAAACGTTTTTATTTGTTAAAATGTGAACATTTTTTGCCAGAATAAAATGGATTCCGGATTCTGAACATTGTCATTTATAAACAGATACAGTACGAGCTCGATTTTCGCAACCGATAGCAGCCCAAGCCGGATGCAGTTACCGAGATTGTTGCGCTTACCGAACCTCTTTTGAAAATTTTTATTTTACTTTCTGCAAAATGCCCCACGTCACTAAAAAAAACTACACTATTACAGTCATTTGTTCACTCACATTGAACAGTGGCGTAACATAGCATGCAAAAAAACATAGCAACAAAAAACATATAATTTCTGCGAATACATTGAAAAGTTGCGCTCATCGAGACTGTTTTTTTGAACGTGTTGCACTTATCAAGACTCATGTGTAAAAAAGAGCGGTTGCGCAAATCGGGGTGTTGCAATAATCGGTAGATGCGAAAATCGAGACGTACTGTATTTTCTTCCCGCAGTGAAAAAACATTTAATATTTTTTCTTATTAGCATTTTTTTCGTGCACAAGTGCACTTTATTACCAATAAACAGCGGATCGATGTGTTGGTATTAAATTAATTTTGTCTGTTGATATTATCCACTGATCTGTTAATCCATCAGGACTCAGGTCATAACCCAGCGGTGGAAATCATGAGAAAGAAGGCCTTCGTTCATGAGTTTGAAGGCCTTCTTTTGGATCCGGTATGGCTTCCTTGGCCCTCTTTCTTCCTTTCTTTTTTTTACATTGCGTGACATTGGAAAAGAAGGACTTCCGTCTCCGGTTTCCAGAAGAAGGCCTTATGGATACTTTCTATAAGAAGGCATTATGGAAGGCCTGCATACACATGAAAAAAATAATGACTTGCAAATAAAACAAAAACTGTACAGTGCACCCTCAAATCATATAGTTTTTTTGAGAGCTCACCGATAATTTTTAGATATTTCTCACTTCTAAATATTTTGCTCTATACTTACATTTTTTTCCAACGACAGTAAACATTGCTGGAGTTTGAACCCACTACCTCGTGATTGTTAGTCAGCCATGCTACTGTCTAGCCTATGAAGATGCATTCGAATTGTGTGGTTGAAACTAATGATACACTGTTTAAAAAACCCCTTCCACGGAAATTAACAATTTTTTCCATTTGGAAGACATCCAATACCCCTTATATTTGGAAGCGAGAGGGTATGTGTATGAAATCCCTCTGCCTTCTTTACAAAGGCCTCTGGCAGGACTTTATAAAAGTTGAAAAAAAAACGTATTAACAATTCTTTCCATTTAGAAGGCATGTAATACTCCTGCTATTTGGAAGCGAGAGGGGATGTGTATGAAATCCCTCTGCCTTCTTTTTACATGTCTTTGGCAGGTCTGTCCATAAAATGCCTATATCTGATAAAAAAAACCATGCGTTCTGTATTCCTTATTTGAAATCTTATTCCCAATTAAGGGCTACTGCATGCATTATATGAGAAAGGTCTCTCAAATTCCGCCGCTGGGAATGTGCACGCGGTCCTTCTCATATGAAAACGTATCCCTTAATTTGTGTAAAACGTGTAAAAAAAAAACATAAATATATACTGGTATTTGCTGCTTCGGAGAATATACAAACATCTGCAAATATAGTTTTTTTTTAAATTTAATTGTCAAAGAGCTGTAAAAAACGGGGAAGGAAATATTATGGCCGGGGTTGCTGTTTCGGAAATTTTTTATTACCTCTACGTAAAATACATAGATGGATTTATAGACAGATTCATGTATGTATAAGTCCTACAAAATGTGATGCTTACCCATGCAGATAGAAATATGTAAATTCCAGGACAATGATCCAAAACATAAATATCTCAATGCATGTATAAGATTAATTTAAAATAGGTGGTGTTCGTATTATGAAAGGTCAACTGTTAAAGTGTAGAAGAAGATAAGTTAAAACAATTTAATGCATTTAAATATGACTGGTTTGCTGCAGAAAGCACTACAATAGACAACCTTATTGCTTCCACCCAACAAGTTTTGTAGTATGCATTTTTAATACATTTTATTTTTTGTGACAAACATTTAAATTTTTAAATAAAATGTAAAATAGTGTAAGAACAATCTTTTAAGAATAAAGCTTATATTATAAATTTAAAGACAAGTCATGTTTAACACATTCGCTGCCATATGACCCAACCGTGGGTACATATCGTCACCTAAAATGCAAACGGACGTAACTACAGAAAAATTCGAAATCAAGTTTTTGATTGATTACACTGTGACACAAAATTTAACTTTTGGAATCGGATTGGGATGAAACCAAATGCAAATGAAAGTTGGGATTATGTATAACAAAACCCTCAAAGGATTTCTTAAGTTTAGTGCGAGATTTTTTTTTACACGCATTTGAAGTTGTTGATTTTTGAACGCTGGCTAACAAGAAATATTCATTAAAAAAGTCATAAAATAATGCTATTTATCCCGGAAAGTTGTGGTATCTTACTGTTTTTGGGGTCGAGAAATCCGTTTTTAATATTTATTTTTATTTTTAAGAGCCGCTAGAGAGCGCTTTCGTAAATTTTTTTGGTCTAGATCGAATTTTTTGTCTTTCCACACGATTACAGCCGTAGATTAAGAGCTATCGAGCTGAAATTTGGTATGCGAGCTTCTATCCACCAAGCGGAGATTGGGTTCTTAGATGGGCATGATCGGACAAAACCTACTCCCACCTCCCATACAAATTGTACCTTTTTTGAGGTCTGTCCCTGCGATCACAGTCGTAGATTAAGAGCTATCGAGCTGAAATTTGGTATGCCAGCATCTACCCCCAATGCGGAGATTTTGTTCTAATATGGGCATGATCGAACAAAAACTACTACCACCTCCCATACAAACTTGCCCTATTTGGGGGTGTTCGTCTGTTTGTCTTCTCAATTACAGCCTTAGATTAAGAGCTATCGAGCTGAAACTTGGTACGCAAACTTTTAACCTCTTAGGGAAAGTTAAGTTCTAAGAAGAGCAAGATCAGACAAAAACTCCTCAAACCCCAATATATGGGAAGTTTGCATTGGAGGTAGGAGAAGTTTTTTTCCGATCATGCTCATCTTAGAACTTAACTTTCTCTAAGAGGTTAAAAGCTTGCATACCAAATTTCAGCCCGATAGCTCTTAATCTACGGTTGTAATAGCGAGGAAAATTAGACGGACATCCCCAAAAAGGGTTATTTTGTATGGGAGGTGGTAGTAGTTTTTGTTCGATCATGCCCATATTAGAACTAAATCTCCGCATTGGGGGTAGATGCTGGCATACCAAATTTCAGCTCGATAGCTCTTAATCTACGACTGTGATCGCAGGGACAGACCTCAAAAAAGGTACAATTTGTATGGGAGGTGGGAGTAGGTTTTGTCCGATCATGCCCATCTAAGAACCCAATCTCCGCTTGGTGGGTAAAAGCTCGCATACCAAATAGCTGTTAATCTACGGCTGTAATCGTGTGGAAAGACAAAAAATTCGATCTAAACCAAAAAAATGTACGAAAGCGCCGTCTAGCGGCGCTTAAAAATAAAAATAAATGTCAAAAATGGATTCCTCGACCCCAAAAACAGTAAGATACCACAACTTTCCGGGATAAATAGCATTATTTATGACTTTTTTACTGAATTTTTCTTGTTAGCCAGCGTTCAAAAATCACCAACTTCAAATGCGTGTAAAAAAAATCTCGCACTAAACTTAAGAAATCCTTTTAGGGTTTTGTTATACATAATCCCAACTTTCATTTGCATTTGGTTTCATCCCATTCCGATTTTGGTTGTTGCACAGTGTTATTGTTCGTTGTATTAAACTACATGTTCACGCAAAATTTTAGACGCCTATCATCAAAAACGGCGAGTTTATAATAGAAATTCAAACGGACGTAACTACAACCGCTTGTCTTCCTTATTGCAAACGGACTACATAACTACACTTTTGATTATTCTACAGGAGAAGCAAAAAACGTTATAAAATCTATAATAATAAGTATTTCTTGTAATTTTTTTTAAAGTTTAGTTACAGATATACTTTATTTTTATAGACTTTTTAACGTTTTTTTGCTTATCCTGCAAAATATATAAAAGTCTAGTTACGTTCGTTTGCTTTTTAGGTGACGATATAATAATAAGAATTTGTAATACGGCGTGCGAATCGAGCAAAAAATAAGTTGCAAAAATAAGTTGATTTAAGACACTTTCAGAAGTTGTTTAAATTTTAGTTATTACTGTTGCCACACAAGTTAGATTTTTTTCAAAATACGGCGGAAGCGAACCTGCTAACTTAGATTACACAGTGCAACACACTTTTTCGGGGGTGAATCAAACCAATATCAAACTATAGCATTTGACATCAGTTACAATACGTTGAACTCCATTTTGGTGGTTTGAAATTTGATATTTTTGTAAAAATATACATTTGGGATAGTTCATGTCTTCGGAGACCTATATGAATCCGGGGAATATTTTCTCAGCACATTGTAACCCTCTCTCCCACCCATATAAGACATTTTGACAATTTGACATTAAGCTGTTTTTCGTGTTATTTAATAAGTTTGTTACGTTTAACAAATGTTTGAATTAAGTCCAATGTGTTTTCTCTAATATTGTATATAATATTGATGGCTTAATATGAAAAGGGCGTATCTAGTTTTTTTTTTAACGAAATCTGTTTTTTATGCATATTTTTGTTTTTGAAAAAAATATACACTTAAAATCTTAAAAATCCTAAAATCTTAAGTGTGATTATAAGTTTATGTAAGTTTTGTTTTTGTTAAAACCACGTAATATTGGTTTGGAATGCAATTTTAAGCCACATGATAAAAAAACAGCTCGGAACAGCCATCTTCAAAATACATTAACTATAAAAGGGGGAAATTTGGACAAAGTTTGACTTCAGATTCTGATACAGAGACATCTACTTTATATTTATATTTTAGTACACTACACATACAAACATTTACATCACAAACTTTTTTTTCCATAAAAAAAAGATTTTTAGAAGCAGAATTTTACGGACTATTTTCAAGTTATGATTTATATACTTGAGGATGCACCTGTAGGTTTTTTTTTTAAATAGGAAGATACAAAAAATTAAGTTGATAAAATAATAAATTATGTGTAGGAAAAATAAATATATTTATATACATATAATCTTATATTATTTCGATATATGTACTATTTTTTTAAATTATGGAGAATCTTGATGTCAAGGCAAGCTCGGAGTAGAGCCGTCAAGAATATTTTCAAGGCGTTCATAAATTCTGAAAATAAGGCGTTCGGAAAGGATATGGCCCCAGAAACTGAGGTATTGCAATTTTCACATCTGGCTGGATCTCTTTGTTCATAGTAGTGCCTAGCGTTAAAAATAGTTTTATTAAACCTAAGACGGGCTTAGAAAATATAGTCAGTAGTCTGCCCTAATGCTGGATGGATTCACCAGACGTAAAAACACTTCTGAGTGATTCTACTGATCAAGAACCATAACAGCACTAATGGCTTTATATGGTGATGTGATAGACTTTGAGAAGCAGGGAGGTTCAGATATACGCAGTTGGTAAAGAGCGCGTTTGGCTATTTCGTCTGCTCTAACATTACCCCCAATGCCAATGTGCGAGAGAATCAAAAGAATGGTCAATTTGGTTCGTCATATTGGTGGTAAGACGTAGTCGAATGTGCCCATGCAGTTGACGGTTATAGACTTGACAACACTAAGACTGTCAGTGCAAATTAATGTCCGGTAGACATGAGGGAAAAGTCGTCATAGCAGATATGACAGCAGCCAGTTCAACAAATAAAAACGCCAATTCTGTCCGGCAAGCGTTTTTTGCTTATGATCTCCAAAGTAGTGGCAGAAACATACTTCACCACGGTAAAAGCAGTGTTGAAATCCGAAAGAAGTCGCATGATTCTCACTATATACGAGTCACCATTTCGGGTGGAAATGTGATTCCAAAATAGCTCGTGGAGCCTATCACTTAGCAAAGTGATGGTCCTAGAAGCTAAATTATTGGAGAATTTTTCAAAAAGTGTGTAAAAGCTTAAAAAATAGATGGGCGTAGCTCTCAAGAGGCCAGTTGCAGTTATAAAGCATTTGTCACAATCCGTATATAGTGATCCCATGTGACAAAACGCCGATTACCAGAGACTTGCAAATGTTGACAGCAGTGTTCAAAAACGGGTCCTTTTTCATAGAACATATAAGACATAGCAAATTGTTGATTTTACCAAGTTTGGGTATGAGGAACCCAATATGCTCAGTCCATAAAAGATTTTTTGAAAATATTATACCTAAGATTCGCTCACGCGAACTCACCGGTAAGTTTCTCTGCCAAAGGAAACAACATCCGATTGGCATAATCTCCTCTGTAAACGTGTGAAATACCAGTTTTTTGTAAGAGATAATTGCGCCTACATTTTTGGCACTCCCGAAGAAGTGCCGGACGAAACTGCAAATATTTTCCTACAAAATCAATCACAAATCCCCTTTTTGCCATTTTTTTTCATTTCTGCGACTTTTTACAACCTTCAATGTTTGCATGCTTTTTAAAAGATTAAATCCTTTTATTGTGCTTTAGAGTTGCTCCGGAGAAAGAAGTACTCCTTAGATTTAACGACTACCGTCGAACAAAAGAGCCGCCGCAATAAATTTGGCATCGGCAAATGCTATAAATTATTATAAATTTTTATCTCCAAACATATATGCATATGCCTTATACATATGAAATGTATTGTTTTTTTAGTTTTAATGTATATTTTACATCTAAATGTAATAGACTACGTAGTTTTTTAGTTAGTTATTGTTTTTATTTTTTTTAATTTTATTGTTATTTTTTTTAATTTTATTGTTTTGTTTAAATAAAATGAATTTGCATTTTTGAATTTGAATTTTTTTTAAATTCCTTTTTTGCGACTTTTTTAAAAATCCCCTTTTGAGCCACTTTTTCAAAAGTAACCCTGGCTGGGGTGATAATTCTTTATACCGATTTTAAATTTATCGGCACTCGATCGGGCATATAATCCGATTTTCATACGATCATTGTTGGCAACTCTGTTTCGTTCCTTTGTAGATAACAAGGTTTGTCCACCAGGGATGGCGCCAGCTGGTTTATTGATTTATACGCGATGTTGATAAATCATTTTCGTTTTCCTTGGTCCTTGCACAATCTGCAATCCTTTGACAAGATGGACCAAGTGATCTTGTTGGATAAATTACGAATAATGGTGTTGGGCTCAGTGCGTGTAGTCTGATTTCATCGTATATTTGGTAAAAGCCAGATAGTCGAGGTGAATTAAATTTCGCTCAATGTCTCGCCTGTTAGAAGTGGTGTACTTCATCATTCCATTTAACAATCAAGGCGTGTGGGGTGCGGTATATTTATATGCAGATGACATATAAATTGATGATACAATGAAAATATCACATTCGTGGATGACTAAGAGCAACTTAAGTGTTAATGAGTTATTTATATTCACAAATCGGTATTAATACCCCATTTCGTTTGGCGTATCTTAAGTTTTCGATTTTTCCTGTTTTAAAAACTAATAAAATAACTCAACCTGAAATCTTTATGATTCTTAGCGGGAACTAGGAATTAATTTTAGACACATACTGCCTGTCCCACGATGTCGAGCGTTTACGTTCGCTTGGGTTTTTGGCGTTAAACAGCGAAAAGGAGGCGAATTTACGAATAACATCGTGGGACAGGTATATAGTTTCTCGGTGAAATTTTCTTAGAATTCGCGTAGATTCCGATTCAGGTGAACGTTTACCACGTTTCGCCCAACGGCACTGTTCTCATAATTTGGTTATAAAAATTTGTCCCCAACAATTTTTTACAATTTTGTAACCAATTCTTGTTATGTGTTATACTGGCAATTTCGTAACAAGAAAAAGTTCACCTTGTGGTGAAATGTTAATTATTAACAATTCACAGCTGATTTTTTGAAATTAACAAACAAAATATGAAAACACAATACAAAGAAAAGTATATGGGTATTTCTTGGCGTTGTGGACGCATGTTTTTTTCTTATTTCGTAGTTTTCTCGAAAAGTTAAAATATTTTGAAGATTATGTTCATAATAAAAAAAGTAGATTTTGGACAGTACTATAATGTTATTTTAATGAAACTTTACTTAGTGCGTTACGGACACACATAACTTTTCACAGCAACTTGAAGTGTCTACGAAAATTTGTGAAAATGAGCGAAATTTATTATGTGATCAGTATGTTGTTTTTTGAAAAATATAGACGACATGTTTGGGTTTTATAAACTACATACTTCACATTTAAAATACTTTTACCTTTTATGCTAATTCAATCTAAATGTGCGTTGCGGACACAAGCGTTATTCTATGGATAACACAGAGCGACAAAAAAACCAACAGCTGGGCACTACAAGAATCTATTTTTCAAATTTCAATAAATTTCATTTTTCGTACTTTTACGAACTTATAAGCCAATAACGCGAATAATTATGAACCGATTTAGTTTCTTAGCGGATTTGTAATGAAGAGACTTTCCAACGATATATATAGTTTGGTTTTTTAAAGTTATTTTGGTTTCAAAAACAAAGAGTTAAAAATATAGCAATTTTTTACTATGAAATCGTCCGTCCTTTCGCTGGAAATACCCATATATATCACAGTGCAACATATCTAAGGTCATCGTCTGGTGCCGCCTTCGTACCCAGATATTTTTGAAGTATATACCGAGACTATAAAAATCCCCAAAGGATTCGGCCCCATTACATCGAAACATTTTTTTATGGATACTCTAATATTTTCACTCCAACACAATTTTTTTGATCATTTTTACGGAGTCCATTTTCATTAACCGTTCGAAATTTTTTCTTTTTGTCTTCGGCAAAGTTGTAGATCTAAACCAGAGCAAAAAATGTGTCAAATAGACCGACCCAAAAAAAAAGGCCTCCAGTACATGAAAATTTCAAAAATATGGGAAAAAAGGATATTTTTTCATGATATTTTCACCATAAAATTACATACAATTTGTTACCAGTCAACATAAAAAATTTGTATGTAGTGATGGCAAAAAAAGAATAATCGATTAATGAATCATATGATTAATAATTAATTGCAATTAATTGGAAACAATTATTTTGGGCCATCTTGGATGCAGAAGCGCATATAACATATTTTCTGTTTTGTTTATATATCTATCGTGTCAAGAAATTCCTCAATTATATATTTTATGAGAAAAAAATAGTTTTCCAAATCCTTCTAATCTTTATGGCTCTTACATAATTGGTTGAAATAATATATATGGAATATTTATATTGGATGATATTGAATGTTTAAATATTGCTCAGTAAAGGATTACTTATTGATTGATGTACATTGTACAATTCAAATAATTACAATATACAGCGAGGCCTTGATTATCCGTGATGGTCGGAAACGGAAGCACTTTGGATAATCGATTTTCCCGGTTAATTAAGTAACAATTTTGAGTGGTTTTTCAAATATTTATTTTTTACTAGCTGACCCGTCAGAATTCGTCCTGCCTGCAAAATTATTCATAAAGATTGGTCCATGACACAGGTCACACTTTTCGCTAGACAAATATTTAATTTTAAATTCTTTTCCAGAACCAAATAGTCTGATCAGAATGCTCGCTAGTCTGATTTAGTGCATCGCCTATTTCTTCAGCTCTTTACTTATATACATATTATATATATCCTAAATTCACTATTTATTTTTTTAAAAACAACAAATATATTCTCTTAATTATATTGGTATAAATGTTTATGCTTCTGACTCAACGTATTGCAACGAGGGAATTCCCTACTTTCGCTTTGTTCATATTGTGTTTGATTATTCAAAAAAAATAACACAAATTGGGGTTATATTTCCGGATAATAGAGGCAATCACGGTTAAACGATGCAAAACAAAAATTAAATTGAATTAAAAAACACAAAAATTTTTCTTTTTCTATCCGGGATGATTGAGTTTGCCGGTTAATCGAATCACGGATAATCGAGGCCCAACTGTACTAAAATCTGGGGATTGAACCTATTGAACCCTAACACACTTCTTTAGACAATGATTGGACAAATTTTGGTAGCACATTTAGTAAAAATAAGATTACACAATGCAACACATTTTTGACGCCGGCTTCTAAATAGTTGATCCTTATGTAAAATTTCACGCTGAATTAAAACTGCTCAGAAATATTGAGATATTGTCAAATTTTCAGTTTTCATGTTTTGAAAAAAGGTAGGTCTACTAAAATACCATTTTCTTTGGTTTTAGTTTACCGATGTTTGCAAACTCGGACGAAAATAAAAAATAATAAAACGACAGTCTTTGTTTGAAATCCAAACAACTGCCGAAGTTATGGCACTTCTAAGTTGGATTTTTGTAAATATTTTAATTTTGCAAGTTTTCGCTTAGTTAATTTTTTTTACATCTTTGCGTAAAAATTGGTTTCAGACAACTAAATGATAGAATAATATCTTGCAAAAATTGTTATCAAAATCGAATAAACTTAAAAATTGGATTGGATATTAAACAACTGTCGTTTTTTTAAGAAATATTTTTATTATCTTTTGTTTTCGTCCCAGGTTACAAACATCTGAGAAAATTGCATTTTAGTAGACCAACCTTTTTCAAAACACTAAAAATTAATATTTAACGATATCTCAAAAACCGTTCTACTTTCCACATATCTCAGAGCAGATTTGAATTCAGCGTGAAATTTTACATTAAAATCCCAGATACAGACACTTGACATTTTGTGACATAGTATTATCAGCGAATATATTTTTAAAAAGTTTGGATCAGATTAATCCACATCCTTTATACACCAATAAAATACGACCGTTCAAAAATATTGTTAGTATACCGAATAATGCGAACTATAGAATTTCTATTTGAATTTAAAAATGTGTAGCAGTTACGTAGGTACTCTGGCTGGTTAGATACATTTATCATCTACACATTACTTTTACTGATTTACACATAAAGGGCATTTGAAAATTGTTTTTTTTTTATAATTATATTATGTACTTTATTTTTCTTCATCGAATAATAACGAAGAAACCCTATTTTTATAATTTAACTTAGAATGTTGACCACAAAATGCGATTCCGATCAAAGAAGGGACAACTGCCGTTTATTGAGCTTAATGGCGAAGAAATTGCTGATTCTGCGATTATCATAAAAGATTTATCGTCTAAATATAATAAGGACCTCGATGCTGGATTGACAACAGAACAACGTAACGTGTCGTATGCTATGATTGCGATGTTGGAAAACCATTTGATCTGGATTATATTTTATTGGCGGGCTAAGTTTCCCGATAACGTATTGAAAGGCTACAAAGTCAACTTGCAACACGCCTTAGGATTACGTTTACCAAACTCCATTTTGAATTTCTTTTTTAAGATAACATTCGGAAGAAAGGTGAGTAAAAATAAAAGAAAATACACATTTTTTTAACGGTTTGAATGATTACCTACCACAAGATTTATTACCAAAAAGTCTTCAAATGTAGAGTTACTAGGTTTAAAAAAATTAAAATATATAGGTTGATTTGTATGTGACCTGTAGTATTGCTGTAATTCTATACTTTGACAGTAATTTATTGGGGATAAAAGCGGAATGGACTTATGATTTCACGAACAGGTAATAGTATAACGTTATGTTACTGGATTTGTAGATTGCCACCAAATGATCAGTTTTGTCTGTAACATATCTCCACATTACTACATGTTAAACTCACGCCATGGGACGGAAATCAGACTTCTTCTAATTCTTAACGTGATTCCTACTTTCATTAATTTTTTTGACTGTTCATACATATCGATCGTACGCATAGATTTAGCCACTCATAAATAAAAAAAAACATTTAGTCTCGAGTTAAGTTTATGTTACACGTCATGTGCTTCCAAGTTTCAGTTCATTCAACACTTTTGCTTTTACCAAATTGTATTGTGCAAATTTTTCATAAATAGTGGTTCCAGGGTACGAAAAAACTCAAGGCTCACGGAATTGGTGTACACAGTGCGGAAGAAATAGAGGAATTTGGCAAAAACGACCTGAAGGTACTTAGTGAAATGCTGGACTGCAAACCATTTTTCTTTGGAGATGAGCCTACTACTTTAGATGTCGTCGCTTTTGCTGTATTGTCTCAACTGCATTTCTTGTCGAAGGACGTTCAATATACATTGCGTGATTTCATGACTGAGAAATGTCCAAATCTGGTTGGCCACGTATCTCGAATGAAAGACAGATCTTTCCCAGATTGGGATGAAATATGCACGAAATTGGACTTGAATGCCCACATTCAGAAACCCGAGTAAGTACTGCATAATTTTTCAAATTTAAAATTGTTTTAAAAATTGGTTATAGTTCCTACGTATGTAGCAGAGTACATTTTAAAAAAAATATTTTTTACTTTCAATCTCACCTTTGTTTAATATTCGCTTTTATTTCCTTTTTAAATAGTATGAATAACTAGTACCATTACATATTCAAAAATTTTTATTAATTATGTTTTATATTTTATATTGCCAAGTGGACTACTTTTTGATAGATTTACAATCAAATAATTACAATTTACTTAAAACTAAGCATTTAATCCTAACACATATTTTCAGACATCGATTTGACAAATTTGTGTAGCAAATTTAGTAAAGATTACACTGTACAACAACAACCAAAATCTAAATAGAATGAAACCAAAAACAAATGAATGTTGAAATTTTGTATAACATAACCTTCATTGGTTTTTTAGTTTAAAATAATGCTTATTTATTTTTATTATCTAGGAAAGTTGTGGTATCTTACCGTTTTTGGGATCGAGGAATCCTTTTATAATATTTTTTTACTTTTGAGCGCCGCCAGAGGGCGCTTACGTTTCTTGTCTATCCTCGCGATTGCAGCCGTAGATTTAATGCTATCGAGCTGAAATTTGGTATGCAAGCTTCTATCCTCTAAGGGGAGCTTAAGTTCTAAGATGGGCATCATCGGACTAAAACTACTCCCACCTTCCTTTGGTACGCAAGCTTCTATGATCTAAGCGGAGGTTTAGTTCCAAGATGAACAAGATCGGAAGGAAACTACTCACTCCCCCTACTCACTACATGGTCGACACTCATTGATCGGCACATACTCTGAGAACAGATTGTCACACTGACAACACTATAACCAGCTAAAAAAGAGCTTACTAAGAAGTAGTAAGAGAAGCAGAATTACTGATCTAGAAGTCTTTTGAATTTGTGTGAATCACTAATGATTTTAACATTGGTTTGTCATAGGAAGGAATTACTTCATTTGTGTATCCTTTCACCTTTATCTAAAGTAGTGCTGAAATGTGATGCAAATTCGACAATAAGAAGTCCAACGTACACGAAAGTCGCTTTAAACCCGAATAAATATGTTTAGATCCATTTCTAATGTTTTTTTAAACCGATTCAGCGATATCTGCCGTCTGCCCGTACATTTATTGCAAGTAGTTGTATCAATATATTTTGTGTCAATGGAATATTTTTAAGGGTTATAGATGATTTAATGTTTTATGTTTGATAGTTTTATTATTTTTATTTATTTTATTTATTAATACAATTTTCAATAACCGAGCCATTAAGGCCATATATGGTTACAAATTTCTACTATCACATCATTAATACTTCAATAAAAAAAATTTATAATAACATTTGATAATAATTATGGTACTTATAATATTATAAAAAAAAACAACAAAATCAAAAAAAAAATTAATATTTTCCTAATTTTTCTTCAAAATTATGCAATCTTATAAAATCTTATTAATTTATTTAAGCTTTATTAAAGTTACAGTTTTATTAATAACTTAGGTGACTAAGAGTTACAGTTTAAGTCCAGATTTAAAGTTAAGTTCTTTCAAAGTACTTGTTCAAAAGTTCTTTATCTTCCTTCTACTAATTTGTATTTACTATAAAAGCCATTCTTTATGAATGACATACGTATTATAAAATTGAGCTTGTGTGGAGAGAAAAATCAAACGAAGTTCAACTTGATGTGTTGAAATTGAAATGTAAACAAAGATACGAACAATATTGAATATTTGTATATATTAAGAACTTTGTTTCAAGAGCGAAACTATATGGTGTTGATTTTACTAAAATCAGTAGTATTGAATTATTGAACATATTTTTGCAATTCTAAAGTTATTTTAATGAATTAATTTGTAAGTAGAAATTTATAACCATATAAGGCGACCTACAGGCTCGGTTATTGTCACTATATAATAAATAAAAATAAAATAAAAAATCTAATTTAAAAAAACTTTTGGCCTCACCCATGATCAAACTGAGGAGATTCTGAAAATATAGCTCAACAAAAATATACGTATCTCCCAGTTTTTCTAGATCAGCTCATTTAAGTTTTTTTACGAGCAATTCAATTTTTTGGAGCGAAGCTCCCATACAGCTACTCGTATGTAACTTCTTCCTGTTCGCAGAACTCTGCGAGTTGTTAACAGATTTTCATAATTTTTTTTCAATGTTTTTCAAAAAGCCAGGAGTGGGTTCTGACGAAGCCCAAATTTACAATTTGTCACATATCATACCATGATATTTGTGAATATCATGCCAATATCTGCGAATTTATCAGCCACAAAAAAAGTCAGAAGACAGTATTTGTTATAAATTTAACTAGCATTCTGAAAAACTAAATGTTGTCTTTATTAACGGCAGCAGTGCGGTCAGAGTTATTTATTTTATCTGTTCGGACGTTTCACATTTTTCCACTAAATAAATATTATAATGCATGACAGTAAAAAGGTTTCGTCATCAGCTCTCTATATTTCAAACATGCCAAATTTAATGTCATACCTAATTTTTTGATGAATGCCGCAGTTTTTTTCTCAAAAAGAACCTTAAAGTTTTGCTAAGTTTGTTCTAGTTTTTTGAGAACTATTTTGTTCTATTTCATTTACTAATGAGAAATGTGACAATTGTAACAACTGACCAATACGTGAAGCTTTTATTAGCGTGTGAATTCGGTTATAATCACTATTATATATACGCCTTCGCCATGAATTTCCTCACTGTGATTTTCGCTATTTACATCCCCAAAATATATGATGATCATTACCAATATTCTGAAAATGAGAAATACTGAAATACTGTTTTGTGAAAAATTATATAACGCTTAACGCGAATTTACTCAAAATTTATATGGCAGCGTAGGTTTCGGAGGGATCCAAAAAGTAAAACTTTTGGTTTAATGTATGTGGATTTTAAAAATCCAACTGTGCAAAGATTAAACCTAGAAATCTTATTTTTGCTGTACCATTCTTAGCAAAAACCTACATTAGAAGTTCAGTTTTATAACACTATGTTGTAAAAACATAGCTTTTGACAAAAAAGAAAGTTTAAAATTTTTGTTTGCAGACGCACATATTATGGGTCATGGCTTGACTAATTATTAAAAATGTTGGCCTGTAAATATTTAAGTTTGTACACTAAATTTTTTCCTTCTTTAAAAAGTTGATATGCTTTTTTCCAGACCGTCTAGGAGCTGCGATCTATATTCACCTCTGAAACTTTAGAAACTGCTGCTGATGAATCCAATAAGTACAAACAAATACAATCTAATTATAATATGATATATTCCTTCCATTAAGACCTTGCGTTCGGACGAAAATATTATTTCTTCACGAGTACAATACTTTCTGCATTTGTGTTGCAAACTAAAGTGATATTTCCGTGTCGGAAGTTTCATACAGGGAGCCCTTGACAAAAGGTAGCGGTTATAAAATAGTAATTTAATTGATCTCATTGCAAAATATGAAAATAGAGAGCTTGTTAAATATAAATATGGAATAAAAGAGAGCAATAGCTTAAATTTAGAGTTTCTCTTTTTCCCGGACTTTTCATTTCCCGGAATTCCCGGGTATTTTCGCGCAGTAGAAAAACAAGACAAACTATGCAAATTTTTTTAAATTTTGCAGTATGTACATATATATTTATTTGTTAATTCATGAGATCATATTGTACAAGCTGCAAGTAAAACAAAAACATTACAAACAAAAACATAACAAACGAAAAACATTAATTTTAATGTATATGTATATAAAGTTAATTTGTCATTTCAAAATACGTTTTTAAAACGGAAAGAGGTTTAATGGTTTCATCAGACAGTCTGTTTCTAATTCTATTTAATTTCTGTTGTTGAAAATATTCTCTCCCTTTCAACTGATGTTGACCTTATTGTCAGAAGAGCATTCAATAAAATGGTGACATTTTCCGTTGCTTTTCCACTTGCTTTGTAAAATTGTAAATCCTTTTTTATCGAGTTATTAAGTAGTCTATTACTTGATGCAACATTTGCAAATGGTCTTTCGGTACTAATGTTACAAATAGGAATTTCGTCCGATTCCATAACTTCGTCGTTCAGCGTACGCAATCACATTTTGTTTTGAAGCAGTTTGAAATAAGTTAGTTTGAATAAGTCTTTCCCCTTCTTTCTTCAATTCGCTCCTTTAAGGCTTCTAAAATTTGCTCTGCCAAAGGTGTTTTAATTTCCCGGGAATCCCGGGAGAGAAACTATACTTAAATTTGAAACCTTAACTGTTATCATAAAATCAAGTAGAAAAAAGAAAAAATAAACTTTTTAAAGTTATGATGCAAAGATTCTTAAAATTTTGGGAGTTAGGGGAAAAATAATTGCAATTTATGAGTTGAAGTTAATAAACTACTTATGCTGCTTAATATATGTAAGGAAATTTTTACGAAATTGCAAACATCCCAGTAGTGAAAAATACTGGTCCGGAACTATTGAAGTACTAGTCCTCCATAGGACAGTGAGCTAGTTCACCTTCCATACAAACAACTGTCTCATTTAACACGTAGTTGTCCTAGGCTTGGGGGGAATTGTCCCTTTTGTACTAGAAAATAACTAGTTCAGAAATTCTAGTCGAGGGGTAGTTGATTGTCTCCTTTGAACTAGTTTGGAACTACTTCAAAAAAGGTTAATAAGAACTAATATTATTTTAGAAAATTTGAGGCTAGTACTGTTCTAGTATTTTAAATACGAAAATACGGAAAAAAAAATTTAAAGTAGGTGAAAACTAAGATATTTTAATTAAATACTTACACTAATTGATATATATATTTTTTTCTTCTAAATGTCATTTAGAATCATTATTCTTTTCAAAATAACGTTTAACTGGTTCGCAAAAATATTTGATTTGATTTTTAATTTTAAATTTTGTGATAACTATTAAAAGAGATTAGTAGAATATGGATAAAAACCTAATTTTTTTTACGTATTTTAGCCCTTAAACTGAAAAAAACTAAAACAAAAATTAGCTGATTCATAAGTTTACAATACATACGAAAAAGACGCTCATGCTTTGTAGTGTAAAATGGTATTAAATATAACAGAATTGTAATATATTACTACAATTTACTACCCCGTGGTTAAAAAATCCCACAAAAAGCTGTAGTAAACATGTGAAATATATTTACTAGAATAAAACAGCTGATCGCCAAAAAATTTTGGCGGCAAAAATATTTTGTTTGATTTTAAATTTTGTGATAACCAGGGCAACCGGAAATATGCCCTAAAAATCGTGTTTTATGCGCATAAAATATGACCTGAAAAATGGCAAAATATGACCTTAAAATCAACAAAAACATGCCCTAAAAAATTAAATACACACAATTTTTTTCATATGAATTAGAAATATTTTAATTTAAAGTAAAAAAAAAACAGCTTTAAATTCAGACTTTGTTAGTAATTTTGATAAATTTACCTACACAAATGTTGAGTAAGTAAAATAAAATAGAAATAAATATTTAAGTATTATTATTTAAGGAACAATTAAAAAAAGTAACAAAAATCGTAAACCATGTTTCCTAAGTATCACGGTGTTTATGTATGTTGAGCATCTTATTTGAGATTGTTGTTGCAATAAACTACAAAATATTGAGATAAATTATCGAACAAAAAATGTTGTCTATTACAACGTAAAATGTTTTTGTACATCGAGAACGAACATTCGACATCCACAGAGGTAATTGGAGCGAGTTTAAGGGACAGTATTTTCTTTACTTCGTATTTTGATGTAACATTTTTTGATATAATTTGATTAAATTTTTTTCACTATTAAATTTATTTCAAAATCCGATAAATTACACTTATGACACAATTTGAGGGTCATTGTCTCGGAGGTGAACCAAACCAATATCAAACGATAGCATATGACCTCAGTTACAAAATTCTTAACTTTAATTTGCTCCACTACGTCACAAATTTTTATTACAGTGGTTTGAAGTTTGATTTTTTTGGTCAAAAGTCGATTCAAAGAATATTAAAAATCATCTATAAAAGTACATTTGGGGTATTTCATGTCTATGGAGACCTATATTAAAACATTCAGGGGAATATTTTCTCTGAACATTTTAACCCTCTAGCTCCCACCCATATTGGACATTTTTAGCCTAATTTTGGAAAACTGTTTGAAAGTCATCTTTGGACGAAGGTCAAGGCTTAGAATCTTCGATAGAAATATTCTTCGGAAATTGTGACGTAGTGGAGCAAAATGAAGTTTAGAGGTTTGTTACTGAGGTAAAATGCTATCGTTTGATATTGATTTGGATCAAACCCGAAAAAGTGTGTTGCACTGTGTTATCTGTCAATTTAAAAGTGTTTTCAATCACCTAAACTTGTTCAATAAGCGTAAAATCTGATGTTTGCAAATTGTTAATATTTTTTGCAATAAACCCGTAAATTGAAGCAATATAATCCAAGTCAGATCTAGTTTGGGGGTCTGTCAAAACATCCTTTGCAGTTTTAATGGATTGTGCACCTTTAAAATGTCTTCATAATTGTTGGCATAGTAGTTAACTGCTTCAAGCCATGTTCCCCATCGTGTTGTTATAGCTTCTGGAGGTAATAAAAGGTCTGGAAACATTTGTTTAAAAAGTTCCTCTCTACATGGAGCTTTTAAAAATACCTTCTTCACATTAGCAATAGTTTTATTTACGTTTTCATATAAATTCATAATACATTCACACAATCGATGGACACCATGAGCAATGCATGTCACTTTCTGATAAAATGCCACTATAGCTTTTGCAGCTTTTACCATGTATGGAGCGGCATCCGTCACAAAAAGCAAAACATTATTCTTATTGAAGTTGACGTCCAGATTTTTGATGGCGTCGTCCCACAGGCGAGCAGTTGTTGAGTAATTAGCCCTTTCCAAGGCTGCTGTATGTAGTACAAATTTCTCACTTGCAATTTCCTTTACACACCTGCTAAAATTTTGCCACATTTCTGCCTGTTGCATCTATAGTTTCATCGATTGAGATCCATATAAATTGATTTTTTAGTTTTGCTCGTATATTGTTCATGCAGTCGTTGTATACTTTTTTTAAAGGTTTAGTTCGAAGAACTGTTTCGGATGGCACTTGGAAGTTCGTGTATTCCTCATATTTTGATTTCTCATTTTGCAAAGTGGAATATCAGCAGACACAAAAGCTCGGTATAGTTTTTCTTGAAAATCGTGTTCTTTTGAGAGTACCAGAACATTCTGGCAAAAATAATTGTTTGCTCTGCTTATTTTCACTTCTACGACTTAATTGAATATGTTTGCGGCTTTCCACATGTTGCTTCAATTGAAATCTGCGATCTGCTGCAATAACTTTGCTGCAGATTTTAGAATAGAGGAATCCACCATCAGCTCGTAAGTCAGAAAACTTTTCTACAACCGCCTTTAGTTTTGCTGCTTTTGTCGGATTAGCTTTAGGCATTATGTCCAGGGTCAAAATAGGTGGTGGTTGAAAAGCACCTCATTTTTATGTTTTGTTTACTTATTGAATAAGAAAGCGCGAAAAACAGGATTAATAACGTTTAACATTTTACAGTTTCACAACAAAAAAATAATGTTAAAAACATAAAATATGCTTAAAAAGGGATATTTTTGGAAAAATATGACCTAAAACATGTCAATTATGCTTTAAAAAAGGAGGTTTTTTTAAATTATGCTCCAAAATTTGTCGAAATATGACTTTATGGGTAAAATATGCCAAAATATGCCCTAACAAATATGTCTCAAAACACTTGTAGGGCCATGAAACATGTAAATACATTACCCATTTGTTAATATCTCGTTGTAAAAAAAACATGCTGTAGCATATTTCCGGTTGCCCTGGTGATAACTATTAAAAGAGTTAAGTATAATATGGATAACAATTATTGTATTGTAATGTAATTTATTATTTTGGCCATATGCAAATTACAAATAAATAAATAAATTTGTTACATATTTAAGCATTTTATCTGACGAAATGTAAAACAAAAGTAATCTGATTCATTAGTTTACAATACATACGAAAAAGATGCTCACGCTTTGTAGGGTAGTAAATAAAACATAGTTGTTAAATTAAAGCGTAACAACCGCTAATATTGTGTAAAACAACGAATGGAACCTATACTGATAGTGCTATCGTTTACACGTTTAAACTCTGAAGAGGATCTACTGTACTTGCTCGTATGATATCTTAAGTCTATTCTATGAAGACAAATCCGATTCTCTTATCGGATTTTATATATTCCGACCGGCATGGTACCAGTCACACTGTCAGTTCTGGACAATCATAAGATACAATTTGTAGCATTGTTATTATCAAATATTAAGAAATTACACAATGTCATAAAATTTCAAAAGTATCTGTATCCGGGACATTTAAATATTGATATTACATTTTCAAAGACTTCGCTAAGGTGTTTTCGGTTATACGAACTTAAGTAATTACACAATGCAACACATTTTTGATTCTGGCTTCTAAATAGTTGATCCTTATGTAAATTCAAATCTGCTTTGAGATATGTGGAAAGTAGAACTGTTTTTGAAATATATCGTCAAATTTTCATTTTTTGTGTTTTGGATGACCAAGGGCAAAAAATTTTCCATTGCATTGTGTTATTACTTAAGTATAACCGGAAACGCCTCAGCGAAGTCTTTGGAAATGTATGACTCCAACTAATTGCATTCTCTTCTCTCGGCAATGCTTCGCAATTGCATATTAACTTGTAATATATTTCATATTTAGGTCTACAAAGTACTTTGAAAACGGTACTCTATAGGATTTATTACCGATTCGCTCTCCTGAAAAGTAATTGAAAAATACATATCTGTAATGTTAATTAAAAACAAATCACTGTTTAAGTCTGCGCAGCTACTATATGTCCTCAACTGCCTGGTGTACGGACCATTATTTGATACAGTTTAAAAGTTAAATATTGGAGTGCGTGGGCAGCGCCTCGGTACTTTTTGCATATTTAGTTCCAAATTGGCTGTTCATTAGGGCGGATCAATTTGTTCGCGTCGAAAAAAACGAGGTAATCGTATACCAATATCGGAATCTACGATGAATTCTTAGAAAATTTCACTAAGAAACTTATGTCTAAAATCAATTCCTAATTCGCGTTAGTAATGAGTAATTATTCAGTCACTTCAAACCTATGGGCCCGGCTCTAATTTTTACCTACCATTCCGATGTTTGGAGACCAAAACGAAACGAATGGTATATTTTTGAAATTTGAATATTCTGAAAAATGTTTTAAAAAACTTAATTTTTGTATACCAACTCTCAGAGGCCATAACTTTTTAACCAATACATAGATTTGCTTCTGTAATCCTATAGTTTGTTGGGAAGTCAGTTTTACGCAGAAGGTCTCAAAAAATATATATCTGAAGTTTTTTTGTGCTCATTAAAAAACAAAAAAAATCTCCATCTGAAATCTTCATGCTTCCCAGCAGGAGCTAGGAATTGATTTTAGACAAAAAGTTTATTGTTGAAATTTCAAACAATTCATCGTAGATTCCGATTTTGGTTACGATTTTTGCGAATAAAAAAATTGGCCCACCTTACTGTTCATATCTCTAGGCGAACTGTAATATACAGTGGAATTTTGACACTTATAACTGTGTACTTTGAAAGGGGTGTGGCACAGCCAACTTCCTTCCTTACTGTAATTCATACTGCAACAACAACATATGTAACAAATCACATCTTCATACCTCTGATAGTTCATGAGATATAGCCTTTTTACTTTCAAGTTGTATGAGCGGTGCCACGCTCCTTTATTCAATCACAACTAAGTACAGCCAGTGACTAACAACAGGTCATCAGTACCACTTTTTAAAATTATCTTATAAATCAGTCTATTAGAAAAGACG
This sequence comes from Muscina levida, assembly GCA_964034835.1. Classification (NCBI taxonomy): domain Eukaryota; kingdom Metazoa; phylum Arthropoda; class Insecta; order Diptera; family Muscidae; genus Muscina; species Muscina levida. Next base: position 94,506,328 of record OZ035883.1, on the reverse strand, counting down.
TCAGAGCGATTGTTGAAAAAGGGGTGTGGTACCGCCTTCTTCCTCCCTGGCAGTAATAAATACTGCTCCAGCAACATATATACCAAATCTCATATTCATACCTCTGATAGTTCATGAGATATAGCCCTTTTGATTTTCAAGTTGTATGGGCGGTGCCAAGCCCCTTTACCCAATCACAACTTTATATATCCAGGGACAATCAGTACCACTTGGTAAAATTTTCGTATCAATCAAAAGCCGCATGATCGATTTTTGAAAAGAAGGCGTGGCACCGCCCACTTTTAGAAAAAAAATTGCGTTTAAACCAAACGAAAACTATAACGAACAAAACAGAAAAAAAAATTCAAAATAGATCCAGCCGTTTCTGAGTTTTAGCGAGACTAACGCACAGCAATTCATTTTTATATATGGGTGGATATTACGAAATGACTACAATCGAGAGTTGAAGCGAAAATGGGTTTAAATAATTATTTTTCGGTTGATACTGGTTTATAAGACCATTTTATGTATTAATAAGCAATGGGTAATGTGTTTTTTTTTTTTTTTTTTAAATTATAAAAAATCATAAATTTTAAAATAATTTTATATTTATGAAATTAAAATTGACTTGGTTCATTCTTCTTGAATAACTTGACGTACTTCATTTATAATATATATTTTGAAATATTAATGAAAATCTGTGATTTCTGAACACAAATCGATCGGACACACGCCATGGTAATGACTATTTGCACCGTGCGACCAAATTTATTCATAAAAATATGTAGAATATTTTATTTTGATTTCCTTGCCTCGTTAAAGCACATTTTGTTTTATTTATTCCTATTCTCAGAATTTAAATTTTTCAATATTATATTTTTTGATTGTTGACCTCTTAATTATAATATTGGGCTTTTAGTTCGGCTGTAGGGTCTGTATTTAAAAGACAATTTTTATGTTGCTCTTTTTTTATACATTTATTTGTTTCCGATATTTCGACTAACATCGTTAGTCATCATCAGGGTAATCTATTAATCACAAAAATACAAAAATGTTACAAATTAACACACAAATAAACATATTTTTACAATGACAGAAATTCTTACAAAAATGGGCAGCTACAATAATACTGTCCTGAGTCAGCTTCTGTAAACTACTAGCTATTTGGTCGTCTGTATTTGTCAATAATATGTCTATACATCTGAGAGCAATTTGATGTGTCGCTCTTGTAATTTAATCTCTGGTCCAACGGTGTATCAATTATGTGCAGCATTTCTAGAGTATATCTTTGGGCGTAATTTCTCTCTTCCACAAGTATCTCTACGTCGTCAAAATTTGGTCTGTGTCCTGTTAGAGTACTGTGGGCTGCAAGTGCGGTTTTTTGTTCTATTGGTTTCCCCGTAGCTTTTTGGTCAGTTTTATGCGATGCCAATCTTGATTTTAGTTTCGTCTTTGTTGTTCCAACATATACCTTTGCGCATATGTCGGATCCGTCCCCATTACATTTTATTTTATACACTAAGTTGGACTTATCTTCTTTTTCCACTTTAGCTTTCGTCTTGCTAAACAATTTGTGCGTCGTATTATGTGTTTTTTGAGCCATTTCTATTTTATTTTTATCGTAGATATTTGAATGTTTTAATCTGTCTGAAAATCCAGGTACATATGTGATCGATTTATATGTCTTAGGCTCTTTGGTAACATTTTCAATGTTATTTGTTTTGCATGCCTTGCCCAGTAATTCGGTTATTGTTCTGTTTGGAAAACTGTTCATTCGTAATATGTTCTTAATTTTGTTTATGTTCGTTTTATGATATTCCTGGTCACTTATTTTTAATGTATAAAACGAACATAAACAAAATTAAGAACATATTACGAATGAACAGTTTTCCAAACAGAACAATAACCGAATTACTGGGCAAGGCATGCAAAACAAATAACATTGAAAATGTTACCAAAGAGCCTAAGACATATAAATCGATCACATATGTACCTGGATTTTCAGACAGATTAAAACATTCAAATATCTACGATAAAAATAAAATAGAAATGGCTCAAAAAACACATAATACGACGCACAAATTGTTTAGCAAGACGAAAGCTAAAGTGGAAAAAGAAGATAAGTCCAACTTAGTGTATAAAATAAAATGTAATGGGGACGGATCCGACATATGCGCAAAGGTATATGTTGGAACAACAAAGACGAAACTAAAATCAAGATTGGCATCGCATAAAACTGACCAAAAAGCTACGGGGAAACCAATAGAACAAAAAACCGCACTTGCAGCCCACAGTACTCTAACAGGACACAGACCAAATTTTGACGACGTAGAGATACTTGTGGAAGAGAGAAATTACGCCCAAAGATATACTCTAGAAATGCTGCACATAATTGATACACCGTTGGACCAGAGATTAAATTACAAGAGCGACACATCAAATTGCTCTCAGATGTATAGACATATTATTGACAAATACAGACGACCAAATAGCTAGTAGTTTACAGAAGCTGACTCAGGACAGTATTATTGTAGCTGCCCATTTTTGTAAGAATTTCTGTCATTGTAAAAATATGTTTATTTGTGTGTTAATTTGTAACATTTTTGTATTTTTGTGATTAATAGATTACCCTGATGATGACTAACGATGTTAGTCGAAATATCGGAAACAAATAAATGTATAAAAAAAGAGCAACATAAAAATTGTCTTTTAAATACAGACCCTACAGCCGAACTAAAAGCCCAATATTTTTCAATATTTTCAATACTAAATGCGTCGGGCCACAGAATGTAGCCATTTCGTGATATCGACCCCATGTATAGATAACAAAACGGAATTTTAGTTGTTGTAGTAACAGCTTAATTTAAAAGTTTTAATCCTTTTTCGCAATTGTCCAGTCCTCAAAATTGGGCTACTTCCACTGGATTGGCCCATAAATCCAATGGGCTAAGTGGAGTAGAGTGGGCTAGGCAAGTGAAAATGTGGCAGGTATCGTGAGGACTCTGTTTCGCCTTCAGTGGGCGGGCTACATCCAAGAACGACATTCATGCGGTAAATTGAAACAGCGAAATTAGTGGCGTCTATATGAATGTCGTTCAAAGCTGCAGCATACGAGGAGCTATCCAAGGGATCCTGCACATAGTTGCGTATGTTATCCTCATATACTCGAAGGTTCTTTGACACGCCTCGGGGGAACATCCAACTGTGTGATGTTAAAGTTAGGATAACTCCTCCGATGACATCCCAGGAGGAATTGTTTACACACTTCCATCTCACACTTGTTTCTAAATGTCTGTTACTATTTTATATGAAGGCTCAATAAATTAATTTGAATTTGAATTACATTATGTTCCTTGACTGGGAGGACCTTCTTTTCCTCAGGTAGATGTTGTTCTGAGGTTATCTGCATGCAGCCCGTTACAGTCCTCAGAGCGGCATTTTGGCGGCTTTGAATATTTCTCCACTGGGTATCACTCTGCGGAGGAGACCACACTGGAGAGGCGTAGTTAACCACCGCCAATAGTTTTGTAGGTAGCCAAAAAGGTTTCTTAGTCTTTTCTCCAAGTGCTGCCGGCTAGTGCTTTGAGGACCTTATACCTACTTCGCAGTTTGTGCGTAATTGCTGTGGCGTGAGCTGAGGAGGTAAAGAGGCTGTCAAAGGTGACCCCCAAAATTTTTGGGTGCTTTACAGTCGGTATTTATTCGCCATCGACTACGACGCCTAAATTTATGTTTACCTCCTTTGTCCAGGTGGTGAATAATTTTGCTGACGACTTCGCCGGTGAAATTTTGAAGTTGCGTCCAGTAAAAAAATATATCCATTCACACGATCGCAAAGCACATCAATGTTTTAACACGTCGCCAAAATAGTACAGTCGTCCACGTAAGGTATCACATCTACACCTTGTGGTGGTGTAGGGAATTTAGAGAGGTAGAAGTTAAACTAAAGGAGGGATAGAACGCCGCCCTGTGGTACTCCTTGTTTAACTCTACGGATATTTGAGCACTGGTCTCTAAACTCCACGAACGACCCTAATAGTCCGCACTCCATCTCTTCAAATTATTGGGCAAGGTGGACTGCAGGATGTCCTGGAAGTGTGTAGTGTGGCTGACTGTGTGGAAGGTCTCGACAAGTCCAGTGCCACTAGGAGTGTCCTTTCACAGGGCCTCTGCTGATTCAAATCCTGTGAGATCTTAGTGGTTATGACGGTTAATGCAGTGGTGGTGCTATGTATTTTGCGGAATCCATGCTGGTGGTGAGCTGCTGTTAGGTGGCTAGACAGCTGTGGGAGGAGTAGTGCCTTTAGAGTCTTCGCAACTGGTGACTGGAGGGAAATCGGCCTGTAATATTGTCACACTTTCGCGTCCTTCCCTGGCTTAAGTACCAGGATGACTCTACCCTTTCCAGGCGTCGTGTTAGGCTACTCATTGGCAGGTTGAAAACCATTGTTATATTTTCGACTCCCCGCTCGCCAAGGTGTTTTGGCATCAGCATGGATATGCCGTCGGGTCCAATCGCCTAGAATGGTTTGGCTGCATTGATGGCCTCTGCGACTTCAGAAGGGGTGTGAGTTGTGATATGTTCGAGACTGAAAGATTGTGAAGTTTGCGAACAACACTTCGTTTCGCCTTGTCTCTCTCTGGGTGCTCAATAGACCGGGTCGGTCCCCATACAACATTTTTTTTTCTCCAAAGTCGTGGGCAAATATTAAAGATCACTTCGAGACAACTTAAAAGAAAAATTATTTTTCCTCCCCCAACCCCCGAAAAAACAACCAAAATCGTTTTTTTATCACTGCTTTTTTGTTTGTGGCTCAATCGTAACATATATGGCATCGGTGTATAGGTTTCGAGAGTACTACATGTGTCCTATAGATGTCGCTGATATACGACAGCATCTTTTAATGATGGCCTCATTTAGAGCGATTTCTGCCCCTAAAATTTAAAAATATGTTTTCCTAGGATTAAAGCCCTTTAAAACCAAGAACATTTTGCTTTGGAAGTAAACAGTTTTATTCAAAAACAAAAAAGTTACGTATGATAAGATGTATTTACAGCATTAACAAAAACATTTTTTTATGTTGTTTGCATTATTATCGCAAATTTTTGCATACTTTATAGCGCTGACGGAAAATTTTTATAAAAATGATTCCACATTTTGTAGCTCAAATTGTTGCATAAGTCTTAACGACATCGAAAAAAATTTAAATATTTTCTTGAGATAATTCATTTTTAATCTAGTTACCGGCGAAATATAATTTTTATTTCAAATAAAATCACAAAAAGAGCAAAGATATGTATGTAATTCATTTTCATTTTGATTAGTCATTCCAAGCGCTGATTCACTTACATTTCGCACAAATTTTCAGTTTTGCAAATTGCATGGGAAGAATACAAGTGCAAAATTAGGCCTATATTTTATTATTAATACCTCCATTGTGGAGCAGGTATCTTTATAATTTCGTTGCTTGAATATTGGTGACACTGAATACCTTCATCCGCATGTTTGAAAACACTGTTTGCGATAAAAAGTATGCAATAACTTGTATTTCATTTTTTCGATATCGCTAAGAAGTATGCAATAATTTTCTGTAATAATGCAAACAACAGGAAAAAATATTAGTGTTAATGCTGTAAATACATCTTTTCATACGTAACTTTTTTGTTTTTTAATTAAACTGTATGCTTCCAAAGCAAAATGTTCTTGGTTTTTAAAGGGCTTTAATCCTAGCAAAAAATATTTATAAATTTAAATAAATAAATAAATTTTAGGGGTAGAAATTGCTCTAAATGAGGCTATCATTACAAGATGATGTCGTATGTCAGCGACATCTATCGGACAAACGTAGTACTCGCCGAGACCTATACACCGATGTCTTGTATGTTACGATTGAGCCACAAACAAAAAAGCAGTGATAAAAAAACGATTTTGGCTGTATTTCTGGGGGGTGGGGGAGGAAAAAATTTTTTGTTTTAAGTTGTCTCGAAGGGATCTTTAATATTTGCCCTCGACTTTGGAAACTTTTTTTCGTGACCCGGTCTAGTGCTCAATAAACCGTCCGCAAAATGTACTCGAGCACTTCACAGGGTCGGAAATGGTGGTGTCGGCAAACTTAATCGCGACTCTGTCATCCTTCTTCGTTGGGTTGGAGAGAGATCGAACTACGTACCACAACTTACCACTATTGAGCTAATTTCTCCGCTTGTCCTTATTTACCAACCTGATGATATCAAGATTCAGCTCGACGATACGTGGGTCGTCAGGGTTGGTACTTCGGATGTCATCGCGCTCATCTGCTAACCTCGCTGCCTCTGCTGGAAGTGCGGCCGCACTAAAGTTAGTCTTCAGCAGGTATAAAGTAGTCTGCTGCTGCAATGACAGTATGGCGGAATTTGCTCTCAGCTTAGTGAACGTTGGTGGGAACCAGAGAATGACAATAAGTACTCGGCATTAATGTATACTTAAGAACATACCAATTATTTATATACTTGTGTGGAACTATACCTATCACACAGATAATGCTTACAAACTCTTATTTGCGTTGAAAAAGACATGTTTGCACACCATTTATAACGAACGTTACCTCTACCTACCCTTACTTTTGTTTCTCATACACAAGTATACACAAAATACACTCGACGCACACGAGGTCAGAAGCCGAAGCAGACTCAACTTAATTATGGAGTTTTTTAGCTACGATAATGATCATCATAGATCATCGTGTATGATCGTTTTTACATTCGTCAACTCTTCTAAGCACTACGAGTGACATGAGAACTCATGTGTACTCATGTGCACTCATGTACATTCCCATACTCTACGGAACAGAAATAGAAATTTGACATGTATAACTAGCACCCAACACAAGCAACACTTGTAACAACATGTGCTGGGTTCTCGTGTACTTGGGTATACCAATGCACGAGTGTGTGCGGGTATGGGCATGGTTTGATCGTTTACTCTTTACACATGTACATGTTTGGACATTAATACTTCAACAGTACTCTTTTTATACATTTTGTCATTTTCTGGTGGGAACTGGGAGATCACTGAAAATGAGTTCGGTGAATTCTCTGAAGTCGTGCCAGTCTGCTTATTTCTGGTTGATGTAGGTTCGGCGTTCAGAGACGATGAAGTCGTTGGGTCGATCCAGACAACGTTTATGGGTAGGTGGTCTGATGCCAGTGAAACTATGGCTCTCCTGTTGTGTAGTTTATCAGACCAGGGCTCGCAATTGTTATGTCTGGGGAGCTGGTTACCCATAATCCATGTGGGGACATCCTCATTCAGGGTGCAGAAGGTGAACTCAATCAACAACTATACGGAATTTTAGTCGTCTATGGTGGTAAGAATTTCGAGTGGTATCCACCTTTTAGTTATTTGAAAAATTAGAGCATTGTTCTGCAACCGCATTTTAACACACTTTCAAATCTATAACAAAGTAGTCAACTATGAATATAAACTATGAATAATTAATATATATACAATACTATGTGGCTTAATATTATGTATATACTTTATTTTATATTAAACATTTTTTTCAACATGCTTTTTATATGAAACGTTATTTTAAACATTTTCTTCTTCTTACAAGGCCTGAAAACAAAGAGGGAAAGGAAGGGGAAATGGAAAAATCGAAAGAACAGGAAAATGATATTGAGCAGAACGAGAAGGAATTAGAAAAGGATAAGGTAAGCTAAAATAGGTCATATGGTCATATACACATTCCGTTCACAACGCCCTATTTTAAATTTCAGACAAATGAAAAGGAGATTTCAGAAGAGAACAAGGAAAAAGAGGAGTCAAAGTAGACGTACGTGGTTAAACATTAAAGGATCTATCTGTAAACGAAAACTCTTATGCATTTACTATTGCATTATAAATAAATAAATATGCAAATTGGACCCTTATATATACATATAATATAAATATACCATTAGCATAAAATTATACAATATACATCTAAGAGACTAGTTAAAAGCTAACTAACTTCTGACGATTGAAGATGATTCATAAATATCCATTTTATACATAAAGCGGAAGCAGATCCATAAAGTAATTAAAAAATGTATTTTTTATAGTTTTAAAACGAAAAATGTGTGCAAATATTAAAGTAATTAGACTTGTCTGTCTTAAGTTATTTTTTTTTACAAAAATGTTGATATTTCTCATTCGATAATTTACGATCATATTTCTATACACATTTATGATTTTTTATTTTTAATGGTTTGATACCAAGTATTATTTTTATATGTACTTTTGTTTCAGACGAACGTGTACTTGTATTTATAGTTACATACGTCATCTATAATGCTCAATTGCTGATATTCAAATACAAGCGGGTGAAACGTGCACCACTCGTCTCAAACGTAGCGTACTATTGCAAAATATACATACATAAAATGAAGTACACCGATATATAAGTTCATCATCACATTACATACGGACATGTAGTATAAATAATAAACTTTTGTTTATGTTAAAAAAAAGAAGTTTATGTTATAAGTTTTTTTATTATAAAAAATTATATTGTAGTTCAGTGTTTTATATATATATATATATAACAGGCGTAATATTTATATATATACGGTATATGTACATGTGCTGTATACGTATATATGTTACTAAATAAAACAGCTTTCTAATACATAAACCCTTTTGTGTCTTAATTTATTATACAAGGGCTTTGTTCCTTGGTGGGCCCACAGTTTTTTTTTTTTTCAAACTTCTTATCCCCGTTCAAGGTAGTCTTAAGTTACTTTACCAATATAACATTGCGTTTCCAGCTTAGTATCCTGTCGAAATATTTCGCCTTTTAGCGTCATTTCACTCAAGTCTTGAGAACACCATTTACAACATGTAGCTACGGTATTGGGAAATGCACTCCGACCTATGGTGTGTTCCTAGTCGCCAACTTCCTATTGACAAGAGTGGAGTTGATTGTACGATTTTACAGCAAGAATCAAACCCGTTTGATAAGCATCGGAGGTGTTCCTGTAGTTGTTGTAACAGCTGGGCTGTGTCCAGAATTACTTCCCTGAAATGAAATACAAAATTTACATTACGGGGAAATGTTGTCATGGGGGATTTGGGAGCTGGAGGAATTGCGCCACCTCATAGGCTTCAACCGTAGATCAATTGGGTGCAACTGTGTGATTCTGTGGGAGCAGTTAAGTAAGTTTACCGTTTTGTGAGACCTAAGGTGGCATAGGCGGCATCTGTTGAGCGTGCCGGGTATTAAATATCCTTTCGCGGTAGTAGTTAAGAACACTGCTCCAGCCAGCTTTAAGCTGCGTCATGTTTATCCTGGATTTTATAGGTAGCTGCTCTTCAATCGGGATCGACCACAGGGGGATCATCGTAAGGTACTTGTTAATATTAGGTAAGTTGGCTGAAGATTAAACAGGACCGAAAAGAAACACTTGTTGACTTTCTAACTTCAAATTATAGACTACTCAACTCATTATTTACTGTTTGTGGAGCAATAATGTAATGGATGTATTTCCATAGGTTGAGGGACAAATAAGAATCCAAATTAAATTTTAAGTGTTTTGTTGCTATCGTAAATAGCGGTTATTTTGTTTTACCTTCGTATACAGGATTTAAGTGTATCAATGTTTGTATGTTGAAAGGGGCGTATAACCCTCGTTTGCGATGTAGGTAGGATGGTGCCGTAGATGCTCTTGTAGTAATAAGTATGTATGTTTAGGATGGAGCCTTAGATGCTCTTCGTAGGAAAGTTCGTATAAAACTTGTCTACTGCAGGATCTAAAACCAAGATGGAGAAGGCGGCACCGATAGTGTTATCGATATGAGCTTTAACAATCTGCTTGATTACACAACAAAGTTGACATACAAACATTTCATAACAGATAGTATTGAGTGATAGTACAAGTGTTGTAAATCGTACTGTGGGCATAAAAAAGGACGTTTAGACTTAAACATCTTGGTATGTTGCAAAAAAAAAATAATAAATTTCATATGTATGTAAAAGTAAGTAATAAAAAAATTATCATAGGAATAAGTATGAGAAGGTTTTGTATAGGCAGGTAGTGAGCTTTGTAAGCAATTAAATTAAAAGTAATATTCAATAGGCAGGAATGCCCTGATTAACACCAACAAATGTAAACGAATGCAAAAAACTTGTTGAGCAGCGTCACTGCTTTGGTCACACTGGGTCGACAACCCGGTGGTGTAAACTACACATTAGACAATTTCCAAAAAAAAATATTTTTATTTTTTTATCATTATTGATTAATATTGCTGCTGCTTAACATGTCATTTGAATAGTACTGTCATACATCGAAAGAAAATGTTCGTCAAAAGTACATTTTAAGATATACAAAAATTAAAGCGAAACCAAAAAAAAAATGGACTGAAGTAAGTACAATTTTGAGAGGCCTCCTTCAAAAAGGCCAATAGGAGGAGTACAAGGAGAATCTAAGACTCTTCAAGAAACTACTAACGAAGGCAAAAAGATCTTCATGGAGGAAATATACCAACGATGTCGAAAAAACCGCAGAGGTAAGTAGACTTAGGAAAGTATTATCCTCGACAACCATCGCCCAAATTGATGGGACCTGGACTGAATTCTCAAGGGAAACCTTGGAAATTCTATCGGATATCCACTTCCCTAGGGGAAGGTCCAACTCCATAACCGTCGCACCTACCGACATCTCCGATAGAATACCGGTATTTGAAAGAAACATGATCTAAGACGCCATCAACGACTTTGATCCTTACAAATCTCCCGGTCCGGTCGACATTATACCCGCCGAACTTCAACAGTCCCTGGAGATACTATTGCCATGGCTGGAGGCTATCTTTAACGGCTGTGTGAAATTATCCTAATTGCCAATACGGTGGAGAACGGCTAAGGTGGTCTTCACCCCAAAGGCGGGAAAGCCATCACACACCAAAGCGAAGGACTTTAAACCTATAATTCTTACTTCATTCCTTTTGAAAACCCTTGAGAGAATCATAGACGACATTATCAGAAGTTCAATCGGCCCGAATCTCCTTTCGAATGCTCAACGAAGAGGCCCCAAAGTGCTCTGCCCTGCCTGAAGGCGACGTTGAACACGTAGCACTTTGATTCCCAATCGACAACTGGCAACGCAATTAGGCAGCACACGCGCTGATTTCATGGGTTGAAGGGATGGCGTAAATGCACAACGGGTGTCACAATGGGTCCATAAGGACCTAAGTGTTCTCCTCGAAGAAGGAGATGCCCGTACACCAACCAACCAAAATAAAATAAAATAAAATAATGATTTTTTATTTTAATTTTAAGCCGTTTTTTTTTGCTTTAAATAAAAATATTTATAATTCATAATAAAAAAATGAGACTTTAATTTTATAAATAGTTTATTTGATAAATGTGTTCCTTTAAAAAGTAAAAAAAAATCTTAAATCAAAACCCAGTGTGGTGGAACGAGGAGCTGAGAGAAAAACGGAAGAGTACGAGGAAGCTGTTCAACAGGGCCAAGCGGTCTAAAGAGCAAGCGGATTGGGACGCATATCGTATAAGCTTCAATGAATACAAAAGGGAGCTTAAGCGGGCTAAATGGTCTTCATGGGTTAATTTCTGTGAAGCCATTGAGAGCATAAATGCGGCCGCGCGTTTTAGGCGATTTCTCTCGAAAGGCCCTAAAGTACTCGGATGCGTTCAGAAACCAAACGGTGAGTGGACTGAGTCTGCAGAGGACACGTTGAAGATTTTGATGAGTACACACTTCCTGGAATGCGAAAATGTAGCTGCACATGGGATCATGTGGAGGCCGCCTGAAACACTGGATTCAGAACACGGAACACTTGTGAACAACGTGATTAGTGAGGAAAAAGTAAAATGTGCCTTGGATACAGTGATGGTATACAAAATTGGTCAAAAATCGTCAATTTTGGGTTTTCAAATCGTCGAAATCGTCAAAACCTGAATTTAAAATCGTCAAAAAATCTTTACACAAAAATGTACTCATTTTATCCTGTATGTAACAAACTAATTAAAAAAAAAACAATAAAATACATTTTTTAAACATTTTATATAAAATATACATAAAAAATTAATTTAAATGAAATAATTCATTGAATAAAATAACTTAAAAAAACAAACAAAAACTGAAAAAAACAAAACATAAAAATAATCAAAAAAAAAGTGTCACTATTAAACTTTTTAAGTACGTCTGGCTTTACCTTTAAATCATAACAATTTGCTTTATTTAATTTAAGGAAGTCTTTTGTAAAGAGAATACTTTTCATTGTATCTCTTTCTAATCGGTTTCTATATTTATTTTCATTTATACCATTATTGATACCATTTTCGCACCGGTGTGTGTGAGCTTCACATCGATTTCTTGAAGCTTTTAACACTTGAGGTTGTGATAATGAGTGGAGAAGTCACAGCAAACGGGTACTAATGATAATGGTTTGGCACCCATCGAAATAGCTATCTGCCCTTCCAGCTGTCAACAATCCATTTCACACAACTCTTGTAAAACAAATTCTATTAGCAATAATAGAATAGATCTTGAACCAAACAATGAAAACACATCATTATTTTTTTTTTAAATTAATTTGACTAAATGCTCTTTCTACATTTTCCGACGAATGTGGTAGTATTAGAATTATTTTAATAAATTTTGTTAAAACTGGAAAAAGTAGTTTAGAGTCCACACGTCTTCGCTCACAGTCTGCTTTCCAAAATTTCAACTACTCATCGTTGTTACTATGAAATATATTTCTTAGGAAATGGTTTATACACACTAGCGGCATTCTTGGACATCGAAGGGGCCTTCAATAATGTGACATCCACAGCCATAATGGAAGCGTTAAGGGAGACTGGAACACCTTTTTTTTTGCTAAGGAACTGGATTGGTTCTATGCTGTCAAACCGTATAATCAACTCCACGCTTAACATGAGTACTGCGAGGAAGCTGGCGACCTACTAGTGGTATATGGTATATTGCTACTAGTGGTATATGGCGTTCTTAAGACTTGAGAGGAATGGAAGGAAGATTGTGGCCTATGCGGACGACGTCGTCATCCTAGTCACAGGTAGGTTAGCGCCAACTTTGAGTGACCTCATACAGGATGACTTACGATCTTTATCAGAATGGGCCACTAGCTGTGGTCTGAATGTCAATCCACAGAAAACGGAGCTAGTACTATTCACACGCAAATATCTGATTGAGAATTTCAGGCTGCCGGTAATCGATGGTGTAGAATTGAAACTCTCGTCTGAGGCAAAATATCTAGGCGTAATTTTAGAGAGGAAACTAAACTGGAGACGCAATACGGAGGAAAGGACGAAGAAAGGACTAAATAACTTGTACGCCTGCCAGAACTCTGTGGGGAAAAGCTGGGGACTACAACCTGCAATGGTATATTGGATATACACAGTTGTAGTGCGTCCCATAGTAACTTACGGATGCCATGTTTGGTGAGGGGCTCTTGAAACGGGAAGTAAGTTAATGCTGGTAAGTAGTGTACAGCGAATGGCATCACTGTGTATAGCAGGTGCTAGACGAAGCACACCACAAGCGGCACTGGACGTGATATTGAACTTAAAGAACCTGCGGTACCATGCACTCTCTGTAGCGGCTAAATGTGCAATAAGGTTACGAGAAGCATGCCTTTTGCGACAAACAGAGTCGGGTCACGCATCAATACAGTTATGGTTCCGCAGACATGGATGCAACGTAGCACTCAACAAAGGAACGGACTATATGGTTCCGTTGTTGGATTTTACATCATGCCCGGAAATAGTGATCCCTGATAAAGAAGATTGGAAAGCTTCCTTACCTTTCAGGGGGCTATCCATATTCAGTGATGGATCAAAAATGGAATTTGGAACAGGATCGGGTATCTTTAGCGAGGATCTCAATTTTAGGCAACACTTCCGACTAGATGACGACTATAGTGTGTTCCTGGCGGAGATCTTCGCTATTACGAGATCTGTGGAGCAAATACTGGAAAGAAATTTAGATGAGATCGTCACAATCTATGTGGATAGTCAAGCGGCCTTAAAAGCCTTAGTATCGAAGGCTATAAAGTCGAGATTAGTGTATAGATGTAGGGCGGCACTCTCGAAACTGCCAGAAAATAGCGTTCGGTTCTGCTGGGTCCCCGGACACAGTGACATTTCAGGAATCGAGGAAGCGGATGAACTGGCGCGGAAAGATTCAGCACTGAGACCCGACCTATCGGACGGATCAGTGCGAGCATTTAAATCCAGTCAGAGCATTTAAATCCAACTGGGAGACGACACAGGAGGATTACTGTAGGTTTTGCGACGATGAGGAGGAAATTGAGACCGTTGAGCATTTGTTATGCCATTGCCCTGCTCTTCATAGAAGAAGGAAACAATTCCTCGGAAAATGGTTCTTCGATAGTCTCACTGAACTGTCGTCTTGTAACATGGAGAATCTGGTAAAGTTCACTGATGGCTTAATCTGGCTAAAGGGCAGAGGACCATAGTGTTCCCACGTAATCTCACTACTTGTATATATATGTATATGAAGTCGAAGGAGAGAACTCATCGGAATTATCTTATTATCTTACTATCTTAGCACCTTTATCTCTTTCCACTATTACTATTCTTCTAAACTTATTATTTTATTTTAAAACATTCTTCCCCTTTTATTTCTTCCTTTTAAATCAGGACAATCGCAATGGACCATAATGGTCTCCGAGTGTTGTAATGGCATGTGTCATTACTTGTCCTCAACCTTACCTAACCTAACCCATGGTTGGACACTGAAGTGAAAGCCCTTTTCACGATTAAAGCGATTTAAGTTACCTGAGTTTCACCAAAACAGGCAGGAAACATAGTAACCTTAAAAATAAAGATAAAATAATAAACTATTATAAAGTAAAAATTCAAAATGCTTTAAATGCTAAAGACACATGGAAACAACTAAGATCCTTATGAATAGGAAAGGACAATAGATGAAGAAATGGATATTGATCAAATTAACAAGACATTTGTTGACACACCTATGCAAGAATCCAAGCCCAACGACTATCAACATGTTTCCAATCCAACTCCTGATATTTTCACCTTTAAATTTGCATGTATTACCCAAAATGATGTTATCTTTTCAATAAAATCTGTTAAATCCAATGCTTTTGGAACTGACGGTATTGACCCACGATTTTTAAAAATTATTTTACCAAACATTTTGCCTTACATAACATATACATATATTCAACGCAATACTGCTAAAGTCTTATTATCCAAAGACGTGGAAATATGCGAGGATAATACACATTCCAAAGGGCGATGAAACTTATAGGCCAATATAGATTTTACCATATTTGTCAAAGGTTTTCGAAAAACTCATAAATGGTCAAATTGTAAATTTTATAAACAACAACTCGTTACTAAATTACGCCCAGTCCGGTTTTCGTTCAAGTCATAGTTGTACCATAGCACTTGTTAAAGTATCCGAGGACTTAAGATCTGATTTGTTGTGTTGCTTGACCACCCTAAAGCATTCGATACAGTGGATCATAATATTCTGTATCTTAAGTTTGAAAAATTGTTTAATTTCTCTGAAAGAGCACTAATGTTAATAAAATCTTACTTGTCAATGAGATCGCAATCAATGTCCTGTAAAAATTGGTTTCTATGCCACTCTACAATTTACGTAGAGTACCACAAGGCTCTATATTGGGACCTCTGCTGTACTTAACATACTGCAATAATATTTCTGAGCAAGTATAATATTGCAGAATTCACATGTATGCTGATGATGTTTAGCTTTATTTAAGTACCATGTCAAAACATTAACAGAGCGTTTCACGTTTAAATAATGACTTGACAAATATTAGTAATTGGGCTAAAGCAAATGGACTAACCCTAAACCCTTCAAAGTCGAGGAAATTGAACACATCTAGAAGCAGAGGCAAAAATATTGGAGGTTTAACTAGCAGATGACCTTTATGGGCCATCAACACCAAGACCGTCTGTAGAAATTTCAATCCCTCAGTAATCGACTGCTGCTGTTGCAAGTATATAGGCGGTATAATATCAAAGCTGTAGAAATGGTTACAGTTTAGAAAGTGCTAATGAATTCACAAAATGTTAAGAGTTCCTCCTTGAAATTATTGGGACAGTTTAGACTTCCTTGTATTGGAAGTACTAGTACGCAGAACGAGGTCCTTTTTTATTCGTAAGCTAACGTTCAATAGGCGATAAGATTGTGCAAAATTTTAACTGTATTTAATGTACTTGCAAATGTATATGGGTGAATTGGTATTGAAGGTACCAAAAGGGTTGTAGAAAATATTTCGGTTTCTGCGTTTTTACCTACTGTTGTAAGATAATTAAACTGACCAAATTCAAATATCGTCCAGTTTTTCATTAGAAAGTTATGTTTTTCATTAGGAAGTTAAAACTAAATTTTGGAGAATAATAAAACTGTTAAATCTTTAAAAGGATTAGTAAAGTTTACTTGAGTTATCCTGCACACCAGCCAGCCACCCAGACAGACGGACATGGCTCTAGAATTGAATTCGCTCTTCAGATACTTAAGGTCCAACGTGTCTCCTTTAATACGATACACTTTTTTTTCATATCAAATGATATAGAGGGCACACCAAATGCAAGTTAGTTTTAAAATGATACATTATTTTAATCCATTTACAAGCTCTTGGAAATTTGGAGTGACAGAATGAGCTACTTAGATGCAGCCAATTGAACGAATACATTTTAAATATTAAAAAAAAAGCAATAGAGTGTGGAATTAAGAATTTTTGAGGCAACTGATTCCGTACTCGATTTTCTAATCGATTCTTTTTACAAGACATGAGACATGAATTATAAGTTCTTTGGATTTGTAGATTACATTCAGTGAAAAAGAACACTGTGCTAGTCGAAAAAATAGACAAGACCGGACTCGACGATTTTAACCTAATTCGGACACAAGCTACAATGTCGGTTTCGTACAATTTTTTTAAGTTTTTTTTTTACTTTTGATATTGTTTTAAGGGGTTGAATACAAAGTTGTTTAAAATAAGTCAAGCTTACCCCATAAAACACTACTCAAAGTTAGGGTGAAACCGTTAAGTTCGGCTTTGTCTTTGAAAATTTTTATCAAAAACTGTCAAAGTGGAATTATTCGACTAACAACTAATATTTGTGTTAGTTCTATGCATGTGTTTTGTAATGTATACTTAGAAATTAGCAACCAGAAAAGTAAGTGATTATATGGCAATGGGCTTCCTTACTCTTAAATCAGGTTTGATTCAGAAAACCAGTAAAAACAAATATTCGTAATTGAAATACTTTACCCAATACAAAGGACTTTTAATATTTTAAAAGATATAGAAGTCTGAGCAATTTATTTCTGTATATCTCCTAGTTGAAGGCTATGCTATGCTTCTATGCATGCTGTAAAATTGTACTGCACGTTAAGCCACCATGTTGTAGCAATGTCAAAAAATCAAATACAATAAACGAATAATAATTAAATGCTTGTTTGTGTACTTTTATAATAAATAAACAGATTTTATCTCATAAAAAGATTTTTGGTCCAGTCTGCAGAAATGAAAAGATCGATTAATGAAGGAACATTTAGGATTTCAATTCAAGCATTTTTTTGATGTATGATCGACCCAGAATACAGTGGCAAATTTCTTTATTTTGACAGATGATGTAACATATTTTATTGCAGTTTGAAACAGAATTTTTGGTATAGATTCAAGAAAAATTCTTGTGACTTTCATGTTATATATTAAGACTTGTTCTAATCTGATAATAATTGTGAGAAGGACAATATAGTTTTTGCTTATATTTTCACTTAGTTCAATTTGTTATCCCAAAATATATTTTATATTAAATGTAAAACTTATTTTTTCATCGACTTTGACACATTAAAAAAAGATAAGAAATTCAGGATAAAAAACTTTCTTCTGTGCACAACTTTGTTTAAAATAACATGAAAACGTCAAATAATTTGCCTTTTGAGGTTTCCTGAAACGAACTTAGTGTTACAAAACTACGCCGGAAATATTGACTCGGAATAGCAATATTTCGCCCAGTAATTGTTCACCGAAAGAATGGAAAATAAACGAAAGAAAACACCAGAATTAGAATGTTGAAATGAACAATGTTTTCTCCTTTTATTGTAGAAATTGAACAATTACAAAAGATATGTAGGAACAATATCTTACGTTGTCGGTTGAAGGCTCAAATAACAAGTGAAGTTAAGGTTTTGTAAGAATAAAAAATTTCCCTGCGAAAGCATAGACGACATCGAGTAGACATATTTCGAACTAGAAAGCAGCTCCAACACAGCGAAAGCTTTGCTAGAGTGTGATACGTATGTATTTGCGAGTCTTAAAGCGGAGGATTAGTATATATCCTTAGGTAAAGGATTCCGGGTTGCCATCTGAGGGCAAAAAATGAAAGAAATAGGATTTTGACCTGAACATTACCGCCCGCCTTGCAGTGTCGCTGCAATGAAAATTCGGAAGAGATGTCATTTATACCTTCTCAGAGAAAGGCTAGGAAAATTCGAAATTTACATTTATGTTTTAAGTAACAAAAAATGAATGAACAATAGCTGAAAAAGAAAGTGTGTGTTTTCGTTCATTGAAAAGTGCAGAAAATGGATTTGAATTCATTTGTAATTTATTTCAGACGTATAAAGAAACTAATATTGGTAAATTATTGGAAACAGGGGGTAGAAGAAAGAGAACGACTTAATTTGCGGGTGAAAGTAGAACAAGTTTTGTAATGGGTCTTGTAATAGTGCCTCTTTGTGTTACTACGTCCGCAACACGTACACGATTATCTTGACCCGTATAGCATTTCGAAATACGCCCTAAGCGCCATGAAATTGGTGGAAGATTTTCATCTCTTATAACAACGAGCGATCCTTCTTGTAGATTCTGCTCAGAAGTTTTCCATTTATTGCGTTTATTGAGCTCGCGCAGATACTCATTCTTCCACCGAGAACAAAAACTCTGGTGGATAACCTTCAATTTTCGCCATCTATGAAGCATAGAGGCTCTTGACTCTTGAACTGCCGGATCTACTGGAGTAAGAATTGGACTACCAATAAGGAAATGTCCGGGCGTCAAGGCAGAAAAATCAGAAGGTTCTTGCGACATTGGAGACAAAGGGCGCTAATTTAGACACGCTTCAATGCGAGCCAACAATGTTGAATACTCTTCAAATGTGAATTTTGATGAGCTAGTCATCTCTCGGAAGTGGGTCTTGAAACTTTTGACTCCTGCTTCCCACAGCCCACCCATATGAGGAGCGCCAGGGGGAATGAAGTGCCAAGATACGTTCTGATGAGCATAATTGGCGGTAAGAATCTCCTGTGAATTTCGAATAAATTCTCTAGCCAATAGTCTTGATGCACCCACGAAAGTTGTTCCGTTGTCGGAATATAAATGTAACGGACAACCTCTGCGCGAAACGAACCGATTAAATGCAGCCATGAAAGTGGAGGTCGACAAATCGGAAGTTGCCTCTAAGTGGATAGCTTTTGTCGAGAAACACACGAACACGCAGACGTAGCCTTTCGTAATACGACAGGCTCGTCCGTTGTAGGTCTTGATGTCAAAAGGACCCGCGAAATCAAGGCCCGTGCGAGTAAAAGGACGTGAATATTCCGACCTTTCCGGAGGTAATGCAGCCATTAACTGTTTTTGACACCTTTTTCGGTATAAAATGCAGGGCTTACATTTGTTGATGGTAGCTTTTATCAAGTTTTTAACTTTTGGTATCCAATATTGGGATCGTATGACCCTAAGAACAAGTTGATTACCGCCATGTAAGGTAATCGAATGAACGAAATCTACCAAAAGCCTTGAATATCGACAACTATATAGAAGAATAATAGGGTGCCTTTCATTATAGGTAAGGCCCGGTGACGACTCCAATCGGCCACATGAACGAATTAATCCTTCAGAATTAAATCTTAATCCATTTTTAGGAGACAACTGGATGAAGAAATTGAACTCCTTGTGGGTAAGGCCCTATACTCATTTGGATAGAAGACCTTTTGCGTCATTGAAATGAGACGATTTTTCACCATGGCTAATTCAGAACTAGCTAGGGTGGTCGACTCTCGAACAAAACTCGAACGATACCTCGGATGTGTACGATAGAAAAATCTGTACATATAGGCATGTACACGGAGTGCTCTAGGATAAGAGCTGAATCTCTCAAGAATATCATCAAAATTGGAAAAGTACGTAAAATGAACCTGGACAGACTTCTTTTCTAAGTCTGTGTCAAGCTCCGATGGAATATTACCGTTAGACCACGGTTCAGATGTATGGCTAAGCCATTGCGGACCAGACCACCATAGGGTGTTGTTTACGATATCTTGAGGCATTAGCCCTCGAATTGCCAAATCAGCTGGATTATTTTCCGAAGTTACATGACACCATTTGGATGGATCAACAATTTGGATAATGTTGGAAACTCTGTTCGCTACGAATGTCATCCAACAACAAGGAGGCTTGTATAACCACGAAAGCACAATAGTGGAATCCGTCCAGCAGTACACGGAATATGAAGAAATTTCAAGCCTTGGAAGTAGGCTATCAATCATGTCTGCCAAAAGAACCGCTCCACATAACTCTAATCTTGGTATGGACAATGTCTTTAAAGGAGCAACTTTCGTCCGTGAATACACCAAGTGAGTCGAAATAGAATGTCCGTTAGTAATCCGAACGTATAAGGCTGCTGCGTATGCTTTTTCCGACGCATCACAAAAGCCGTGGAATTGAACATTGCAACCTGGAGCGAAATCGATCCAGCGCGAAATACGAACTTTATTGATGAAGGAATAATTTGACTAAAACATTTTCCATTGCGATATTATGTCGGGAGTTAGAATGTCATCCCAGCCGACACCAGTTGCCCAGACCTTCTGCATCAGAATCTTTGCCAAGACAATACACGGGGAAAGCCACCCTGCAGGGTCGAATAACTTTGCAATTTGCGAAAGAATCGTTCTTTTCGTGTATTTGCAGATGTCTGGAAACGGTTTAGTAACGAAAAAGAAACAATCAGAACGAGCATTCCAACGAATGCCTAGCATTTTTGTAGTGCTACTTTCTTCGAAATCAAGAAAATCTTCATGTAGCAAATGCTCTTGAGGAAGGTCAGATAATATTTTTTTTGAATTTGCTGTCCACTTTCGCAATGAAAAGCCAGTGGACTCAAGAGCGGATTTGAGCTCCAGTATAGCTTTTCGTGCATTTGAAATGGAATGTGCACCTGCAAGAGCGTCATCAACGTACATATAATTTCGAAGAATGTTACTCGCAATAGGAAAAATTGAAGCAACATCATCAGCCAGCTTTAGCAGAACACGAATTGCCAAGTAAGGAGCACAATTAACTCCGAATGTAACCGTTTGAAGTTCGTAATCTTGGATGTTTTTATTAGGATGGTCACGGTGTAAGATCATCTGGAATGCAGTATGATCTGGAAGAACTAAAATTTGCCGATACATCTTCTGGATGTCGGCATTGAAAACGAATTGAAAGAATCGCCACCTTAGAATTAGTAAGTCGTTTTGCAATATTGGACCCGTATGCAAAATGTCATTAAGACTTAACCCATTGGAGGATGGGGACGAAGCATTAAACACAACGCGTACCTTGGTTGTGGTACTTTCGGGTTTGATAACCGCATGATGAGGCATGTAGTAATACTGTGGATTTATTGATGTTATTCGGGGTGAAACTTGCCGCATATGACCTAAGTGGCCATACTCTTGAACAACTCGGTCATACTCCTCCTTGAAGCCAGGATTACGGAGTAGTCGAACTTCATTCCTCAAAAATTGCGCCATCGCACTCGATCTGGAATGACCGATTTGCAAGTTTTTCGGAAACCCTTCTTTAAATGGCAAGCACACTACATATCTGCCTTCATCATTTCTTTTTGTGGTAGATACAAACAAGTCTTCACAGAATTTGTCGGATGGAGACATAAGGTTCTTCCTTGGAAGATTCTCCACCTCCCAAAAGCGTGAAATCTCTTTATCTAAGGAGATTTCGCAGAAGTTTGAAACTATATTTAATGAACTAGGTGAACAACTACCCACTGGACCCGTTAAAATCCAGCCGAAAACTGAATCCTGGGCCATTAG